>CM071863.1:9461976-9482578 GCA_036759665.1 Gynandropsis gynandra
TGTGTGACGCCTTCTATAAACTCCTTCGATATGCTTTGAGATTCTGGATCAATTCTTCTGTACATCCATTGTCTAGAATCGAAAATGTTCGATCTTGATGAAGATGCAATTATATCGCAAACACTATAGAAGATATGGGGTGAAAATATGAGAGTTGCTTATGAAAAACGGATCAATGGTTGAGGGGTTAAATAGATTATTTATACACGGATTAGGAACGGATTAGGGACTAAGAGATTAATTTTCCGAAAAATCGTCCCGAAACCGTCCCTAAATCTGTTTTTGAAGTCCTAAATTTAGGGACGGTTTCAAATCCGTCTCCAAATTTGGAGACGGACGACCTGCCGTCTCTAAATTTGGAGACGGATGACATGCCCGTCTCCAAATTTGGAGACGGATGGTCTGCCGTGTCTAATCGGTTTCCCATTTAGAACGAATTAGGCACGACTTTTCGGAACCCAAATTTGGGGACGGATTAGTGACGGATTTCATTTTTCGTCCCTAATCCGTGTATAATCCGTTTCTAAATTTAGGGACGGAAATGTCGGTCCCTAAATTCCGTCCCTAATTTTCATTTTTCTAGTAGTGTATATCCTGATTTTGCAGCTGAGAGTGGAAATGTTTATTTAGAACTTTTCACTGATGGCTTTAATCCATTTGGAATGTCTGGGAGAAATTATTTGTTGTAGCCAATTATTATGATATCGTACAATTTACCACCTGATATGTGCATGAAAAGGGAGTTTTTGTTCTTAACAATTCTGATTCCTGAGCCTAATCATCTGAAAAGAAGTTTAGATATATTTCTTCAACCACTAATTGAATAATTGAAAAACTTATGGAAGGGAGTTCCAACGTATGATGTTTCGAGGTGACATAATTTTATATTATGAGGTACTCTTATGTGAACAATAAGTGATTTTCCAGCTTATGGTATGCTATCTGGATGGATAACGCATGGTCGATTGGCTTGTCCATATTGCATGGGAGAAACAAATCCTTTTTCAGTTGACATATGGATGAAAGATGAGTTGGTTTGATTGTCATCGTTGCTTTCTTTCTGCTGATGATACATTACGATGCAACAAGAGAAATTTTAAAAGGAAAATAGTTATGTAGAAATCTCTTCTTTCAGTTTTGACCGGCAAAAAGATTTTGTATGAACGACTTCGTGCTTTGGGTATTCCTAGGAGTATAGATTGCAGAGGGAACAATCATCTGAGAATTGTTGTGGTTATGGAATTCCTCATAATTGGTATAGATCATATTTTAGGATCTGTCGTATTGGAAAAGTCTGAAGTTTCGATACAATCTTGATGTCATGCACATAGAGAAAAAAATTGATAATATCATCAACACGATACTAAATGTCATAGGAAAAACGAAAGATAAAATTAAATCACTGAAGGATCAAGAAGAATATTTCTCACGAAATAAGACACATATAAGTGATGGCGGTAAAGCTCCAGTTTCGTTATTCAGATTGTCGAATGATGAGAAATATAAATTATTGAAATGGTTACAGGAAGACGTAAAATTTCCTGATGGTTATGCGTCTAACATTAGAAGGTGCGTCGATATTCATGGAGGAAAGTTATCAGGGATGAAAAGTCACGATTGTCATGTATTCATGCAAACAATACTTCCCATATGTTTTTTGAATTAATGGACAAACATGCACACGAAACAATTGGAGGTATCGTTGTTTTTAATAGTATAATGATTAATAATTTAAATATATTAATTGTTAAATAAACTAATATTTTAATTTTAGATATTGACATATTTTTCTGAGATTTATGTGCGAGAAATTTGAGTGAGATGTGATTCGTAGACTTAAAAGTAACATAGTTACTATACTATGTAACTTGGAGACGATTTTTCCTTCATCATTATTCGATGTTATGGAGCATCTGACAGTTCATGTACCGCACGAAGCGACATTAGGAGGTCTCATTCAATTTTGTTGGATGTATCCATTCGAAAGATTTATGTTTCATCTGAAGAAAAAACCAAACAAAAAGCTCGTCTAGAGGGTTCAATTGTGGACCAATATGTGAATAAGGAGATATCGTTCTTCACTTCTTACTACTTTGAACCACATGTTCAAACACGAAGTAGAAATCCAAACAGATGTTTTGATGGTTGTGTGGAATTTCCATATCCATTACCAGATGTTCAAGATATATTTTGCAGAATTAGTCGAACTGTTGGTAAGGCGAAAGATCTATGGCTATCACAACGAGATCTACACATTGCACATACGTATGTTTTACTCAACTATGAATATCTACGGCCTTTTGAAAGGTAACATACTATAAATATAGATTCAATCGTGTATATGTATTTTATTTGTAATATTAACTGAATTTTCTATCATTTTACAGAATATTTGATGATATATTGAAGAATACAATTTGAACATTGATGAATCTCAACTCTAGGAACTTAAAGAAAGAGATTTCTCCACATGGATAAGACAATATGTAAGTAAATGATATTTTAAATATAAATAAATTAATTTTATATAATATTCTGACGCTTTGTCGACGATTGTTTCCTCTGCAATGCAGATTGAGATCGGCAATCACCCATTGTGGCTACAAGATCTTGTTAAAGGACCAATTATGAAAGTTACGAGTTGGCTAATATATTTTACACATGGTTAAAACTTTCATACTTACAAACACGGGAAATTGAAGTTAACTATGAACTATGATGTATGTGTGAAAGATGAAAGCTATTGTGAATCGATCAACGAACTAGATTTTGATGGGATTTTGAAAGAAATTTTGCAATTAGAATATCCAAGTTTCATTACTACTTTAAAACAATGTTATACATACCACGTATGATATTTTGGATTATATTTTTGTAGGTTGTCGACTTAAGAGTGGTGTTATTTTGATGTGATTGGTTCGATCCAATAAGCGATCGCGGACCAAGAACAAACAAATTAGACGTTGTGGAAGTTAACTCGATACGAATATATGAAAAATACGAACATTTTATTCTTGCGTCACAAGCCGATCAAGTTTGTTATGTTTCATATCCACAGACTAGACGATCTTTTGGTTGGCGTGTCACAATGAAGATAATTCTAAAGGGTAAATTATCGAAAACATAGAAAATCAATAATTTGCAATGGAACAAAAAACCACCAAGATTGTTGCTATTAATGAAGTTATTGTTGAAGAACTTGAACATAGTGAAATCTAAGAAATTGAAAGAAATGAAGATGATCTATATGAAGGGATAGAAGAAAATGAAAGAAGAAAAAGAATTTGAATCAAATTCAGAAACACAAGAATTGACAGAAGAATTATGTGGCTTTGAAGATGATTCATTTCAACTTGTTATCAAATGTTCAAAACGATAAGAGAATTGTATTAATTTCTTACTGAATTTTTAAATCAGTTTAAATGTTAAATGGGTTTGTCCCAATCCCTCAATCCGTCCCTCGGTCTGTTCCAATCCCTCTCGGTCCATCCCTCGGTTCGTCCATATATTGGTCTGCAATTATGGCTATCTCGGGACGTCTGCAAGTTGTTTGTAAATTATGGACGTGCGTCTTGAAAACGTCCCTATTTACGGATGGCTAGCGGACGACATGTTTTCCCATATGTGCCCATGGACGATTCACAGACATATTTTCTTACCATATTCAAATTTCTATAAATTCGTTTGCGGCTCCTTCACCCTCGCCCAACATTGCCTAACTCTCTCTCGCTGCCTGCCAAATTACAACCATCTACCCTTTCGTTGGTGTCTCAGGCTGTCCATCCGTTTCGTTGGTGCGTCTTAGGCATTCCGTGCGTACCAGGCTGTTTGTTCGTTCATCCCATCCTTGGTCCGTCCGCCATCCCTCGGTCCGTTTGGCTCGGTCCGTCCATTCAACCGTCTGTATGTCCGTCCATCACCATCCGGCCGTCAGTCCATCACCGTCTGGTCGTTCGTCCGTCATTGTCCGTCTGTCCGTCATCGTCCCCATATTCCTTTCATCGGTTTGGCAGGTTAATTTAAACATTATTGTTAGATAAGAAATATATTTGCTAAGATTTGTTATATAGTTAGTTAGATTTAAATTAAGTTTAGTTAGAATTGGAATAATTTTAGTTAGATTTGGAGTGGGTAGTTTAAGTGTTTGTTGAAATGTCAACAAGAAATATTGCATGGATTAAGTAAAAATTTGATTATTTAAAATTTTATTGATTAAATGTAGTTGAAAATTTGATTAGTTTAGGTTAATAGCACACATATTAAACTATATGTGCTTGTTAAATTATATTAGAATCATTTTTAGCATAATTTTTTTAAAATAAATTGTGAATTAAAACTTGAAGTTAACAACAATTATAATATTTAAATTTAAAATTTTAGTATGTCTCATCGCGTTGGAAGATAGGGTAACACGAGAAACCGTTCTACTTTGGAATAATGTGCAAATGGTCCATCTTCTCCACAACACACATGGCAATCTGATACGGTATTTTCAGATTTCATGAATCCAAATTTATTTCCGAATACTAGATCAACAGAATATATGTTGTATCCTTATTATCAACATATAACACCACCGGTTGAGCCAATGATGTGTTACGAGTGTCAGATGCATCACGAATCAACATGAAAGAAATTCTATCAATAGATGAGGAAAGGCGTAAACTTCTTCGTTTAGACAGGAGTCATGAAAACGGCGCACAATGTTACATATTACTAAATTCAAATGTAAATGTGTAAATAGCAAGTTAATTAAGTGTTAATTTATCTTAATTTTTAATTATAGGTTTGGTTACGATCAACTTTGTCGTCATATAACAAACATGATGAAAGTTGATTATGATTGTCCATGTTATAATTGGATGCAGGCCGACCCCGATATTAAGGAACGTTGGTGAAAATCTTTTGTGGTATATTTTTAATAATATTTATTTAATAAAAAATTCAAATAAGAGTTTAAATAAAATAATCATTTCATTATTTCAACAGAAAATATTATTGGAACCTCGAGATTATCGAACAAGTAAAGTCTAGATTTGAATAGGGAGTTTGTCTCAAAGCTCTCGTAAACGATTCAAAAAATATTGAGAGAAGAAAGGGAAACCCGTTTCAATGACGGACAATGTTTGGGAACAAATGTGCGCTTATTGGGATGATCACAGTTTTAAGCAAAGAAGCGAGCGAACAAGTCAATCTCGCTGTTCTGATAGAGAAGGATATGAGATGAGTGCACATACCACTGGTTCTCGTTCTGTCACGGAAGTTCACGAAGATTTGATAATATTTTTAATTTTGTTTAGAATTTTATACAATTGACATCTGATTAATATTAAAAATATATATTTGAAATTTGTTTTAGATGAAAGAGAAGGGATACGAAACGTCATACGTAGAATTGCTCAAACGTATGCATACTAACAAAGCTAACGAAATCGTGGGTAGATGCCAAAGTGAAATATGTTCATGACGATATTTAGAACATGGCATCGAAACGAGTGTCCCGAATTCCACCGAGAGAAGACGAAACACAACTTTCTCTAAGTCAGGAAGAATACATCAAGTTGTATCTCGAGGTAAATTTATTATACTTTAATATAATTTTGTTACTTATAATTGTAATTTAATTTTAATATTTCTTTACAACAAGTTACACCGTATAAAGGTTGCATTTTTTTCTTGGAGGAATGGCATCACAACATGCAAGTTCCTCCAAAGGTGAAACAAAAGTGACAGATCACGAGATTCGAAATACTGTATGTCAATTACAACAACGTCAATGATTAGAAATATGACATCAACGGATGCATGTAGAAACGATGATTCTGATACGATAATTCAGAAATAGCACTGATTTTTTAATATATGTTAATTATGTATAAATATTAATTAATATTATCTTTTAACTTTAGAAATTGTAACTATAATAAATTTTAAATAATTTTATTTTTTATTTTTTTAAAATTTTCGGACAGACAAAACCGTCCGGACACCGTCCGCAAATTGCGGACGAGCCACGACCCGTTCTTAAATTTTGCGGATGGGTCGTGGTCATTCGTAAAATTACGTCTTCTTCTTGACGACTATTCTGTATGCAAATTGGTCGTCTTTCCCGTCAATTTGCGGACGGCCGTGCAGTCCGAAACTACTGATGGTTTACGAACTTCTGTTTCTTTCCGTATTTGCGGACAAATTACAAACTTTTTTAGTTTGACGATGCGCGTTTGTGTAATATAAATATGTATATATATCATATGCATATATATGATATATATATATATATATGCATATGATATTTAAACGTGTTTAGGGGCGAATCAGAAACAAATTATTCAATCCCTAAAAGGTTAATGTTTAGTAGTATAATATGTATATATGTCATGCATCTTGAGGAATGTTAGGGAGTTACATAAACACAAATACAATATTATATGCATATGATCTTGAACAACACATATATTTATATATACCATAGGTCCAGAAATAAACTCAAATAGTTAACCCTAATGACAGTGTAGATATATATAAGTCTTGAGTCATTTTTGGGAGGTATGTGTTCGATTGACCGTCTGAATGTTAGGTCGAACTAAGGAGAGAGTTTGCACATATTATACAAGTTAATTGATTCTTTGTTACGTTGTGTTATAACACATCAACTAGAATTATATATATAAAAGTCATTGCAATCCTTGCCTTCTCAGCCATCCATGTCATCTCCTATTTTCTATTTTTTATTTATATATATACAAAAGTCCTTTCAATCCTTGCCTTCTCAGCCATCCACGTCATCTCCTATTTTTTATTTTTTTAAAATTCTTTTTATTTTGTTGTCATTTACTTCTCCCCGCTCACTAATAAATTGTTGTCGTTTAATTCTTTTAATTCTTTTCGGTTACCGTTTAATTGAGAATATTATTTGATCGTCGTTTGTTGTCCATTCATTTTCTTCTACCCAGATTTCTTCAACCCAGACCTGAGACACGGGTTGGTGCGAAAGTGGTTGTGTGTGGTGGGGAGATTGAAACGATTAGACGGCTGCGGTTAGGGGTGGCCAATCCGGGTTCGGGTTCCTCAGGTTTCGGTTCGAGTTCGGGTTCCTCGGATTTTGAAAAATTGGATCTGTATTGAACCCGAATGTTTTCGATCCGGGTTCGGTTCGAGTTCGGGTTGTTCAGGTCCAAAAGCATTGGACCCAAAAGAACCCGAATTACATTTGGATATTTAGGTTTTCGGGTATTTTGGGTTATTCGGGCTGTTACGGTTATTCGGGTTTGGGTTTTTCTTAATTTAGGGTTTTCTGTTTTAGGATTCTTTAGATAATTCGTTTTTAATATAAAACAGAATAAAAATATCAAAATATAACATAACTATATATAAAAGAAAATATACTAATATTTTTTAGTGTTTATATAACTTTAAAAAAAATTAAATTATATATTTTTATTTTTTATTTTTTAAATTTGGTTGTTTGGGTTGTTCGGATTCAATCCGAACCCGAATCGGACCGACCCGAACCCGAACGAATTCTGAAATTTGAACCCATATGGGTTCTTAGGGTAACCCTATTCCAAATGATTCGGATTGTTTAGGTTGATCCGATTCGGATCAATCCGGGTAACCCGGATTAGCCAACCCTAGCTGCGGTGGCACTAGGATGAGTCAGGACGGTGAATTGAGTGAGAAAATGCTCACGAAAGAAGAGGTATGTCAACTGTTTTTAGCCTTCTTCACTCCTCTTCTAATTGCAAGATGTGATGGTCGTTCATTGCGAAGCATCAAGCATGAATCATCTTCATCCTTCAATGATTTGTTCGAATTAAATTGCAAAAAATGCTGGCAAGGTTCGAATTCAGTTAATAAGAAGTTATCTTATTACCTGCTTATCTAAGTTGAAATCTTTTTCACTAAAATAAAGATGATATAATCTTGTGCCCATGCCCAGAATTGTGGAACTGGATTTTGGTATCTTGGTGTACCTATGCTTTGACATCTTTTTTTTTCTTAGTAGCAACATGAAATGCTATGCTAACCTCTGGTGGCTTCACCCACATCTGTCCGTCATACCATCCGCTTTCTTCATACGACACAACTGCTGACAGGAGTCTATCTCCGACATAACTCTATCCTTGAATATATAGAGTGATGAATAGTTAGTCAACTTCAGTGGGAGATTATGTTTGAAATTAGTTATGATCAATCCAAATGATTGAAGAAACCTATGCAAGAAAGTTATGCTTATACCAGGTAAATTCTCAAGACAAAGAAAGCCACCAAGAAAAGTGTTCCCGTCCCTGCAGCGAGAATAAATCTTAAAGGTTCCTGTAATAGGATAATATATATACATCATGTTCAATGTGTCTGCATAGCCTTGGGATCACACTCTTTTCCTTGCAGGAAGATATATCTAATTCATGTGAGAGTTTTCGGGTTTTATGACTCACTTGAGAAGGATTAAAGCTAGCCGCTGCAATGGTAACTCCAAGAGCAGTGAAGGTCACCAACCAAAGACCACCGAGCCGGAGGAAGATTTGGCTCAGACCCAGCTCACCGCATGAATACAGAATCCCATCCTTCAAAAACGACAGAAGAGGTATGTCAACTGTTCTTAACCTTTTTCACTCCTCTTCTAATTGCAAGATGTGACGACAATTCATTGCGAAGCATCAAGCATGAATCGTCTTCATCCTTCAATGATTCGTTCGAATTTAGTTGCAAAAATTGTTGGCAAGGTAAGAAGTATAATATAGCAAAATCTCCATTTTATCCTCTTTCTTTTGGCGGTCGCTATGTGTGCAGTTACCCAAACGACTTAGCTCTTTTTTTATTTTTTTGATTTGCAACACATTGGTAGCAGAATCCATCTCATCTTTAGCGTTTAGCGTTTAGGACTATGAAAGGGGAAGCCACCTTAACACATTTCAATTTGCAGCACATTGCTCTTCTCTTTAACACATTGGTAGCAGAATCCACCACATCGGATTTACCGATTAGGACTCGTTTTCATTCTAATTTGGATCTTTAATATCCCATAACATTTTTTTATTCTTCCGAGACAGAGATGGCGAGATCAAGAGCGTTGGGTGTAGATTCTTTCTAGGTTTCAAGGAAACTCCTCGAGGAAGCATTGTCATGAGAAATCTAATTTATTGTGTGATGCTAGACTTTTTTTGATGTTATTCAGAATTTTGCAGTAATTACTTATCGCAAATACAGGATTTGCCTCGGACATTTTTCGTAAGGTGGCATAATCCCTCTGTTGGATACTGTCACGCATTTGATCCTGAAGTAACGACATGATTCTGTATTGTCATCTTCTAAGATGCTAAATAAATAGCATCTGCTTTATATGGTGATGATGCATTTAGTTTCTCTTATTTGATTAATATATTGTGTGAATATATTGCCTGAAGCGAATGCCTTTTGGTTTCTCCCCAGTCTTGTGCTCTTTGCCGTAGTAAGCATATCTCTCAAGGAACAAGGGTCACTGAATTGCTCTAATATCTTATTTTTAGCATTCCTTTTAGGTTATCGTTATATCTCAAAACCCATGTCGGGTTTGGACGATAGGAGCAAGATCTATGGCAGGTATATTAAAACATGATTTTACTATTATGATGGGATATGTTGGAATCTACTAGCATACATTTTCATGAGACCTCTAATTTATTGTGTGATGTTAGACTTGAGATGATTAATATATTGTGTGAAGATATTTCCTGAATAGAATGCCTTTTGGTCTGTTCAGACATTTAATGAAAACTAGTTTCTCCCACTTCTATCATTATTTACGTATTGAAGTCTTATTCCATTTCTTGAATATATTGTCATGATACCTTTTTATGTTTATATTCTTCATATCCTTTTTTGCTCTTTGGTTTGCTACATTTGTTTGCTTATGGCTGTATTTGGCTTGTTAGATTTATAATAATGTTTTTTCCCACAGCTTGCCTTGCCTTCATTCTTAGTATGTTCGCGAGTCTCATGTGGAGAAGATGGGAAAGATCTAGTATACAACTTATGAGATTATTGATGTTCTTGCGTTTAACAGTTGTATATTACTGTAAAATGTTATTCTTTTGTCCTTGATGTTTTCGGTTATTGTATTACAATATTATTAATTCTTTTACACTTCAAGAACCTGATAGTGTTTCAAGAACCTGATAGTGTTTCAAATATCGATGAAGACAAATATCTTCTTTTCCTCTTCTTCCTTTTGTCCTTTGACGTTTTTCGCATCTTTCCCGAGTTTCGCCATCAGAACTATCTTTAGAAGAAATGACCTTGCTTGATTTCTTTGGTTTCTTTGAGATGAAAAACATAAGTGTGAATTCATGAGAAATATAGCAGTACTCCATTCAAAAGCACTCTGATATTAGCCCCTGATAAGATGCAAAGTTTCAAAACAACCCTAGATAAAATGCAAATTTCTCACGGTGATATATATATATATATACATATATATATATGGAAAAGTAAAACTTGGTCAAATTGACATGCAAAACATCCCCATATAAGATGCAAGTTTCTCAATCAAACAAAACGATAAAAAGGCAGACATACTTGAGCCAAGAATCCTTTAATTATTCAATGGAAAATCTATCCTTTGAAATGCAACGACTTCTGAGTGGTCTCTCCTATGCCCTTCTCACCTACACCAGGAAAAACATCAAAAGGCGAAGTATATTGCAACTCAACCTAAAAAATTATTCATTACAAATTATACAAATAATCACAAATTCAAGGTATTATTTTTCTTTATTACACATTTTAATACACATTTACTGCAACTTTTTATTTTCCAAATCACATTATGCGTGACAACTTCCAGGTATTATTTTTCTTTATTGCACATTTTAATACACATTTACTGCAACTTTTTTTTTATTTTCCAAATCACATTCTGCACGTATACTACAAAAATGCACACTTTAATACAATTACAGTTACAATTTCCATATATAATTTTTTAATTGCACACTTTAATACAAAATTACCTTCATTTGTTTTTGGTTGTCCACCTTCCACATTTATCTACTTAAACTAAGCTAAAGCAACTGCTTTTCTAGTTAACAAGTATCAAACGCATCCAGCAGCTGCATCTACATACCATGTCATTTTTAACCGCATTGGAAAACTCAAACACATCATGCATACTACTTTCAACCAGCTTTTAGTTGGACGATCTTTGCAAAAGGTTGTTGGTAGTGTATTTCGTGCGTGGGAGGTTTGCAATATGAAAAAGGGGTCAAGTTATATGGAATGAATTCTTATTGATCGATGAAAAGGAATCACGTAGCTAATTTGTTTTTTTTCCATGACTTACAGTTTTGCCTAAAATGCTATCATTTTTAGTCCAATTTACTGCACGGTAGTATTGGAATTGCTGTGTTTTCTCGGATCAAGAAACAACTTAGAGAAGGCAGCATTATCATGTTCGAAGAATTCGATGTTGTACGCAACAATGACAGTTTTAAGTTATGTGATTCGCAAGTGTCGCTTCGCTTGACAAATAACTCTAGACTATCAAGTTTAAGGTTATACTCAAATACCATTGTTGATGAGCTTTTTAGACTTAAGTCATATGAGGAATATTTGGCTTTGGCCAACCAGAATCTTCAGCTGCCAGGTTTGTAATCAATATCCACATTATTCCCCGATTTTTAGGTAAAAAAACAGAGTTTTAAACCCTTTATTTCCGATGTTATTGGGCAGATTTCTACAATTAGAGATTCTCAAACATATTATTTTCCATCTACCGAGCGTGTGATGTTGCGTCTCAAAATGACAGGATAATCTTTAGATCATTAGATAAAACTATTTTGTTCCAATATATCATATGTTATATGTTGCTGATTTTTTTAAAACCATAATCCAAAGCTAGGTCTATGGAAATAAATGTCACAGCTTGGGATAACAAAGCTGTGGAATTGCGCTCAAAATTAGAGCTACAGAGTGTCAAGCCTTTTGTCTTGCTTGTGACTGGTGTGAACCTAAAAATCATTTGAGGTTTGTTATATGTTTATATTTATTTGTACACTTTCCACTACATATATGTAAACATTAGTTTTAAAATACTTTACATATTTTCCCCATTTGTCATATATGTAGGCAACCTATATGTCAACACAACGTCCTCGACACGATTTTATCTTGATCATGAAACAGCCATTGGAAGAGATTTCATCAATAGGTTACTTCCATTTTCCAAATCCAATTATTTTTCTTCCACACTATAATTCATATAGTTTAAATTAAAATTTGCTTCATTTGACTTTCTATTTAGAAAAAAAATTCTTAAGGATGGCTTCTCTAATGGTGTTGTTAGTGGTGTTATGGTTGGCAATGGTCATAAAATCGAAACAGTTTCGATTCTTGACTTATTGAACTACATTACAAAATTTTGAGCACAAGGTAATTTACTAAGTTTGGTTTTTGTTTTTCATACCTAATAATCTATCATCATGTCCAATGACATTTGTTTTGCCTCTTTAGGAAGCAGATTTCTTGTACTTTGCTAAAGTTATTGACATTTCGCGGGTGGAGTTATGTTGCATGTGGAAAATATTCAAGGAACTGAAAAAATCCACAGATTCTATGTCTTGTACTTACTGCATTGATTCAAGTCCTCTTGGAGTTATAAGGTTCAAGTTATGGTTATGTTTGTTTCCTAAATGAATTTACCTCTTGAAGGCTCAACCAATTTATCACAATTTTTGCATCATTGTATTGGTTTCATATAAAATCAACAGGTTTAGGGTTGAATTGGTTATTGATGATGGAATGGATGTTGCAACTTTCGTTGCCTTTGACCAGGAGATCTCAAGGCTGACTAACACAATGACTTCCAACCTTATTGATTTAAAGGTATGAATTTCTAGATCTGTTTTTTAGATGGCTATATTTCAACCAATTTTACTAGCTGTTTTTTTTTTCACTTCCTAAAACAGGGAGATGGTGTTGAAAATACAGTTCCACAATGTTTGCTTCAATTTGTCGGGAAAACTTTTGTCTTTCATATCAGGCTATCTTCTTACAATTTCACGCCAAATCATCGAACATTTACTCTGACACGAATGAGCCTAGGAAACCCCATCAACGCTAAAAAGGCATATTCACTGGCTAGTTGTGATGAAAACTGCTCCACCACATGCCAAAAAGGGGACATGAAAAAAGGATTCGCCTTAACTAAATTGTTGGCTTATGTTTCCTACTATCTTTTGGGTTGTTTTTAAGTTTTTAGACATTTCCTTGGTACTTCTGTTTGATTAGCTTTATTACCCAAGACTTTTCCTATTATCAGTAATGGTTGTTTCAATAAATTGAGTTTTTCATAAGCTAAAAAACTTCAAACAATACATCTTTTGGAATATGTGTTACCGTCAATTATAGCTGCTCATTCTCATTTGTCATCAACCATCTCTTTTCTGCACATTGTTGTCAATCCTTTGCTTTTGATGCTCCGTAGATGGGACAACAATACACAGATTTAGGCAATGCATAATATCCTTATAGAAAGGGAAAATTATAAAGTATCCTAAACATTTGGATTAATTAAGATGATAAATGGAAATTTTCTATAACAGACAAATAGAAACTATTGTTTATATATAAGGGTCTGTTAAACCTAAAAATTCCATACGCAAATCAATTCGACTATTACAAATTAATTCGACTATCGAAACCGATACATAGATTCTATCCAAATAATATTAGGTGCTCATTAGTTTCTATAGAACTGAATTTCCGAAGGAAAAACGTCCTCCACCTTTTGTAAGAGGCTATCGATTTGAAATCAATCGATTGCAAGGAGAGGTTGTCCAGATAATCTTAGATATTCAAAAGTTTATAAACAAACAAATTTCGAGAAGGAAAATCGGCGAACGCGAAAGCAACATCGACGACACCGACAAGAGAAAGAAACAAAAGCTAGGCGGAGAACTTTTGAAATCCATCAATTGCACGGCGAGGTTGTCCAGATAATCTTAGATATTCAAAAGTTTCTAAACAAACAAATTTCGAGAAGGAAAATCGGCGAATGCCAAAGCAACATTGACGGCACCGACGAGAGAAAGAAACAAAAGCTAGGCAGAGAACTTGTCACATACGTGCCAATCGTCTGCCTTCGAATCTTCCGACCACGTTCTTCCTTCCGATCATACCCTCGTCGCTGCTTGAACTCGACCTACGATCCTCCAGTTTTTTCCACCGCGTTGTCGTCGGGGTCGGTCTTTCTTGCTTTGGTGGGTGAAGAAGGTGAATAGGTAAGTAATTTAGAGTTTTTTTTTTAAAACCCAAAATTATTTATAATTAGAAAAAAACCCCACAATTAATTTAGTAACCTTAAATTTAAGTATTCAATATTTTATAATTACAAAAAAACTCCACAACTAATTTAATAACCTTAAATTTAATTATTCGATATTTTTAACAATGTAATTTATCAATGATTTTTTCATGTATTATATATAATATATAAAAATTATTCAAATATAATTTTGTAGAAGAAATGATCAGTGGAGTTCATTAATTTGCTTGTATTTTTTTCCTTTTTTTTGCCATGTCGAGACAAATGATCAGTGGAGTTCTTTAAAAATACATTAGGGATGCGTAAACCATATTCTGAAAGTGATTTACGCATATGTCAACAATCTAAGGGTCGACCAAATGGTATGTTTCATTCTAACAACATATGTCAATATTCATACTGATATACTTGTGGTTAATGTTTCATTTTAATTCATTTATTTTTTCATATGTGTAGCAGTTATTCCACCTTAGTTTTCACTGATATATACTCGACCGACATTTGTAGAGCAACATGACATATCATCGGTTTTGAGTAGAAAAGGTTAGCAAGAACCTTTGAAATTTCGTTGTTCTTAAAAATTTATTTTTTCCATAATATATTGAAGATGATTAATCGATAATAAAATACTTTGATCTTTGAAGAATTTAAACCATAATTATTTGATCTTAATGCAATGACAAATTTTAGCCTTCTTCTAGAAAATTTTAAAATATTTTACCATTTGATTGCTCATGCATATTTATAAATGCCTTATCAACTAACTTCAAAGCCGAAAGAGCCATAAGAAAAACGTTGATGTTAAAGAAGAGAGCATTCTGGTGTTTTAAAGGTGCATTATCAATCACACATGATTTTTTAAATGCCAACAACACTATTAACTAGCATGTCTTTCTTATTTAAAACACCAACTCAAAGACATTCTCAATCTCACGTAGTTTCAACGTCACATTTTCACAGTATAACTTACAAACTATACAAGTTATAATAAATAGGTTATAATAAGTCATATTGCGTATTAACTTAACTACCATATATATAGATGTCATAGACAATACACATATACATATGGAAGCAAATATGATCAATTGCCCACATTGTGATGCGATAGTTTGGCCAAACGAATTCGTTGGCCGAGGCTCCAATAAGGGGATATTGCAATTCAATATTTGTTGCATGCAAGGTCGCATACGTCTACCAAAAGTGCTCACGTCTCCCCCTGAACTAGAAGAATTGTGTGACACTTCATTGCATTTCTGTACGAACATTCTTGCTTACAATTCGATCCTTGCTTTGACATCGATCGATGCAAAGATTGAAAATTCTGTTGCTTTAGGAAATGGTCCTTATACATTCCATATTCATGGTCAAATCCATCACAAGCTAGGATCTTTGCTACCTTTGGATGGTTATCCTCTTCAGTTTTCTCAACTTTATATATATGATATTGCAAATGAGGTATCCAATCGTATCAAAACGCTAAGCAGATCTTGATGAACGCATCATGGATCAACTTATTAAAATGCTTGATGAACATAACCACCTTGCAAAGAGCTTTCGTTAGGCGCAAGACAGGTATGAGTCAGGAGAATATACATACTTCACTTTGAGATTATTAGCGCCTCGGAGGACAAGTTGTTAATATAATTTACCGACATCTAATGAGGTTCCTGGGTTAATTGTTGAGGATCTTTCAGCCACAACTAGCGAGCGAGATGTTGTTTTACAATTAAACCCTTCCGGTGAACTTTTTAGAATTGGTGATCTACATCCGTTATTCATGAGTCTTCAATATCCTTTGTTGTTCCGCTATGGTGAATATGGATTCCACAAAGATATCCCATATAATGATTTTGTCACAAAGATCAAACGATCATTTATAACGATACGTGAGTATTATGCTTACCACATTCAGACAGGTTTATAAGAAGGAATGACAATTATCAAAGCATGTCGTCTTTTTCAAGAATATCTTGTTGATGCATACACTGTAGTTGAACAAGAAAGGATATGTTGGGCCAAAAATAACCAAAAAAAGCTTCGTTCCAATTCTCAACAATAATGTTTTTGATGCAGTGGGAAAAGGGGATCACAACAGAAAGTTAATTGGTAAAAGGATTATATTGCCACCATCTTTCACAGGAGGAACATGATATATGATTGAGAATTACCAAAATGTGATGGCTATATATAGATGGTATGGTAATCCTGTTTTATTTGTAACTATGACAGCTAATCCAAAGTGGAAGGAAATCTATGATCATCTTAAATTGTACGGTGGATAAACTCCAAGTGATAGATCAAACATTGAAAGTCGATTATTTAAATTGAAATTATATTCGCTTTTGGTCGATATCAATGATGGAGTTTTTTTCCCAAACCCTGTATCAGGTATTGCTTTGTTCCAAAATCCATTTATCGCTTTTTTCATTTTAAATATACTTTATAAATTACCACAAAAGATTAACTAATTAGTTTTATTATCGTATATTTACAGTCATATATACAATTGAGTTCCAAAAGCGTGGTTTACCACATGCCTATGTCTTAATATGGCTAGAACCGTTGTTCAAAAATCCTACTGCAACGGACATTCACAAGTACATCCAGGCAGAATTACTAGATAAGGAATGTGATGTTGAGGGATTCCTTTTGGTAGAGCAACATATGATGCATGGTCTGTGTGGGATCGATAGACCACATTCTCCATGTATGGAAAATGGTTTATTCACAAAGAAATATCCAAGATCATACATGGAATACATTGATGTTGGGCAATCAGGGCATGTCACATACAAGCAAGCTCACAACACTTTGACATTTGTGATGAAAGGACATATTAAATTGGATAACCGTCATGTTGTTCCTCATAACTTGGCAATTCCTAAGAAGTATAGAGCACATATCAATGTCGAGTGGTGCAACATATCTCATGAAATTAAATATCTCTTCAAGTACATCACAAAAGGTGTGGATAAAGCATCATTGTTAATTGAAAAGGGAGTAACTTCTGAAGGTCAACAAACTTTGGATAAAATACAAGTCAAATAAATTAATAAAATATCTAATTACCTTGAGTGTAGGTATCTATCTTCGTGTGAAGTTGTTTGGAGAATCTTTGCATTCCATATACATAAACAACAACAATCTGTCATGAGGCTATCGGTCACTTGGAAAATGAACATTTCTTGATATTTGAGGATTCTAATGATTAGGAGACAGTCTTGGCAAAACTAGGCTCAACACAAACCATGTTTACAGAATGGAGGAAGACAAACAAAATATATGAAACTACAAAGGAATTAACATATGTTCAGTTTCCAATGATGTTTGTTTGGCACAATATGGATAAATTCTGGTCTCCAAGGAAAAGAGATTTCGATTTGGGAAGAATCGTAAACATACACCCAGCTGCAGGTGAATTGTATTATTTCGGGATATTACTAAATGTTATCAAAGGCCCTCGCAGCTATAACAACATAAAAACACTTACTGCTATCAGATATCCGACATATAAAGAAGCGTGTGTTGCTAGAGGGTTGCTAGATGGTGATAATTAATGGAACATAGCTATGAATGAAGCTGCACAATAGGCAACGCCATCACAATTGCACCGTCTATTTTTGACATTGTTGTTATACTGTGAAGTTAGCAAACCTGGCGATCTATGGAAGAAATGTTGGAAATGGCTCTCTGATGACATACTCTACAAAAAAAGAAAAGAATTTAGTTTTGATAGGCTGCAATTGTCCGACAAGGCACTTGAACAGTGTGCACTAATTGAGATCAAAATGCTATTGACTGAGTAAGATAAATCACTGACAGACTTTCCAGACATGCCAAAACAAGAGGAAAGCATTTACGTTAAGAAATTGCTAACACTATTTTACGCTAAGAAATGCTAACACTATTTTACGTTAAGAAATGCTAACACTATTTTACGTTAAGAAATGCAGTTTGATCAAGAATTCGAAAGGACAAAGCATTTGAAATTATTTCAGACCATAAATGATGACCATCTAAAGATCTATTCCGCTGTTATGGATTCAACCGAGAACAAAACAATGGAAATTTATTTTCGTATATGGACTATGTGGGATAAGAAAAACCTATTTGTATAGACTGCTAATTTCACGGTTGAGATCAGAAGGTAGAATAGTTATTCCAGTGGCCTCTTCTGGTATATCATCATTGCTACTTCTTAGGGGTCGAACTGCACATTCTCGCTTCAAAATCCCTATTGCCATTACTGACCAATCGATATGTGATATTAATAAAAGGAGTATGCTAGAAGATTTATTGACAAAATCTGATCTAATTATATGGGATGAAGCGCCAATGGCACACCAACATACTATCAAAGCTGTTGAAAGGACTTTGCAAGATATATGTTCGGTATCAACGGCGAAGCATTTGGGAAGCCATTTAGAGGTAAAACAATTTTATTTGGGGGTGACTTCATACAAATTCTTCATGTTACAAGAGGTGGTCGTGTTGAGACAATCCAGGCAACAATTAGTCGTTCCCCTGTTTGGCAAACATGTTGCATCTATACTTTGACACAAAACATGCGACTAAATCAAAGCAAGGTTGATTTTTCCAAATGGCTATTAGATGTTGGCGATTGAAACGCAACTAAAATAAGCCTATAATATTATAATCACAATGGGAAACATAAGATTGTGATCGACAAGAAATTGATGATTGAAATCTCTAACAATCTGTTACAGAATCTTGCAGATGCAACATATCATGTTTCTCTTGATGTTACATGGATCGTGACTATCTTAGAGAGAGCAATTCTTACGCCAACTAATGCATATGTTGATGAAGTCAATGATTTCTTATTATCACAACTTTCTAGAGACATGATGGAGTATTTTAGTTCAGATATGATTGGAATCGATAGCTCTTTCCTAATAATGATTGGCATTCCTTCTACGTCGTGGAATACCTCAATTCTTTGGAGTTTCCTGGTATTCCGAAACACAAAATTTGTTTGAAGATTGACGCTTCAATAATGTTGTTACACAACATAAACCAAAAGGAAGAGCTATGTAATGGCACATGTGTGGTTGTAACTCATTTAGCAACATGTGTCTTAGAAGGAGAAATTCTCACCAGAACCTATGTTGGTAACAAAGTCCTAAACCTAGGGTTATCACCTATTGATTCAGATCTTCCATTTACCCTTAGTAAAAGGCAATTACCAATCAGATTGTGCTATGCAATGACAATCAACACAAGTCAAGGGCAAAGTCTTAAGCAAATTGGTCTATATATTTCAAAACCAGTTTTTAGCCACGGTCAGCTTTATGTTGCACTTTCGAGAGTTATGTTAGCAAATGGACTAAAGATATTAGATTTGTATGACAGCTCGACTGACCTTCCAGCACTAACAAATGTTGTCTATCAAGAAATTTTTAATACACACTGGCTATCTTCAATCGTAAATTTTTGTCCATGACAAATCACGTTGGTCAAGGTCGTTTTTATGTAGGCTAACGTCTTAAAAAAAGTTTCGCATTGTCCTAACATACTTATTACTTGCGGTTTGTTCTAATCCGCTTTAATTAATATATTGTTAACTGTTAAGTTAGTTCTAACATTTTCTTGCTTTATAATATTTCCGGAACTATTGAATACCTAAAACCACTATATGGATCATGTCCATTTCGCTCAGTTTCATTAATTGTAGAACTGCTCATTAATATGATCATTCTTTCGTTTTTATTTTACATACAATATCCATTTTAATGTTATCTATGATATTAATCCGTAATTTTATTTAGCATATCTTTTATCATCACCTATACATATGAAAAATTAGTCCTTTAATGTCTAGACTAAATCCATCTATTCCTCTATATGTATTGTTTAACATTTTCAATGATAAAAATTGTTGTACCACATTGTTAATGGATCCTTATTAAAAAAACTGTTATATTTCGAAATCATCGCCCGCGCATAGCGCGGGGTCTTTTCTCTAGTATGAATAATAAATTATATTAGATCATTTATCTAATTTTTAAATTTAATTAGATGTTGGGTTTGAACTTTAATAAAATATTTTCACGATTTGTGCACGAATAAGTCCAAACGTTATTGATACACTCACCATAGGAACAGTGGAATAGAGAGGGTGTATTCCAAAAATATATTTTGTATAACTAATAACTATAAATGAAACTCTTATATGAATATCTTAGCAACAACCTTAAAAGAAGAAGCAAGGAACACGAATCTTCCAGCTTCCAGATTTCTTGATTTCTTCACACGAAATGCCAAACTTGCCAAACT
>CM071863.1:9483672-9494895 GCA_036759665.1 Gynandropsis gynandra
AATGATATCAGATTGGTTAAATAAAAAATGAAAACAAATGTATAATAATGCAATACGAAATACCTTTAGCAAATATATTGTTTATATTGATGATACATATAATCAACTGAATCGATTGTTATAATTTGTATATATATCAATAAAAATGTAATACGCTATAAAACTTACAAAAATTCTTCTATTTGTTTTACAATTATAAGAAATACAATTTATTTATATAAGATATATTGTTAGCTTCATGCAATAATAAATATATAAAATCAGTAATTAATGTAAAATAATTAATAAATGTATTGATTATTTAAAATTAAATTCTAAAATTTTAAACTAAATACAAATTCTTATGATCATCTATAGACATATATTTTTTTAATTGGGAGGTGAAAAGTTTTTATTATTAAAATTGTATTTCTTGTAATAAATATATTTATTATTATTTTTTATTTTGTTGGGATGTTATAAATTATTGTAAATATATTAATCTAATGTTCTTCCAAATATTTTTTAAATTAATATATTCAAAATTTATATAAAATGTGTCAATAATGTATTGATTATTTAAATTAAATTCTGAAATTTTAAACTAAATACAAATTCTTAAGATCATGTATAGATGTAAATTATTTTTCTTAACTGGAAGGTGAAAAATTTTTAATTATTAAAATTGTATATTGTAAGAAATGTATTTATTAGTATTTTATTTGGATGTTATAAATTATTATAATTAATGATAGATGTATAGTGTTTTATTAATTGAGAGGTGAAAACTTTGTATTTATTGTGAAAATTGTATTATTTATTTATTATTTTAAATACATATATTTATATATATATACATATATATATATATAATGTGTACAGTAATTCTAATATTTTTAATATGAGTCCTTAATTGTGTATTTTTAATATCTAATAATAGGTTACTGGTATTTTTAGTCTAGTGTTCTTCCAAAATATTTTTTAAAATTTATATATTTAAAATTTATATAAATTAAGTCATGAATATATTGAATATTTAAAATTAAATTCTAACCTTTAAATTAAATAAAAACTATTAAGATAATGTATATGTGTATATTATTTGTTTAATTAGAATGTGAAAGGTTTTTAATTATTAAAGATTGTATTTATTGTAAGAAATGTATTTATTTTTTTTATTGGGTTGATATGTTATAAATTATTGTAATCAATGATAGATATATATTAATATAGTGTTTTTCCAAATATATTTTTTTATTAAGGATTGTATTTATTGTAAGAAATGTATTTATTATTATTTTATTGGGTTGGGATGTTGGAAATTATTGTAACCAATGATAGATGTATATTAATGTAATATTTTTCCAAATATAATTTTTTGAGATAAATATATTTAAAATTTATATAAAATGTCTCAATAATGTATTTATTATTTAAAATTAACTTCTAAAACTTTAAACTAAATACAAATTCATAAGATCAAGTATAAACATATATTATTATTTTTTAACTGGGAGGTAAAAATTTTTAATTATTAAAATTATAATTATTATATGAAATATATTTATTATTTTTTTATTTTGTTGGATTGTTATAAATTATTATAACTAATGATAGATGTATATTATTTTTTAATTTGGAGGTGAAAAATTTGTATTTATTGTAAAAATGTATTTATGATTTTTATTTTTTAATACATATATTTATATATATAAATAAAAAGGTGTACATTAATTCCAGAATTTCTAATATGAGTCCTTAATTGTGTATTTTTAATACCTAATAATAGATTGTTGGTATTATTAATCTAATGTTCTTCCAAATAATTTTTTAAACTAATACATTTAAAATTTATATAAAATAAGTATCGATTATTTAAAATTAAATTCAAAACCTTTAAATTAAATAAAAACTATTAAGATAATGTATATGTGTATATTATTTGTTTAATTAGAATGTGAAAGGTTTTTAATTATTAAAGATTGTATTTATTGTAAGAAATGTATTTATTTTTTTTATTGGGTTGATATGTTATAAATTATTGTAATCAATGATAGATGTATATTAATATAATGTTTTCCCAAATATTTTTTTGAAATAAATGCATATAAAATGTGTCAATAATGTATTGATTATTTAAAATTAAATTATAAAACTTTAACTAAATACAAATTCTTAAGATCATGTATAGACATATGTAATATTTTTTTTTTAATTGGGAGGCGAAAATTTTTTAATTATTAAAATTGTAGTTATTATAAAGAATATATTTATTATTTTTTATTTTGTTGGATTGTTATAAATTATTGTAATTAATGATAGATTTATAATGTTTTTTTTTAATTTGGGAGATGAAAAGTTTTTATTTAGTGATATTGTATTTATTATAAAAACAAATTTAATAATAAATTGTTTTTTGCTTAGGTGGCTTTATGAGAAACCACCAAAACATCTTCTTTTATATATATAACTAGGATGATACCCGCGTGTTGCGTGGGATATATTTATTTTGTAGTTTTGTTGTAAAAATATTATAAAAGTCTATAATACATAAAGGTAAAGTAATTGGAATGCAATATGAAGGACCTTTAGCAAATTTATCGTTTACGTTAATGACGTATATGATCCAATTGTTGATATAAATTTCTGAAAAAGTTGATGTCAATATAACTCGACCTTAAAAATTTAGCAAATATTAGTAAATTAACTATGCATATATGATAAGAGCATCAATAATTACTTAAATATTTCCAATATCGTCGGAAAGATCTTGTAGGTCATTAAATATTTTCTTATAAACAACATTTGTCATGTATGAATCTCTTGTGCCTTCTCCATTTAAATCCAAAATTGTAAGTCCGTTGGATGAAGTTACTCGTGAAAATGCAACATACAACTGTCCATCCACATTAATTGCCCATTTTTTCACGTTACGGACTTCCCAAACGCGAAAAACTCTTGCGATAATGGGTTGAAAATAACGTCCAACGGTTAATTCATGAACATGATGTGTTGTGGTAATATATCTGTTTGGGGTATTTTCAATGGATCCATTAGAAAATACGGTGCCTTATTTAGTCAATTACTATGATATGTTGTGAATATTTGACTGAATATGTTAGTGAATTTATATAGAGAATGGAGTATGTTGATTAAATTCTCAATGTGGATTTAATGAAAATTAAATTCCAAAAGCGAGATTTAATCGCCCGATACAATTAAATCATTGATCATACCCGCGCGTTGCGCGTGATATATTTTTGTTATAGTTTTATAATAAAAAAGATGAAAAAAGTGTAAGTCATTGATCAATTTATTGGAAAAATTGAAAAATTCTATAACATATGAATTCAGAATGGAAAAATAATATTTAGAATTTTTTAATAAACAAATTTACCATTTTTTTAATCCCTTTAAAGATATATTAACTTATAAGAAAATAAAAGCGCATAAAAACAAAATAAAAATGCATGAAAACAAAAGTACATCAATTATATGTTAAGAAAAATAAATGGTATAAAAAGAAATATATAGTAGTTGAAATGCAATATGTAATTATTAATTTTTAATTGTGTTGAAATGTTATAAATTAATATATTCAATGATAAGATATATATATGTATATATATATATTTATAAATTGGGAAGTGAAACGTTTTTAATTATTAAAACTATATTTATAATAAGAATGTATTTATTACTATATTTTTAGTAATTAAAATTAGTTTGTATAATTAAGTGGTAGGATGTATTTTTTTTTTGTAAATTGAGATATGAAAAGTTTTTAATTATTAAAATTATATTTATTGTAAGAATTGTATTTATTATTTTTAATCATTAAATTTGTTTTTTATTTGCTTTAATAATTCTAATTATTAATTTTTTATCATGTTGGGATGTTATAAATTATTTTAATTAATGATAATATGCATATAATTTTTTTGTAAATTATAATGTCAAAAGTTTTAATATTTTATTTATTAGATGATTTGTATTTATTATTTTTAGTAATTAAAATAGTTTTTTTATTTGATGAGGTGGTTTCACCGAAGATTAACTATATTTTTCAATATGCGGCAATTTATCAAATTTCTAATGAAATAATTAATATATTTTAATTTAAAATTTATATATATTAAATTTTTATCAGATATAATCAAAATAAAAAAATAAAAAATAATATACATGACATATAATAATATGAATATTTTTATCGAATTTTTTTCATTTAATAGTTTTAAAATAAATGTTAATTATAATTTTTTGCAAACATAAAACATTTTTTATTATTTTATCCCATGATAAATATATTATTAATTTTTAAAAAAATTAATTTCAAAAATAATTTATTAAAGAAATGATATTTTTAAGATAAATATACATAATTTATAATAATACTAAATAAGTTTAAAACAAATAATTTATTTTTTTATTTTTAGCAATATGGATAATTAATATTAAAGAAAAATGGATATTATAATATCATAGAAAAATGTGTAAATATCATTTATATATTTAGAAATGAATTTAGAAATATTTACAAAATTATATTTTAATCATTTATATATTTATTTCATCCTTATATAAAAAAATGTAAAAAGATTCACATAATACATTTGTTAATATAAAATTATGTATATAGAGCTAAAGGTAACAACTGTGCAAATAAATAAAATTGTATATAAGATGCGATAACCTTTGAGACTTATACCATCTTCATTGTCTTTTTGCCTCATTCCACAGATCCAAAAGATATGTGGCATCCCTCTTATTGTGTAGTCTTTCTGTTTGATCTAAAGTTCCATAGCTAGCTAGCTATGTAGTTATGTACCTTCCATTCGTGTTGTAATCGTTTATATCGCCATCGGTGTCTTCATGCCATCCTTTCGGCGCCCCAGTTGTTGCTGATCGCTACACACAATCTTCAAGGATCTCAAACCGCTATTACCTTATCAATCTCGTGTCATCCCTGTTTGACAATCCGAACATAACAAATGACCATAACCTATACTATTATTTGAAAAATAATAAAAAAGAAAATCACTACAACAAATTTACTTAGGTGAATGGTTTCGCCACAAATCCTAAAAGATATCAAACATCAAAGCCACACATATCAGAAACCAAGCTTTCACTATGTTGTGAATATTTGACTGAATATGTTAGTGAATTTATATAGAGAATGGATTATGTTGATTAAATTCTCAATGTGGATTTAATGAAAGTTAAATTCCAAAAGCAAGATTTAATCGCCCGATACAACTAAATCATTGATCATACCCGCCCGTTGCGCGTGATATATTTTTGTTATAGTTTTATAATAAAAAAGATGAAAAAAGTGTAAGTCATTGATCAATTTATTGGAAAAATTGAAAAATTCTATAACATATGAATTCAGAATGGAAAAATAATATTTAGAATTTTTTAATAAACAAATTTACCATTTTTTAATCCCTTTAAAGATATATTAACTTATAAGAAAATAAAAGCGCATAAAAACAAAATAAAAATGCATGAAAACAAAAGTACATCAATTATATGTTAAGAAAAATAAATGGTATAAAAAGAAATATATAGTAGTTGAAATGCAATATGTAATTATTAATTTTTAATTGTGTTGAAATGTTATAAATTAATATATTCAATGATAAGATATATATATGTATATATATATATTTATAAATTGGGAAGTGAAACGTTTTTAATTATTAAAACTATATTTATAATAAGAATGTATTTATTACTATATTTTTAGTAATTAAAATTAGTTTGTATAATTAAGTGGTAGGATGTATTTTTTTTTTGTAAATTGAGATATGAAAAGTTTTTAATTATTAAAATTATATTTATTGTAAGAATTGTATTTATTATTTTTAATCATTAAATTTATTTTTTATTTGCTTTAATAATTCTAATTATTAATTTTTTATCATGTTGGGATGTTATAAATTATTTTAATTAATGATAATATGCATATAATTTTTTTGTAAATTATAATGTCAAAAGTTTTAATATTTTATTTATTAGATGATTTGTATTTATTATTTTTAGTAATTAAAATAGTTTTTTTATTTGATGAGGTGGTTTCACCGAAGATTAACTATATTTTTCAATATGCGGCAATTTATCAAATTTCTAATGAAATAATTAATATATTTTAATTTAAAATTTATATATATTAAATTTTTATCAGATATAATCAAAATAAAAAAATAAAAAATAATATACATGACATATAATAATATGAATATTTTTATCGAATTTTTTTCATTTAATAGTTTTAAAATAAATGTTAATTATAATTTTTTGCAAACATAAAACATTTTTTATTATTTTATCCCATGATAAATATATTATTAATTTTTAAAAAAATTAATTTCAAAAATAATTTATTAAAGAAAAGATATTTTAAGATAATTATAGATAATTTATAATAATACTAAATAAGTTTAAAACAAATAATTTATTTATGTTTTTTTCTCCGCGTACTCTTTTGCATACGTCTTCTGCTTCTCCGTGGGCTCTTTTTATTCTTTATCAATCACACCTTGGTGGTTGGATTCTCAACCTCTAGCTTCATCTCGTCCTCACCCTTTTCCCCTGTCCTCTCCTTCTTCTTCTCAATCCTTGCCGCTTCTGCTCATTATATGGGACATTGTACACCAAAACACCAGCATTCTGCTTCAGCGCCTCAACATAACCAACATAGTTCATCCAAGACGGATTTTCAGCATAACCATAATTGTGAATAGTGTCGTAATGCTCATCAAACCAACCGATCGATGCATCCTCCACTAACCCTATTTTGTGATTCCGCATTCCCGCAGCGGTTCCATCCTTGGCGTAGTGATGTACAGGTCCAAAAATCAGAGGCCATAGCTGATCGTAGGTAGGGTTGAAGACGACATCGTGTTGGGTAGGATTAATCGGCTTAGACTATGATTAGTTCCTCTCAGTCACCGTGAGGGCAAGCACCATGTCGTCAAAGATTTCGCCTGCAAAACACGCGGTGATGAAAATACCGGTGCGAAAGAAAGGAATCGAGAGCTACCACATATAAATTTGTTGCGATTAGTCATCGTGGGAAGAGTAGCGATTCTGTTGCAATCCGACCTTTTGGAGCTGAAGTACTTGGGGAGAAGATCATATGCGAATTCCGGCGGATTAATCCCACCCAACAGGATATCGGGCTTCGCAGTTGAACGTTGTCTCTGCTGTCGCAACCTCCTCCGGTGAATCAACATCGCGTGAACCCACCACAGAGTAAAAAGGGAATAGAAAATCGATGAAAGGTAATGATTTAAAGACTATTGATCAAGGAAAGCAAAGAGAAGCCTGACATTGTCACGACCTCCACCGGCGAACCCATCTTTTTATTCTTATTGGATTTTTTCTTTTTAAATTTTGTTTAGAATTAATTTTTTTAGTAAAAGCAACAATTGACCTCAATCACGGCACACTTCCCGAACCAAGTTGTTCCTTTTTTTAAACTAATTCATTAATCATTTTTAGAAAAATATCTTAATTATATTACTCTTATTGGGAAAGATAATTTTCCATGTAATGGTGGGATAATCTTACTTGGAACGATAATCTTGGTTGGGTATTTAATTCGATTCTCTTTTTTTTATAAAGGGATTTAACGGAAGGATTAATTAGACTAACAATAATAAATAAATTTATATGCATATATATGACTCTAAACGTAGTAATGCTTTATAGGACATGCTTTAAGGATCAAGCTTGAACGTAATGTAGGACCCGTTCAACACGAAAAGTCGGTAACACTGACTATAGGTTTATATATATATGTAAATATATATATATATATATAATAATTAAACATTAGGTTAGAAAACAAAAAGCAGCAGCCGGGGTTGTTTTCGGCCGAGAGAAAGAAGAAGAAAAAAAAAAGAAGAAGAAGAAATTGAAGAAGAATCTTCAATTTTCATCGCGTTATTCGTGGGTGGATTCTAGTCGCGATTTTTGGTAAATCTCTAAATGATTCGTTGCGATTATTCACTTAATTCGAATATTTATATTATGAAAATTGATGGAATTGAATGGATCTATAATAGGAAAAGAATTGATCGAAGTTGTTGCTAGCGATAATATCAAGAATCGTCAAATCTTCGAGAAACTAAGGTGATGATTTTCTCCACCCTAATTTCAGATTTGTGATCGATTTATGGAAGAGATTATATTTTTAAAATGAGGCATGATCACGATAGAATTTATAGGATCATAATGGGAAAAATAAGACGTTATAAGTGCAATTGGATTAAAACCCTAAATTTGTCGTAGGAGAATTTATGATAAGTATATGAGTTGTATAAGTGACTAGAGATGATCTAGAGAACTGACGTGCGACCAAGTGTTGGGGTCGGAGAACGTCGATATTTGGGTTCGGTGTTTAAACCGAGTGAATATCTTGTTAGTGTGCTCGATCGGGTGGTTTCACACTCGAACCTTCGGAAGAAGGCGTGTGCGAGCGCGTTGGTGAGAGTTGTCACGTGAGGAGGAGGAGTATCATGACGTTAGTATTGCGACACTTGGATCTGGGCCGGCGTCATACCGTGTTGGGGTTGTGGTAACCTTTCGAGCGACGGAGACGGAGCTGATACTGATAGCTGGGGTACGTTGTGACCTTGCGAGATTTTCAGTGTGGTGTACTGATAGCTGGGGTACGTTGTGTCCTTGCGAGATTTTCAGTGTGGTGTACTGATAGCTGGGGTACGTTGTGTCCTTGCGAGATTTTCAGTGTGGTGTACTGATAGCTGGGGTACGTTGTGACCTTGCGAGATTTTCAGTGTATTGTACTGATAGCTGGGGTACCTTGTGACCTTGCGATATTTTCAGTGTGTTGGGGTCCTTTGGACTTTGCGAGCGTATGCCCGAGCTAGAGTCATGTGGACTCTTGTGTTATGATCCAGTGTGGTACTAGTCTTAGACTTTAGATACTCAGTCGGGTTGGGTAGAGTTATCTGTATATCTTTAGTTTAGACTTTGGATATATCATTATTTTATGATATTCAGTTCGAGCGGGAGAATACGTGGCACAGAGTACGTACACGTATTGATCTCACTGAGTGCGTAAGTCGTACTCACCCAATTTTTGGGCTGTCGTGGATGGACAGGATATGGCGAGGAGAAAAAGTAACGAGGTTGAGCAGCAACATGAAGGTTCACAGCGGAATGATGGGAGAGGCGTGCACGAGGTCTCGATGAGTTTATCGCTGGTATGTCAAATTTTATATTATATGCATATGTTTTACATATAATGATTGTCTATGTCGAGGTGAGTTCCGTGAAAAAAAAATTACGGAGTAGATTCTTTAAATATTTGTATTATGTAGGATTGGTAATCGTGGGAGGTATGTCTACTCATGTGTTATTTGACACCGGTGCGACACATAGTTTTGTGAGTCCATCGATGGCGAATAAATTAGTTGTTCCACCTGAGGATCTAACGAGTATTGTCCGAGTGCATACTCCTGGAGGTCATATTTTAGAATCTCAAGGGGTTGTCAAGGAGGTACCCGTGGTGATCGAAGGAGAAGAACTAGCTGCAGAGCTGATCATCATTCCGATGGAATGTTATGATGTGATCCTTGGAATGGATTTGTTGTCAAGACATCGAGCTGTGATGGATTGTCGTCGCGGTCAAGTACGATGCCAGAAGAGTGACAAGGAGCTTTGTATCAAGGAATTCGATCAGGTCAAGGGATGCAAATCATCTCAGCGTTACGTATGGAACGATTACTAGATCAAGGGTGTGACATCTATCTTGCTACCATATCGGTAGAAGAAGTAGATCCATCTGTGCAAGTCGAGGAGATCCCTGTAGCGCGAGAATTTGCAGATGTTTTCAAAGAACTGCAGGGCTTACCACCGACGCGAGGGGATCCATTTGAGATTGAGCTAGAACCGGGTACAGCTCCTATATCAAAGTCTCCGTATCGAATGGCACCAGCGGAGATGGCAGAGTTGAAGAAGCAATTAGATGAGCTACTTGAGAAAGGTTTTGTACGTCCGAGTACATCACCATGGGGTGCACCAGTCCTATTTGTGAAGAAGAAAGATGAGAGTTTCAGATTGTGCATTGATTATAGGGCTCTAAATAGAGTCACTGTGAAAAATCGTTATCCACTACCGAGGATCGATGAGTTATTAGACCAGTTGAGAGGTGCAACTTGGTTCTCAAAGATAGATTTAGCATCGGGATATCATCAGATTCCAATTGCAGAAGGTGATATTAGAAAGACCGCATTTCGAACTCGATATGGGCATTATGAATTTGCGGTCATGCCATTTGGGTTGACTAATGCCCCTGCCGCGTTCATGAAGCTAATGAACAATGTGTTTCGGGACTACTTGGATCGTTTTGTTATTGTATTTATAGATGACATTCTGGTTTACTCCAAGAGCCCAGAGGAACACGAGGAACATTTGCGCTTAGTGTTAGAGCGTCTCAGAGAACAACGATTGTTTGCGAAGTGGAAAAAGTGTAGTTTCTGGAAGAGACGTGTTGGATTTTTGGGACATGTCGTATCGGAGGAAGGAGTTTCTGTCGATCCTGAGAAGGTGTCAGCGATTGTAAGTTGGAAACAACCGAAAAATGCAACAGAGATAAGGAGCTTTTTAGGATTAGCAGGGTACTATCGACGTTTTGTTATGAACTTTGCTAGTCTAGCAAAGCCAATGACGAGACTTACGGGAAAAGATGTACCTTTTATTTGGAATGAAGATTGTGAGAAGTCCTTCAAGGAGCTAAAAGAGAAGCTAACAAAAACCCCAGTGTTAGCCTTACCACAACCAGGAATTCCATACATAGTCTACACGGATGCATCAAAGACGGGATTAGGATGTGTACTTATGCAGGGAGATCACGTGATTGCTTATGCGTCAAGGCAGTTACGGAAGCATGAAGAGAATTATCCGACTCATGATTTAGAGATGGCAGCTGTGGTCTTCGCATTAAAGATTTGGAGGGCATATCTTTATGGGGAGAAGGTACAGATTTTTACAGATCACAAGAGTCTAAAGTACATATTTACGCAACCAGAGTTGAATCTGCGTCAAAGAAGGTGGATGGAGTTGTCGCAGACTATGAGGTGGACATCGCGTACCATCCGGGGAAGACAAATGTTGTTGCAGATGCGTTGAGCCATAAAAGAGTTGAGGTTTCGGCTATGCAAGAATTCGGGGATTTGATTAGCCAGATAAGTGCTTTGAGACTAGAGG
>CM071863.1:9500272-9592450 GCA_036759665.1 Gynandropsis gynandra
GAAATAAATGTATATAAAATGTGTCAATAATGTATTGATTATTTAAAATTAAATTATAAAACTTTAAACTAAATACAAATTCTTAAGATCATGTATAGACATATATAATATTTTTTCAATTGAGAGGCGAAAACTTTTTAATTATTAAATTGTAGTTATTATAAAGAATATATTTATTATTTTTTTATTTTGTTGGATTGTTATAAATTATTGTAATTAATTAGAGATTTATAATGTTTTTTTAATTTGGGAGATGAAAAGTTTGTATTTAGTGAAATTGTATTTATTATAAAAACAAATTTAATAATAAATTGTTTTTTGCTATTTTTCTTTTATATATAATTTATGATTAAACAATTGAACTAAAGATAAAAAGTTGAAAGAAGATAAATAAATATATATCAAACAAATATGTATATATATTTTAAAATCTATATATAAATAAAGAGTTTTTTATAGATAAAAAACATATATTAAATGAATAATTTTAAAATTTTAAATAAAGTAGAGAAGAAACAACCTTTATTATTCAAAAAAATTATTTTTTTTTTACATTTAGTAATCTTTGCTGAGGTGGCTTCACCAGAAGCAACCTCGAAAGGATTATTATATATATAGTTTATCTAGATGATTTAGATAGGGTTGGGCAAATAACGGATATTTGCGAATATCGGACTATTTGTATTTGTATTCGATGAATATCCAATTTAAGTATTTGTATTTGTATTTGTATTTGTAAATTCGGATATTTGTAAATACGAATATTTGTCAAATATACGGATATCCGTCGGATATACGGATATTCGTATCTGAACCTAAATTTTTTAACGTATAAAATGTATATAAATAAATTTTAATAAAAAAATTAATAATCATCAAATATAATCTAAAACTAAAATTTTAAATTGTACAAAGATGTAAATATACATAATATAAATAAAACAAAACACCAAATTTTCACATTCATCTCCACACCAATCATTTAAATTTAGTTGCGTGGATGATTCTACGAACATCGTCAATTCACCTAAAACAATGAAACAAATTTTTAGATTACACACTAAAATAAAATTCGCAAAAAATTATATATTTAGTGAGTTCTATATTTTTTCATATATTTTAATATCTCTATAACATTATCCAACCCATTTGAATTAGAACCAATCTTGAGTATAAATTAAATATTCAAAAATATTAGTTATTTTAAAGTATTTGATATTTTAGTCCTCCCATCATAAATATATTACATATTTGACTATATATATTTATATAATAAATGTTTAAATAAGATTAATAATGTTTTTTATTTCAAATTTGATCATTAAAATCAGTTTTGTTATATATGTATCTTTATATCAACTAAATTTTCTTTTTAATATTTACGGATACGAATAGTTCGGATAATTGAGTCTACTATTTGTATTTGTATTTGTCGAATATTTGATTTCTAATATTTGTATTTGTATTTGTATCAATGGATATTTGAATTTTCGGTTCGAATACGAATCAAATACGAATCGGATATGAATACTTCAAATATTTTGTCCAACTCTAGATTTAGATGCTTTAAAACCATGTATAAGTTTTATTTTTAAAATTTATTAATAATTTAATATCTTAAAATTCAATTGAATTTAATAATTAAATTAAGTCTTAATAAAATTTTCTGTTATTTAATAACAAATGTACTCTGTTTTTTTACATTCTCATTTATAATTTTTTTCTCTTTATTTATATATGATAATAATAAAATATTATCGTGTATATAGTTTTTTATGTATACCGCATAATATTGGATTACGGTCCTAGCATTTTTTTAACAGTCGACAAAAAATAACTTTCTGTATAAAAATGTATATATAATATATAGTTGAAAATTGGATGAGATTGCTAAGCTTGGAACTTGGGAGATATCATTTCATCGGCTAAAATATGATATTTTGGGTTTGGCTGATCGGCCCATTACTAGGGCCTAACTCTTCCGGTATAACAGTTCTTAAAAAAAAAACAAATAATTATTACTTATTACAACATATTTGTAACTTGAATAAAGATAGGGTATACTTTTCACTCAAAGTTCTTGTTAACAGAGTATTATATACATTGTCATATTTTCAACGGATACCTCCTAAAATTTTGGGTATTTAAAATGTTGATCAACTCATTTTTAACATATTCATCAAAACCTTTCAAATCCTACTAAAACCTCTCTCAAACAATTTAAACACCATATATTATGATGATTGAACGATACACCAATCATAAAGGATAGTTGACTAGTTTTGGTGAACCACTGCCATCATTTATTTTCGTAATACGAGATAAAAAAAGAAGAATACGAAGTTTTAGATGATTATATGATTTAGTATTTTATTTGAATTGTTTGTTTTAAATATTAAATTAAATTGTTAGATAGATTTTGAATTAATATCTTAAGTTTAATATTTATCAATTTTTTTTAAAATTTACCATAAAATCATCGGATGTCCTTTGATTATACAATCATAACATCAATGGACATCCGTTGATATATTTAAATTTATGCTCAAAAGTACCAATGGTCATACGTTAAAATTTCCAACGGATGCCCGTTGGAAATATCTATTGGAAATTTCAACATCCTTATCCATTAAAATCCGTTAATATTTTTCCAACGAATTTTGGACGTTGAAACTCCGTTGGAAATTGAAACGGATGCATGTTGTCAACGATCATTACCAACGGTTAAGAATCCTTTGGAAATGGCTTATTTCGACGGAAAATTGACATTTTCAATGGATTTGACCGTTACAAATGATATTTTTTTGTAGTGGGCTCAAACACTAAGAGACTCCATCGAGCGTTAGAGAGCTCGAGTAAACAATATTGTTACTTGATCGAACATACTTTAGTTTTTATGGATTTAGGGTTAAGACTTAAACGACACTCAACAGATCAATTACATCACCCGACCCAACAGTTACATCATCCAATCGAGCATTTTAGCCGGATTTAGTTAATTTATTTTATTTTATTAAGTTTCTATTATTATTTTTTTGTCTCTATAATAGATGATCCTTTGTATAACGTTACTAACTAGATTTTTATCAGTTAAGTTATGTTTTTCTTTGTTAATCTTAGAGATTTAGTTATCAAAATCTTGAAGAGATTTCGAGTTGTTCACTAACTATATCAACACTACATCATAAGTATTGTAGTGTCATTCACGGTGTTTGAAGTTCTCTAGTTGAGTAGTAGTCTGAATTTAGGACGCCATTTCTTCGGGAAGATAAGTTCTAGGTTTAACTATCGGATTGCTAGAGGATTTAATTCCAAATCCATCCTTCTAACAGTAAAGTATCGATCTAGGATCATATCAAGTGGTATCGAACCCACGTTCTTGCGTTAGCCTATCCACTTTGTTCCTATCTTTTTATTTTTATTCTAATTATATATTTTAAGTTTTATTTAGTTTAGTTTGGATTAGTTTTGTCTTTTGACGTTTACAAAAACATGGAAAAACCACAAAAAAGAAAAAAAACATATAAAGGAAAAGCACAAAAAGAAAAAAGCACAAAAAACAGAGGAAAAACAAAAAAAATTAAAAAAAGCGGTTGAAAATAGAAATAGTCTTTAGGATAAAAATACAAAGAGTCCATTGTTAGAAATAATAACATTATAAATTTAGGAATTTTACTTAAGCGTCACGTCACAAACTTATAGTGTCAAGATTGAGCGTCGGGAACTAGCTTCGTGTTTATCCTTGAATTCTGGACTAAAATAAAAAAGGAGAATATGATTAAGGGTGGGGAATCCGAGTTATCTAGATCCACCCGAACAATCCGAATCGTTTGGAATATGGATTATCCTAAGAACCTATATGGGTTCAAATTTCAGAACTTGTTCGGGTTTGGGTCGGTCCGGTTCGGATTTGGGTAAAACCCAAGGAACCCGAACAACCCGATTTAAAAAAAATAACATTTAAAAATATATAAACACTAAAAAATACTGGTATATTTATATATATATATATATTTATGTTATATTTTATATTTTTATTATTGTTTTACAAAACCTAAATAACCCAAATTATGTATAATACCCGAAAAACCCGAACCTGAATAACCCGAACTACCCGAAGAACTCAAATATCCAAATGTAATTCGGATCTAATGCTTTTGAACCTGAATAACCCGAACCAAAACTGAACTCGGACCGAAAACATTCGGGTTCAATTCGGGTCCAATTTTTGAAAACTCGAGGAATCCAAATCAAATTGAAATCCGAGGAACCCAAATTGAAACCCGGATTGCCCACCCCTAAAGATGATGAATGAGATAGGCGAATAAGATTGAGCAAAATACTTTTTTTCTGAGAGATTGTGAGGTTTATTCATCTTTTTTTTCCTATTTACACTTTCAAATTTCTACTTTTGGGAGTCAACATGATGAACTCGTTTGAAGTGAGGGAGCCGCCTCGATACAGTTGTTGATGAATGAATTCCGGTGCATGAGGCATGACTTCAACTAACAAGTGGGTTGGATGAAGGAAGCAACACAGGAATCGCTTAGAGCAGCCATGTAGGAGGCCACTTGCAACTCGTAATTCATACCCTCTAGACATAGTTGAAGACAAGTATGTCGAGGGCCTTGATGGGGGTTTATGCATGTCCCAAAAAAGAACCACCAACACGCAGGAACTCAACTCGATGATGATATCGGCAACATCAAGATGAAGATTCCTACATTCATCGGAAGGAGTGATCTCGAAGCCTATTTGGAATGAGAATGAAAGACGTTGATGGTTTTTGAGTGCCATCGTTACTCTGAACATGAAGGTAAAACTTGTAGCAACCAAGTTCAGCGACTACACGTTGGCGTGGTAGGAACAACTCACATATTCTCGAAGGCATCTTAGATAGCATGCAATCACCACTTTGGATGAGATGCTTACTATCATTTGACATCGATTTTAGCTTCTCACCATCAACGAGAAGCGAGTTATCGTTTGAGATGATTAGTACAAGGTAATAGAAGCGTAGAAGGGAGATGGACTTCATCATGATACGCGCCAATATAATTGAGGATCATAAGGCCGTCATTGATCGTTTTTATAGGTATATTTAATCCTGATATCCAAGACTGCATGGAAACCCATCACTATGTGAACATGGAAGATCTTTTTCATTTAGCTACATATATCGAAAGGCAACTCAAACACAAAGGCATGAGAAATCATGAGCACGAGACACTACAAGAAAATTCGGATTTCGGGACTACATTTGCGGACTGAAGTATCCGTCCCTAAATTTAGAGACGGATTAGGGACTAATTAAAGACGGATTAAGAAAACAGTCCCTAATCCGTCCCTAAATTTGGGGACTGTCGGTCAGTCCCTAAGTCGTCCGGAATTCGGGACGGAATTTTTCTATTTTTCTCTTCTACCCGTTTCTCACACACAAATCTCATATATTTCTCTTTATATCTTGTTATCGTTTCTAATTGTAATGGCATTGGCATCAATGAAAAATTCGTTAATGAGAAAACCGTTTGGAATCATCTCTATTTAAGAGGGTTTACTCCAAATTATTTTATTTGGTTATCTCATGGAGAGAATTTTGCACCACGACCGAGGGGTGTTGTGGAAAATTTTAGTAGGGGTATCGTAAATCATGAAGTGTCTCAGACTTTTCAAGATGTAGAAAACCCTTATGTAGAAATGGTGCAAAATGCGTTTGTGGAAAGAAACGAATATGAAAATATTGAAGAAGATCCGAATGAAGAAGCAAAAACATTTTTTGAAATGTTAGAAAATGCTAGGCATCCACTGTACGATGGTTGTAGAAGTGGTTTATCACGGTTGTCTTTATCTGCACGGTTAATGAATTTGAAGACAGAAAATAATCTTTCTCAGAACTGCATGGATTCTATATCGCAATTAGTTAGAGATTATTTGCCTGAAGATAATAATGCAGTCGAGTCATATTATGAAACAAAGAAGATGATGAGATCATTGGGTTTATTGCCGTATCAAAAGATTGATGTTTGCCAAGACAACTGTATGATTTTCTGGAAAGAAACTTCGGACTTGATCAATTGTCGATTTTGTGGAAAAGATCGATTTTATTTGACAAGAAATGGAAAATCGGTTCCGTTTCGTCGTATGTGGTATTTGCCAATTACAGACAGGATAAAAAGATTGTATCAATCGGAGAAGACTGCAAGCGACATGAGATGGCATGCCGAGCATTCAAGTCCTGACGGAGAAATGTGTCATCCCTCAGATGGTGAGGCGTGGAAACATTTTAACAAGGTATATCCTGATTTTGCAGCTGAGAGTCGAAATGTTTATTTAGGCCTTTGCACTGATGGTTTTAATCCATTCGGGATGTCTGGGAGAAATTATTCGTTGTGGCCAGTTATTATGACACCGTATAATTTACCACCAGATATGTGCATGAAGCGTGAGTTTTTGTTCTTAACAATATTAATTCCCGGGCCTAATCATCCGAGAAGAAGTTTGGATATATTTCTTCAACCACTGATTGAAGAATTGAATGAATTATGGAAAGGAGTTCCAGCGTATGATGTTTCGAGACGGCAAAATTTTATATTACGAGGTGCTCTAATGTGGACAATAAGTGATTTTCCAGCTTATGGTATGCTATCTGGGTGGACAACGCATGGTCGATTGGCTTGTCCCTATTGCATGGGGGGAACAGATGCTTTTCAGTTGAAGTATGGACGAAAGACGAGTTGGTTTGATTGTCATCGCCGGTTTCTTCCTTCTGATGATACATTACGACGCAACAAGAGGAATTTCAGAAGGAATATAGTTGTGCGGAAATCTCCTCCTTCAATTTTGACCGGCGAAGAGATATTGTATGAACGACTTCTCGCTTTGGGTATTCCTAGGAGTATAGATTGCGGAGGAAACAATCATCCGAGAATTGATGGTTATGGAATTACCCATAATTGGTACAAGAAGAGCATATTTTGGGATCTTCCGTATTGGAAAAATCTGAAGCTTCGTCACAATCTTGATGTCATGCACATAGAGAAATTTTTTTTCGATAATATCATCAATACAGTAATGAATGTCACAGGAAAAACAAAGGATAACATTAAATCCCGGAAGGATCTCGCAGAGTATTGCTCACGGAAGGAGTTACATATAAGTGAGGATGGTAAAGCATCTGTTCCGATATTCAGATTGTCTAATGAGGAAAAATATAAATTGTTGGATTGGTTGAAGGAAGACGTGAAATTTCCTGATGGTTATGCATCTAACATCGGAAGGTGCGTCGATATTCATGGAGGAAAGTTATCAGGGATGAAAAGTCACGATTGTCATGTATTCATGCAACGACTACTTCCTATATGTTTTTCTGAATTGATGGACGAGCATGCACACGAAGCAATTGGAGGTAACATGATTATTTTATATAGTCTATAATTAGTGATTAATAATTTATAGAAGTACTAATTAATATACTTGAATTTTGAATTTTCAGGTATTGGCATATTTTTTCGAGATTTATGTGCGAGAAACTTAAGCGTAGATGTGGTTCGTAGACTTAAAAGTAACATAGTTACAGTACTATGCAATTTGGAGAAGATTTTTCCACCATCTTTCTTTGATGTTATGGAGCATCTGACAGTTCATCTACCACACGAAGCTGCATTAGGAGGTCCAGTTCAATTTCGTTGGATGTATCCATTCGAGCGCTTTATGTTCCATTTGAAGAAAAAAGCCAAACAAAAAGCTCGTCCAGAGGGTTCAATTGTTGAACAATACGTGAATGAGGAGATATCGTTCTTCACTTCTTACTACTTCGAACCACATGTTCAAACACGAAGTAGAAATCCAGACAGATGTTTTGATGGTGGTGTGACATTTTCATATCCAGTACCAGATGTTCCAGATATTTTTTGCGGCTTTGGTCGAACAGCTGGTAAGGCGAAAGAGATATGGCTATCACAACGAGATCTACACATCGCACATACGTATGTTTTACTCAACTGTGAATATCTACGGCCTTTTGAAAGGTAATATCTTATAAATATATGATTCAATTACGTATGTGTATTTTGTAATATTAACATATGTTTGTGCATTTTTCAGGATGTTCGATGATGTATTGAAGAATACATATATGAATATTGATGAATCTCAACTCCAAGATCTTAAAGAAAGAGATTTCTCCACATGGATAAGACAATATGTAAGTAAATGATAAATATATATTATTGTTAAAAGAACATATTTATATCGATGATTGTTTCATTTAATGCAGGTTGAGATTGGCAACCACCCGTTATGGCTACGCGAGCTTGTTAAAGGACTCTAAAAGTTATGAGTTGGCCCATGTATTTTACACGTGGTTACAACTTTCATACATACGAACACGGAAAATTGAAGTCAACTATGAACTATAGTGTATGTGTGAAAGGTGAAAGCTATTGTGAATCGACAGACGAACCAGATTTTTATTGGATTTTGAAAGATATTTTGCAATTAGAATATCCAGGTATTAATACTAATAATCCAAAAAATTTCATTTCGATACCACATATGTTATATTTTCGAATATGTTCACTTATATTTGCCATTTTTTGTAGGTTATGTCGGTTTACGAGTGATGTTATTCCGATGTGATTGGTTCGATCCAACAAACGGTCGCGGAACAAGAATAAACAAATTAGGTGTCGTAGAAATTAATTCTACAAGAAGATATGCAAAATACGAGCCTTTTATTCTTGCATCACAAGCCGATCAAGTTTGTTATGTTTCCTATCCACATGTTAGACGATCTTCAGGTTGGCGTTTTGCAATGAAGATACTTCCAAGGGGTAAATTTATCGACAACACAGAAGAACAACAATTGGCCATGCAACAACAAACCACCGAGATTGTTGCAATTGATGAAGTTACAATTGAAGCATTGGCACATGGTGAAGTCGAAGAAATTGAAGATGAAACGATAGAAGGAAACGAAGAAGATGAAGAATTTGAATCAAATTCAGAATCACAAGACTCGATGGAAGAATTATGTGACTCTGAATCAAGTTCAGACATTTAAAGAATTGTTTTTTTATCTTTATATTGTATTAACGATAGATAATGACTTCAGTTTTATCTTTATATTATATATAATGTTATATAAATTTGAATCAACCCGACTCTTGATCGAAACCTGTCTCTCGGTCGAAACCCGACCCTCGATCGAAACCTGTCTCTCGGTCGAAACCCGACCCTTGATCGAAACCCATCTCTCGGTCGAGTCCCGTCTCTCGGTCGAACCCGACCCTCGATCGAATCCCGTCTCTCGGTCGAAACCCGACCCTCAATCGAAACCCGTCTCTCGATCGAAACCCGACTGACCCTCGATTGAAACCCGTTCTTCAGTATTAATTTCGGGACGGTTTAGGGACTGAACAGGAGCCGCGTATGGAATTTCCGGACGGTTGCTGAGCCAGTCCGTAAGCCGTTGGCATTTCCGGACGGTTGTGGCTACGGTCCGTACACCGTCGCCAATTTCCGGACGGTGGCCATGGTAAGTCCGTAAACCGTCGCCAATTTACGGACGAATTGCTCGATCAGTCCGCAAACCGTCGCCAATTTGCGGACGAATTTCTTGGTCAGTCCCTAAACCGTCGGCATTTTCGGACGGTTTGCGACACCCGTCCGGAAATGCTTATTAATTCAAACCGAATTCGTTTCCCCCAAAATCATCGTCGCCGATTTCGCTCAAATTCTTGCCGATTTCGCCGATGTCGCCGATTTCGTCCGCTGTCCGTCCGCCTTCAGTCGCCGCCGCGTCTCTCCGACCAACCGCCGCTCTCCCTCCTGCGTGTGCGTAAATTGCATTTTTAGGTTTCGCCGTTTAATTTTTCGCCATTTATGTTAATGTTTCGCCGTTTTCGCCGTATTTCTCATGTGGTTTTTCGGTCTACAGGTGTTTCGACTCGCCGCCGCGTGTCTCCGGCCGACCGCCGACCACCGCTCTCCATCCCGCCGTTTTAGGTCTACAGGTGTTTCGACCGGCCCTGGGTCGTTCGGTTTTGACGTGATAGACTCTAGGAAATAATTTTTATTTCATGGCAATGAAATCATGGATTCAAGTCACATTATCTGTTTGTTATATGAATCATATTGAAACTAGATCTAGCGTGCATTTGGATTTCGTTCTTGAAACTAGATCTAGCGTACAAAAAAGATTATGTGCTAAGTATTTTTCGTTTTTAAATTGTAAAGTTACATATGATTCCATTTGTTCATGATGACTAATGAATGAGTACCAAAATGAATTATATTATCTCTATTTAATAATTAAATTAGTAGGATAGTTCGGATCAACGCAAAAACCGAGCGTTCTTAGTAAAATTAAAAAATAATATGCATAAACTTTATTTAAAAAGTAAAAGATTTTACCACTTGTTTAATTCGATATCTAAATCATAAAAGCTTGTTAGTCACCAAAATGTCTAACTAATTACGAATTAGATATTAACAAAGCAGTTTAATAATTCAAATTACATTATGCTAATACGATGTGTTACTAGTTATATATTGTTAACAAGTTGCCCAAAGGCAATCCATTGCGTATGATCAATGAGTGTGTATTTTATTTAGCATCGATCATTGTTGGTGTGTTTCAGTATTGTCCAAAATTAATTTTAATAATATATTAACTGTAATAATATATATTTTAAAAAAAATTAAAACACATATATTAAATTATATGTGTGGTGTTAATAATTACTTTTAAAAAAAATTCTAGTATGTCACGTCGCGTTGGAAGAGGCGGTAATAATAGAAACCGCTCAACATCCGAAGAAAGCGCTAATGGACCACAACATCAGAGACAATCATCGGATCCAGTATATTCGGATTTTATGAATCCGAATTTATTTAACACTGGATCTGCGCAATATATGCCACCATATCCATTCTATCAACAGATGCCACCGCCGGTCGAGCCGATGATGCATCACGAACCTCCTATGCATCAAGAACCAACAGTGGAAGAGCTTTTAGTAATGGACGAGGAAAGACAGAAACTTCCTCGTCTAGATCTAGCTAACACTGACGAACTTTGGTATAAATTAAATTGAATTTAATTTAGTAACTAATTAAGCATCAAGTCTTAATATATTTTAATTTTTAGGTTTGGTCGTAAGCAGCTTAATCGACATCTCACAAGGATAATGAAAGCTGATTATGATCGTCTAAGTTACAATTGGACGCGAACCGATCCCGAAGTAAAGGAACGATGGTGGAAAGCTTTTGTGGTATATTTTTGAAAGATTCATTTTCATTATAAATTTTAAACTTAAAATAATATTTAAATACATAATTATTTTAAAATTTTCAGCAAAAATTTTATTGGGATCCTGCAATAACCGGATATGTAAAGTCCGAATTTCAAAAGCATGCGGGAGAGAGATTGAAAAATCTTATATACAAAACGAGAAAAGAATGGGAGAAGAGCAATGTCAAACCCACTTGTATCCCTGATGATGTCTGGGGACAGTTGCTTGCCCATTGGGACTCTCCTCCGTTTAAGCAACGAAGTGAACGCGCTAGTCGATCTCGTCGTTCTGACAGATCGGGATATGGTCCTAGTGCACATACTGCTGGTTCCCGCTCTTTCGCGGAGGTTTTCGAAGATATGGTAAGATTTAAAATTTTTTTAAGTTTTACTAGGAGTGACATTTGTTTAATACGTAAAACATCAAATTTGTTTTAGAGGAAAGAGAAAGGATGTGAACCGTCGTACGTGGAATTGTTAGAACGTACACACAAGAAAAAATCCGACGGTTCCTGGGTAGATGCCAGGGCAAAACAAATTCACGACGATGTTGATAACATGGCATCGCAACGAGTGTCCCAAATCCCGCCAAGAGAAGATGGGACGCAACCGACTCTTTCTCAAGAAGAATACAACGAGATGTATTTCGAGGTAAACTTAATACATATTTCGAGGTAAACTTACTACATTTTTACAATAATTTTTTTATTAATAATTTAAATTAATTGTTAATAATTTTTTGTAGCACGTAATGCCGTACAAAGGGCGCCTATTTGGTCTTGGAGGAATGTCATCAAAACATGCGACTTCCTCCAAAGGCAAGGAAAAGGTCGCGACCCAAGAATTTCAAAATACAATCTTGGAGATGAAAGCCCAACTAGAACAACAAAACTCACAGTTCAGCGCTTTGCAAAGAGAAGTAGAGCAAAATAGAAGAGAACGTGAGCAGTGGCTGAGGATGATGAAGGCACACATGCCTTCTATCAATTGGGATACGGGCGGAGATAACGATGCCGATGATGATAATTCCCAATTACCACCTACTAATTTGTAAACGGATAATTTTAAATATTTATTGTATAAATGTTTTTTTTTAATTTCAGTTTAAAAAAAAAGTTCCCGACGGGCCTCGGCGTCCGGAAATTTCCCACGATTTTCGGACTACGTTTTACGTCCGAAATTGCGGACGGTTTGCGGACTGGAACTGATTACCGACGCTCGTTTGCGGACGGCGCGTGTCAGTCCCTAATCGGTCCCTAAATGCCTTTCCGGACGGATTAGGGACTGATTCTTCAGTCCCTAATCCTTGAATTTCTTGTAGTGAGAGGTCATACATTACCAACAAAATCTATCCAAACCCGAGGTATAAAAAAAACAAGGTACCCATGAAACACTTATGTGTAACCGCGATATTATATACATATACATTAAGGCCTTGACTGGTGGAGTCGCAACAAAATGCAAACGCGGTGACTGCATTTTTTGGCGACTCCGGGCGACATTAAAACCGACTGGTGGAGTTGCAGTCGCCCGAAAACGCACCGAAACACATATTTTAAAAAATCTGAAATTATGTTGTTTTAAATTTGCGTTTTGGTGCGTTTTGAATAACATTATCAAATACCCTCGTGTCTTTTCCTTATATCTTCTCTCTTTCTATTATAATTTATATTAATCGTAATATATATATGTATGTATATGTATTGTAAATATATTTATAATTTATAAATTTTTTTATTTTTTAATTTATTTAAAATATTTGAAAATTATAATTAAAAAGTATACATTAAACAAAAAATTAAATAAATTCTTTTCTTAAACAATTGTCTCTTTTGGTAATTTTGTTCAAAATTCAATCGCAACAGTTTTCTACAATTCGCTTCTAGTCGCAGTCGCCCCCAAACGCAGCGATTACACCATTCAAACAAAATAAAACAAAACGGCGCTAATCGCTTACAGAAACGCCACCAAGCGCAAGCACAAACGTTGTGTTTCCACCAGTCAAGCCCTAAATTCCAATGACATGAAATTTACATCAATTCTTATCCGAACAAGATGATTATGTTCATATGCCTGGACAAAGGATATGATACAACATTAGATGAGGATGTTGAACCTAAGGTTGCTGATTCATATGAAAGTTCTGAGGAGTATGAAGCTGCAAAGGGTGAATTGCTGGTTGTGTAGAGAGTCCTTAACTAGATGCTGTAGAAATACGATGGAACAACAAGAAAACATCTTCTATACACAGAGACTTATCCAAGAAAAGGTGAATAGCATCATCATAGATGGTGGGGGTTGACAAATGTAGCAAGCACTACGCTTTTTAATAAGTTAAGGTACATCGCCACAAAGCATCCAAAGCCGTATAAACTTCAATGGCTAAACGAAAGTGGAGAGACTAAGGTACATCTTCAGGTAAACATTTTGATCAATATTGGAAAGTACAAAGATAATATTCTATGTGACGTTGTATCGATACAAGATGGGCACTAATTGCTGGGAAGGCCATGGAAATTTGATACACAAACTTAACACAATGACTTCAGTAACAAATACACGTTCAAATTCTAGGAGAAGCAAGTCTGATTAACGCCATTCACACCCAAGGAAGCCTTCAAGACCAACTGCACTTATAGGGAGAGAGACGTGAGAGAATGAGTGATTGTGAGGTAGACCATCAAATTACCGAGGTCTTGAGAAAAATCAAGGAAACTTCTCGTGAGCGTAAACTCGTGAGCAAGAATTTCTTTCAATGAGAGCAAGTGACACGACATTCTTGTTATGTTAGCCGATGGATGTGCTCACGCACAAAGATGCGATACGTCCTAACGAAATTATAATTTTTTCTAGTGTTAATCTTAAATGGTTGTAGGATTCCAAAGATGGGGTTCCAAATAAATAACCCCCGGATGAGTATCTAGATGAGGAAACAAAAATGACGCCTTGTGATCACTAGATGAAAAAAAGGCTCAAATCAAAACATACATTTCGCGATAAGCACATTACAAGTTTCGTTCTTCATCGTATTGATTTGGTAAATTTTAATGCAGATGAAGGAATGGGTTTAAAGAAAATCCTTTTAAAGGAGGGAGAGGATGATAACCTGTTTGTGGCTACATCCTGGATTATATAAGGGTCGATCACTAGGATGAGAGCAAATGAGATGAGGGTTACACACACACAAATGGATATGGAAGGATAACCCATGGGGGACGAGGACGTCAAGAAGAGCAACATCAAGCTACAAACTCCACCTACAAGTAGAAAAGGTCAAGAGGATCGAGAAACTAGATGAGCTAAAAGCGTTCGGTCCAAACAGGACTTCACTAAACCCAATGGAGCATGTAGAAGGATTGACTAGGGGTGCTAAGTGGGTTGATCAAGTCCAACCCACAATGGATTGGGTTACTTTTAGGTGAGCATAGTCCAATCCATATTTTATATGGATTGTAAATTTTCAAACCAACCTACCCCACTATAACCCGCAAGTTAATTTTTTAATATAATTATATAATAAATAATTTATAAAAATATTTAAAAATTTCTAAATAATCAAAATAAATGGCTAAAAATAAAAGTATTTTTAAATCTTTTCAAGCTTCAAAAAATAAAAATAATTCTAAAAATATAGATAAACCAAAAAAAATCTAAAAAATCAAATAAAATCAATATTTAACGAAATATTTTGTTAAACTTAAATATAATTTTCATTTTCGTGGATGACTTACAACTATATTATGTGTTATATAAAAATATTATAATTAAATGTTATTAATATTATTTATATAAACTATATATCTTAATATAATTTCAAATTATAAAAATAATTCATTAAAATATTAAATAAACAAAATAAAAGGCTAAAATTTCAAATAAAACAACATTTAATTACATATTTTGAAATTTAAAGCTTCAAAATATTATTTTCATTTTTATGGATGACTTACAACTATAATTTGAATTCTATAATAAAATAATATAATTGTATGTTATTAATATTATATATATATATATATATAAATATATAACTTTAATTCAGTTCGCAAATTGATCCATAACTCATGTAGGCTAACCCATATGGGTTGACTAAAATTCTAGTCGAGTCCATTAGCATATTTATTTTTTAAAAAATGGGCTGATAAAAACTCAACCCAACTCGCACTTCTGTGGGTTGGATCAGAGTCAATCCGGGGGTCGACAATCCATTTAGCACCCCTAGGATTGATCGCTTGGCTCAAGCGATAAAGGAATCGACCGAGCGTTCGAGAGCTCGACCGATGCTTTCCCAAATGTAGTTTAGTTTTTATGGATTTAAGGTTAAGACTTACACGACGTTTGATCGAGCAATTACACCCTCCACCGAGCATTTTAGCCGGGTTTAGTTAAGTTATCTTATTTTATTAAGTTTCTATTATTGTTTGGTCTCTATAAATATAAGACCCTTTATGACATTATTACCTAAATTTTTATCAATAAAGTTATATTTTTCCTTGCTTATCCTATGAGATTAGCTATCGAACTCTTGGAGCGATTCTAAATTGTTCACTAACTTATCAGTAATAGATCACAGGTGTTGGTGTCATTCACGACGTTTGAGTTGATATGTAGTCTCGGTTTAGGACGTCATTTCTTCAAGAAGACAATTTCTAGGTTCAATTATTGTGTTGGTAGTGGATTTCATTCCAAATCAATCCTCTTAATAATAGTAAATCAATCTAGGATCATATCACTTATGGTCCAAATAAGAATACCTCTTAATATAAAATTAATCCGTATTGAAACATCGTACGCTTGACCCTTTCCCTTCTAAACCACAATACAACACGTCCAAACCTTACGGACAAATCTACGTTCTATTTGTAAGTTTTGGATGAACATAGATTTCGTTCATAAGTTTCAGACTGATCATCTTGTTGTCCAAAAATCGTCCGTAATTATGGACGAGTTTCGACGTCCTGGTCATCTGAAAATTCTATCCGAAATATGGAGATTTCTAGTATAGTGAGGAGCTTGAGGTTGGTTGCAAGATTCTTGTTGCAATTCTTAGTGAATTGATTAACATTGGGTGGGACTTTCAACGTGTGCTTAAGTATCCGCTTCGGCCTCCAGAGGCGAATAGCCTATGCCATATATTTGATATACCGAGAAAGATCACTATTGGGAGGAAAGGCACCGCCAATAGAAATTGCTTAGGTCGTTTATCAAACAAAGGGTTTGGAATTCTCTGCGGCTTTTTCTTGGTAGACACTTTCACTCCCGTTTTAAGGGCCATTTCGTCTTCTTTCGAGTCAAACAATGAATATAACCATGGGAAAATTTCTTTGTGACAAAAAAATTATGTTTTAATGATGAAATCTTTATGATTCTCACCATCTCAATTAAAAGGTTAAAAGGTTCAAGAAAACATGATATATCTGAGTCGAATTACCTAGTAAAGTTATGTTACATTTTGTTGTACAATATGATATTACTCGTATGGAACAAAGAAACTCCTATAAAAAATATTTGAAATTTATTTAAAAATTTTATATGTTATATAAGTTTTTTCTTTTCTATTTTTATGTATAAAGAATCATATAAAAATTGAAAATAATAGTTATATATAGTTTTTCATTTAAAATAATGTTTATATATATATATATATATTCGTGATTTTTCTTTGAAATATGCTAGGCTGTCTACACTTTTTTTAGATATTTAATTGGATATATGTGTGTGTGGAATTGAGGAAGATTGTTTTCACATGTATACCGAGTAATAACTTAGGCTTGTGGCATAGGCACATGCTGCTCTTATAAATGCAAAAACCATGACCATATATATATATGCTTAAACAAAAACCTAATAAATAACAAAATAAAAATGGAGAATAATAATATTAGGTATCCCATAGTCCATCAGAATTTGGACCACCACAAGTCGAAAGACTCAATACATTTCTACACTATATAAGCATATATAAATATAACTAAAATGTAAACAAATATTTGGACGATAATATATGTTAAATATATATAGACACATGTGTGCAGCATATGACTACATGATAATTAATATGTATGAATTATGGAGTTTTTTAGGTTAAAACTTAAAGAGCAAGTTACCAAGTAGTAGTGTTCAATCACACCAAAATCTTTTGTACTATTTGTTGAACAATATAGCTTCAACTCACCTAAATATAAGTTAGTGGCGAGTTGAAGATTAGTTCACATGGTGAGTTGAGGACATATATATTGTGTCCCTCCTATTTAGGTTTGAATTGTTATTTTGGACAGATATTTATATTAGTTAAAGTCCTGATTAGAGAGATATAATAGATCATAAAATTTATGAACTATTTAGAAAATGTAAAAAAAGAACATACTCATGCATATATATTGATGAATAGTTTTCAAGTTGTGCAAGTAATCAAATGCACTATGTTCACCTTTCTGGTTTAATGAGTTGTTTTGTTTAGTGATCCCTCTAAATGAATCAATAAAATACAAAATTAAACATTTTTAAAAAAGGGTATTAATGCGCCAATTGGACTCAATCACTCCATACCACACAAAATGTTCAAATCAAGATTATGGATTTTGAACATAAATTCCAAATTTATAAAAAAGTTAACGTTATAATATTTGATAAAGATACATATAGATTTATTATACTAAATATCTTTCCCCACAATATGAAATAATTTTATTAATTAATATAAGCCATGTGATTTAGTTATATGATTTTGATGAAAGACTAAACAATAAGACAAGTTATATGATAACCCAAAATTTGAGAGAGTTCATGTGACAGATAATTAATGTGGGAATATCAAATGATGGGAATACAAAGTCATGTTGTTATACATTGTTATTAATACTTACGAGCATCTCACGCAATGTGTGGCCACATGCATCCCTCCCTTTGCAACCTTCACCAAGACGTGCACATAACAATCTCTTCTTATCAATTCCTCTTATATTTATATGTGTGATATACATATATACATACAAATATATACATGTATATATGTACAAATATATATATACACAAATATTTGTTCATATCTATGAACAACTTTGACGGTCATAAAAAACGTGTCATATATATATATATATATATATATATATATATATCAGTGAAACTTATAGTTATATGATCCAGTAAATTTTGTTTTGATTCACATGTTGAATTATATATTTTTGTCTATATATTGTTATTTCTTAAGATTATTAGGTTTTATCATATTTTTATTTCTCGTTTGGAATTTAATTTTTTTTGTTTTAAAATTTGGTTTCTTGGTTTAGGTACTATATATGTAAACCAAATAATATATATTTACACTTAAAAATATTTTCGTTGTTTTGCTTTCTCTTTCTATTGTTTCTCTCTTGTTCTCGTTGTTGGGTTGCTAATCGGGTGTGGAAGCGTGTTTTACAACTTAGTTTATTGATCTAGTCATGTTCGAGAATAGTTTCGATAGGTTTCAACGAAGAACAGAATTGGAAACGATTTCGATGATACCTGTTTTCGTTGAATTTTGACGATAAACGGATGTAAGACTCGATCGTACAAGTCCTCTACTCGTATCCACGCCGAGATCGGATTCTGCAATCAACCATTGGTGCGGATTTTTGGTCAGGAACGAAAAAACTGTTTTTTCGTTCTTTGTTTTCTCTAAGGGTGGTTAGGGTTTCGATTTGCGTAAATGGTAAATCGTTGATGAAAAACTGTTTTTCTCCGAATATATATTATTGAAATTTTCAATAATTATGCTTTGACCCTATGACTATTTAATATTACATAACAGACATTCAACTTTCAATCTCCCACTTTCTTTTACGTAATATCTCGAATAGTCAAAGTACATGTATCTCCATACACATACCTGCTCGTACATATAATGTACAAACCCCAAAAGAGAACCAAGTACAATTATATTCTTCGGTGCTAGCGGATAAATATAAATTGCATTCTACACTGACTGTCAAACAATCACAAGCAGATACCGAGACAGTCGTAAGCGTGTGACCTCGTAGGTTCATCACTAAACCGGTAGCCAATTAGTCTCCACTAATTAACTAATCGAGGTCGGCGTCTAGCAACACTCCTCGACGATCGGATAGCGTGAAGCAACATCCTTACTCATTTGAGTAACAATCTTACTAAAAAACGAACCAAGGTGAAGTTGACGTCAATATTTCCTTCCATCTTTATAGCTCCGGATGCATCCTAGGCATGGCCATAATTGTCTGCCTTACGGATCACCGACTATGTTTCACGTAAATCACAACTGACGGTGAATGAACCTAAGAAACATCTTTCTTCATTCATTCAGTTTACTCTGGCTAGAGATTCGTATAGTCCTTATGATTACTGACAACATAGAGCTCAAACTCTTACCAAGAGTTGACGGATCCCATCTTGATCAGTCACTAACTACGCAAACATCTAATTACTCTCAATATCTATCCAACTAGTACACTAAGATACTAGGTGTCCAGAATCAAAGAATAATAGATAGTATGTTAGTTACTATGCTGATCTCAAGTCTTAGGAAAAAATAACAATCTAACTATCTGGAGAAATCTTAATGACAGTTCATTGGTGATTTATCCATTAAGCATTTCTCCCTTTAGGTCAGTTCAGTGATCACATCATTATGTGTATCACCCACATATGTGACTTAATAAAAGAGATCCACTAATTTCTATCAACATAGAAACTTATCACATATATGTTGTTCTTTCCGGATCACTATAGTCTGAATAGTGATCCTACGAACAAGAACGTTTCAGATTAAATCATACCAAAACTTGACTCTCTTTTATTATGATCTCTATCATAATGTCAAGTTTTAGATTTAATCTTGGAATCTATTAAACATCTATGAAATTCATCAAATGAGAAAATAATGCCATATATTAATAAGAAAAATCAATGTCAAAAATTAATAACTCGCTACTAGCTTATAAACTAATCCTAGCTCGTTATGTCTCTCAATCCGATCCCTAGCTTATGCTTGTCAAACTCCTTTGACCCAAGCGCCTTCGTGAACGGATCTGCTGTATTTTTCTTTCCATCCACCTGGATTTGCACGTCCCCACATATAATGATCTCTAGTATCAATGATCTCTAGTATCAGGTGATACTTCCACAGAATATGTTTCAATTTTTTATGAGACCTTGATTTATTCGCCTGAGCAATAGCTTCGATGTTATTACACAATAAAGGAACGACTTTCTTTATCGAAGGCACCACACTAAGTCCATGTATGAACTTTCTCATCCAAACTGCTTCTTTAGCTGCTTCAGAAGCCGTTATGTATTCTGCTTCAGTCACCGAATCAGCTATAGTAGCCTGCTTGGAACTTTTCCAACTTACTACTCCTCCAATCAAACAAAGCACATAGCCTGAAATGATCAATTGTCATCCTTGTCTGTTGAGAAACTCGCATTAGTGAATCCTTTTAACCCCAAACTAGAATTACCATAAATGAAGAACTGGTCTTTAGTCCTTCTCAAGTACTTAAGGATGTTCTTAACAACCTTCCAGTGTTCTTCACCAGGATCTGCCTGATATCTACTCACTACCACTACAAAATATAACACATTTCCAATGGACGGTGCAACGGATCCATCCGTTGATGATGAATTGCAACGGATTGCAACAGATTTAGTAGGACTTCCAACGGGCACATATCCGTTGTAATCCGTTAAAAACTTCAACGGAAGTGTTACGGATATTGTCCATTGCCACGCCCGTTGCAATTAGTTGCAATTGTTAACGGGATGTTAACGAATATCTTTGGTTGGCGTCTTCCGTTGGAAGCCCGTTAGAAAACCGAGAAAAAAATTTCATTGGACATCCGTTGAAAATTGTAACGGATGTCTGTTAGCAATTGTAACGGATAGCCGTTGAAATTATGAATTTCGAGGCTTGCTGGTGGAAATAAATTCATGTGAGCTTGCAACGGTCATCTGTTATGGTTTTCAGCGGATGTCCGTTGCAATTTAAACTATTTAATGATAACAATCAAGGTTTTAGCATCAAACCATCAACAGGAAATATATTTTCAACAAAATATCGTCTTCTACAAATCGAGATATATATACATCGAGAGAGTGGATGTATAGAAGAAAAGATCCTATAACCGAAGAGATTACACAAGAATTCTTACACGGGATAATGTTATGTCCATGCAAAATATGCAAAAAATATGAAGTATCGAAGTCAATAAATTGTTTGCAAAAATATTTACAATGTGGGTTTTGTTAAGAATTACAAAATTTGGTTTTTTCACGGCGAAAATTGCGATGTTAGAGATATTGTGCAAGATTTACAAGTAGAAAGAAATGAAGAAATCATTTATAAAGAATCAACGACTAATCCATATGTGGAAATGGTGTCAGATGCCCTTCCTGGAGTTGTTAATGAACAAACGCGTGAAGAGATGCCGAACATCGATGCACGCCGAGTCTTCAACCTATTGGATTCGGCGAAATAGCCTATATATGAAGGTTATCGTGAAGGTCGGTCTCGCTTATCTTTATCTTCAAGATTGATGAGTATAAAATAGACTACAATGTTGCTAAAAATTGCATGGATTCATTTTGCAAAACCATGCGTGAATATTTACCGAAAAAATAAAGCTCCCAAGACATACTACGAAACAAAGAATGTGTTAAAAGATTTTGGAATGCCACATGAGAAAATTGATGTTTGTAGAAATAGTTGCATGTTGTTTCGGAGAAATGATAAAGACTTGTTGGAATGCAAGTTTTACGGTGCAAGCAGATTTCGGACAAAAAAACCATCTTCACGTAAATATGTACCATACAAGAAAATGTTCAATATGTGTGTAGCATATAGGTTGAGAAGGTTATTTGAATCGGAAAAACCGCTGTGGTAATTAGATGGCACACAAAACACTCGACGACCGAAGGTATAATGCAACGTCCATCGAATGGTAAGGCTTGAAAAGATTTCAATGAAATATTTCCCGAGTTCGCGTATGAAACGAGAAATATTTATCTTTTTCTGTGCACTAATGGTTTTAGTCCATATGGACAATCTGGAAGTCAATATTCTCTGTGGCCGGTGATTTTTTCTCCGTATAATTTGCCTCCCGAAATGTGTTTGAAAAGATAGCTAATGTTTATGACATTGCTGATTCTAGGACCAGAACATCCGAAGAAAAGTTTCGATGTCTTTTTGCAGCCTTTTATTCATGAACTAAGACATTTATGGAACGAATGAAATCTTGTTTATGACGTCAGTACGAAGCAAAATTTCACATTGAAAGCGATCTTGTTGTGGAGAATTAGCGACTTTCCTGCCTATGGAATGTTATCTGGATGGAGAACACATGGAAGATTGGCATGTCCATATTGTATGGAGGATATAGATTCATTTCGACTAGTACATGGTAAGAAACCATGTTGGTTTGATTGTCATAGAAGATTTCTTCCTCGTGGACATGCTTTCCGGAAAGATAAAAAATATTTTCGAAAGAACATGGTACAAAAAGAAGAGGCATTGTGCATGTAAACCAGAACACAAATCCTTTACGAAAGATTGAACACAATGGATGATTTACAAGAATCGGTAGAATGCGATGGAGATCGTGGGCATCGTAAACCAAAAGGCTAAGGTGAATGGTATAACTGGTTAAGTGTAGTATCTTTTGGGAACTACAATACTGGAAATCATTGATATTACGTCATAATTTTGATGTTATGCATATCGAAAAGAACATTTTCGATAACATCATCAATAATGTTTTGAATATCGCAGGTAAAACTAAGGATAATATACAACGATTCTATCCGTTGGGCTTTGTCACAATTTTTCAACGATATTTTCCGTTGGAAAGCCGTTGAGAATAGCAACGGATCCCGATTTGTAATGTGTGATTCCCAACGGGCTCAGATCCGTTGCCGTCCATTGGGAATCGCTCTTTGCAACGGTTTTTGGGCGATTTCCAACGGATATGTCTGTTGGAAATCGCATGTTTTTTTGTAGTGTACACTTAGCGCGGGAGTTCATGATGGCTCCCATTGCGCTAGCGTAGGGAAGCCGACTCATGCATTCTCTTTCTTCCAGGATCTTAGGACAATCCTCCATAGAAAGAGAAATTCCAGTGCCTATCGGTAGATAGCCCTTCTTGGAACTTTCCATGTTGTATCGTCTCACGATACTGTCAATGTATTGGGAATATGACAATCCAAGCAATCTCTTTGATCTATCCCTATAGATCTTTATTCCTAGAATATAGATTCCTTCTCCTAGATCCTTCATGGAGAACCGATCAGACAATCATGACTTTGTCTCTTGAAACACAGGAATATCATTCCCTATGAGCAAAATGTCATCCACATAAAGCACGAGGAAGACAACCGCACTAAACTTCTTGTAAACACAAGGTTCTTCATCGCATCTAACGAAGTTGAACTTTTCAACTGCCTTATTAAACCGAATATTCCAGCTATGAGAAGCTTACTTGAGTCCATAAATGGATCTCTGAAGCTTGCATACCATACGACTTTGAGTTGGCAACGTGAAACCCTCAGATTGAGCCATGAAAACCTCTTCCTGGAGCTCTCCGTTAAGAAAAGCATAGTATGTCATTATTGCAAGTAGAATCCGAATCGGTTTGAGCATTGTCACATGGGAGAACGTTTCTTCATAGTCAATCCCTTCTCGTTGACTATAGCCCTTGGCAACTAGACGATCTTTTTAGGTCTCTACCTGCCCATCTGCTCCAATCTTCCTCTTGTAAACCCATTTATAACTAATCGGTCTGGAAGTCTCAGAAGGATCAACCAAAGTCCATACTTCGTTGATCTTCATAGATTCTATTTCGGATTCCATGGATTTCCACTATTTCTCAGAGTTTGGACCTTGTGTAGCTTTTTGGAAAGTCAACGGGTTGTCATCTCTATGACCAATCGCGTCCTCGTGCACCATCAGATTAAGTCTTTCAGATGCACGTTGAGAACTGTTGACCTTCTCAAAGAAGTATGTGTAGCAGGTCCAACCTGCACTGGAATATCTTGTTGTACTTGACCCTGAACAAGTTCTTGAACTAGTTCCTGAACTTGTTCTTGAACGGGCACTGTCACTTCAATATTTGAAGATGAAGCCCTGGAGCCTAACAACATATCATCCAACCAAGATCGCTCATTTGAAATCTTATGTTCCTGAGCTTGTGTTGGTTCGTTTGGTTCTTGAATTTCGGGAAGAACTATTTCTCTACCATGAGTTCCTTCCTCAAGGAACTCCCTTTCAAGAAATGTTGGAGTTCTGGCCACAAACACTTTGTGCTCAGATGGGTGGTAGAAATAATATCCCATAGTTTCTTTGGGATAACCTACGAATCTACACCTATCAGATCTAGCATCTAGCTTGTCTGGCTGAAGTCTCATAATGAAATTCGGACAACCCCAAACCTTGATGTGTTTCACATTAGGTTTTCGTCCCTTCCATATCTCATATGGAGTTCTTAGAGACCACTTTAGTGGAAACTTTGTTTAAAATATATGTGGTTGCTTCTAAAGCATAACCCCACAGGTTGATTGGAAGATCTGTGAATCCCATAATAGATTGGATCATATCCAATAAAATCCGATTTCTCCTTTCAGACACACCATTATGCTGTGGTGTTCCAGGAGAAGTCTACATATATCCGTATGCACGAGTCCTAGAAGTTTCGTAGCTCTTTTTCTGGTTCTAATAAAAATGGATATTTGGTTATTTTATCCGTTAAACAAGATTCATAAGTTGCATAAGATTCATAATAAAAATGACCCAAAAATCCATCTTTATGCAACCTGTTAATTCTTTTCTCACCGATATGACCAAGTCTACAATGCTTGAGATACGTCTGTTTTTTACGATCATATATCTTTCTCTTTTGACCCGAAACATATATGTTTATTAATTCAACATTATCATCAAGTAAGACATAAATTCCTTGTTGTAAATAACCATTCACACATAAATCATCACCATGTTAAATAGAACAAATGTTATTACTGAAAAATGTTCGAAATCCACTTCGATCAAGCATAGAAATAAAATTATGTTCAAAACAAACTTCGGAACATAGTAACAATAGTCTAACAACAAAGTCTTGCCCGTAGGCATTACAAGAGAAATCGATCTTACGGCTAGAGCAGCAACATTTGCGCCATTTCCAACCTTGAGATTTAATTCTCCCTTTTTGAATCTCCTACTGATTCTCAGCCCCTGCAACATATTGCAGATGTTAAAATTACTATCGGTATCCAATATCCATCTAGATGAATCTATAGTAGTCAAGAAAACCATGAAAACATTTTCCATAGAAGTCTTACCTTATTTTTTTGCCTTTGAGAGACTGAAGGTATTGCTTGTAGTTCCTCTTCTAATGTCATTTCTTCTTGCAGAAGAAGCACTCAGCATCTGAATGGTCAGCCTTACCAGCACCGCCCTTTAACCTAGTCATACCAGCCCTGGGCGTGCTCTGCCTAGTTTCGGGTCTTTTCTTGCCCTTCCTCTTTTGCTGAGAGGACTACCCAACCATCAAAACAGATCCTGATCCTTTCTTCCCGATTGACATCTGCTTTTCATACTCAGTGAGCATGTTGTGCATCTCATGCAACTCGACATCCAACTTGTTCATGTTGTAGTTAACAACGAACATGGAGAAGAAGTCTGGAAGTTAATGCATGATCATCTCCTACTGCATCTCCTTGCAGAAGATGCACCCCAGCTTCTCAAGCTGTTCTACCAGACTTATCATCCTCAGAACATGGGGTCCTACAGGAGAGCCCTCACTTAGAGCGGACTTCAACAAAGTCCCCGACAACTTGGACCTTTCCGTACGACTCTATTCTCCAAACATCTTCTTAAGAGGTTCTATGATCTGCTTGGCATCCATATGCTCATGCTGCTTGTGGAGTTTTTCACTCATTGATGCCAAAATGAGGCACTTCATAGTGATACACTTCTCCTCGTACTTGGTGAAGTCATTGAAAGCTTCAACATTTGTTGGATCTGGTGTGGGAGGAGTTGGCTTATCGATCACGTCGATTAACTTCTCATTGGTCAGCACCAGACGCAAGGACGTAGGTTGGATTGAGACATTCTCAAGAGATTTGTAAAATAAAGGAAAAATAAACAACAGAGAGTTAGACATCATAAATATCATAAAGACATGGACTTTATCTAAATGATATGATCGCTAATCAATGCTACAATAACATCAAAAATCTTATTTCTCATTAGCATTAATTTATAACTATATGCGTGAACCCCTTGGTAGTTAAGACATTTCCCAACCATATAAAATAGATTCGCTACAAATTTTATCCCCATAAAATTCGTAGTGAATTTAGTGTGGCTCTATATCACATAGTCACCTGGTAGTCAGATCGTCCCTATTGATATAGTTGAGTTCATCCTTCAACTCATGATCGAATAACAATTAAGTTCATGTCCCCGGATAGTCCAGGCGTCTACAAGAACTAATTGTTCTCTCCCACTAGACATCTAATGTCATAGACGTATGAATCAAATCCTTAAACTACAGCCTCCTGGTAATCAAGCCGTACCATGTAAACAAGAGCCTATTCATACCTCCACGACGAAGGAAAAACCGAATGATAAACAATTTATTATTCAAGAACTCAATTATTTTAATTTTTCAGAACTATATAACCCGCGCGTGCTATCACATTAGCACACGCGGGTTGCGTTTCCAGAAATTCTCGCATGAGCGAGCTGCAGCGCTCGTCCGCTTGAGCTGAACGCATTCGCCCGCTCGGGCTAGGGTTTAGAACCCTACGCAACACCGTCGCCCAAACTATTGCCCGCTCGGGGTCGTGGGGAGTGCCCACTTAGGCTCGTGGGAAACGCTCGCTCGGGCTCACGGGGAGCACCCGCTCAGGGTATGGGGAGTGCCCGCTCGGGGTCGTGGGGAGTGACCGCTCGGGCTCGGCGTGCTGGCACGCCCGGGCTAGGGCTTTTGCCCTTTGCCCAGCGCTGCCCGCTCGTTAGCCCGCTCGTGTTGGTTGCCCCTCGCCCGCGCGTGCTCGTCGACCTCTTACTCATCGCCTCCCACCCGCTCGGCTGCCGCCCGCTCATCTGCAGCGTACCGTCCACGCTCGTTCGCATCGGGGTGCTCCTCGCCGCTCGCTCCATCGACCCACAACGCTCACTAGGTCAAGTTGCCTGCCCACGGTCGCGCCGGATGCCCAAATATTCGCTCGTGTGTGCACGCGGCGGATGTGCAGATGCTCACGCTCGTGTCGGGGTGCTTGTGCAGTGCCGCTTGCGGTTGCCCAGGATTGCGCGCCGTCACGTTGCCAGTCTCGACGACCCTCGCACGGCTGACTAGGGTTTCGACCGCTGCCCGGGTAGCCTGTTCGGCAAAGCTAGGGTTTCCAGCCACCACATCCTTTTTTAGGAATTTCGAGACGGAATTCGATCCATTTTTCATCAAGAAAATCAAAAACTAATCTAGAACAGACGAACAGATGCTCTGATACCACTGATTGGCTGCTAATCAAGTGTGGAAGCGTGTTTTACAATCCAGTTTATTGATCTAGTCATGTTGGAGAATAGTTTCGATAGGTTTCAACGAAGAATAGAATTGGAAACGATTTCGGTGATACCTGTATCGTGAATTTTGACGATAAACAGATGTAAGACTTGATCGTACAAACCCTCTACTCGTATCCACGCCGAGATCAGATTCTGCAATCAACCGTTGGTGCGGATTTTTGGTCGGGAACGAAAAACTGTTTTTTCGTTCTTCGTTTTCTCTTAGGGTGGCTAGGGTTTCGATTTGCGTGAATGGTAAATCATTCATGAAAAACTGTTTTTCTCCGAATATATATTATTGAACTTTTCAATAATTACGCTTTGTTCCTATAACTATTTAATATTACATGACAAGCATTCAACGTTCACTTGCGACTTCTTCCTTCGTCACTTCCTCCAATCTAAAATGGTATCAGATCTTTTGACCACGTTTTTTGTTGATTAGATCTTCATTTTCTTCTTCTTATCAAAGCTTTTCATCATATTCTTCGTTTTTCCTCTATCAATGTCTTGTTCGGAGGATTTTTTCCATTGTTTCTTTAACCCTAACCACAATTTTCACAATTGTTTTTCAATATGTTAACTCTTCTAATTTTTTCCACTACGTCTTTTGTTATTAAGCGAGACCCTTACAAAAACCATGTTTACGTTCATATGATTGACACAAAGCGTATCTTATTGTTCTTCGATAAACTGACCGGAGAAACGAAAAACAAGACATGGCGTATGTTCCATGAACAAGGCCTTAAACAACCGAAACAAGCTCAGATTCGTCACATATAAACTTTCTGAACCTGCTTTAGACGAAATAGAATATGAAACATGACATAGGTGAAACGATATAGTCAATTCTTTGATAATAAATTTTGTAACAAAATAAATTGGAGATAGCATGGTACAAATGTCGTTTACTTATGCTATATGGAATAATCTTTCAGATAGATTAACTTCTTGGCAAGAACTACAAAGTTTAGAAGATTTATCATCATGTATATGTTATAAATGTGAGTGTGATTTTGGTAAAAACATTTAGGAAAAACATAAATATTTGCTTAAGTTCTTTATGGGACTAAATGAATCTTTTTCACTTGTTCGCAACAAATTCTCCTAATGGAACCATTAACTAATGCTTCTAATTCTTTTAATAAACCTCGAATATATGCAAGTAATTCTAATCAATCTAAGTTCAAACCAATATGTTCACATTGTGGTATATTTGGACACTTAAACACAAAATATTATCGTCTTCATGGATATCACTAAAATACAAATTTCCATTATCAAACTCATTTAAACATTGACATGTTAGCGTTTCATCATATGCACCTAGGACCAATGCTTTCACTCAAGAACATTTCAGTCATCACCATAATTTTCTACTTGTGTTAACAATTTTTCTCCTTCAAAATTACTAACTTTTCATCAATTGAATTAGATGGTGCAACACTTGCATTACATGAACAACCATCTCAAAACTCTACCCACATTTCTAGACATGTTTCAGTTTTTTCATCAAGTGTAATCACTCTAAACATATGTATATGCATTTCTTTAATCTTTAACAATTTATATATTTAATAACATAAAAATGAACATATTATCACATTACCTAATAGCGAAACAATTCATGTTTCTTACATTGATTGTGTGATGCTAACACCTTCTTAAAAAAATGTTTTATATTTTCTATATACCAAATTTTCATTCTAATTCTAATTTGATTAGTGCCAATTTATTTACCATATCTCTTTTACTTCTTCTTGATTTAAAAGGGCTACCTCCTCAATAATATTTACTTCTTTGATCTCAACATTCAACATATTATGTCCATTTTCTCAAACTATCAATTGAGGTACCAGCGACTAGAACAACCATCATTTGCTAAACTCAAGTTTCACTCTTCCAATTCTTTCATTCCTCAATTTATTTTTCCTCGTAATCTTCACTGTAAATTTATCTTCCAATAAAACCAAAACATATTCCTTTCATTTATAATAATAATAAATGTTTTCCATTTAACTTAATATATTTATATCTAAGGCCTTTTTTCATTGATCTGTATATGGTTTCAAATACTTTTTAAAACCCTTATTGATAATTGTTCTCGTGCCACTTGTATTTTTCTAATGAAAAACAAATATGATATTTCTAATATGATTGAGATTTATTTTAAAACTTATAAATAATCAGTTTAAAACCAACACCAAATCTACATAATGCACATGAATTAAATATTAATAAAATTCTTTCTTTTAGAGGAATCTTCCATCATTATTATTCTGTTTTTACTCCACAATAAAATATTGTTAAGGAGCGCAATCAACATCTTTAAAATTTTGCTAGAGCTATAATGTATCATTCTAACATCCGTTTGGCTTATTGGAGTGCATGTGTTACTAGTACCACAAATCGTATCAATAGAACTCATAATAAGATTCTCAATGACAAAAGTCCATATGAAATTCTTAATGGAAACCTTCAAATTATGAAAACGTAGAATTCTTTGAATGTTTGTGCTATGTTTCTACTTATCATAAAGATAAGCATAAATTCTCACATAAAGCAATCCTTCTATTTTCTAAGATATCCCTCTGGATTGGATTTAGATATACTTCTAATCAAATTTTGATATCAATAAATCCTATATATTTTATAAAATGATGTTTCATTTTAACTTATATATATCTAAAAATTCTTGCTAAAGGAGGATTTTCAACCCTCCACATCAGTTGTTTTTATTTTATTAAAAAAATCCTATTCTATTAAAAAAATCCAAATTGAAGTTTGACCCAAGAAATCCTTTAACACCTTCACCTTTTCCTCTCCCCACTCTAGCGATCTTTTGTCGATGTATTCGTCGTTTCATTTACTTAAAATGTGACCGAGAAATCCAACAACCCTTCGACTTTTCCTCTCATTAATCCAACGATTCATCTCCTGCATTCATTGTTTCATCCATCTTCTTCAAACCAAGGTTTCTTATTTCTCTCTTTTAATGTTTACAGTTTTGTTTTTTATTCATAAAGGTTGTCACTGAACCTATTTTTTCACCATTGTTAAAATTTGTCTCCATCGATTTGGCCTTTTGTCTTCATCAATTTTCCTCTCCAGAAATTTCATGGAACTCTCGATGCTTGTCAGTTGAGTCTCAAAGCTCCTCCACCTCCAAATCTTTGTCGTCATACTTAAAATAAGGAATTGAAGATCTCGAGCAAGGCATAACAACCGAAGACGACCAAAAATGAAGAAGACAAAGAGGGTGACAAGGATGATGGTTAGGTAGAAGTGGCCATGATTACGATGGATACCCAGAATCTATCAGAAGTGGCCACGATTACGATGGCTAGGCCAGGTGGCCATCGGTGAGCGGCGATCGACATGACGTACGCTTCTCCCTAGTCTTTTGATCTTTGTCACAATAAGTATATCACTCAAGAAACAAGGGTCACTCAGCTGATCCAAATGTATACATTTAATCAATTATTTTTAAAAATTTCTTTAATATTCTCACTATTTCAGAACAAACCCATGTCGAGTTTTGGCGATAGGAACGAGGTATATGGAAGTGGTTGTAGAGACTTCAGATTCGATACGAGGAAGAAGAATGACCACTGTGAGGGGTACCATCAACTTTCAGAGTAAAATTTAAACCTAACTTTGATTTCATAATTGGATATTTTGAAATCTCTTATTCTTACATTTTCATGCTGGAATCTAATGTAATCATCAATGTTTTAAAGATAACAATCTTGAACACTAACTATATGGCAAAACATTTATTGGTTCCTACGCATCTCATTGAATCTTTTCCTTTGGTGGTATGGTTTAGTAATTTCATCAAAACATTTCCCTATGTTTTAGTCTTCTACCGAAGAATTATCTTCATATAAGTTAGTGATTGTAATGATTCAAATCACTCTTGACTGCTAACTACTTGGCAAAGCATTTGTAAGTTCATACTCTTCTTATTGATGCCTTTTTTTTCTCTTAGTGGTATGATTTAGTGATTTTTGATATTTGAAACATCATTTTGAAGGAACCACGTATGACTCTAGTCATATTAAAATTACCTCATTTCTTCTACGGAATGAGCTCATATCTTTTGAATTTCTTCTATCTTAGGTACCTAAACTCTTCCTTAATATCCAGGAAAATAAATTATTATTTTTTTATTATTTTTTTCTATAAATGAACTCAATATTTCGTATTTATAATCTTATCTTTTGGGTTGAGAGATTTAGTATTCTTGATGGGATTCTGTCAAAAGGAATTATACTATTAATCATTTAGCATTATGTGATTTTAGTTTTTCGTTGCGAAAATATGTTGCAGCTATGGTTTGTTCATATCTCTAATTGCCTCAAAATTTTCCTTTTACTAGGGAGAAACCCTACAACTTTCATTTCGAAATGTGTTTGTAGCATCTAGATGAATTCGTTGGGAGTTTTAATTTGAATAATTTTTTATGAATTTTTGATGATTTTTGATTTGCATATCTTGTGTTAGTAGTTAGAAAACTATGTATTTGATGAATTTTTTTTCATAACTGTTAGTTGTTGCTGAATTGCAGTTGGAATTGATTCTCTAACGAAAGCCATTGATGTCGAGACGAAGGCGAAAATGGAAGCTACATCGAAAGAAAAGTAAAATATTTGGGTGTGGTGAATGTTCAGTCTATACAAAGAAGAAATAAAATGGCCTCAAGTTTTTTTAAAAAAATATGTAAATGTTTCTTTTGAATGATTATCATCTGTTGGGCTTGAATAAATCAAGATCAATAGTATTGGGTAAGAGAAGAGATCATAAAACTAGGGAAGAATGTATATGACTTATAACTAATACATATTTGTGCTATATTTTGTAGTTGCATAACAAGTTATAATGAAGAAGAGTTAGGAGAATGAGAAGAAATATAGGAAATGTTCTTAGTGCTTGAAGTTGAATTTTTTTTGTTGGATTGTATCGTTTGTATATATGTATGTATATGGAAATAAATATATTATTCTTTTTTAAATTATGAAATATAAATCATGGTTCATTCTTGAAGCATTCTTTGTCTTGACAAACCCATCACTTATGTTGCAGCATGAGAGAAAGCGATCACTTTATGATAATACGTTTGATTTCTACTTCAGTATCATTGTGAAAATATCTCATTTTGCCCATAGATTTTTACTACCAGGTCGCGGTTCTTCGAAAAATCATCATCGTCCAAAATATGCCCTTAACATAAGGTGGGAGTTCTTGAAATTAAAGCTACAAAAGAATACGATCGGATAAGAAACATAAGAGATGGATGGTTCCAAAGTGGAACGTGGTATTCATGTCGAGAGAGATATTTTATAGACAAAGTCGAAGACCAAGATATTTGTGTTGATATGGATGTACTTTTTACCTTCACCTTTTTGGTATTGAACATCTTATTCTATCACACTAATATATAGAAGAGTAAAGACATATCAAACATATATTATTGGATATCTTCTATATTTTTTAGTTTCATTTTGGTTATATTTATTTTAGGGAAGAAATATCAATACTTATTATTCAATTTTATGTACAAAGAGATATAATATTACAATTATATTTTAATATTTTTATATTAATTAATATAAAAAATTATTACAAATTGTTTTATTTTATGCAAAACATATAATATTATATTGTGTTAATTGCTAAATATCCGGTTTAATATCAATATCATATAAATAATATAATCACTCGTGTATCGCTCGGGATCTCTATCTAGGGCAAATAATGTTTATAAAGCATTTGATGTTTTCTCCAAATCGGTTCTTCATTTTTCTATTTTTGATACGTCTCATTATTCTATAATTCTAATAATTTTATTTCCTCAATTGTCTTGTGCCACGTACATAACTCTTTCAGCTAGTAACATTTGTCTCATCTCACTTTTCTGATTCTCAACCATTTCCTTCTTGCTAGGGGTGGCTTATTCGGATTTCGGTTCGGTTTTCGGTTCGGTTATTGCGGGTACGGTTTATTCGGGTTTGGTAAAACTATAACCAAAGTATAACCAAATGTATATCATTTTGGTTCGGTTCGGTTTTATAACGGTTCGGTTCGGTTGTAACAAAAAAAAGTTACAACCAAAGTAATAACCAAACTTTCTTTAATTCGGTTATTACGGTTATTTTCCACATAATTTTTTTTAGAATCGAAACTCTAGTTCGAAAACTTTTCTAGCATCAAAACCTTAACTCAGAATCTCTTCCTACCGATCGAACAATTCATAACCTAAACCAAATGAGACCCACAAACCCATGAAGAATCAAGTCGAAAGAAGAAGAACAAGAAGAGTGAGAGACCATCAAATTCGACATATTCGTACCTTTTTGCGACGAGTGCAAGACGGAAGCATAGAACGAGATGGGAGAATAGCCAAACAAGGAAAGTGTGAGTCGTGAGGAGAGCGTGAATCGTGCCGAACCGAACCGGTTGTATTCGGTTCAGTTCGGTTCGGTTTTCAATAACCGAACCAAACAAGCCACCCCTACTTCTTGGCCTAAAAAACAAACTAAAAAATACTCAATGTCTTTCTCTATCCCATTGTTACGAGTTTCTTCAAAAAAATCCACTTGTCAAACTTACAACACCAGATCTTTTATCAAAATTTATTTCTTACTCCAAGCGTCAAGATCCTTATTAGCTTTTCACTTTAAATATAACGGTTGAAACAAAATCTAAGAATTAAAAAGAAGCAATTAAGCTAGAAAAATGGGTACAAACTATGAAAACTGAACTTGATGCTTGCATGCTAAAATACTTTGTTTATATGCTTTTTGCCTCCTGACAAACATGTTGTTGGATGTTAATGATAATACAAAATCTTGTGTTAATAAATATAAAGCCAGGTCAGTAATAAAAGGTTATATTCATAACCTTTTTGTTATCCAAATAGTATGGCAAATTCTTTTTACATGAAGACCTCAATGAAAATATTTATATGACTACATACTTCAACTCTAAGGGAGCTTTCCTTAATAGAGTTATTTGTCATTTGCATAAATCTTTTTATGGTTTGAAGCAAGTTTCATGACAATGAAAATTTTGATTGTTTTATGTTTTGTTGAATTTCGTACATAAACAACCATATTTTGATCATTCTTTTCTTTCAAATTGATTCTGGTTTTGTCATTGCTTTGTGGATATATATAGATGATATCTTAATTAAAATTATAATGAATCTCCCATTGAGTCTTTAAAACATGATTGTAGTCTTCTTTCAATGTGAAAGATCTTCACCCATGTAAATAGTTTCTTGGTCTTGAAATTGCTAGGTCATAGAAAAAAAATATCTATTAGTCAGAGAAAATACACTTTAGAACTACTTTAAAAAAATTAGAATCCTTAGTGTAAACCGCTTTTTATACCCATTGAAGTTAATTGTAAATACTCATTAAATGATGAACCAAAATTGATGATCCGGCTCATTATAGAAAATTGATAGGGAAACTTGTTTATTTGACAATAATCAGACCTGGCATTTCAAATTGAGCTAATATATGTCGACTCCTGCTCAAGCACATATACAAAATGCTTATCGAATTCTCAAGTACTTAAAAAGTAAATTTGCTCAAGGTTAATTTTACCCAACTAATTGTACATTATAATTTATAAGCTTTGCAAATGCAGATTAGACATCGTACATCAATTCTCGTATATCTGTTACTAGATATTGCATCTTTCTTGGTGAATTTCTAATATCATGTAAATCTAAAAATAAATAATGATATCACAAAATAGTGCAAAGGCAGAATATAGGGTGTTAGATGCCAACTTGTTTGGTTAAACTCCTTATTACATGAATTGATTATTTTTGTCTCTGGTCCATCATGATTTTATATGACAATTATGCAATTATTCACATTGCCGACAACCGAGTATTCTATGAACGAACAAAACACATAATTGATTATCACGTTGTTTGTGAAACGATTAAAGTTGAAATGTTAAAGATCTTACATGTGCAATCAAATAATCAACTAGAAGATGTCTTGACATAACCTTTTTCATCGAGCTAAATTCAATCTCTTATCCCCAATATGAAAATATATAATATATATTTCTCGTATTGAAAGAGTATTGAAATAACTTTTGTTACATTTTTTAATTTTTTATTTTAGTTTGTATTTAAAATTTTTGGTTTTTGAATCTAATATGTAAACCAAAATAATGTATATTTTTTATGGTTCAATAAAATTTTGTTATTTTTCTTTTTTTTTTATTGTTACTCTTTTTCTCGTGATTTTCTTCCTCTGATCTGAATTTCCTCTAACTGAATGTTATATTATTATATATGTTAAAATAAAGTTTTTAAATGCAAGAGTCTATATATACTATATATATATATATTTGTTTTAATTACGTGTATATAATATATCCTGAATCTACTAAAAATAATTTATTGGTGTACAATTCATACATTATCATTTTGGTATTCTCGAATTTATTTATTCCAGATTAATATTGATTTTAAATGCTTATTATTAAGAGTCTTGATAATATATGGTTATGTATCATAATTCTAAAACAAAAAATGAGGATAAAGATAGGAAGTCAAATCAAACAATCATTGAACCGACTCAAATAAATATTTTGCATTACATAACCATAATTGTATAGTTTACAGAAAATATGAATTGAGCCCAGAAATCACAAAAAAGGTTTTATTCCTTAATTTATTTATGTTTATATGCAATTATTTAAATATAAAATTGTATTATGTCGTTTTCAGTGGGAAGAATTTCGGAGGACAATGTACCAAGTCACCGGGAGATAGCCTCAGACTTAGTAGAATCCTCCTCGGGAATATCAATATCTGAGCCACAAAATATTGTGTGTGATCAAAGAGTTATACAAAAAGGGTTTACAATTATAAAATATGATTTAGGTAAAATATGTTAATAAGCGTCAAAGTGAGGGGTGAAAATGAAAATCCCTTTTGTTGTTGAAGAAAGAGGTGTAACTTCCAAAGCAAGGGATTGATGTACTTCTTCTTCCACAGTTGGTTTTAATTAGGTCTAACGAGTGGACTTATAACTAAACGCAACCCATTCCCTCCTATCTACTTATTTATTATTATTATTATTATTATTATTATTATTATTATTATTATTATTATTATTATTATTATATTTATTATTATTATTATTATTATTATTATTATTATTATTATTATTATTATTATTATTATTATTATTATTATTATTATTATCATCATCATCATCATCATCATCATCATCATCATCATCATCATCATCATTATTATTATTATGGTTTAATTTTGATTCTGCATTTATAGTTGCTGCTTTTGTGAGTATAGATTGGACACATATATAAAAGAAAAAGTAAGAGAAGGGATAATACAGGTGGATCCATATGGCTTTGTTTGTTCTTACTTATAAGTTTTATTGATTTAGAACAAGATTGATATTTAGATGTGGGTTTATTTATGTCAAAATGGGTAAACCTTTTTAGTGGAGTCCAAAAGAAGACAAAATATAAGGGATAAATCTATCGAATTCGGTGGATTTTACCGATTTCGTAAGTTCCATAGTATTGTGGTGGATCTCATATTTGATTTTCATCGAAATTTTTTATATAAAGATAGGTTTTGGAGAGTTCAAAACCATCCAAAATCACAAAACAAGAAGAAGATAAGGAAAAATAGAGAGAGAAAGAAGTATTTACTAGTTTTTCAAGTTATTCTCTTGGTTCTTTGAGAGAGTTTTTCTCCTCATTGTAAAAGAATAATACAGGTGTTTTCTCCTTACAGTTTGAAAGAAATATTGTAATTTCTTAAGAGTCAGTAAAAACCTTCTTTTAGTGTCCCGTGGACGTATGCACTTTGCCGAACCACGTAAAATCACGGTATCCTATTTTTTCATTTTCTCGTCTCTACTATATCCCCTAACAGTTATTTATCCACGTCCGATCTTAACGGTGGTATCAGAGCTCTGGTTTAATACCAGTTGTTCATACCGCGATTGGGTTATAGTGAGATAGGTACTGATAAGATATCAACACAGTATATGATAGAGAAGTTCAACTGAATAATTTCTCGACATGGAAAAAAAGATGAGGGGTGTTTTGATGAAAGATGATTGTTTTGCGGCTATTGGAGAAAGACCGTAGGATATGGCTGATAAACACTATAACAAAATAAATGAAAGTGTGATCGCTAGTTTGCACCTCGGTCTCATCGATGACATCCTAAATAGTGTAGAAGAGTTAGAGACTCTAAAGGAGATCTGGGAGTATCTCTCAAAGTTATATAAGACGAATTCATTCCACAACAAGATCTTCTTGAAAAGAAGATTATACACTCTTCGAATGTCGAAATCTACTTCCATGATAGAGCATATAAATATGCTCAATACCCTATTTTCTAAACTCTCCAAAATGAATTATACAATAAATGTAAAAGAGCATGCTGAGATCTTGCTCTAGAGTTTAATAAATTTGTATGATTCACTCACCGTGATCATGACTAGCAATATTCTCACAAACTATATAGTCTTTGACGATATTGCAATTTCCGTTTTAGAAAAAGAATGGAGACACAAAAACAAGCAGAACATGTTGGTAGCCTCGCAACAAGCAGAGGCCTTAGCGATGATCAAAGGGAAATCAACAGAACATGGTTCAAGTGGGAGTCAATATGCTAACAAATCAAAGTTATGAAGTAAGAAGGTTATTAAATGCTTTCACTGCGGAAAGAAAAAGATTATTCGAAGAAGTAGTGTTGGCACTATAATAAAAATGGAGAGAATGTAGCAAAGCCTCAAGGAAACGTTGCAAATCTCAATAATGGTAAAATGTTGTACAGCGAGGTAATCACGATTACTGAAGACAAAAAAAATTATCAAATATATGGCTTATGGATTCAGGAGCATCATTACATATGACCTCTCGGAGAGAATGGTTCCATGATTATGAACCTATCTCAGGAGGATCTGTGTTTATGGAAAATGATCATTCTTGAATATCGTTGGCATTTGTACCATCAAGGTGAAAACTGAAGATGGTGTTACTTGAACCATTCAAGGGGTACGATATGTGGAAGGCTTGACAAAGAATCTATTGTCTGTTGGACAATTAGATGACATAGGGGTCAAGACCTATGTGGAAAATAGGATCATGGCAATTGTCATGAATGCACTGGTTGTGCTGAAAGCTAAAAAGATAATGTCCAATATGTACATGCTTAAATGAAATACACTGCGAGAAGAAGAAACAAATGTCGTACAATTAAATTCAACAACAGACTTAACGATGTTGTATAACAAAAACTGGGTCACATGTCGGAACAAGGCTTGATTATTCTTGCAAATCGAGGTCTTCTTCCAGGGCTCAGAAGGGTCACATTACCCTTTTGTGAGCATTGTGTTGCAAGTAAGCAACACAAATCCAAATTCAACAGTTTAATTGCTAGAAGCAAGACTATCTTGGATCTGATTCATTCTGATATTTGGCAAGCACCGGAGATGTCCCTAAGAGGTGCAAGATACTATGTATCTTTCATTGATGACTACTCCAGGAGATGTTGGGTGTACCCTATCAACAAGAAATCTTATTTATTTGAAGTTTTCTAAATATTAAAAGCGCGGATCGAGCTTGAATCCAAAAAAAAAGATCAAAGGCTTGAGGTCAAACAATGAAGGAGAATACACTGGCGACGAGTTTAATCGGTTTTGTCAACAAGAGGGAATCAAAAGACAATTCACGCTGGCATACACACCTCAACAAAATGATAGATGAATAGAACCCTGTTGGAAAGAATAAAGGTTATATTAAGAATTGTCGGCTAGGCAAACACATTTTGGGCCGAAACAGTTGTGACCGCCTATTATGTGATCAATCGATCACCATCAACCACAATTGATCTGAAGACACCTATGGAGATATGGATGGGAAAGCCACCTAATTATTCCAACCTTCATATGTTTGGATTTACTGCATATTACACCCAAGAAACAACTACATTGGATCCAAAACCTAGAAGGTGTGTCTTCTTAGGGTATACTGATGGAGTGAAGGGGTATCGTCTCTGAAATCCCATTGCCCACAAGGTTATTATCAACAGAGATGTTGTATTTGCAGAAAAAAATGTGAAAAATGATAGCAGTTCTTTGGAAAGACCAGAGACGACGAGCGTTAATGTTGAAAATCGAACGGAACAACAAGTTCCATGTTCTTCTGAAGATATTAAAGAATCCCGATCAACTGAGATTTCGGAAATACAGTTCCAACGTTCAGATCGAGAGAAGAAAAAACCAGTATAGCAGAATGATTTTATTATGGAGGGAAATGTTGCTTATTGTCTTCTATCTGAAGATGAAGAACCACTCATATTTCGTGAGGCAATTCAAGGAAAAGATGCATCTCAGTGGATGACAGCAATGGAAGAAGAGATAAAAGCACTTCAGAAAAATAATATGTAGGATCTTGTTCCTTTACCAAAAGGAAAGAAGGCCTTCGGAAACAAATGAGTCTTCAAAATAAAATGAGATTGCAATAATCAAGTGGAAAGGTATCATACAAGGCTGGTGGTAAAAAGATTTTCTTATAAAGAAGTGATCAATTTCAATGAAATCTTCTCACATGTTGTTCGACTCGCAACAATTAGAAATGTCCTGGCTATGTGTGCTACATTGGATATTCACCTCGAGTAGTTAGATGTTAAAAATGTGTTCTTCATGGAAAATTTGAAGAAGAAATATATGCTCCAACCAGAAGGATTTTCAAACGAAGGATAAGGAAACTTGGTTTGCAGGCTAAATAAATCTCTATACAGTCTCAAACAGGTACCGAAATATTGGTATGAGAGATTTGATTCTTTCATAATGAGTCTCGGATACAACAGACTGAATGCAGATCCTTGTGCGTACAACAAGAGATTTGGTGATGATGATTTCATCATTTTGCTGTTGTATGTTGACGACATGTTGGTAGCAGGCCCCAACAATGATCGTATTAAAGAATTGAAGGCTCAATTGGCTAGGGAGTTTGAAATGAAAGACTTGCATCAAGCAAACAAGATTTCGGGGATGCAAATTCACCGAGACAAAAATAATAGGAAGATTTGTCTTTTACAAAAGAACTATATCAGTAAAATCTTATGTCGTTTCAACATGCAAGATTATAAGCCAATCTCTACCCCTCTTCCTTTTAATTTCAAGTTATCCCCCAATATGAGTCCTAGCACAAAAGAAGAGAGGATGGAGATGTCTCGAGTACTGTATGCATCAGCAGTGGGCAGTTTGATGTTTATTTGGTATGTACCAGACTGGACATTGCACAAGCAGTGAGAGCGGTTAGTCGATATATGGAAAAACTTGGAATCGAGCATTGGAGTGTTGTAAAGAGGATCTTGAGATACCTCAAGGGTACCACAATTGGTGCATTGTGTTATGGAGGATCAAAATTGACTGTTACTAGGTATGTCGATTTGGACTATACCGGTGACCTCGACAAAAGCAAATCCACCACAGGATACGTGTTTACTCTTGTTGACGGTGCTATAAGCTAGGTTTCAATTATAGTCTATCTTCGCGACATCTACGATAGAGACTGAGTATGTTATGCCTACACAAGCCAACAAAGAGCCAATTTGGTTGCATATGCTGATGGATGAGCTTGGTCATAAACAAGATAATATTGTCTTGTTCTGTGATAATCAGAGTGCTTTGCATCTTGCAAAGAATCCAGCATTTCATCCAAGGATGAAACACATAAGAGTATAATATCATTTTGTACGAGAAAAATCTTCAATTGTTTATCCGTAGCCATAGGCATTTTACCGAACCACGTAAAATTCCGGTGTCCCACTTTTTCATTTTCTCGTCTCTATTTTGTTGTCTAACAATTATTTATCCACGTCCGATCCTAACAATTTATTCCCAAAAATTAATTATGTTAGATTTATTAGACTTTCGGAATAAATTTATAAATAAAAAAATCGGAGGAACAAATTTTTTAATACTAAATGGAGAACCTTTTCTTATTATGTCAATAATTAATCGATATAATGTTTTATTTTTGTAATTGATATAGATTTGTTATTACAGTATTGAAATTAATTAACAAAAAAGTGTGGAGAATGCAGGAGAGTAAAACAACCTTAACATCACTATCGACAACTTATCCTCTTCTTCTGTTGCTTTTGTCATTCGTTGAAAAAGAAGAAAAAAAATGTGAGATTAAAAACATGGCGAGCATTGTTTTCGATTTTTTTTCACATTTTTTAAAATAATTTTTGTCTGTATACCAAAAAGGATAGACATCAAGTAACTGTATACTTTTGTCTGTTATGTTTTTTTTTCATTCGGAGATATCAAAATCTCGTATTCCCATGTATAGACGAATAAAAATCAAAATTCGATATAGCTCATGCTTATCATATATAATTAATAAAAGATAACATGTAATACTGACAAAAATTCATGTATACGGGTGAATACTAATGATAATATATATTTGATTGTTTTCATTCATTATACGTATGATACAATAATATAATGATAAGGCCGTTTGGTATATTTTTGTTTTAATAAATTGAAAAAGAGAAGAGAGTAGATGGTGAGGAGAAAGACCCAAAACGAAGGAAGAACCTAATCCACGTCTTTTAGTTGTGGTGGTGGTTCTGCTGCCAAACCCTAAGCCACGTCCTTCTCGTGTCCTTTGCCTTTCTTTTTTTCACTTCTTCTTTATTATCTCTTTGTTACCCAATAATATATATATATATATATGATATGGCAACTCTTTAACGTCTAATTCATGTCTTAAAATTGCAACATTCACTTGTGTTTGTAAATTGAAAATATAATTTTTGGTACTTCCACATAAATTACATTTATGATTATGGAAAAATATACATTTCGGTTCAGGTTTTTCTTTATCTAAATAATTGGGTTGATTCTAACTGAAATATGATTAAACAAGTTATATGTTATTTGAGTTTTTATATGTTTGATTTATTTCAAGTTTCAGTTGTATTAATTTGAGTTTAAAAAAGTGTTGGTAACCAATGAAGTATTAAGAGTTTGCCTATGATTTGAGACTCGAACATCGACCCAACACACAATGTTTTTTTTTTGTTTGCATTACCCAACGAAATAAAAAAGGTTCGTTTACGTGTTTAAAAAGATAATATATCGAAAATCCGTAACTTTTTATAAGAAAATAAAGGTCATAACTAAAAAAAGGAAGGAAAAAAATGCTTTTCGTGAATGAAAGGCAACCATTGTACACTAACCACTTGCTTACTCAAAGTATTCTAACTTCAACAAGTAGATCATCTATCTATCATACCACATTAATCTAAAAAATATATCAATATTATATATTTTTATTTTTCCAAAGTTTTCTCACATTAAGAATAATTCCAATGACAATGGTAAACAATTCACAATGAATCGATATATATATATATATAATAACCCTTTTTCATTTTCCCCTTTTTTGGATTGTATATGGATTACACTACTAGTAATGGCAATCTACCAAAGCTGGTGTTGTAGAGAAGACAAGCCCTTGAAACTTGGACTCTCTTAGATCATCCTCCGGCGCCGGAAGATTGAGATCCAACGCTAGATATTTCCTGGGCTTGATCCGACGGTCCACGTTCTCTGTATCATCTGTGTTCCCTGGACTCCCACTCACCAGATTATTGCCGCCCTCTCCAACTGACGTAGCCGTCCTATGCCGCCTCATGTGTCCGCCGAGTGCTTGACCGGAAGTAAACTCCGATCCACAGATCGAACACTCGTGAACTTTGATTGGTTTGTTGTTGTTGCTTGACGGTGAAGCTAGGGTTAGGCCGGAGATCTTCGTCTGACAATTTTGCCCTTCTTCAGACGGGCAAAGCCTCGGCGTCGCGAGGGGCGACTTCGTCTTTTCGTCCGTCCTCGGCTTCTTGTGGCTCGCCCGGTGGCCACCGAGGGCTTGGAACGACGGGAACGTTCTGTTACATGTTTTACACTCGTACATGTAGAAACCAGCCGCTTTTTCAAGTTTCTCGTGCTTTACCGGCGGCGGAGGACCAGCTCCACGGGCGAGCATAATGAGACAAATAGCCATATCTGCTTCTTCTGCAGTGCAGTCGGTGACTGCGGCGGAACTAGAGATCGTTGTGGTGGCCGGAGATGTAACCGCTGAGCTGTAATCGTCGGAGACTCGTCCTACGCCGCAACCGGTCGATGAGCTCGTGGAGGTGAGGGTGGCCGCCGCCACCGAAACGAACGGAGAAGACGATCTCTGCCGCTTAGTGCGCTTCCCCTTGATGATGTGATGAGAGTGATCGCTTCCAAGCTCATCTTGAGCATCCATGACTAATCAAAATTCAGAAAAAAAAATGAAAACCCCAATTGAAGAAATCGATCAAGAAACCAACTCAAATGAAGAAATTTTGGAGAAAAATTCGAAATTGGGGCTAAAGGAAATAACTTTTGGTGTTTTAGGTGTGTGGAGTGAAGTCAAGAGGGAGAAGAATAAGAAGTGAAGGAGGAAGATGGTGGGGCTTGCTTATATATATATATATATATACATATATTGTAGACACAGAAAAAAGAGGGGTTATAAGGTTGGTGGCTGTTAATAAATTTTAGTTCACATATGGAAAAGTATTCCACATGGAAATTATTTATTTATAATTTTACAGATGCATGAATATTTCACGGATTACTATTACCTTCTTATTAGATACTGTGGTCGTTTATAAATTTTAGTTCATCATATTTGGAAAATCATTCTACATGGAAATTATTTATATATAATTTTACAGATGCATGAATATTTCCAGGGATTACTATTACCCTTTTATTAGATACTTCCAAATTTATAACTTTTACATGTAAATAATATGAATTCCATGACAAAAGATAACACACGAAAATGGAACATATTTATAACATATTCTCTGCCTTTTTTCCTACTTAATTAACCCATCTCCTCCATTCTGATCTACTGTTAGATCTATGAGAAGTCAACTCTTGGCAATGTCTTAAAAAGAATAAATTGTTTAATTAGGTATACAAGTTCAATATGAAACAGAATATATATATATATATATATATGAATCGACTTGTAGTAGCAAGTATCTCACACATAAAGAACAATTAAATTTTTAATAAAATACGTGTTGTACAGAAGCAGGAAATTAAACTAAAGTATTGTGATGATATAATTAATTATGATATTTAATAAAAATTCATTAAACATTATGGAGATTCGGAGTAAAAGTATTTTGTTAATATAAAAAGAAAAACAGAGGAAATGATGAGAAAAATGGAACCCGTGAAGGGTTAACCACCGAATTAGGCAAAAGCTTTATTACTAGTGTTGAGTGGCACTTAGGCTACCGGTTCACGCTTATCTTATTTATTTATTTACTCATTCATCCACAAAAACTCATCCTTTTATAATATAACTGTTCCATTGAAATTATAAACATATATAAATTTATTATCAAATAAAATTATCAATTTTAAACGAATATTATCTTGTATCACGTTAAACGTTCGTATATTTATATTTTACGCGATATACGAATTTTCATGTAAAATTTAGAATTTGATAATTTTGTTCACAATAAATTTTATGATATATATATATATATATATTTATATTTAATAATTTAAATAATTTATGACAAAATAAATATACTTAAATATTTGTACAGTTTAATATTTCTTTTATTTTTGTTTAATTTAATGTGTTTTTTTTTTCAAATTCAATAGTTTTAGCAACAAGAAAAGTTTTACGTTCATGCACTTTAAATCCACGTCATCAAATCGATCCCTTTAGATTTGAAATGGAACTAATTATAAATATATGTTTATAAAGGCAAGAATTTAAACTAATTACAAAAAATGTTCACGACTACGATTAAGGGTGGGCAAATACCGAATATTCGTAAATATCCAACTATTCATATTCATATCTATCGAATATTCGATTTTATTATTCGTATTCGTATTCGTATTCTTAAATTCGGATATTCGTAAATTCGAATATCCGTAAATATTTGGATATTCGTATCCGTATTCAAATCAATTTTAAAAAATAATAAAAAAATTTTATAAAAAGTTGATAATTATCAAAATATAATCCATAAGTAGTCTTTAAATTGCACAAATACACAAAAAATATAATATAAATAAACGAAACACCAATCACATCAATCTCTCAATCATCTAAATTTAACTTTGTCCATGACTCCACTAGCATCGCCAATTCATCTAAAAAATCGTAATAAATATTAGATTATCATATTAAATATCAAATACATTAAAATAAAATTAGAATAAATTTTATATACTCACGAAGTTCTATTTTTTCGATATCTTGCAATGTGTCCTTAACATTATCCATCTCACCTGGATTATGAATCCAATCTTGAGTGTAAATTAGAGTTTCAACCATATCAGGAGTCAGAGAACTACGATACGGACTAAACACGCGACCTCTCGTACTAAAAGCCGACTCTGAAGCAACTGTAGATGCCGAAATAACCAAAAAATCTCTTGTCATCAAAGAAAGAGTTTTATATTTAGAATCTGTAGTCTTCCATCAATACAAAATATCTAAATTCCCAACATCTTCTACACATTCTTCTGACAAATAATTTTGGTCTTAAAGTAAAATTAGTTATGTTTTTATTTAGAATTTGATCCTTAAAATTAATTTTATTATATATATATATATATATTAAATAAATTATCTATATAATAGTTACGGATACGAATAATTGTGAATGATTGAATATACTATTTGTATTTGTATTTGTCAAATATCTAATTTTTTATATTTGTATTTGTATTTCTTCCTTCGGATATTTGAATTTTCGGATAGAATACGGTTCGAATACGAATCGAATACGAATACTTCGAATATTTTGCCCAGCCCTAACTACGATGATAAGAATTTATTGTGTTTTTATTTGTGTGTAACGTCATTCGACCGTATGTAATGGAGAATGACGCCATTCGACCATTGTACTAGAGAACCAAGGATGGGAGGCTTGTTCGGTCATGTTGTGTCCGACGCGCCTGAACTGGCATCCCGTTTGATGCGGAAGACGACCGTGATTCACCCGTATGTCGAGGAAGAGTGCTCTTCTTGAACGAGAATCTTCCATATTTCCTTTACAATCTCAGCAGCATTAGTCTGTAGGGTCCATGCTCAACCTCGCATGATTAGGTCGTGGGATGATTTCGTTTGTTCGGTTCTTGGGGTCGCCTTCTCGGTTGTGCGTTCCTCTACGCTCGCGTGTCCATCTCTCGGGTCATCCGTGCGTCCGATGTCCTCATCATTCTGGATCTTAATCTCATACATATTGTTCTAATTTTATCACTTGTTAGAATAAACAGTGCTATATATATACACACAAACAAAAAAAAACCTAAAAACGAAATTTTCAACGCAGATTTGTGTTAAAAATGATAAGTTTTCCAACACAAAATTTGCATTGAATATCGCATCGTTGGTAAATAACAAGTTTCGGTCCAGCCTTATGCTTAGTGATGCAACTTTTATGCAAACCGGTGTTACCATTTTTAATGAAAATGTAACGCAGTCCCGTTACAAATGCTAATGTAAATTGTGTTGAACTTATTATGGGAAAATTTATATCGAGAAATTTAACGAAACAATGCATTACCATTAGTGACACAATTACGACGATAATTACTCTCTCTTATGAAAATGTGTCACGATTTTGCATAACAATTAGCTACGGATTTCAGACGCTATTCGTTTTAAAAATGCCAATACAGCTGTAACACAATTTATATTGTAGTATCAATTTTTTAAAATTTTATATATAAAAAATATATAACAAATATAAATAAGAAACAAAAATTTCAATTTAATTTAATAAATATTTAATCCCGCAGTATCGATTTATTGAGAAGAAGAATACAATGATCCCCGTAAAACGCCACTACAAAAAAACAGACGATTTCCAATGGACAGATCCGTTGGAAATCGCCAAAATTCCGTTGAAAACGGCGATTCCCAACGGATTGCAACGTGGAGCTATTGAGAATCGCTTCTTGCAAATCCACATCCGTTGTGATTTATAACGGGCATGCAATGGAAAAAATCCGTTGAAAATATGTTAACGGATTAGCAACGAAAATTTTCGTTGGAAGGGGCAACAGATGCCTGTTAGAAACACAACAACGGATGAACGTTACGAGGATTGCAACGTATGCCCGTTGCAAATTTGTAACAAATATCCATTACACGTCCATTGACAATAAAATTGGCGAGAAATAATTCGCACCAATGGAAGCCCGTTGCCAGTTTGGTGGGAGCTGGCAATGGACATCCGTTGCAAAATGGCGGGAATATTGTTTTCAACTGATGTCCGTTGGAATTTTTTAAAAATATCAATGGGTATCCATTGAAAAATATAGCGAAAAAATAAAAAAAAATTAAAAAGAAAATTTTAAAAAGTAAAAAATATTAATTAAAAATTTTTTTACAAATTAAAAACATAAATAATTTTACAGATTGTCTAAATTAGGTGCGTCGTCGTCATCCTCGTTAACGTCTCGTGAAGGTGTTGCATCAGATTCGATTACCAGATATTGTCACGGTGTTGTTTCCCTCGTCGTTGTTGGCGGTTCATACAATCGACCGGTTAGAAACTCGATAATGCTCTTACTGTGATACATCTTTGCACGAGTTTTTTGAAGATCCGATTGCGTTGCCTGAAGAGCATCCTGTGTTGTATGATGCGTGGTTTCTAGATGCTTGATACGTCATTCTTGCATGTAACTCTCTTGAACCACGGGGAGTACCGTCGTCGCGTCTTCAACGATATCCTTTTGAAGCGCACCGAGACCGTATAAACGTCCCTTATACGGTCTAACTGACTACAAAAGCAAACACATTAAAGTTAGCATCGTTAAAAAATATTTTATTAAAATATTTAATCATAAACAATGTTTTTATTATTTACCTCCAAAGAAATTTTGTCATTTTGTAGAGGAGTGAGGTCGTCGGGAGTTGAACCGCACGCTTGTGATTGCTGTGTGATCTTATTTGTCACAGCTTTCATGGTCCATTCTACCCAAAGGTCGACAAGTTCTAGTTTTTCGCTCTCTTCCTTATGATGGACTTCTTCTTGGTATGGATTTTTACATACTAAAATAAATTATACCGATTTTCTGCATTGTAACATTATAGTTATATAATTAGATAACAATTTTATATAATAATAATAACAATAAAATTTAAATAATATACTAAAATAAATTATATCGATTCTTTTCTTCATTTTGGGAATGACTTGGAACCCAAAGTATGGCGATACCGTCCATCTCTGGAAACTTTTTCGCCATACCGATATTTTTTGGCCTTTTCGCTCTTGGCCTTGAAGTCTTCGGACTCCCAGTGTTGGACGAGTTGGTTGAACACCTCGTCCATTGCCCAGGTTGGTTTGGAATTCTTCTTATAATAGTTATGCTTGGCATTGTTCATCATCAAGCGCAATCGGGCATGCATGTCGCGCATCCAAGCAGTGTAGATACGCGACGTATCCTTCTTCCGCCATCTACTTGCACGCTGTAAAATTAAATTAAGATAAATTAGTTATTAAATTATATATCAATTTAAAAATTAAATTGTTCATATAAAATTTTACTTACGATGAATTTACACCACTATCGGTAGTGTATGACTTTTGGCATCACTTCCCAAGAATAGTACAAACGGTCTTGTAGCGATCTTTAGTAGATGTTGTTGTTTATACGTTTCAGAATATCATCCACATCAAATCTGCAAGTGAAAATCAAATTATTATATGATATTTATAAATAAATTCAATCTAAATTATATAATTACTCTCTTACCATAATGTCCCGTCAGGACGTTTAGGATCAATGATCGGGACAGTAGGACGCTCGTCGAAACTATCGATCCGAGCTTCTATGTCCACCATATCATCTTCTTCCACAAATATCAGTGGTGCTGATATAGGTGAAAGAGGTTGATATGGTGGCGGTGGGGCGGGGCGCTTGCTGAACCCGCCAACATACCACCACTACCGATATCGTCTCGCTCTCATTTTATATTGTGTATAAGTGTTTAAGTGTTTGGGGGTTCTATGTTTGAGAGGATTTTGGATTTGAAATTATGTTTAAGAATAAAATATTCAACAGTTTATATATAACGGACGCAATTAATTGACGCGACGCTTGAGTTTCCAACGGGTATCTGTTGGATATCATTCCCGATGCAACGGATGCCAAAACGTTGTTTCGTCTCCTTTTTCAACGGGCATACATTTCAATTTCCAACGGATTTCAGTTGAGAACATAACCCAATGTTACAGTCGTAGCCTAGTCATGTTGACACATGCCAATAGGTATCCATTGGACATGGCAACGAATGCCCATTGGAAAATTCTAACGGGCATCCGTTGGCCGTTTAAAGGTGGTAACGGGTTTTCGTTGCAATATTCCAACGGATACTCATTGATAACTTATAATGCCTGAAAATTTTCTAAGTGTTGATCGAATTCACAATTCCAACGGGCGTCCGTTGCGAATTGCAACGGATGCGTGTTGAGATTTGAATATATTTAATTCAAAAATAATTACAAAAATTTATACATTACAACTACATAATCCACATTTCTTCTTCAGTAGATTCTTGATTGGCGAGTCTTCCTTCATTTGCTCTTTGAATTCATCGTTGTTTTCATCTTCTGCATCTTCTGGTTCAACATTTTCATAATCGCATATGTATTCTCCATCTATGTCAGTCCTTGCAAGAATCTCCTCCCGATTGTCTGTATCAATTAATCGTATAAGTTCCGGATGATCGGTTTGCAATGGATCTTCTTTTTAATCTGTGCTTATAACTCCTAACGGCTTGATCTTTACAACAACCCACCACTTCTCTCTTCGACGTTTCAATGTTGTTGGATATTGCACGTAACATACTTGGTCTGCTTGATCTATCGTGATGAATGGATGATACTTACAATTTTTCATGCTGGATTGATATCAATTCCTCCCCATCGATTTTTTTGTGTACCACGCCCTACGGTTAGATCGAACCACTTATATATAAAAAGCATTACCTTCAATCCAACGAGACCGATATATTCAACCTGTAGGATTTGGTTCAAAATATCGTAGAAATTATCACCATCTATTTTCACTATTAACGCAAACTCCATAACTATATGTGCTTCTGTGTTTTCCATGTTCGTACGTGTAGAATGTGTATCCACGAGGAAACATAATTGGTCAACACATAACATTTCGTGCAGGACCATTAGCCAAGTCTTTTAACCATATAGGATGTCTCTCATCAGAAGATTTAACCTACATAATAAACAATAAATGAATATAATATAATAACATTTTATTTTTATAGATATTAAACATACTAATATACGTTTACTTACACAATCTCTCATCCACGATCCATAATGTTGAAGTTTCATTTCTGTAAGTTCATCTGCATTTAGATGATGATATGTACTTATAATTTTTTCATTGAATATGCTATAATCAAAGAATGTTTTCACATATATTTATAAATATATATTTGTGTTTATAATATCGATTCTCATTGTTATGTACCTTTCGAAAGGTAATAGCTCTAGACAATTTAGTAATATATATGTGTGGATGTGATTATACTCCTTCATTGTTAGTCAATATTCTTCGGATTTACCTCATGTACGTCCAATAGGTGTAAATCTCTGGTATCATGCCAAATTGCGGATTATATTGATAAAGATAATTTATTTGATCTTCCACTGAGCGTTTTAGTTTTGTTGGAATATATGACTCGAAATAAAATGTGCTGAAACATGTGATTTCTTCCAACAAGTATTTTTTAACAATAGATCCTTCAACTGCTACTTTGTTTTTTTTTTTGTTTTTTTCTTTAGATGAAAGAAAAACCATTCGAAATGATACATCCATCTGAATTGAACTGGCCCACCGAGTATTGCCTCATCTGGTAAATATATAGGCAAATGTTCCATGACATCGAAGAATGAAGACGGAAAAACTTTTTCCAATGAGCATAATACTTTAGAGATATTGTTTTTCATTAATTCCAAGTCATCCCCTTTTAAATTTCTGGAACATATATCTCTGAAAAATATGCCAATTTTGCATAGCAGTTATGTTATTCACCTGGCCTTTTGGTTTCTGATGACCATGATCTCCGTCACATTCTATTCATTCTTGTCAATCTGTCGTTGATTTTAATCGTCTGTAAAGGATTTCGTTCCAGTTTGCATGCACGGTGCCTCTTCTTGTTATACCACATTCTTTCGAAAATGTTTTTTATCTTTTTTGAAAGCATATCCACGGGGAAGAAATCTTCTATGACAATCAAACCAATATGGTTCTTCCCATGTACTAGTCGAAATGAATCTGTATCATCCATACAATAGGGACATGCTAATCTCCCGTGCATACTCCATCCAGATAACATTCCATAGGAAGAAAAATCGCTAATTGCCCACAACAAGACCGCTTTCAATGTTAAATTTTACTTCGTACTAACGTCATAAGCAAGAATTCAATGATTCCACAAATATCTTAATTCATGTATGAATGGATGCAAAAAGACATCAAAACTTTTCTTCGGATGTTCTGATCCTGGAATCAGCAACGTCAGAAACATTACTTCTCTTTTTAAATACATATCGAGAGGAAAATTATAAGGAGAAAAAATCACTGGCCATGAAGAATATTGACTTTCAGATTATCCATATGGACTAAAACCATCGGTGCATAGGCAAAGATAAACATTTCTCGTATCTTACGCGAATTTAGAAAATATTTCATTGAAATCTTTTCAAGCCTTATCATCTGATGGATGTTGCACTACCCCCTTCGCCTCTCGAATGTTCTGCGTGTCATCTCATTGCCGCATCGGTTTTTTGATTCAAATAACCTTCTCAACCTGTTTGCTATAGGCATATAAAACATTTTTTGTATGTACATATTTATGTGAAGATGTTTTCTTTTTCCAAAATCTGCTTACACCGTAAAATTTGCACTCCAACAAGTCTTTATCATTTCCCTAAAACAACATGCAATTGTTTCTACAGACATCAATTTTCTCATGTGGCATTCTCAGATCTTTTAAAATATTCTTTGTTTCGTAGTATATCTCGGGGGTCTGATTTTGTTCCGGTAAATATTCATGCATGGTCTTGCAAAATGAACCCATGCAATTTTCAGCAACATTATAGTCTATTTTTGTACTAATCAATCTTGATGACAAAGATCAACAAGATTGGCCTTCACGAAAACATTCATATATAGGTTGTCTCACCGAATCCAATATGTTGAAAAATCGACGTGCCTCGATGTTCGACATCTCTTACGTGCGGTTGTTTATCATGATCAACTCCAGGAAAAGCATCTGACACCATTTCCACATATGGATTGGTCGTCGATACTTCATAAATAACTTCTTCATTTCATTCTATTTCGTGTGATTCTTGCACAATATCTCTAACGCCATAATTTTCTTCCTGAAATAACCAAATTTCGTAATTCTCTACGAACCCTACCTTGTAAAGATATTTTTAAACATTTTTTTTACTTTGATACTTCATATTTTTTGCATCTTTTGCAGGGACATTACATTGTCCAGCATTCTTGACACAAAGGTTGAACTGAGGCAAAACTCATGAACTGCTCCAATCCGTGTAAGAATTCTTGATTAATTTCTTCGGTTATGGGATCTTTTCTTCTATACATCCATTCTTTTGATTTATATATATCTCTATTTGAAGAAGATGATAATTTTTTGAAAATATATTTGTTTGTTGATAGCTTGGTGGTAGAAGCCTTGATTTTGATCATTAAATTGTGTCTTTTTCAATGGATATCCATTAGGATTTTCAACGGATACCCGTTGATATTTGCAACGGTTGCTTGTTGGAAATCCATGTTTAAATATCCATATGGCAACCTCGAAAGTTATAATTCCAACGGGCATCTATTGCAAATTATAACGGATGCTCGTTATAAATTGTAACGAGCATTCGTTAGCCATTTTTTGGTGTTTCTAAAGATCGTTCAACGGACACTAGCAACGAATATAGTTCGTTGGAAGTCCGTTGCTAATCGCTATGGATTCTAACAAATATTAGACCGTTGATCAGTTTAGTATTTCCATTGCGTATGTTGGAAAATGTAATCAATGTTTGGATCCATTGATCCGTCCATTGCAAACGGAATGTGTTTTCGTAATGACCGTTGTAAGAGTTGGACTTCGGGAAGGAACAAGAGTAGGCTCTGGAGGAGCTAGAGCTGGGCTGGATGCAAAATGGATAAGCGGATGAGCTAAACAAAAAAAAAAATCTAGATTGTTATCTTCAACTTGAAAGCTGTGAGCTCGGTCTTCAGATCATAACTCGTCGCATGATGCTCATAACCTCATGCGTACCCATGGGCATCCCCTCGCTTGATGTTTCATTTATCTTGGATTTCAATGAGAATAAACCAAATATACATCCATATCGGTTAGGATGGATAATCTACAAAAGAAAATATTGTTATACTAAAGTAATATACAAAAATAGAAGAATAATTAAATGAAAAAGTTACATCCATGTAAAATTCGTCGAAGAATTACTTACGTGATTTCGATTTTCGAGCCATCACCTTGACTCAGATCACTCTTGTTGCATTAATTGTTATCGCTTTTTGAAACCTTAAATTAGAATTTATAAACATGTAATAAATGAAAACTATATATAAGAATGGAATACGAGTTTTTACATACCTTTTTTCTGACTTCATTCCTAACCACTTTGGCCTTATTTTGTGATGATATGATCGACAACGCCCAGTACCAAAGGTGGGTCACAATAATGAAACGTTAAACCAAAGAACTGAAAGGAAAAAACTTTCCCGATGCCTACTTGCATATGGCCAAATCAGAAGTTCGCTGAATAAGCCATCAAGGGTAGAATTAGATACGTGGGAGTCACTAGACCATAATGAATATTTACCAAATGGCTTGGTCCACATGGATATGGAAGTATGGGAGATAAAGATCTTAGCTAATCTCGTCCAACAAATAGAAAATTGCCCAAGCATATCAATATCCCTCCAAGTCCTTTATCTTCCTCTAAAAACAACATCCATCGACCATATCCCAACTCAAGGAAAATCCAAGTTAGTTTTCTAAATTGAATTCACTAAAAAGAATAAGCAAGTTTCAACGAAAAAACGTTGGAAAAATCGTTTTTCGTTGGAAATGATCAATTCCAACGGATTGCAATAAATTTTAGTTGTTAGAAATCGACTGTTGAAAACCACATTTCTTTCAAATTTGTAATGGTATTAAAACAGGCATGATCCGTTGGAAATTGTCAAAGGATTGCAACAGATAGGGCCGTTGAAAATTATAACAGATGCCCGTTAAAAATTACAACGGATTACCGGTTGAACATCCAACGGTCTTCCATTACAAATATGGCATGGAAATCAAAGGGTATCCGTTGAAATTGTTCGCGGGAATTACCAATGGATATCAACTGGTTTTTAGCGGGAAAATATAAAAGATTCCAATAGATATCCATTGATAATTTTGTTCTTTTATCAACAGAGATTTGTTGATAAATTGACGAATTTTTTAAAAAAAGTTAAAAAAACAAATAAAAGTATTTTTATGTATAAAAAATTAAAACAAAATTTCCTACATATCATCTAAACTGACATCTTCGTCTCCGTCTTTGTGTTATCCAACACCTCAAAAAAGAGTTGTGTCAGAGTCGATGACTGGTCCATATCTCAACGTTGTTTCCTTCGTATATGGTGGTGACTGATACGTTTGACTGGTCATCAACTCGATGATGCTCTCCATATGACGCAACTACGTTCGCGTTTCTCCAAGTGTAGATTGCATTTTTTGAAGTGTAGCCTCGAGTTGCTCGATGTGTCGTTTTTACGTGAACGTCTTTTTGACCGTGAGGGTACCGTCAAGACGTCCTATACAATATCTTTTTGTAGAGAATTCAGACCATATAGTCGCTCTTTATACGATTTAACAAATTTCAATGTGAAATAACTTAAAAATAGTATATCGATTAAAAAAATTTTGTGTCATAAATTATTAATGTTATTTACGTGTAAATAATTTTTTTCATTTTTTAAAGCACTAAGTTCATCAGGAGATGAACCGACGGTTTGTGATTGTTGTGTTATCTTCTTGTGACAACTTACCTAATCTACTCTGCCCGAGGGTCAACCAATTCGGATTCTTCGATCTCTTCCCCAGCAACAGGCTTTTTCTTGGCATGAGTCTCAAGGACCAGCTCAAGAAGAGTCAGTTATCTTCTTATCTTTTGCATATGTAACATTAAAAATAATATGATTAGATAAAAATTTTGACAGAAAATTAAATTTAAATTATAAAAAATTATTTGTTACCTACTATTTCTTTTTTTTTCGGAAACCTCATCTCTTGACCATTCTGGTTTGGCGTTCTTGTTGTAGTAGTTGCATTTAGTGTTGTTCATCATCAAACACAACCAAGCTTGCATATTGTGCATCGAGATGGTATAAACTCGATGTGTCCATCTTCCGCCATCTATATGCATGCTACAAAATTAAATATAAAACAATTAATTTATTACATAAATTCAATAATAATATTAAATTAAACCTTATATGGCACCTACAATAAAAGCATACCATCATCCGGCAGTGTATCACCTCTGGCGTTACTTCCAGGAATAGTACAATCGATCTTGCAAAGAATCTTGGATGATATTCTTGTTCGTGTTTTAAGAATATCATTCATATCAAACCTAAACATGTAAACGAAATTTTTAGATGATTTTAAAAGTTAATATATATATATGTGTTTGTGTGTGTGTGTGTGTGTAAATTAATAGTATTTTACCATAACATCTCGTAAGGACGTTCAAGATCGATGGTGGGAATAGTTAGACACTCGTCGAAAGTATCAATCAAAACATCGATAACCACCATATCTTATTTGTTATAAAATATCGGTGGTACCGATATAGGTGGCGGAGGATAGTATGGTAGCGGAGGAGATGTAGGGTGGGCTCTTGCGGAACCCGCTGACAATCCACCGTCATAGATAAATTGTCGAGCTCTCATTTTTTTAAAGGTTTAAATTTAATGTTTGAGAGAATTTGTTGTTTTGATTTTGAGATTGTGTTGAAAATAAAACCGTTCAATGAGTTACATACCGAAATTTCCAACGGATTCCTACTAGAAACGATGTCAAACCAAGAGATGTCATTTATTTACATGATGACGAAGTATGTCAATGCTACGAGTTACATAAGCGGATCATAGCTCTCATCATTACCTATTCCAACGTATTCTCGTTGCAAGTTTCCAATGAATACGTGTTTAAAAAATTCGATGGATACTCGTTGGACGGGTGTTCGTTACAAAAGTTTTATATAATTAAATAATTCATATATCTTCTTATGTTGATTCTTCAATTGGTGAGTCTTCCTTCAATGGTGCATGGAATTCGTCGTCATGTTTATCTTTTGCATCTTTCGGTTCAATATCTTCATAATCACCAATGTATTCACCATTTATGTGGTCCTTAAGAGAATGTCTTCACAAAAATATTCATATATAGGTGGTTTCACCGCATCCAATATGTTTAAAAATCGGTGTACCTCGTTGTTGGGTATCTCTTTATTCGTTTGCTCAATAACTCCAAGAAAAGCATCTTGAATTATTTCCATATATGGATTGGTCATCGTTGTTTCACGATGAATCTCCTCATTTTTTTCATTTCTTGTGCCTCTTGTACGCTATCTCTATTGCCACAATCTTCGTCGTTAAAAACCAAATTTCGTAATTCTCTACGAAATATATCTTGTAAATGTGTTTGCCATCAATTTCTTCACTTCGATATCTCTTTTTTTTAATATTTCGCAAGGTCATAACAATGTCTCGCGTTCTTGACACAAAGATTGCATCGAGTCAAAACTCATGAAATGCTCAAATTCGTATAAGAATACTTGCGTAACTTCCTCATTATTGGATATTTTCTACTATGCATCCACTCCCTTGATCCGTATATATCTATATTTTAAGATGAAGACATTTTTTGAAAGTATATCTTTTCTTCATGGCTTGATATGAAGGAATTCGAACTTGGTGTATAAATATTGAAATTTCAAAAGGATGATCGTTGGAAATACCAATGAATGCACGTTGAAATCTAACGTTCGATTTTTTCCTACGATCGCATTGAAATTTTAAATTTAACAAAGGGCATCCGTTGGTATTTCCAACAGTTATATGTTAAAATAATTCGACAGTTTTCAACGGTCTCTCAACGGATACACAAAAAACTTTCAATGGATAGTATCTGTTGATATTTCGTTAGAAATTCCAATGAATTGTAATAGATTCGCGCTAGTTGATAATTTCCCAACTTCCATTGAAATCTATTACAATTTTTATTAACGGACACATCTGTTGATTCGTCCGGTGATATTTACATTTTTTGTAGTGATAGGGCCGAGACCTATACCATAAAATCAAGGGTCTCGAGTGACCCGGATAAGGAAATACGAGAAATAAATATTTTATATTTATTCCACTACTAGAAAAATCACCTAAAAGCTGATCTTATTCCACCGGCTCATCTATTTTTCTATTCTAAAGATCCCGTAGACTAGGAAATAGTTTCAAACTAATCATATTCCACTAGATTATCTACTTTCCTTCTTCAAAGATTTCCAATGACTAAGAAATATTCCTAAACGAAAAATAGATCAATTTGTAATATTTATGCATTTTCATTGTTTTGATGTGTAGTATTTCCTTTATAAAGAACTCCACCCCATTTAGGCAGATTGAAATTGGATAAGAAATAAACCCATTTGTTTTCATGATCGTTGTCAAATAAAGCAATGTCTTCAACTTGTTTCGGGAACAACTGAAGTTATATGAGACTGTATCAAGAGGCTTCTACACCTCTTGTGGTATCCTTATCTCCACTTTAAACACCTCGTTAACCACCATCTTCCACCATCACTGGATGAATCTTGATAAGTGTCTTTAGAGTAGTGAAGAGATCCTTCACCATCAACCACCACCATCCACCGTCAATAGACGAATCCTTGAACAGTGCCCTTAGGCCAGTCAAGAGATCCTCCTTGACCCGAAGAGTCCTACTTGAGTAATCGAGGTTAAAAAATTCTTCATACGCGTCTCGAGTTCCAACATTCGATGAATGTATCATTTTTGGTATCAGAGTCCGATTCAAAAACCAAAAGTACGTTTCTATCATAAAAAATCAAACAAAAAAATTTAAAACTAAGAGAGAGAAAAAAATATAACCAAATTATATGGCAGAGCAAGGTGACAACACTCGAGGCAATTATCAACTTGGCATGATCATGCAAATGCTCTAACGAATGGAGTCAAGAATGATTCACCTAAAAGAAACTCTACGAAGAAAAGAACCGACTAGATTTTGGCCCAAACTAGAACTTCAATGATAAGGGTCATGAACAAAAGGAAAAGAGGATGAACTACACGACCCACACACTAGACGTGGAGAATAAATATTCCATCGACATGATAATGAGGATGATGATCCACAATAGCGACCTCATCGACATTATCGGAAGTATTTGTAAAACGGTAATGAATCCGAAAATGAACCACCACAACGTTCTCAAAGGGAATAATGAGATGGTAACATGCTCAAGATAAAACAACCTACTTTTTATGGACATGATGACCTAGAAGCTTATCTTGATTGAGAAAGGTGGATGGACAATATTTTTTACTGTTACATCTACATAGAGTGCGAAAAGGTACAATATGCAACATACAACTCGTGGACGACACTCACACGTCGTGGCAAAGTGACGTCAGTGTTAAACTTCGTACGCATCTTGAACAAATCACTACATGGGGGAAAATGAAAGCCATCATGCAAAGAAGGTATGTGCCACTGCACTTCTATAGGGATTTAGAGTGACTATATCGAAAATTAACCTATGGAATTCAAACTTTCAAAGAATATTTCGAATAATTTGTACATCTTCGAAGTAGGCCAGAAATTGATGAAGATGAATAATTTGTTTCAATTTATAGATGGTATGAATGAACAAATTGCTAGAGAGATCGAAAGACAAGCTATCATGATTTGAAAGAAATTTTGCATTTGTCAATCCATATCGAGCAAAAGATAAAGAAGAAGCAAGTGACTATCACCTGAACACATACTCTGAGGTCATACTATCACAATGGTAGAAAAAAAAACAAAGAAGAGAAGTGGAACCCCCTGTAAGGGCAAGGCACCACAAAGCATGACCGAGAAAAAGAACTATGGTACCAAAATTCCTCCTATAAATACCATTTCTTGTGCTCTTCAGATTTGGTGTTTTGAATGCAAAACACGAGGACAAATGGCTCGTGAATGTCCAAATCCACAAGATATGCTCAGAAAAGAGAACATAAAGTACGAACCAATGAGTGAGGTTGAAGAAGAAACTCTCGAGGAAGAAATTGTGTACCTAGAAAGTGGAGAGCTCTTTGTCACTAGACGAGTTCGAAGAACCATATTGGAACAAGACTTTGCCACATTCAATCCTTGATAAGGGATAAGGTATCCTTGTTATTGATAGTGGTTCATCAACTAACATGGCAAGAGTTCACATTCGTTATCGTATTAATAACGTTGTCAACGAAATTTTTCTCTATATGCATCATATCAACATTATGATGAAGGAGAGGATCCCACCAATAGAAAAGATAAAAACACTGTTTTTATACCAATTATGGTAATCTCAAAATTCTTTGTGTTTATCATGCCAATTCCCATAGCAATCGACTATCTTTTGTAATCCATCAATGGAATCTAATCGTTCAATTAATATCTGATCTTGCATCCTTATTTTTTTCTAAAAATTACTTTTATTCAATCTTAATGGACGGTCTAACGGTAAAATGACGAGGGTAATAAAACTAACATGATTTTCCATCGTGTTTTAGTAGAATGAATCTATATCATTCATACAATATGAACAAGAAAGACCTCTTGTGTGCTTCAACCACACAACATCCCCTAAGCAAGAAAATTGCTTATTGTCCACATCAACATGATTTTCATATAGAAATTTTGTTTCTTGAACAATCATATACTTCAGCACCGTATTTTCAAAGATAATTCAACCCATCAATCAATAAATATTTTTTTTTTCGACTATTCAAAAATAAGATTTATTTTCCAAGCACATTGTTAGTTGTAAAATTATATGTTGACATAATTATGGGTCACAACGAATATTGTTTACCAGATGCACCCATACGAATTGAAATCATTTTTTCATAATTCTTTTTTAAAAACAAATTTAAGATATACCTCGAGAAAATGTTTCCATGTTTTCCTGTCTGGTGGATATTGTAAATCTCCATCTGTGTATTGGTATTTCGCATGCCATGTCATATATAGTATCATATGTTGTGATTTGTACAATCTCTTTTATCTTTCAATAATTAGTATGCAAAACATTCTTTTGTATGAAATGTGTTTTATTTGATTTGTGTTTTTTGGTTTAAATCTTTCAACCCCACAAAAATGGCAATTCAAAATATCTACTATCATTTAACATAGTAATATAACATGGTTGATTATTATGGCACATGTGAACTATTATATAATACATATGAATTATGTATCAATTTTATAACGCAATTGTGTTACTAAGATATGTGTTTGAATTAAAAATTATAACGCAAATTTGATGCAAATTGCGTTAAAGTGTTAGTGTTGCATTCGCATAGAAAATAGTAACGTAATTTTAATGCAATCCTCTGTGTGTTCTATCGACATCAAAATCGCATTGCAATTGTCGAAGTGGTTGCCAAAACAATTTTTGTGATACAATTCTATTACCTTTACGTTACTAGTGGCAACATAAAGTTAATTTGGATATAATGTTATAAATTTACTAGGAATCGAACCCGCGCGATGCGCGGGTCTTAAAAACGAAATGATTTTAAATATATAATCGATGTAATTATATTAACTACATTTTCATCAAAGATTAGTAGATTATATAAATATTCACAATTATATTGCCAAATAAATCAAATTGAGAAAATGCGAACCTTTAGTTTGTTTCTTTCTAACCACAAAACGGAAACTACCAAAATTAAAATCGTTAGAAAAAAATCCATGACGAACCAATATATCCAAACATCAACGAAAAATAACATTATATTTACCACACATCTTACTTATAGACTTGAAAGCATTTTCAATGCCAACAAAACTTTATTTCTCCAAAAGAAGATGCAAGACTCGAGAATTGGCAGACTTTTTATATATATAATTGGTTCTCACCAGGATGATAACCCAAAAAGTATAGTAAGTGAATATGGATAAAGTGATAGAAGACAGTAAAAACCCGACACCCCGATCCGCTAATTCCATTTCTGCATCCGCTACTTGCAGCACTACTAAGTTGATTTGAGAACCAGAGAAGATCCAAGACATCCGCTGTATGAAACAATCGATGAAAGAAGAAGCTCAAGGACAAGCAAAACACAAAATCGAATAACCTTAAATTCTGTACAAGACATTAATCCATTTATTGGAATAGATGAATCGGAAGCAAGTAAAAAACACATCATACCCATCCATTTCTACGAAGATCACACACCCAAAACCTATTTTCTAAACAAACAAACCAAAAACCCTAAAAATCCTAACTTTATTCGAGGGATCTTCTATCTTCATCGAAGATAACAAATTCAATTTTCAATATAACAAAGCATCCAAATAAAAGGGAAAGAACTGAGAAATTAAGAAGAAGAAAGCCATTTACCGGCGACGGCGAGATTACAAGGAGAGACAGATCAGATTTCAGCGAAGGGGAAGAAGATCAGAGTTTCGTTTCCTCTCCTCCACCCTCTCGTAGATCTGACCGAGCTTCTCTAGGGCATTCACCAATTCCTTGTAACCTCCTTCCTCTCTCTTGCCCTCCCACGCTTCCTGTTACCTCCGCTCGATATGGACCTCGACCCCTCCGAATCATCCTCCAACGCCGTTCACGCTGCCGCCGTAGCTCATCGGCGATGGCTTCAGGATTTACGGATGTGGTAGTAGTCACGGGGATGACTCGTCAACCTTTTCGGCGTTCGGGACCCCTGATTCAACCGACAACAACCATAATTGATACTGGAGAGATAATGGTATTTTCGTGGGTGGGAAGATATGCTGGAGAAAGCTTGAAGGGCGGAGAAAGCTTGAAGGGCGGACGTTGGTGGGAAGATCGTGGGGAGAGCAAAGAGATCGTGGGAGGGTGGGCGGTGAAATGAATGCAGGGGTGACGTGGAGAGCTGAGGGAGGAGAGTCTCTGAGAAGCGAGCAAAGTACAGATTTTTTATATATATAATTTTAAAAATTATTTGGAGATACAAATTAACAAATTGCATGGGACTAATGGCTCATAATTAGAGGGGTCGGTGCTTACATGATTAGGTGCACACATTGGTTGTATTAAATATCGGGTTGGTCTTGTTATTGTGAAGAGACAACACAACCAGGTTTTAAAAATTTGTAATTATAAATATAAAATAAACTCTAATCGTTATTAATCGTTGTCAATATTTAATCTGGTTAATACTTTTACAAATATTAATTTAGCTGAATTAATATTTGGTTATGTACTTAATAAAATAAAAATGTTAAACAGTTCACCAATTTTTTTTATAAGGAAAATATCAATTATTTTTTCCTAGTGTTTTTTTATGTTATAACATGCAAGTGACAACTACGATGAATCAATGCGATTAACCGTTGCGGATTCATATGAGAAACAAAACCAATCAAACTCATTGTATTAGGATGTACAGATATAAAATCTTATTTATACAATTATACGAATTGTTTTATTCATAATAAAAAAAATAAAAACTTATAGTTAATGAGTTTAGTGACATCATTATTAAGTCATAATATATATCAAGTTGGAAGATCTAAGTATATCTAGATTTTTACCATAATGGCATGTCTCTAATCTCAATTAAGAAATTTTTAGATATTTATTTTGACAAATTAAGAGAAATGGAGAAATATCAAGTGGATGTATCACATTTTTTTCGGTTACGAAAAGGTGTATGTGACGAATACTATTCGTTTCTTTTCTTCACCGGAAAATTTTGCTATTTTCAAGCAACATGCTTCAATATTATATTTTTATATATATATATATATATATATAACTTGTTGCAACTTGTGATCGTAAAATAACCAGTTTAATGTGTATTATATTATTAGTGCAATAATATTATATGTTTATTTGACATTTAATTTAGACCAAATGAATTTCTCGAAAAAGTCAAATATAAATATCTGGAGTGAATGCCCTTTATAAAAAAAATAAAACTCTAAGTGTATTGTTAGGATATTTCCTAATGTTCGATGTCTAATTGTCATATTATCTGAACATCGTCCAAATATCGAATATATATCAATAGATGAAAAATAATATACTATTTGTAACATTTAAATTTTTTTCTAAAACAGGTATAGTATGAATTTAGATCTAATGTTAAAATTTAATATTGTTGAATAATATTACATACCACACGCCATAATTGATTAATAACAAGTTTAAGATTTTTCTAATCATTTTTTATTGGAAAAAAGTCATATTTTCAATTCACTTCATACGTAATTTTCTCTAAGTTTTTTGTTCATATCTCTCATCAAAAGGGGCTATTCGATAATGTCTATCTAGCAGGCTTCCAGCTAACCCAAACGACATTCAAATATGTGTCCTACATTCATTCGTGAGGGTACTCCTAATGGGTTGAAGACCATATCCACAGGTCTTCCGTCTTGCAAATAAGATCCTCTTATTTTTCTTTCTCGAACCGAGAGATCCATAAATCGGGATCCTAATGCATATAGATACAAATGGTCCAATGGGAGCAGGAATTTCCAGGAGCATTTTGAACATTTCGTTTCTGAGCGGAAGAGTCGTTTTCAAGTAGTGTTCGATCGATTACGTATTAATCTCCCGGCGGTATCCTACCACTTCCATTTCTGGTTTGGTTCCCGCGAAGACATATAGGTCCATGCAGGCCCAGCTGTGTGGGTTTCGGCATAACAAAGCTTGCACTGTCTTTTCGCACTTAGGCGCACAGCGTGCCATTGGTAATGATTCTACTATGGTGCCACAAATTCGCAAGCCCTTTTTCTTGCCCGCGGGATCCGATCAAAAGAAGGAACCCCATACTTCTTTTCAAAGGTTTTCAAAGGATTGGACCACCTCCTCGCCCCTGAAAGGCTGGCGAACGGAAACACTCAAAATAGGATAGCCACAGGAAAAGAAATACTCCGACTTATCCATCTTGCTACTTTCGTAATGGTTTAGAATCTCCGCCAACCGTGGAGAACCGGCTGGACTCTAGACTACTTTGTTTTCGCTACGTCCAAGATTCCTCTGTCTATTTTGTGTTGAATTGGTTGAGTCCTGCTATCGACGCAGGGGAAAGGGAGGGTTCTGTCGGATCCTGCTAGTGATGCCCTCAAGGTGATGCAAACGGCTGCTAAGCAGTCCGAAGAAGAAATTCTAGCTGATCCGGTACACAGAGCACCGGGTGAAGCAGGAAATTGAGTTCTAACTAACCGACTCTATAAACAAACTCAACTCGAGATTCTCCGCTATTTACTACACTTGAATATGGTTTTTAATCCATTTTTTATTTCGTATTTAATTAAAAATAACTCATGACAAATTATTAAAAAGTTGAAAAAATATGTCACATAATAAAACATTTCCCGATATGAAAATCGTCGCTAGAAACCATCGAGCTGAGGTCTTCATTAAATAGTTTGATAGAAATGAAGAGAAATGAAAACTGAAGAGGAATGAAAAACAGAGGATTGAAGAAGACGATTGAGAAATTCATACTTTGTATTAAAAAAGAACTCAATGATAACATTCTGAGCGTTCATTCCTTTTATAGGATACAAGAGAGGATAGAAAGGGAAGAAATTTTGTTAGCTATATGCCAGCAAGGTGAATCTGTTTGAAGTTGGAATACCAGATTTCGTTGCAGCTGCACCAGGCTGTTGAGAGACCCATTTTTCGTCTTGTGCCAACGTGGCTGAAGGTGAAGCTTCACCTGAGGAGATAAACCTTGTACCCGTAGTTGCTGACACACCTTGTTCTTCCATTTAAATCCTTTCTCCTGTAAATCTGCATTTTTTTTTTTTGCTGATTTATGAATAGAGCTTCGACCGTCTTCTTCTTGTACTTCATTCTACAATATATTCACATTTCCCCTCAAACTTGAAATGGGTAGATAAGACCAAGTTTGCAACATAAGCGATGAAACCTTTGCTTAGGAAGGGGCTTTGTAAAAATATCAGCTAACTGAGAATCTGAAGAAACATGTTTCATGATAATTGACCCAAGTGCCACCTTCTCTCGAATAAAATGGTAGTCCAGCTCAATATGCTTGCTACGATTATGAAACACCGGATTTGTAAACAAATAAATCGCTGACAGATTGACGCAATGTAACACTGTAGGAGAAGGTTGAGAAATTCCGAGATCTCTTAGCATAAAAGAAATCCACGTTAACTATGCAGCAAGACTAGCCATAGCCCTGTACTCTGCCTCAGTAGAAGAGCGAGATACAATCGGCTGTCTTTTGGCTGACCACGATATCAGATTGCCTCCCAAGAATGTACAAAATCCAGTAGTTGATCTTCGAGTTTCTCTACAGGCTCCCTAATCACTATCGTTGTATGAATGAAGATTCGACTTGATGTTAGAATGAAGAAACAATCCACATTGTAAAGATCCTTTCAAATACCGTAAAACCCGCTTCAAAAGCTTGAAATCACCACATGACGGATCATTCATTTTCTGACATAATGAGTTCACTGCATAACTCAAATCAGGCCTTGTGAGAGTGATGTATTACAAGGCTCCAACAAGACTACGAAACTCAGTAGGATCAGGATACTTCTGAGTATCTACAGCAAGAAAATTCTGATGTAAAAGCAATGGCATTGGCAGAGGCTTACAATCCTTCATATTTGCTCTAGCTAAAAGATCTTGAGCATATTGATACTGATTTAGGAATAATCCATCAGAGTAAAACACAGCTTGAACTCCCAGGAAATAATGTAGATCTCCAAGATTCTTCTTTGAAAATTTTGAGCTAAGCTTTGCAATGAGTTGATGAATTAAACCAGTAGAACTCCCTGTCAAAATAATGTCATCTACATATAAAAGGAGTACCAGAGTGTCACCACCACTTCTGTGAACAAACAATGATGGATCATAATTACTGCAAATGAATCCAAACTCAAGGAGATAAGAACTAAACTTGTTAAACCAGGCACGAAGAGTGTGTTTTAACCTATAAATTGCCTTCTTCAAGCATCAAATATAGTCTGGATAGTCTTTGTCTACATATCCAGGAGGTTGCTGCATATAAACTTCCTCTTGTAATTCCCCATGGAGAAATGTATTATTGAAATCAAGCTGACAAATTTTCCACTGACTTGTAATAGCAACTGCGAGCACAATTCTGATAGTAGTTCTCTTCACTGCAGGACTATATATTTCCATATAATCCACCCCTTCTGCCTGGTGAATTCATTTGGCTACCAACTTGGCTTTGAGTCGTTCTAATGATCCATCAGCTTTTAACTTGGTTTTATAAACCCACTTACATCCCAATACGTTCATATCTGGTGAAGGAGGTACCAGTATCCAAGTTTTATTCCTTTGTAAAGCCTCAATTTCTGTATCCATTGCAGAACACCACCTTGTATGTCTGAGAGCATATACTATAGATTTTGGTTCCGATGGTATTATAGTCGTAGACATAGTGAGAGGATACCTAAGATTTGGCTTATCTATACCTGCACGACTCCTTGTAACCATGGGATGTGTAGAAGTTATTGTAGATATAGAAGGTTCTACCTCTGAATCTGAAGTACTCATTGTTGTTATAGTTGATTCGGTCTGTGAAGTTGCAATTCCTTGAGTCTCAGTAATCTGAGGTGGTAACTGATAACTTGGTAATCCTTGACTGGAATTTAACTCCTCTGTAAAAGTGAAACAACTGGATCCTTGCTGCCATGATTTTAACAATTCTGTAGAATAGTTAGGACACAGTTTGTAGTATATATTCTGATATGGAAAATACAGCTCATCAAAAACAGCATGCCTAGTAATATACACCTTTCCTGTAGGTGGATATAAACATCTGTAGCCTTTATATTTTGCATTATATCCAAGAAAAACACAATGCAATGATCTAGGTTCTATTTTATAACTTGCATATGGCCTAAGATTAGGGAAGCAAGAGAATCCAAATACACACAATGCTGAATAATCTGGTTCATATCCATTAAGTACTGCAAATGGAGTAGCATTGTTAGTAAGCACAGACGAAGGAAGCAAATTAATAAGGAAGTCGGCAATAAAAAATGCTTCAACCCAGTAAGCCAGAGGTACTTTAGACTGAAATAGCAAAGTGAGATCAAGTTCAACAAGATGTCTGTGTTTTCGAGCTAATCCATTTTGCTGAGGAGTATAGGGACATGACATCTGAAGCTTTATACCACAATTAGCAAGATGTTTCAAAAAGCTTTTATTTGTGAACTCTCCTCCTCCATCACACTGGAACACAGTAATCTTTTGTTTTAGCTTATTCTCTACCAAACTTTGAAACATCAGAAAGGTTGAATAGAAATTAGATTTCTTTTGTAAAGGATAAAACCAGCTATATCTGGAATACTGATCAACAAATATCACATAATACCGAAATAATTGTTTTGATGTGATTGGAGCAGGCCCCCAAAGGTACATATTCCAGAGGTCTATCTACTTTTGAGTCTGTTTTTAAAAATGAAAGTTTAGAGTTCTTTCAAAGTTGACAAGGAGAACACAACCCGGTACTCTTCTTGGTTATGCTAATAACATTTCTTGATCTGAGGTGTTGTATCACTTGGGATTGAGGATGACCCAAGCGCTGGTGCCATACATCCTCTGAAGCTGCTTTATGCCTGACTGAATAAAAACACTGCTGAAAAACTCCATTGTCTGATAAATTGTCCAGCATATAGATCCTCTCATGCTTCCTTCCCTGAGCTATAGTTTCCTATGTGTCTGTGTCCTTTATAGTAACACCATCATTATCAAATATAAAGAAACAAGGATACTCTGATGTGAACTAAGCAACATATAACAATTGCTTTTCAAGAGAGGAACCACCAAAACATCATTTAAAACCAGTTTACGTGACATTGTGTCAATTACAGTAGATCCAACATTTGTGATTGGAAGGAAGGTTCCATCTCCTATCATTACTGAATCACTTCCATTGTACTGCTGAACATTGTGAAGGTTATTAACTGAATTTGTCATGTGTGAAGAAGCACCTGAGTCTAGAAACCACTCTCTTCCAGACTTCTCAACTGATGTCAGTGTTTGAGGTACTTCTAAGACCTGAAAAGAGTTATCAAATCTATGCCAACACCTTAAGGCGTTATGTCCTGTTTTTCCACAGATTTTACATACAGGTCTAGATCCATTTCTCTCATTTGTATGTTGATTTCTTTGAGTAGATTGTAAATAGTTTTGCTGAGAAAAACCATGTCCTCTAGACGTATATCCACCTCTTCCCCTATTGTTGATGATAAATCTATTATTATTTCCGGTTCCTTGATACACATGCTCTCTGTTTACACTCGATTGAGAAGAGAAAGCCAAGTGTGGACTAATAGTTGCTAGTTTTTGATATTTTGTGTTTAATGACAGACTTGTAAGCTGAGAAACCACTTCATCAAACGTAGGATAAGGTGGTTTATGCATATTGATATGAATATTAGTACTAAATGCTTCAAATTTCTTTCCCAAACCTTGAAGTAATCTAAATATCTTCATTAACTTAGAAATTGGCTTTCCAATGGAACTTAAATGATCACAAATGGACTTAAATTGTCTTAGATATTCAGCAACAGTTTTATCATCTTGTGTAAGATTCTGTAGTGACGCCATCAAATCATACTCACGAGAAACAGAGACTACATTGAAGTTTTGAGCAAATGCATTCCATACCTCAAGAGATGTTTCTACGCTAATGACTAAACCAAATACTTCTTCTTTTAGCGTACCACAGATCCAAGATCTTACTAGTTGATACCAGGCCTTATATTGTGGATTTGGAATCATTGTTTGAACCTCATTTTGCTAAAAATCACAGTCTCATTAGGCTTAAGAATGGAACCATCAACAAAGCCTAATAGCAGTTGACTTTTCAGCAATGATTCAATCCGAGTTTTTCATTTTAAGTAGTTTGTGTCTGATAATTTGAGAGACAAAATTTAAGATATTAACATGGACGGGAAAGGGAAATTCCTCATTGTCCATTGAAACAAACTTCTGGATCAATGCTCTGATACCATGAAGAGAAATGAAAACTGAAGAGGAATGAAAAACCAGAAGAAATAAACAGAGGAGTGAAGAAGACGATTCAGAAATTCATATTTTGTATTAAAAAAGAACTCAATGATAACATTCTGAGCATTCATTCTTTTTATAGGATACAAGAGAGGGTAGAAAGGGAACAAAACTTGTTAGCTATATGTCAACAAGGTGAATCTGTTTGAAGTTGGAATAGCAGATTCCGTTGCAGCTGCACCAGGCTGTTGAGAGAGCCATTTGTCGTCTTGTGCCAGCATGGTTGAAGGTGAAGCTTCACCTGCGGAGATAAACCTTGTACCCATAATTGCTGACACACCTTGTTCTTCAATTTGAATCCTTTCTCCTGTAAACCTGCACTTTGTTTTTGCTGATATATGAATAGAGCTTCGATTGTCTTCTTCCTGTATTTCATTCTACAATATATTCAAAAAAAAGAATAATTTAAAATATGATTCAAATTTATTCATTATTTTATAAAATACAATTTTAAATACATAGAACTTTATTAGAACAAGATAGAAAAATATTTAAGTTAGCCTCACGAAATTAGTTTTATAGCACATTTTTTAGAGACCATTTTTATAAGATTTAATTATTTACTAAAAGAATATTAAAGACTCAAATAAACACAAAGAATTCAATCAAATAGCAACGATCGGTTGAAATTACTCTCGGTCACGTTGAGCTTTTTCGGAATCTTATTCTTTTACTTCTTTTAATCCATTAATTAATGTCTAATAATTTCATAGACTTGTATGCACACAAATATACATATATGATTATGTATATTATATATATATATAATGATTATGATGAAATCATATAAATATTTGGTTGCTAATCATTTGTACAACAAGTAATTAAATTACGTATATGAAGGCACAACTGCCCAAAACAAAAGGACAGGTGCATGATGTTGCGTGAAGCAAAGACACCACCATATGTGTAGCTACAAAGCCCACTGATTTCAAGTGATCCCTTTACATTTGCCTTCTAATCCTATATTTCCATTTAATTATGTAATTGTAATAATGAATTAAATAATTATGTAAGTGTAGTTTGAGAAAAGTCACATAGAAACTAATATTCTCTACAAATTACAACTCAAATATGGATGAATAATATACTTGTACACCCCCAATTGCCAAGTAGAATTGCCTTAAAAGATTTTATAGGATCCATTTTAAAATATAGTTAAATTAATTATTATAATTAAAAATTATATATATAAAAAGATTTGCAAAAGCAAACATTACATCATCTATCCTCCATGTCATCAAAATTTTGTTTTCTAATTATTTTAAAAAAAAATTAAGTTTGGAATACTAATTACAAATACCAAACGATATTTATCTTTAGATACTCTACCTCTTCATGTAATCTCATCCTCATTAAACACACCATCCTATTGTATCTTTTACTTTCGTTTGGAATACTAGTCGATGTTTTTTTCCCATTTAACCTGTCTCTTTCTCTTCTCTAAGCGACAACGTTGTTTTTTGTTTACAGCTTTGAGATGTTCCCCGTTGTTGACCGAGGACATTCAATCGTGGATCTGACACATTTGTCGATATCAACCTCATGTATTTGCCATTTCAAGATCAAACCCATTTCTGCCTCATGCTCGCTCCATCACACTCTTCATCGGCGTCGACCTCATGATGTCGTAGCTTTTTTCCCTGTCGGTTGCATCAACAATGGTCATTGATTTCGTCCGCTTGACCTTGAAAAGTAATAAAATATGATACATCAATCACCAAGTCACCATTTAAAGTCATGGATAGCTCGAGCAAGCCCGAAAACCCCTTCATCGACTGCCACAACAGCTTCCTCCGCCACCACCTCTTCCTTCCTCAACCGCATCAACCCGCAACACTACAACAACCCCTCATCCAAATCCAAACAAATCGTCTTCTCCTGTTCCTTCACCTGATCAACACTTAATTAGTAGATATTCCATGGAAGTCGAAGTCAAGCTCAACCTTCTCATTACCGTAGCCATCTCCTCCTAACTGCCATCCTCCCTCCCTTTCATCTCAAAATTAGGGGTGGATACGCGTCGAGTATCCAGATTTTAGATACCTAAACCCGAACGGGTAATTAATTTTGTACTCGAATCCATGAGACGCGGGTACTCGAGATTTGGGTACCAAAACAATAAGTCTGGTATCCACGAGTACCCGAACCTGAATATTTTTTTAGTATTGAAAGATATATTGGTTCGTCTTCGGGTATCCGACCCATATAGAGCCTAATAATAATGGTATTTTCTTAATTATCATTAAAATTAAGGGTATTTTCGTAAAATAATATATACACTCAAGTTTCTGTGGATACCCGTCTATGAAAACAAAAATCCCAAACTTGAATATGAATCCACAGGGGTTTAATAATTTTATTACTCGAATCCGAACTCGCGGATTCGAGTATTATTCTCGGGTTTGGGATGAGTTTTGGATCAGACGGGTTTTTCGGGTACTCGACATGGTAAGAAGTGAAATTACAAACCCATTAGTATGGATAATGTCTCTAAATAATGTGAATTTAGTGGTTCGGTGAGGATTGATAGTTTTTTATGTATGCATATATTGAAGCTTGTAGTTGTTGGTTGCGCCAAGAAATTGTAGATCATTATTCCATATTTTTGTAGCGTCTAAGAAGTTGCAGATCATTATTCCAGATTTTCGTAGCGCCCAAGAAGTTGCATTTGTTATTACAAACTAAGTATTAAAAAACAAATTGATTCGTATATGTATGTAAATGTGTACATATGTTAGGTTTGAGAGTATTGGTGGGATTAGTTAAGCTTGTATCACAAATCAAGCATTGAGTTAATGAATGTTTTATCATTTTTCTCAAGTTGCACAATTTTAGACACTAACCCTGCTTTTTCGTCCGAAACTTATCCAGTTAAAGGATACTGGGGACGATAGGAAATACTCACAAGTTTGACTAAGAAGCGTCAACATCTAAACATACTGAAAAGGTAAACTCAATTCTTTCAGGATGTTCTAATGCATTTTTCTCAAAGTGATTTTAGTTGTGTCTGAACATTTAGTTATTTGAAACCTCGTAATTACAGTGACGTCTTGCACATGATTGTGAGGCAGCCAAGAAAAGCCTTTTGCAAAAAATAATAATCATGAAGAACATTTGTTACATTTTGCGTGGAAGTTTAGTAAATTTCTCTATTTGTATTAAAAATTATAAAGTTGCTTTTGCATACCTTGTTCACAATTTTGAAGTTTTCTAAATTAGTTTTACATCTTTGTTATAAGTATGAAGACATTTGAGAGTAATCTATTTGGTAGTGCTTTCATCCGAATACTAGAAACATGTGTGTGGTTTGTTTAGCTTTCCTTAACAGCATAAGTTTTATGGATGTCAAACCGTGGGACGGTGGTCTGACATGAAAAAACTCGAGGAAGGTGAGAGAAACGTCGGCATGAAAGGATTACTTTAGGGAGCATGTGGGTGCATTTGAATAAAGAAATATTATTCTAGTATTTTGTTCGTGTTTTGTATCTATGGGTTCAATAATCTGAATTCTCCTTATTTACAGTGAAGCTTGTAGTTGTTGGTTGCGCCAAGAAATTGCAGATCATTATTCCATATTTTTGTAGCGTCCAAGAAGTTACAGATCATTATTCCATATTTTCGTAGTGCCCAAGAAATAGCATTTGTTATTACCAAGTAACTATTAAAAAACAGATTGATTTGTGTTTGTTGTTCATATTCCACATTTCCAACATCCTGACATGTGTCCTTCGGATTCTCGATTCTCGAAATAAGAGTTTCTTTTAATTTCTCTTATGAAGAGTGAACAAATGAAAAGATTATTGCGACTAGTTTAATGATCTCATTAATTTCAATAATTTCGAATTGCGTGTTTTTTAGAATATGGGATCGGGAAGGATATTTTAAATTTGATTGATGAGAAATGGTAACAATCTATATCTACTTTACTGGACTTTTTATGTTTCTTAATTTCTCTTTTTATCTTGTGTTTTTTTATGGATTCAGGTTTAAAGCTCTATGTGTGTTATAAAAAAAGTCGATCTTATACTAGATACTCGACGACGGAGACCAACATCGAGGAGTGAAACAAGAGGTTTCGCTGCTAGGCGTGTACAAATTTGGATTTGTTTGATATTACTTGCACAATTAAAATGTGGTGGAAATAATTACCAAGTTAACAATATTACACTAATTTTTATTTATGTTTTGTATTATATTTTTCATAATAACTTTTAAAGTTTAATAAATTGTGAATGTTATTAAATTAAGTACAGGAAAAAAAATACATATCATTATTAGCTAAAAAGTTAACATATTCTTATTGTTGAATGATTAAATTTTTTAAAAATTGTATTAAGTGTAATAAAGAAAATTGTAATTGGCTCATACATCAAAATATCGAGACCAAATGCAAAATTAAGAAGAATTCATAGAAGGAAGAGTATTTGAGACTTGGATAACAGAGAACATCTTATTACTCTTATGATCTCACGAAATAAAATATATGTAGGTCTCCCAATGTCTCAATGAAGACAATTATTTCGTTCAGCCTATGGCAGAGAAAGTTAAAGATCAAAAGACACATAATACCAATATGATTTATACTACATGAACACTATACGACATATTGCATTCTCGGATGACAAAATCCATCCCAAATTCGTCTGGAAAATAGTTTCAAGACGAATTTTATCGTAGATAATTGATCATCGACAATTAGTATCCGTCTGAAATTAGGAACATGAAAAATATGTCCAGAATTAAAGACGTATTTTTTATCTCGAATCCATTCAATTTTTTTTCGAACAAAAAATAATTAAAGTTTAAAGAAAAAACTTCCTCCTCTTCTTCTTAGATATAGAAAATTTTAAACTTAAATTTTGTTTCCCGTTTTTTCAAAAAAAAAATAGTGATAAATTATCAATGAAATCTATCATCTGTCACTACTTTGTCCGAAAATTAGGGACGCTAAAAAAATTTGTCCTTAAATGTATAGATAGAAAAAAAATTGAAAATTATTGATATACAATTCATCTGGAATTTCGGGACATGACAAAATTCTTCTACAATTTAGGGAGAAACAAAAAAAAATCTTTTGGAATTTTGGAGATGCATAAAAATTCGTCCATAAATTACATCCTAAATTTCAAATTTATAGTAATGAAATGTCAATGAATCAAATGAAGAGTCTGATCCATTTTTATAGGAAATATGAACCATGATTTTATTATTGTAAGTGCATCCCATTAAAATGTGATCCGACATTGATCCAAGATTTTGATTCTATCAGAAGTTGGAAGTCGTTTCTAGAGATTAACCGAATTTAAAAACATGTGTTGCAGTAGCGTGACTAAACCAAACAATATTATGCCATGACGCAATAGTAACTTATTGGTTTGGAGAGCTCTCAAGATGTGCTTAATAAAGAAGTGGAGGCGGAAGTTTTGGTCAATCGACCAAAATTAGTCGCCAACCTTAGCATCCGACCATAGAGGGGGGAGATATATGAGACAACTATCTCGACATTAACCATCATTTGGGATCTAGTTGAAAGAAAAATCAATCCAATTTTCAGAGTTTACGCCCAAATGCGAGAGGAGTTTACGGACCAAAATCATTTACATCTAATAAGATTTTGTTTACACCAAGAACCCCATAAAGAACCTCATTTAATAAAAAAAGATTCAAACAAAATCTAAGATAAAGAGATTTGTTCGAGTCGGCAAGCCTACGTGAAACTAGGGGTATAAAACAAGTTGGTTCGACTCAGCTCGCCTTCAGCTCGCTAAAAAACGGACTGGCTCAGCTCGACTCATTTTTAAATGAGCTGAAAAATCTCAGCTCAGTTCAGCTCGCCTCTAGCTCGCCAAAAAACGAGCTGGCTCGCTAGCCAAACTATTTAATTATTTTGAAGTAGTCGTAATATCATATATGATAAACATCATCAAACGAACCAAATAAAATATCAAAAATATGAAAACATTAATTCAAACATAAAGTTATAAAACATCATTGTACTAAATAAAAAACAACCATCTCGAATAAAAAGGTATCAAATATCATTGTACTAAATTCGACCGCTCGTAACTTTTCTTTAGTTTGTTATTAAAATATATCAATGATTAGAAAAAGGAACATAAATACATTATAATAGATATGTTTAAACAATATATTATTCTTTATTAAATGCAAAATTATATATGATATACAAAAAGAAAAGAAAATTTGTGATTTTGTACATGATTTTTTTCTGCTCGCGAGCCAATTTTTTTTTTTTTTTTGCTATGAGTGACTTCTTAGGGCACTAGCTCGTTTTTTAAAAAGCTAGAAAATATCCAGCTCAATTCGCTTAAATATGATCCGAGATAGAGCCGGCTCGCGAGCTGACAACTCATTTTACACCCCTACGTAAACCAAATTTATTATGATGCTTTGGAGTTCAATTCAGATATAGAACTCCACAACACTTTTACTTCTTTAAACAGATATAGAAATCCACAACACTTTTACTTCTTTAAACTGTTCGGAGTTACATTATACATTATGTTAGTTGTGTTATTATGTTGTAATCAGAATCTTAAATTAAAATTTTTTACTTTGTAACTTTTTAGTTTATAATTTTTTGAATTCATAATTGATTTGATAGAGAGATTTTTTTGTTGAAATTGGTGCATCATCTAGACCTAGACGAAAGAAAAATTTATGTATTAAAGACACTAAGAAATATACATACTTTGATATGAAAAGAAATGTTTGGTATTATACAAAAGGAAAGAATAGAAGAGATACTTACTTAGGCTTGGCGTAGACAAAATGAAGAAGAAGGTAGTAGTGGTGAGAGGCACGTAAGGGTTTTAGTTGCAACCAATTAGATCCTTCTTTCTCAGAAGTCTTCTCTTCTTTCTTTTTCTTTTTAATATTCTTTCTTTACTTCACTATATTTTTTAAAATTAATTATTTGGTGGGTATAGTTTATTTATATCCTTTACTAAGGAAATTTTTTTAATTGTGTAAATTTTTTGAAATTATATTATCAGTAAATTTGAATCAAACACAACATATGCATAACAAGTGTTGAGTATGATAAAATACAAATTTTCCATCTCACTTATAATATTTTAATAAATTTTGTAGATTCTGGATGTTATTTTCAAGTTTCAATCTATGTGAAATTATTTTTGGCTATTGAAAATTACAAGCAAAACAAAACAGAGAAGGTGAGAAAATGGGTGGCACACCAAAGAGGAGGCGAAAGAGTGGTGGTGGGGCATGAGGAAATATTTGTCTTTTCTTTAAGAGTGGATAGACACTATTCACTTTCACTACACCACACTCTCCTCTCACTCAACTTCATTTTCACTCTTATATATAAAAAGAATTATATATATTAACTTATAAATATTAGAGTTCAATACAGTTTCTACGGTAAGAGGGAAGAAAGTGTGACATAAGTAAATTTGACATATATAAAAATCCAAAGTAAAATATTTTTATTCAAACGTATTTACCTTGTAAAATAGGTTTACGAGCTCATCCTTGATGAACTATTCTACACCAACCATAAATTTGTATATTTTGATTTGTTATACTTTTATTTATATACAATAAAAGAGAGAGATGAAAATTCATATAATATCTTAGTTAGTGTTTGTCAAGTATTAAAATTGACAAATTGTAGACAAACTAAAATTTTATTATGAAATAAAAATTTCAATTTAAAATTTTGCTCATCAAATGAAAGCCATTATCCGTAGATTTGTTTTGATGTAAAAAAATGTGAGTTTTCGGATAAAATTTGAAAATAAATATTTTATTTGATAATAAATTTTAATATATATATATATATATATTCGTCTATTTTAATAATTTAAAAATTGTAGTGAAACTAATTTAGAAATTTTCAAACTTTTTTATAAAAAAAATAGAATATTGAAGAGCACAACTCATGATACATGAAATCATGTTGGTTGCAACTAAGCACCTCATAATGTCATGCACCTAAAACACAAAGCATTGTTCTCGCTCTACATTTATTTTTAATTAGTAATTAATTTACTCGACAACGAAATAATATGCTAATATGTACACATATCACATATGTATTTTATTAATATTCATAATTTATTAGCTATTATAATTTTGCTGGTTGTCCATGAACTAGCCATCATTTCCCGCAAATATGATTATACTTGTAACTATATATATACACACCATAACAATAATTTAAATTAAAATCGTTTAGTTTTTCATACTTGAATTTGTAATATATAATTAGTGTTTAAACCATTAAACAATACCGTTTTAGACTGTAGATATATATCTCTACAATAGTTATGTATTGAGAATTAGTTTCTTATATTTTATAATGATGGATAAAAAATTAATATATTTTAATTACAACTTTTATTTAATTAAGAGTAAATCAATTGAGATGACAGATAGAGACAGACGGTTCATAAGACACGTACCAATGGGACCAAACAAGTGGGTGAGCTGATCACACTCCTTACTACGACTTTTTCTTTTTAACATAAATTCATTATTATTTTTTGTTATCGTTATTATTATATTCGCACAATTAAAATTGAAATTTAATTATAGACTTTGTTGTGACATTTTTCTTTATTTATATTTTGTTGAGTAAGCAAATGGGTTAAATTACTCTTAGTTCATCTTTAGTATAATCTGAGTCAAAGTCACCTTTATTTTATTTTATTGGCATAGTTTAACGAAAAAAAAAAGTCAAATTTCTGAATTGTCATTTTTCTTAAAGGAATTCTTACATTTATATCATTTTTTGAAGTAAAAATATAAATATTGATTTTATAAAATGCTTTTAAAGATAAAATAAAAAGTTACACATTTTCTATACAATATAAGCTAGATCTATATTTTTTCAATGTCACAAAATCTTGATTTCTTTGAAAAAGTAGTGGTTAGAAATCTCTAAAATTTTTTTATATCTTAAGAATAATGCTAAAATTTAGAATTTTATATATTTTTAAATAATAGTATCGAAAATTTTAAAATCTTACATAATTGATTTTTTGTTGAGTTAAATGATCAGAAGTGCATATTTTTTTGTCATCTTAAAAAAATAATGCATTAAAATGTAGAATACATAAAATTTAGATAATATAATATGATTTAAAATCGAGATAGGAAGTGACACAAATGCAAGTTTCGATAAGAAGTTGTCAGATAATGTTGGAGATAAGATTCGAAGACAGTTTCAGACCAACCAAAGACAAAAAGAGAAAAACATACAAAGTCACAAGTTTATTCATCAACACATTATTGTTCAGATTCTGTCTTCCAATTACAAGAGAGAATCCTCGACCTGAGACAATACATATGAGAGGCCGACCGCCACAGACTTACACCGGAGTTAAGCCCACCACACCTGCGTTTGAAATCAATAAAACCAAGAGCCATGACCTCTCGAGACACAATGAGTACACGTGTGAGTGAGGATAAAACATGCAGAGATGTGACTCGTGGCGATCAACCACTCATCAACTCTTTTTGAGGTCCCACGACTCGATAGGACGGATCGGGACGGGACATTGGGTTCTAATAACAACATCCCAAAGACTATTCCACCTCTCAAACACATTCAAGTGTAGAGTTTTCAGAAAATGGAGGATGCAATTGGTAATTGAATCAATTCTTATAAACAACCTCTACCACCACAAAAAGTCACCCCGGTAGTCACACAGAGAGAGCGATGTTATGCCTGTTTGTTTTAAATGTAATGTCTGTTTTGTATCCACAAATATAAAATGCAAAGTTCTATGCCATGTGCGGGAAAAAAGTTATATTGTTGTGAACAAGAAAAGGAAAGTTGAGGCATACCACATGCCAATCTGCCGCCTGCATTGCCCGTGGTCAGACTCAGCTCATGTCCACCTACAGGTTTAAAATCCAAAAGATGTTAGCACAGATGCTCAAACAAGAAATCAAAACTTGCTTCACATTATCAACTTGTGATGAAAATCAAAGATTTGTAGATGCAAGAATAGTCTTTTTGATATGTTCCTTCTCTTCACCCGCCTTAAAACGAAGATATTTCTAGTCGTGTGATTGCATCAAATGATGAATCTGACAGATTTTGAGTTATTCACAGTTTACCCTTTCCGAGGTCATCCTCAAGCTCATGAACCACAAGGGCTCTTCCAACTACTGAATTTGAACCACTCAGAGGAATCTGCATAATTGTTTAGTGACACCATTAATTCTATGAAGACAAAGCTGTGTACTTAAGAATAAATGAGAACAGAAGTGCAAGAAATATGAAAATAAGGAAAAATATGTCATAAACACACCTGTTTGTCCACAATTGTTGCCTCTGCCACTCCTGTTGCATTACAACAACGGTAATAGTCAGTTCAAGGAACTGATATTACCAGAGACGAAAGAGAATACGTAAAATGTTTAAGGAGGGTGTAATACCATCGGCATTGGCAATTATGTTTCCCAGGTCACCCGCATGACGGATTTCATCTTCAGGAGCTCCATGCGTCATTTTGTTAGGATTGAAATGTGCTCCTACAAAAGCACATCAAACATCGGTATGATGATTCGATAATCTTCATCAAATGCTATTCATAGATAAGATGAGAAATGCACAACCTGTTGACATGCATCCATTTGTTGTGTCACCATACTCGTGCTGCAAAACAGTTTTTAATAGCACCATTATCAAAAGTTCACCAACTTAACCCAATCAAGAATTATGATCTGATGAACACTTACGAGATGAAATCCATGAGGCCCTGGAGTAAGGCCGGTGATGCGAACATTCACAGTGGTTGGACCTGTTTATCATGAACAAGCATGTGTCTCAGTTAAACACAACATCCAATTGAAGCCAACAAATATCACAAACATTTCCATGGGAGTGAAGGATACATTCAACTGACAAGAAACTGAATTGAATGTCGGAAACACATCGGACAGAAGTGAGTACAGCCACACTTGGAATCATAAGACTAAGGAAAGATGTTATGAGCAGTTCAACTTCTGATTTGAACCTCAAAAAGCATAAACCTTAAAGTGAGAACCATTTTCTAAGCAAGAATGCCATTGGTTAAACTCTACCATAACCACAGAATCCTCACAAACACTTCTAAATCATCACTTTGTATGTGGATAACACATTCAAAAGGTTTAGCTTAAACAGGTAGGTGACAAATCTAATCCAGAATGAACACAATCGAGACAGATTTACATTCTTCACAGCAAATCACGAAACGTGACCTAAATCTGGCGTACACCGAAATAAAGGCCTAATAATCTGAAGTAATCTGGAATGTCAACCAAAACGAGAAATCTAGAGGAGCAACAGTAATCTGAAGTAGTATACGAGTATTGCGATTAATACGACAAAACGATGCGGAAGGAGAGACGGACCATCGTCTTCTTGGGTCAGTGTGACAACCCCTTGAACCTCGGAGTTACCCTTGAGCACCGCCACAGCCTTCTTCGTGGAGGCAACCACGGTGAGTGATCTCTTGGGAGCTCCGCCGGAGAAGGAAACCGAGCGACGGCTGTGGAGGCTGATGGAGACGCCGCGGAATGAGGAACAGATACGAGAAGAAGAAGAGGACACAAACGACTTTGGAATCGATGATGAAGATTGGGGAGCCCGAGAGGGCAAGGAGAATGTGAGGATTGACTGGGCAGCCATGGCTGCTTTCACCGAAATTGGCTTCTACTTTTGAGTCATTTTTCTTGGAAATGAGACGAAGGAGATGTGGACTTCGTGTTTCGTGGGCTTTTTATCTTTCTTTGGGTTTAGCTTTTTTTTTTCTTCTCAACCTCCCTCTGATTTTTCTTTTTAGGGAAAATACTAGAAAATTTTCAACTTCAATTTCTTTTACCAAAAAATCCATTAATAGTGTTATGTACAACAAATAAATTTACTTTCTATTATATAGAATTTTCAAAAAAATAAATAACTATGATATTACATATTAGAAAAAACAATCCATCCTTTCAAAAATATTGCTTTAGTCATATTACTCTTGATTTTGATTCTCATCCGATTTCTCGTTCGATTTTTACTTTTCATCCTATTTCCCCTCAATTATAAAAAAAATCCCTAAAACCCCATCCATTATTTATCTGTTAATTATCCATTAACCGATCTGATTTTGATCCGATTTTTACCCGAATTCGATTCAATTTTGACCTAATTTTGACTCAATGTGACTCGATTTAACCCGAATTTGTACTTAATTTTGACCCAAATATTTACTTAATATTAATCTGAATTTTAAAAACAAATCAAGTTAATTATTCCATTTAATCAATTTACTTAATTTAATTGATTTTAAGTAAAATTGAGTACGGTTTTTTTACTTGAAATAAATTAAATGGTTCGATTAACTCGATTTGATCTGATTTTGATACAATTAACAAAAACATATTCAATTTTGATTCGAAATTAATTAAACCGAATAAGTAACTTGACTTTTATGAAATTATCAAAAAATTAACATTTATTGTTTATGTGTGTAGTAAATTCACATATAATTTGCTAAAATATAATATTTAAAATTAAATCGGATCGAAATTAAGTAAAAGTTTGGGTTAAAATTGAGTCAAAATTAGGGTCAAAATTGGATCAGTTTCGGGTTAAAATTGAGTCAAAATTGGAGACACAATTAGGGTTAAAATCGAGTCAAAATTTGGCCTGAATCCGACCTAATTTTTATCCAATTTTGACTCAATTTTAACCCAAAATCGATCCAATTTTGACCCGAAATTTTACTTAATTTTGACCCGAAATTTACTTAATTTTAACCCCGAATATCAATAATAAATCAAGTTAATTATTCAATTTGATTGATTTTGAGTCAAAATTGAATATGATTTTGTTAATTATATCAAATCGAGTTAATCGATTTGTCCCGATTTTGACCCGAATCCGATCCAATTTTTGACACAAATTGTGACCTCATTTGACTCAATTTTAACCCGAACTTATATTTAATTTTAAATGTTATATTTTAGTAAATTAGGTGTGAATTTACTACACATAAACAATATATTAATTTTTAGATAATTTCATCAAAATCAAGTTACTTGTTCGATTTAATTAATTTCAAATCATAATTGAATACGATTTTGTTAATTGTATCAAAATCGGATCAAATTGAGTTAATCGGACCATTTAATTGATTTCAAGTAAAAAACCGTACTCAATATTACTCGAAATCAATTATATCAAGTAAATCGATTAAATTGAATAATTAACTTGATTTATTGTTAAAATTTGGTTAAAATTAAGTAAAAATTCAGGTCAAAATTAAGTACAAATTCGGATTAAAATCGAGTTAAAATTGAGTCAAAATTAGGTTTAAATTGAATCAAATTCGAGTCAAAATTAAAGTCAATATTGGGTCAAAATCAAATCAAAATTAAAATAAATATTGGATCAAAATCAAATCGACTAACGGAAGAAATTTTAGGTAAATTTTTTACAGTTGAAGATTGAATAGGCTAAAAATCCAAGGGAATCGGATGAAGGTGAAAATAAAAAAAAATAGAATTAAAGAAGTATTTTTTAGGGGAAACAAACTGTTTTACTCGATAATACATGAAAATCAGATGACAAGTGAATATAGAAGAATTTATAAACAATAAAATTTAAATTTATGTTTTTTAAATAAAATCAATTATTTTTTTTAGAAAAAACGGCACTTAATTTTTCTAGGCCTTTTACCTTTTCTTTCTCTTTGTTAATTTTTTCTTTCTAAAAGTTAAAATTGTATCTTTTAATTTTTTACCTTACGGAAATTTGTTAAAAATAATCTCTTTCACAGATTTGTCTCTAACAATTACAGCATATGTTCTAGTTTTATAACATTTCACTAAAAATACTATAATAATACATAAAATAGTATACAATCTCACAAATTCTTTGCGTAATTAATAAACTCGATTTACGATTATATTGTGATTATATTGATGATGACGTCGATGGATTTTTCCAGCAAGACATCGAAGTCAGTGATTCACAAGAGAAAACTGATCTTCTGAAACACTCTCAGTTTCAGCAAGAACAAGAGAGTGGATAGTTGCTTCATTCGCAAGAAATAAAGAAAAAACTAAATTTTTGTAGATTTAATTAGAATTAGCCGGATTTCTTTCTTTTGTTGTTGTGATGATGAATCTGTTTTATCAGATCTTAAGCAAAACCAGTATATGAATATGCATATATTCTTTTATTTATTTCAGTTCATTAGAGATGAAAGATCCGTTGTCCTGTTTTGTGTAAAGGAGCGGAGAAGTAGTTACACTTACATCCCAATAGATATCAAGACAAGGTTGTCAAGAGAGTGTTATGAGAAAAACACCTGTTTTCCATTCTATTTTTAGCTTCAAAAACATTTTAAGCATTCGTTTCTAACAATATTTAACAGAAAGAAGCCTTAAAAACCTTAAAGAAACCTTACAGAACATTCATTTTGGCTTCTTCTGAAATTTAAAAAAAAAAGATTGTTCATCACAGAAGCATTTGGCATTTGGCATCTGAATGCCATGAATTCTTCAGAAGCGAATGAAGGACATATGTTATGGTGGGAGAGTATAGCATGGGGTCGTTATGGTGTGAACAAGAAAGCGAATATGTTCTGTGAGCAACATCCCATAATCGTCAACTCTTATGGCGTTTGGCAGCAAAAGAGTGATGCATTGATGGGCCTTCGGATTTGGGAGTCTCCTCTTCCTCTTCTTGAGATTGCCATCGTCTTAGTCCTCCTTCTTTGGCAATTCATTCATTTATTCTTCAAGAAATTACGCATTCGGATTCCCAAATTCACATCCATGATGCTTGTAAGATGTTTTTCCTTTCTCTTTATGCATCTCCATGGAAAAGGGTTTTTGAATCCATTTTTGGCTCATCAATCAAACTGTTTTCCCTTCTGTGAAGGCTGGAGCAGCCCTGAGCCAAATCAGTCTTCTGCGGGACAACTCGTTGATCCGTCGTATCTTATTCCCTGATGACAGTAGAGTTAAGGCCCCTGAAACGGTGGGAGCGTTTGCGTTTACGTTTTATTGGTTCCTCGAAGGCGTGAAAATGGACGTTGGGATGGTCACAAGGCAAGGTGCCAAAGCCATTGTAACTGGAGTGACCACCGTTATTGTTCCCATTCTCGTTGCTAATGTTGTCTTCAATTCGAGGCGTATGAATGGAGGCAAATACTTGAATGCAACGGAGTACAAAGTGATGATATTCATGCAAAGCATTTCAGCGTTTACGGGCATTTCAAGACTCTTAAGAGATCTCAAGATCAACAACTCAGAATTCGGACGCATCGCTCTTTCTTCAGCAATGGTTGCTGATATTGTCAGTTTTGGTATCAACATCGTGTACTTACTGTCATGGAAGGATAAGAACATCTTCAGTTGTATGGGAGTCCTCGCCTTTTTCGTGGTTTTGATTTGGGGTATAAGGCCCTTGATGTTCATGGTGATAAGGCGAACGCCTGAAGGTCGATCCGTGAACAAACTTGTGCTCTACATGATCATCTTGTTGGCTTTCTTAGCTTACGATTACTTCAAAGCAATGCGAATGCTCCCTGCAATGGGACCCTTCATCGTTGGTTTAGCCGTCCCTCACGGCCCTCCCTTAGGATCCATGTTGATTCAGAGATTCGAATGCATCAACAGCGGCATTCTCTTACCCATCTTTATCTTCTTTGGAATGTTACAAGTAGATGGACCAGAGTTACTCAATCAGTTTCAGCAGTTGTGGCATTTTAAGGGTCGGCTCTTTGAGGCTTCCACCCTCGTTTTCTTTATATTCACGGTTAAATTCTTGGCCTCTACCATCCCACCATTCGTGGCGAAGATGCCTATCAAAGACTCGATCATCCTGGCTCTTATTCTCACCAGTAAAGGCATCATTGAGCTTGCTTACTACATGTTTGCAGTCGAAGAAAATGTAAGTTTGATTGTTTTTGGTAGTCATAGTCGTTTCGTTCTGTCTAAATCGATCCGTTTTCGCAGGTAATTGATCCTAAAACCTTCACGACGATGGCTACCATCCTTCTAGCGTGCGCTGTGTTTCAACCGATCGTGATAAGTTACGTTAACGACGCGTCGAAAAGATTCGTGTGTTACCAGAAGAGGAATCTGATGAGTTTGAAAACAGGATCGGAGCTACGGATTCTGGTGAGCATATACCAACCTGATCACATAACATCAACCATCAAGCTTCTTGCAAATTCATTCACTTCAGGAGAATTCTCAGTCCATTGCATTGTGATTCATCTCGTGGAGCTTTTGGGACAAAACAATCCCATCTTCATCTCTCACCAGATGCAAAAGCCGAAGCCTGGCAACATTTCTTGTTCTGCAAATGTTATCGTGGCCTTCACAAACTTCAAACAGAGCTTTTGGAAATCGGGTTCCATGGATTTTTTCACTTCAATCTCTATTCCAAGATACATGGATGAAGATATCTGTCAGCTTGCTCTTCAGAAAGTAGCTTCTTTTATACTTCTTCCGTTTCACCAGACATGGTCCTTCGACCAAACCACGCTTCTGTCCGATGACAACACACTCCGCACCATCAACCTTAACGTCTTGCGCCGTGCCCCTTGCTCTGTTGGCATCTTTGTTCATCGTGACCCCAATAGACCAACGCCAAAGAGCCACCTCCCTTCTCTTAAGGTATAACTCTACCGTTTTTAATTACCCAATTCATTGCTAAAACTATATCATAACACTATATCATAACACCAGGTCTGTGCGATATTCGTGGGCGGAAGGGATGACAGAGAGGCCTTGGCATTGGCCAAACGAATGGCGCAGAAGCAGGAAGTGAATCTAACAGTCTTGAGGCTGGTCCCCGCGAGCTTGGCCCGGGACTGCACCGGGTGGGACCAGATGTTGGATGCGTCCGAGCTGAGGGAAGTCATGATGAGGAACAACCACATGAACCGGGACGCCCAACAAGACGAATACAACGACAACCTTGTCGAGTACGTGGAGGAGAAGGTGAAAGACGGGACTGAGACATCGAGGATTCTCATGTCAGTTGCTAAGAACTATGACCTGTTTGTGGTCGGACGAAGCAGCGGTCTGAACAGCGACGTGACCATGGCTCTGAGTGAGTGGACGGAGTTCGAAGAGTTGGGTGTGATCGGAGACTTGTTGGTTTCGCCGAATTTTCCTCACAAAGGGTCAGTGTTGGTGGTGCAACAGCAACAAAATGTAGCTTGTCGTTAGAGCTTTTGCAAGTACAAAATTTGACTTTGAGACCATTTAAATTTTGGGATTTTTTTTAATGAAATGTAAATAAGTACATGTATTTCAATATAGATATATACGTATATATACGAGAGACTGATCTATTTGATTCCAAAAAATTACTCTCCAACATAAATGTTTAACTCACATTCAAAAGATTTAACTTATTTTGAATTTAAGATCATATAGCAAAATGCATATAATCCATGAAATGAAACCAACCAGCTCTTTATACTTCTCTTCACAGTTAACAAAAGCCACAGAATCTGAATGGGGAAAAGGACTTAACAAATGCAAAAGTTTTGGTATCTGAGAAAAGGGTTAATAAGAGGGATTTTATCTCTTCTTTTTGCCTCCTTTGCCAGACTTTGACGATGTGCCCGCGTTCGAACTCGACTGAGCTTCCTGCTTCTTTACTCTCCCGGGATGTCTCGGGACCAACTCTGCAATTTGCTGCATCAATTGCTTCCCTGCAACATCACCAGAGTCAGCATATTCATCTTAGAACTTTGAGCAAACTCAGTGATTCACACAGATCAGTCAGAGTAATCTCGTGGTCCGTATAGATCACAAATCATACAACAAGCTTATAATCGATGGGTTCTGTTTCGAAATGCCTGAGATTCTATTATACAGACCAGGATCTTGCAATACAGAAGAAAAATAATATTAATCACAAGCATCAAAGAAATGTAAGAAATCCTGCAATTAGCAAAGATAAAACACCAGACACGGGTTTAACCAAATCAAGATAAGATATATAGCTCAATCTACCAAATCAGTTCCTGCAGTAAAGTAAAAAGTAAACACAATTATCTCAGAACTAAGAGATATCAAACCAAAGCAAGGGCTATCATGCATCATACATAAAAGATTAAAGATAATATATTGATGATTTCTGCAAAAGATGATCTGCATTTCATTGTTGACCATTTATGTGTCTAAACATGATTAAAATCCGAATGAAAATCGTATTACAGAATGAGTATTTGCATGATGATGACACGAGGTCTACAAAAGAAGAGAACTTTTGTTGAACTCACAAGGACATGAAGGTAACAACGGAAATTATGAATTGCAAGAAGGAAAGATAATGGTTTTAAATATGAAACAGATATCAATTTACTGTGTTATCTTCCATGAGCACATATACTTGTGAGCTAAACTAAACATAAAGGATAAGAATCTGATTTGGATCACATGTGCATGAATTGGTTGAGACAGGAAAGTTAAACACTCAAAATTCAATAAGTGATAAACACCACAAGAAGAAGGTTGCGGCCTTACTTGAAGCAATGGCTGGATTACACAAAGTGCCATCTTCCCTTTTCAATAGAACTCTCACTCTCCCTCGTTGCATGAAATCACGGGGATACGCCTTGTCAAGCTGAAGGTAAAATTAAAAAAGAAAACCCTAAAATAACGCCACAATGTACTACAGAAGGACATAGCATATTCGCTGTAATTAAGCTATGGAAGAACCTCAATGGCGAAAGGGACTTTCAAATGGTTGCAGCAATCTCCGATCTCGATGCAAGTCGGATTCTCACATGCTTTGCTCAAACTGATTCTCCTCCCCTCAGCCACCGTCTTCTTCGAATTGATATAAACCGGGTACACTATTATCCATTTCTTGATGCTAGGCATTCCAGGATCCATCTACCAAAAATCCACAGAATTTAAAAAAAACTAAATAATCTCAGTGCGACCCTGAATCTGTAGGATCACTCATTTCAGAACAAGAGGTCACCGGAATTTCTCGATTATGTCAACACAAGCCACAAAATAAAACCCCATACCTCGAATCAGAGAAGAAGAGAACTGGATCTCAAAGAAAAATTCAGACTCTAAATCTTGATTCGGACAGGCAACTCAGAACGACACAGTGAGGCTTGTCGCACTTCTGTCTCGGGAGGTGATCACACAGAAACCTCCTACAACTTGGCCTTCTTCTCGTCGAGAAGAAAAATCTAGGGATTCAGATCCTAAACCGGACTTTTCTACTTCATTATAACCGGTTCGGTTCGAGATTCCAACTTAACCGGCTTCCAAACGAATTTTCCGAAATTCAAAATGAAAAGCCCAACTGAAATCATATCAATATTTTTATATTTTATAGTATATATAATAATTCTTTTTGTGCATATATATATATATATAATATACGGATGTAGTATATGTATTATTATTATATAAATATGGTATATATATAACATAAATAAGATATATGTATATATTATGTAGTACGCATTATAATTGTATACATATAATATTATATATAGTGTATATATTATACTAATATATAAAATATATCTATATATATAAATATATATATGATAAATAAATGAAAATTACAAAATGTAGAGAAGATTTTATATTTTTGTTATTGAATGTGCATAATATATGAAAATATATCCATTTATAGACAAATATATATATTATATATATAGTATTATACCCTGTGTTTCGCACAGGTTTTTTTATATTTAAAAATTATTATATTATTTTAAATATTTTTTAACAATTTAATTTCAATTTAATATTTAAAAATTATTATATTATTTTTAAATACTTCTAATTTCAATTTCTAAAAATTTTACATTTAAAATAATTTAATATTTTATAATATTATTACAATTTTTTTTAAATTAGTGCTAAACATATCTATTTTGATAAAAAAATAGTATTATAATGAAAAAAGTAATTCAAGATAATAATAGATAACGTATTTAGTTAAAAATACATATTTATTATATAATATAAGTTCAATAAAATTGCTATATATAATAAATTATTATATGGATAATAATTATATTTTATATAATGGGTAAAAGCTATTATAAGATAAAAAAATTATATTAAATATTTTTATAAATTTGTAGATATAAATTGAAAAATTTTAGAATACATATATGATAATGAGATATTTTTATAATATTTTGCATCCTTTTACTGATTTAATTTTAAAATTTTTATTAATTTTTATAATATTTTAACAAAATTCTATCGATTTTTATATTTTTCAAGTAAATTTTAACATAAAGTGACGGTTTTACCCTTCCTCTCAATAACTAACCCTAATATTATATTTTTCATCCTCCTCAGCCGTCCCTTCACACTTCTCTTTTCACCATTTCTTCATTCTCATTCTTCATTCTCTTTCTAAACCATCAGAACATTTATCAGAAAGCATCAACATATCCATGTAGATGGAAAGAGTAATCCAGTCGACCACAACAATGGACTTCAATCGAATCTTCTCTCGCCTCTCCTGACGTGGCGCTCTCTCATCCTCTCGCAACCCCTCGCAACCCCTCGCTTCGCCTCCCGACACGATGCCTCGTCTCGCTTCGCCTCCTGACGCTCGTCTCTAGATGAACTTTCAGAGGAAGAGCTTCGCGATGCGGGATAGGGTTGAGAAAGCTTCTTTGATCTTCTCAATTGTTCTGTCTGTTGAGTAGATACTAACAATCCCTAACGACGACCAATTTCAGAGGAGGTCACATCGTTTTCGCTGGTCGGATGCATTTCCTTTGGAGGAGGGCTGGTGGAAAGCGATGAGAGGTGCATTGAGGTGGAGATAATATGAGTAGCTGAGAGAAAAAAAACAGATGGATCAATTTGATTGGATGAAAAAGACAGGAAAAAATGTGAAGCAATCCAACGGTCAATAAAAACTTAAATGAAAACAGTGTGTGATCTAACGGTCATTCAATTGCCACGTCACCAAATCTACTATTCACCTAACCTTCTCTTTGATTAGTATTTAGATGTGATGTATTTTTTCGTTATGGAGAAACGTTGTAGATTAAAGGGTCAAAGTACAGAGTTGCTAACGGTATAGCGAAAGTGTTTTTATAATAATCTGTAAATAGATTTAGATATGTTTTAAGGAGGGATCACGTGGGATTTCATCAAAATAGAAGAAATATTTTTAGAGTTATCTTTTTTGGTGAATACTATTGAGTATAAGATGTGAGCTCCAAACGTACGAAGTCTATAGAGTATCTACATCGACATTTATCTTTGCGTTCAACCTTTGATGCGAATCTGATCACGAACGAGTAATTAGTTCTTTCTCCGTTCTTCGTCTTTGTTTGGGGGCCAGAGTTTTGTTTCAAGGTAAAGTGAACTTTTATAATACTAAACTTTTTAGGTATTTATAAAATAACCCAATGACTATTTAATACTACATGCATTATAATTTCAATATCCCACTTGCCTTAATGGGGGTAACTTCAAAAATACCTTCCTAGGGCTAAAAGACTTCAAAAATATCCTTCCCGAAAAAAAAAATCGCTTCAAAAATACCCTTACAAATGCTAAAATTTCCAAAATACCCCTGCGACCCTTCTACCCAGTTTGACCAGTTTGACCCTGCGACCCAGTGACCCTGCGACCCAGCGACCCAGTCCGACCCACCAACCCAGTCCGACCCTGCGACCCTGCGACCCTACAACCCTGTCCGACCCTGTCCGACCCAGCCGACCCTGCGACCCTGCGACCCTGTCCGACCCAGCCGAC
>CM071863.1:9592545-9606853 GCA_036759665.1 Gynandropsis gynandra
AAACACTCGAAAATGAAAGGAAACACTCGAAAATGAAAGGAAACACTCGAAAATGAAAGGAAATAGCTCTCTACTTTGTTTCCCTCCTCTCAATTTTCGTTTTCCCTCTTCTCATATTTGCCTTTCCCTCCTTTGTATGTGTTTTTCATTAAGGGCACATATGTCTTTTCTCCAATTTTTTTTTCATCAGATTTAGGAGGGTAGTTTTGAAGTGTTTTAGCCCTAAGGGGGCATTTTTGATATTCTCCCGCCTTAATGTTATATCTCAAATAATTTAAGTACATCTATCTCTATACACATACATGTTCGTACATCTGATGTACAACCCTCAGAGATAAAATCAATTACGATAATATTTGTTGGTGCTAGCAAATGAATATAATCGCATTCCGCACTGATTGTCTTACAATCATAAGCAAAGACCAAAACACTAATGAGTGTGTGACCTCATAGTTTCATCACTAATCCTGTAGCTCATTAGTTTTCACTAATTAACTATCTGAGGTTGGTGTCTAGTAACACTCCTCAACAACCGAATAGCATGAAGTAACATCTTTACTCATACGAGTAACAACTTTATTCACAACGAACCACGGTGAAGATGATGTTAATATTTCCTTTCGTCTTTACAACTTCGAATAAATTCTAGGCATGGTTTTTACTGTCAAGCCTTAAGGATTATCAATTATATTTCATACCAATTATAACCGACTGGTGAATGAACCCAATAAACTATTTTCTTCATTCATTCATGTAACCCCGGTTGAGGATTTGTTACAGTCGTTATGATAGGTGACAACATAGAGCTCGAACTCATACTAAGAGTTGACGGAACCCATTTTGATCAATCAATAACTACGTAAGCATCTAATTACTCCAAATATCTATATAGGTAGTACAGAAAAATACTAGGTGTCTAGAATCAAAGAATGATAGATAGAATACAAGTACTATGGTGATCTCAAGTCTAAGGAAAGATCTAACATTCTGATCATCTGGAAAAATCTTATTGACAGATTATGAGTAATTTAACCATTAAGAATTTTCCCTATAGGTCAGTTCAATGATCACATCTCAATGTGCATCACCCACATATGTGATTTAGTAAAAGAGATCTACTAATTACTATCATCATAGAAACCATCACATACATGTTCTTTCTAGATCACTAAAGTCAGGTTAGTGATCCAACCAATAAGAACAATTTAGACTAAGTCTTACCAAAACTTGGCTCTCTTTATTATAATCTCTATCATAACATCAAGTTTCTACACTTAATCAGAGACTCTATCATACCCCTATGACAATCATCAAATGATAGAAAAAATATAATGTCATATAATATAAAATAATGTCTGAAGATAATACATAACTCGCTACTAATCTCTATAACAATGTCTAACATATGTCACAACTAGTTTTAGCTCGCCATGACCCTCAATCTGATCCCCAACTTATGCTTATCATACTCATTTGACCCAAGCACCTTCATGAACAAATCTGTTACATTTTCTTTTCCATTTACTTTCTGGATTTGAACATCCTCATGCTTAATGGTTTCTCGAATAAGATGGTGCTTTTGCAAAACATGCTTCGATTTATGATGAGACCTTGGTTCCTTCGCCCAGGCTACAGCCCCGAAGTTATCACATAGTAAAGGAACAAGTTCCTTTATCGAAGGTACCACACCAAGTTCATCTATGAACTTTCTCATCCAAACCGCTTCTTTAGCTGCCTCACAAGCAGCTATGTATTCTACTTTAGTGACTGAATCGGCTACCGTAGCCTGCTTGGAACTTTTCCAACTTACTGCTCCTCCATTCAGGCAAAACACATAGCCTAAAATGAATCGACTGTCATCCTTATCTATCGAGAAACTCGCATTAGTAAACCCTTTTAACTCCAAGCTAGAACTTCCATATATGAGGAACTGGTCATTAGTCATTCAAGTACTTAAGGATGTTCTTTACAAGGTTCCAATGTCTCTTACCAGGATCTGCCTGATATCTACTCTCCACACTTAGCGGGTAGGCTACGTCATGCCTAGTACATGTTATCGAACACATGATGACTCCTACTACGCTAGCATATGGGATCTAAATCATGCATTCTCTCTCTTCCCAAGTCTTAGGACAATCCTCCCTAGAGAGTAATTCCAGTGCCTATCAGAAGATAGTCTTTCTTGGAATTTTTCAAGTTGTATCGTCTCACGATACTGTCAATGTACTGGGACTGGAACAGTCCAAGCAACCTCTTTGATCTATCTCTATAGATCTTTATTCCTAGAATATAGGTCGCTTCTCCGAGATCCTTCATTGAAACTCAAACAACCATGACTTTGTCTTTTGCAAGGCTGGTATGTCATTCCTTATGAGCAATATGTCATCTACATATAGCACAAGGAAGACAACATGCTCCCACTAACCTTCTTGTATACACAAAGTTCTTCTTTGCATCTAAAAAATTTTAACTCTTCAACTACTTTGTTAAAGCAATGTTCAAACTCCGAGAAGCTTGCTTAAGTCCATAGATGGACCTTTGAAGATTGCACACCATGTCACTTTGAGATAACAAAGTGAAACCCTCATGTTGAGTCATATAGACTTCTTCCTGGAGCTCTCCTTTAAGGAAAGTTTTTTTCACGTCCATTTGCCATATCTCATTAGTCATAGTAGGTAGTTATTGCAAGCAGAATCCATACAGATTTAAGCATTGCCACATGGAGAATGTTTTTTCATAGTCAATCTCTTTACGTTGACTATAACCTTTGGCTACTAGACGGGCTTTATAGGTCTCTACCTACCTATCCTTATCAATCTTCTTCTTGTAAACCTATTTACAATCAATTGGTCTAGAAGTCTCAGAAGAATCGACCAAAGTCTTCATGGATTCCATCTCAGATTCCATGGATTTCCATCATTTCTTAGAATCTGAACCTTGTATAGCTTCTTATAAAGTCAACGGATTGTCATCTCTATAACCAATCACGTCCTCTTGTACCATCAAATTCAATCTTTCAAGCGTACGTCGAGAATGGGTAGACCTTGTCAAAGAGGCTTGTGTAACAGGTCCTACCTGCACCGGAATATCTTGTTGAACATGTTCTTGAACTTGCTATTGAACAAGTGGTCTCACTTCAACATTTGAAGATGGAGCCCTTTGATTCAACAGTAGATCTCCCAACCAAGGCTGCTCACTTGACATATGATGTTCTTTAGCTTCTACTGATTCATTGGGTTCTGAATTTCATAAAGAACTATTTCTCCACCATGAATTCCTTCTTCAAGAAATATCATTTCCATAAAGATTGCAGTTCTAACCACAAACACTTTATGCTCAGAAGGGTGGTAGAAGTAATATCTCATAGATTTCTTAGGATAATCGATGAATCTACATACCTAACATCTAGCTTGACTAATTACAATCTCTTTACGAACGCAGGACAACCCCAAACCTTTATGTGTTTCAGGTTGGATTTTTCGTCCTTTTCATATCTCATATTGTGTCTTGGAGACGAATTTAGTGGAAACTTTATTCAAAAGATATATTATCGCTTCCAAAGCATAACCCCATAAATTTATTGGAAGATATGTGAATTCCATCATGGATCGAACCATATCTAATAAAATCTAACTTCTCCTTTCGGATACACCATTATGTTAGGGTGTCCCAGGAAAAGTCCATTGTGATAAAATCCCATTTTGTCTTAGATAATCGAGAAATTCATGAATTAGATATTCTCCACCAGGGCTAGACCTCAACACATTGATACTATTTCCGATTTGTTTCTCCACTTCACTACGAAATATTTTGAATTTTTCAAAAGATTCGGATTTATGTTTCATAAGATACACAAACTCATATCTCGATATTCGTCAGTGAAAGTGATGAAAAACGAATATCCACCTTTAGCTTGAATTTTTATAGGTCTACATACATCAGTATGTATAGTCTTAGAAGTTTCGTAGCTCTCTCAGTTTCCATTAAACAGATATTTGGTCATTTTACCCGTTAGACAAGACTCGGAAGTTGCATATGATTCATAATCATAATGGCCCAGAAGGTCATCTTTATGCAACCTGTTGATTCTCTTCTCACCGATATGACCAAGTCTACAATGCCAAAGGAAAGTCTAGTTTAGATGATCATCCAACTCTTTATTATGATAAGAAAGGTGCATGTTAATAGATTGAACATTCATATGAGAGAAGACATATACACCCTATTGAAGATAACCATTCGCACATAAATCATCGACATGATAAATAGAGTAAATGCTATCACTGAAAAAATATCTAAATAACACTCTTCTAACAGAAAAATGGAAATGATGTTCGAAAAGAATTTTGAAACATAATAACAATCTTCTAATGATAAGGTCTTGGCCATAGATATACAAAGATAAATCGATCCTACGACTAGAGCAACAACACTTGCGCCATTTCCAACCTTCAGGCTAAATTCTCATCTCTTGAACCTTCTATTGTGCTCCAACCCCTACAACATATTACAGATTTTAAAATTGCTACAGGTATCCAATACCCATCTATATGAATCAATAGTAGTTAAAGAGATCATGAAAAGATTTCCCATGTAAGTCTTACCTCATTTCTTATCACCAAGAGACGCAAGGTATTCCTTGCAATTACCTTTCCAATGACCTTTCTTCTTGTAGAACAAACACTCAGCATCTGACTAGTTGGCCCTGTTAGCACTGCCCTTGGCCTTGGTCAGACCACCTTAGGAGCACTTTGCTTGGTTTTGGGCCTTTTCTTACTATTTCTCTTCTCATAAGAGGATTGGTCCACCAACAGCACAAAACTGGATCCTTTCACCTCCATGGATGTTTGTTTCTGGTAATCCATCAGCATGTTATGCATCTCATGCAAATTAACATCCATCTTGTTCATGTTGAAGTTAACAATGAACGGTAAAAAAGAGTCTGGGAGTGATTGTAGGATCAAATCCTGCTACAACTCCTTTCCAGACGCGCATCCTAGCTTCTCAAGTTGTTCCATAAGACTTATCATTTTTAGAACATGAGGTGACATTGAGGAGTTTACAGTCAGACTGGACTTGAATAGAGTCTTCGACATCTGATACCTTACCATAAGACTTTGCAATCCATACAATGATGGTCGATGATATGTGGATGAGTCATATCCTTATGCTGAATTTTGAGTTCAACACTCCTCGATTCCAAGATGACGCACTTTACAGTAGTGCAATCATCATCATGTTTCACAAAATCATTGATGGCGTCTGGATTCACAGGGTCAGGGACTGTAGAAGCGGGCTTATCAATCACATCGATCAATTTCTCATGAGTTAAAACCAATTGCAGATTGCATTGCCAATCCTCGAAGTTATCCCCAACAAACTTGTCGATCTCGATGATGGAACGTAGGGACAAAGAATACATATTCGAGAAATCTGTTAACAATTAAACAGGAAAACAATAGGGAATGAACACCAAAATATCATAAAGACGTGGACTTTTATCTATATGATATGCATGTTAATCAATGTTACAATAACATCAGAAATCCAATTTCATATTAGCATTAACATACAACTATATGTCCGAGTCCCTTGGTTGTCAAAACTTTTCCCAAAAATATAAAGTAGGTTGATTATAAATTTTATCACTATAAAATTCATAATCTAAACACGCAGTTCTACATCATATAGTCACCTAGTTGTCAGGTCGTTTCTATTGATATAGTTGAGTTAGTCCTTCATCTTATTGTCAGATAACAATTAAGTTCATGTCCCCCGGATAGTCCAAGCGTATACAAGAACTAAGTGTTTTCTCCCACTAAACATCTAATATTATAAACACATTAATCTAATTCTTGAACTACATACCTCCTGATTGTCAATCTGTTCAATGTAAATAAGAACTGATTCATACGTTAAATTTTAAGGAAAAGATAAATGATAAACAATTTATCATTAGAACTCAATTATTTGGGATTAGACGAAAACATCATTCGGTTTGATGGTCGAACCATACAGTCGTCTGATAAAATTATCGTGATATTGAACTTCAAAGCCATATTTTACGAAGCCCTTTGACATCAATATCGACTCGATAGTTGAAATATGGAGAATCTTTGTAAATAAATCAGTTATATTTTCGTTGATCGGATATAATGAATGCCAACTTATTTTTTCTTCTCAATTTCTTTGAGTATATGAGAAAGATACGACATTATCTTCATACAATATCAATGGATCGATAGTAGCCGTTAATCCACAATTTTCTTCTATATGTCGAATTAAAGATCTAAGCCACACACATTCTTTGTTTATTTCATGAAATGCAATGACTTTAGCATGATTTGAAGATGTTGCAACTATTTCTTATTTTTTAAAACGCCATGATTTCAATGTGCCTCCAATTATGAAAATATATATTGTTTGTGATCGATTTTTATGGGGATATTATAAATAACTTGTATATGCAAAACCAATTAACTCATGTTTAGAATCTCTTAGATAAAATAATCCTAAATCAATCATCTCTGGTGAATAAAAATATATATTTAATCTTTATCTAATGGCAACGTGTAAGAGAAGAACTAAATCGTGCCAAGAGATTAGTTGCAAATATTATAGTAATACTAGTACAATTTTCTATATACAAAAAGGCTCCTATTGCATTCATATATGGTACTTTCAGTTCGAGTATCTCTTTATTATCTTTACAATGATGAAATAAATCTTTTTCAACATTTAGAGATCTACAGACCATTAGAGTGTTTGATGGATTTGTCTTATCTATATTAAAATGATCTAAGACATTCTTTCTATAATTTGATTGATGTACGAATATTCCATTCTTTAGATGTTATATCTATAAACCAAGGCAAATTTTGGTTTGTCAAAGGTCTTTCATCTTAAATTCTTCTTTCAAATAATTCTGAGCATTTTTAATCTCTTTGAGGTCTCGATTATATTCAAATCATCCATATAAATAAATATAATCACAAACCACTTTCAATTTTCTGGATAAGTACACAAAGAGAAATGGAAATATTCACGAATCTCATTTTAACCAGATATTCGCTTAGACGATGGTACCACATACGTCCAAATTGTTTCAATCCATATAGAGATCGTTGCAATTTAATCACACACACTTCTTTAGGCTTTATATCTAGTGTTTTCAACATTCTTAATCCTTCAGTAATTGTAATGTATATATCATTAGCCAATGATCCATATAGATATGTTGCAACCACATCTATAAGGTACATTTCTAAATTTTTGGATGATGTTAAACTTATCAAGTATCTGAATGTGATTGCATCCATAGTCGACGATTTTTTTCTCATAATAAATTCTGAATCTCTGAGAAAAAACTTGTGCTACAAGATCGTGCCATATATCTTGTGACTTCATTATTTTGGTTTCTCTTTCGCACAAACACTCTTTGCATCCAATCAGTTTAACACCATTATGAGTTTGAACAATAAGGCTACATATTTTTTTTGTTTTATTAATGAGTCTAATTTTGTTTGTATAGTCTCTTTCAATTTTATCCAATAATATCTCTTTCGACATTCTAATAATGACATCGGTTCCGAATATTCATTTTCATTTTCAATTTTTTTATATAGGTAAAGAAAATATTCCATCTTTATCATTTATTTTGTTTCTTTTTAAGATCTTTTCATCATGGATATAGTTAATGAAAATCTCATTGTTCTATGTATACTCAAAATTATTTTCATCATTCTTATGATGAAGTTCTTCTTCCTCGCATATTTCCTTTTGTATATTCTCAATTATTCAACAATCAATATCTTTATCAAACTTGTTTCTTTTTCGCAGATTTTCATCTTTAGAAGCAGGTGGTTGTCCACGCTTCAGACGTGATGTAGACTCATTTGAAATGCTTTCATCCTATGATCTTTTGGTATTTTTATACGAATGGGTGCATTTGCATCCGGTATATATGATTTTATCACCCGTTATGTATCATTGAACCTTTATGGCAACCGATTTGTGATATATTGCAAGTGTATAATCTTTTGTATTTCTATATTACATTATTTTGTTGGAGGATCAAAATATACCAATGATTGTATTTTTTATATCAAATATTATAAGGCTTGTTTTATTCTTTCTCCTAACGTTGGGATATCATTCTCATTGAAATGATAAACAACAACATAGAATCCATATTTTGTATAGGATTTCTTGTGGATCCAACACTACAATAGAAGATTGTAGTTGTGTTCGCATCCTACTTGGGGAGATTTAAGAAAGCAGTGAATACATCATCTGTTTATGATTCAAAATATCTAATGATAAATGGTGAATTATATCCAATATAAATTTTTAATCTTCATTGTGGGACCATTTTTGTCCGTTTCGGTGGAGCAACCGAAATATATACTACACAAATAAATACTCAGAGATGAGATATTTTTGATTCTTAATATGTATCTACCCTCTCTCATGGCATAGACACATGATCTAGTCAAGTTATCCTTTACTTTCATGGTTGATACCTTAAACTAAACCCATAAGTTCTATGATTCATCCGTTTACCCTCAACCGCTACTACCCTACTTTCGTGGCCTAGTCTCGGTTATTCTAAATCTAATTATCCGGAATTAGAATTTTCCTTTCGGTCCTTCTCCTAAGTTTCTAAAACATGCATCTACTTAGCCTTTGTAAACGCAATTCAATCAACCACTCAGACAAAGAATAAATAAACAAAAACGGGAAATTGCATTCAAAGATAAATCAAATTGGTTTCGGGATAGCCATGGGCTAATCCCTTCTCCTAGAACAAAATGATTACTCGCTCATGCGTTCGAAAGCAAACAACATAATCGAAATAGATAGTTTAAAGAACATAGAAAACCAAACGAAACCAAAGTCCATATTCGATCTTCAACGCTCTTTGGATGTCTCCTTCGTAAGAACTCACAAACCAGTCTTCTCTCTACTCTCTCTCTGCAATTCTCTCCACTCTAACGTGTGTTTTTCTCTCCAAAGCTGAAGTGAATTCGGCCCCTTAGCTCTCCTCCTTGTCTTTCCTCTTTTCTTTCATTCTTTTTCTCCTATTTTTCCTCTTTGGTCGTTCACTTCCTTTCCTCTTCTTTCCTCCTTGTTGCAACATGTTGTTTTGTGAGTTTTCCATTCTTATTTGCATCGATTTCTATTCTTGAGTAAGTGGCATGTTTCTTTTCTATTTTCCAGCCATATAACTCTCATTCCTCTTCTCTAACAATGTTTCCTTTTTGTGTAGACAACTAACTACTTTTCTTTTCATCTTTGGCCGAGTTTCCTTTTCTTGTTTCTGCAGGTGACGGACGCGACCCACGCGGGCTGGAGTGTATGCCCCGTGCGGGCTCACTTGGAGGGGATGGGTCCGAGCATGCTGAAGGCCTCCCCGCGTCGTGCTAAAGTTCTTGGAGTTGCTGGAAGTTAGGCCCCGCACAGGCTAAGGTGTGTGCTCCGTGTGGGCTGTGGTTGAATGATGAGTCCGCGCGTGCTGAAGCCTGCCTCGAGCTGTGCTTTGGTTGCTAGTGGTTGTGCCCCGTGCGGGCTATGAGTTCCACCCCGCATGGGCTGTGTTGGAGCTGATGATCCGCGTCGTTTCTCGTTCTGTTTGTTCCGTTATGATCCTCGATGCTAATACTTTGTCCTGTGTACGTTATTTAGCTCCAAAACGAACCAAATATGCATTATAACCAGTAAAAACATGAAAACATGAAAACGAATAAAACGGATACGAAAATCATACATAAACATCACATCTATATCATAAACATCCCTAAAATCATGCAAAAAAATACGTATGAAAACGAGACGATCAGTTCTTGGCCATTTGCTAATTGCATTAGAGAATATATATGGTATACACTTGACCTTTTTTAATTAGTATTGTAGCATGTAAATTGACATTTCCTTAAGTAGAAATTGAGAGTTTCGTCCTCATTAGTAATGATTGAGCAATAAGTTGGAAACATTGATCAATAATTCTGCCATAAACATGGTATATCATAATACAATAGTAATAATAAACCATACCTTATATTATTATATACTAAAACACAATGCAAAATAATTTTTTTGTTTGTGATTTTATTAAATTTTTAAACCACGATATATAAACAATGAAAATTTCTCATGTGGATTGAGTATAATATCATGTATATCTAATGGCAGTTTGAATAATAATGAAATGATCTAAACGAGATTGGTTCAATTATCACATATATTTTTATTAAATATTTCATAATTTTTCTATTCCGTATCACCACAGATCTTAAACAACGACATAGTTAAAATTACCATAAATATGTTATACAAGGCATATTTTTAAATGGATTTCGATTTCAGTAAACCTAAAAAATAATTCAAATGTTTAAAATTATCTTATACCATATATATGAGTTCATGATACATTATATTTCTATCGCATATTTGATAACATCATTTAACAACTCATCAAATGAATTTTTATATAATTTAATTCAAAAACTAGTTTAAAATTTTAAGATTGTCTAAAACCATATAAATAAACTCATAATCTATATTTTAGTTTAGTTTACATGTAATAACACAACATAATGGGAATGTTATATTGGCTAACCTGATCTAACTTAGTTTCTTTTATAGACCCAACCTATAATGGACTATAGGGGTGGACAAGAGTCGAGTACCTAAATGTTTTAGGATAATAGAATCAAATCCAAATACGTAGTCAATTTTGTACCTAAATCCTAACCCACGAGATGTGAGAATCCGAGGTTTGGATACCCAAACAATAAGTCAGATACCTGCGAATACCCGAATCCATTTTTTTAATATTAGAGTATATATTGGTTCGAATTCGGATCGAGTTCGGATTTGGATATCAGATCCATATCAAACCTAACAATAATGATATTTTTCTAATTATCATAAAAATTAAATGTATTTTTATAATTTAATATATATATTTGGATATCCATTTTTTAGAATGAAAAACTTGAATACGAATCTGCCGATTTAATAATTTTATTACTCGAATCCGTGTGTTCCAGTATTTTTTTTCGAATTCGAAATGAATTTCGGGTCAATACGGATTTTCATATATTTTTTCCCCTAATGACTAACTCGTTTGACTCAAAGCACTCCATTGAAACTCATACATGGATTATTACTATTGTTTTAGGAAGGCACTAGTAAAACATAACAAGAATTATGAAGATAACATAGTTTTTTTAATTTTTTAATTTGCATACTAGAATGTGATTAATACGTGTCATGAAAAAATTCAACCATATCGATTTCTAAAGTAACCACAATTTAAATCATTTCTCCTTTATATAATATAGATTTGGACAATGAATTTGATGATCCAATTACCATTACATATATTTATATTCAAGTTTTGATCCAATTCTCCGTTCGGATTCAAAATGTCCATAAACAATCTTAATTATCTACGTGTCACAAAATCATTAAATAAAAATGAATATTTTATTTAATAAAATTCAAAAAATACAAAATACCAATACGATCGTTAAAATAACGTCTCGAAACTAATTAAAATTGTAATGAAAATAGAAACTAGTGCACTACTCTAGAAATACTAGTTGTGACCCTCACAATGAGATGAGTACGATTAATTGAATTCAATGAGGCCATTGCATGTATGATCTCCAGACATACAAGAGTCCACCTATAACAATATATATAGAACATGTAGATATAACATATAATACTCAATCACCCAATCCGTTTCCGAACGAATATATATAGTCAAAGTCTAGTATCCCACTGTGATCGTTGCTCGCCAGATCTCACTAGACCCTAGCTACCATAAGAGTCGAGGGGTCCACATGACTCTAGCTTACAGACACAACACTCTAAAGATATCACTAGCTCCCAATCGACATAATAGGTGTTTGCAGTTCCATTGAACTCCAACACAACCGTAACGCTCGCAAAGTCGATAGACACCAGCTGTCTGGCTCTAATATTTGCAAGATCCCACTAGATACCAACATGGGTTACCATTCCCTTCGTGATCTTAAGGCACCATATCACTATCGTCTCTGACCCGGTATTCCTCACACGACACACTCACCTCATCATTCCTCATATCTCTCATCAAGACTCCATCCTCATACAAACACCACGACTCGAACTCGACCCTCACGATCTCATTGCACTTTTGAAGCCTTCACGATATTTTCTATGCTCATTGAGGTATTGGAATACCTCGTAAGACATGGGATGCCTACCCTAGGATTTTCCATGTATTAGTGGTCCAAAAACACCCAAAATATGATTCAAAATTCTTTATCGAGAAAATGTTTGGCCTGAACAACATCTCGCTTCGTCGAGCAATTTTCTTGACATCCAAAATGTTCCAAGAAAATGCTCAAAAGCAACTGTTTGCTCAATTGAGTGCTTTTCTGAAGCTTCTCACTCGCTCAAAATCCGAAAGTTTCATCATCCTCCCTATTTTGTACTCGGTCGAATGATTTGTGTGTTCGACCGAGCATTGTACGAAGAATCACAAAATTCGCTGAAAACTTTTCTGACAAGGCACGACTCCATTTTCATAGGTGTTCTTTCGACACATTATAATAACCTAAATATATAATCGTATCAATCCAATATTCAATATACGAACTCCATCTCTCTTATATAATTTTTTCTATACGGACACTATCATTTCTAACATTTCAATTTTCAACTTATCATCCCCTAGAGTTTCTACATAATTCATGCGACTATTTGAGATAAATAACCAATCTTACATACCCCTAATGACTTCATCACCATTAAAACATGTTGAGAAGAACGAAAGCTCTCCCATTATTTTTTTGATGATTTTGACGGTAACAACATTTTTTTGCAACGACGATGAGAACTCCAAATCCCTGTTTACTCACCTTTCACATTTTTTTATTTGTCACTCTCTTTTTTTCTTATGACCAATCTTATTTTTTTGTTGGAGTTTTTAAAACCCAACTTCAAAAAACCCTTAAATCTCTTACTCTAATTTAAATTCAAGATCAATTACAAAATCGTTTTCCTGAAAAATTTATTTCGTATTATTTATTTAAAATGGATATTATATAAAACACATTAGCCACGTAATAAAATACCATAAGATTAACGCGAAGCTAAATTGTACATAATTTAGGATTCGTACAAGAGGTGAAAAATGTTTTAATATTTTAAAAAATATAAAATTATACATTATATCTCTTTTAATGTAATTGAGATCTCGGTCACAATTAATATAAAAATTCACTTCAAAACTAAAACTAAATTTTGTTTACCTTCTTATCATTTAGCTGGCTCTGAATTAAGAACAACTAAACAAATAAAATAACTAATCAACGAAAACAATTAATATTTAAAAGTAAAAAATGAAAATGTTTAGTGTATAGCCAGGATGCTCAGCGTGTGTACGATCTATACGGTACAGCTATTGATGGATCGAAGAATAAATTTTGTCGGCACTTACAAAAATTTATTCTACAAAAACAAAAACAAGCTTATCTTCACGCGCCTTTTTACACGCGCTGTGTCGGTGCTCTATATCGATACTGTTCTTTTTCAACCACTCTCACGTGTATTGCTATCATAGAATTCCTAATAAAGTTAATAAGTAATAACATGCACAAAATATCAAAACAGGGCAATAAATTAAATAGTAAATATATATACACACATATATGTATTCATAAGACTTAAAAGTATATGCATTTCATTATAAATTTTTTCTGATAATTAAAATTACTAAACGGATTTTTACTATTATATATTTTTGCAATTTTTATACAAAACACATATATATCAAAGACATAACATCCTATTTTAACTAAAATATTCAGAAAACTTTGGCAAATTTAAAATTTATTTGATAATATATATATATATATTAATTTATATATTATGTATCAATTCCAATAGTTAATTTTTGATCAAACGAAAATATTTAGACATCTCGGAATATTTCTCAAATCTATATCATTAGATATATATTTGATTTAGTAAAACTATTTAAAATCCAATATTACCGAATCAGGAATTCAAAGTTTAATAACTTTCTTATATTAACACAAAGGGTAAGTTGATAATTATTGAGACGCGTGTAGAGACGGTCGCTAGAGAGATGTGGTACTAAAATATGTGATACATATAGAAATGGGATGTAATATATATATATATCTAGAGCCACGTGAGAACCAATGATGGAACACTAGACAGCTCACTCGCTGCAAGGCAATCACATGAACCAAATTGGCTACTCCATCCATCCCACGCGCACTCTTCA
>CM071863.1:9606935-9630506 GCA_036759665.1 Gynandropsis gynandra
ATTTGCACAATACTCCGATTTACTAATAAAAGAAAAAACAAAATAAAATTTCCAAAGTTATCAACTACGGTTTATTAAAAATTTAACACCTCTAATTTATTCTTAAATTTTTGTAGTAAATATATCACGTGATGCGTTAACAATTACATATGAATTTTCAATGGAATTAAATTTATCAAATGAACAATTTGTATGATACAAAATTCATTAAAAGAAAGAATGAAATATTCACATAATTTTCTTGTAGATTTTAATTTATCTAAAATATTAATTTATTGGAGTATGAATTAAATTAATAAAATAAATTTGAAAAAAACAAATAAAGTTTTTTTAAAAAAAATGACAGTATTTTCGATAAATTTTTTCCACGTGAAATAAATAAACTTCGCGAGAATCCTTCACGCGCTTGTATGTCGCGTAAGTATCGCTTCCGGTGAACAATTGCCTCCTTTCACATGCGTTGCCGCTCTTAAATATCCCCGTCACCATTTTCGCCTTCCCCTAAGCCCAAAAAATCTCTCCCTCTATTTCTCTTTCCTCCTGCTTCTCCTCCTCTTACAGCCATTGCATTATTATCTTCTAGAGAGAGAAAGCGCGCGGTTCTTGAGGATTTTGTCTCCGGTCATAGGAAAGGCTTGTTTGGTTCTTGCGATTTCAAAAACTTTCCCGAGAAATGGAGAATGGAGCCGGTAGAGTGGATCTCGACGGGAGGTCGATAAAACCGATCACGATATGCATGATCGGTGCCGGAGGTTTCATCGGCTCTCACCTCTGTGAGAAGCTAATGTCGGAGACGCCGCACAAGGTGCTTGCTCTCGACGTCTACAGCGACAAGATCAAGCACTTGCTCGAGCCTGATACGCTTCCCTGGGCCGATCGGATCCAGTTCCATCGTATCAATATCAAGCATGATTCCAGGCTCGAAGGCCTTATCAAGATGGCGGATCTGGTAAACTTCCTCTTTCTTCTCCTTTGAATGTGTAGACGTTCCTTCTGGGAATTTATCCCTGCTTGTTCCCGTTTAAGCAGACAACTATTGGTTCGTTGATTGCAAATGCTGTTTGGTATCCACCTGATTGATGCTCGCAGACGTAGATCTGGTCCGTTGATGCAATTGGACGGTTATCTTAGATTTTTTTGATTTTCGTGTTTAGCTATATGGTTGGTCGAGTTTCTTCTGTACATGTATATATCTCACTCTCGATTGTAAATTCTTATGTATAATGGTCCGTTTGTTCTGCAGACTATAAATCTCGCTGCGATCTGTACTCCGGCAGATTATAATACGCGTCCCCTTGACACAATCTACAGCAATTTCATCGATGCGCTCCCAGTGGTATGAAATTCTTCTGTCGTGCTTTTCCACCTTTTTCGCTGCAATCGTTGTCTCCTGGAGCAATGAATGGAATGATATGTTATTTTTTTGATGCTGATACGCAGAGATATGGTTATCAGCTTGCTATCACTTGATGTTGATTGGTTTGATTTGGTTTGGGCATTTAGGTTAAATACTGTTCAGAGAACAACAAGCGTCTCATTCACTTTTCGACTTGTGAAGTGTATGGGAAAACTATTGGAAGCTTTCTTCCAAAGGATCATCCTCTGCGTCAGGTTAGGCTTCTTTTTGTCCCTTTCTCTGTCATCATCTTATTTTCTTTTTACTACCTCATGTTGAATGTCCCCTCTTTTGTACTTGAGAACATTTTGGAGTTATCCTTGACTTGGGGCAATGCCCAAAGCCAAACTAATAATGCTTATATATTCGTTAGACTTCTTTCTTTTATGAAGACGTTTAGTTAGAATTATGTAGAATACTCTTCTGGAGACCTATAAATTATCCGTTTCGAACAATGTTTAGTTTTTGAAGTTCCGGGGAAACATGGTTCCTTGTCCTGTTTTGCGTAAGGATGATTTGAGTTCTTACTGCAACACGAGCATTTTTTTTTTCCTCCTTTGGTTTTTTTCAAGATGTTGCGCTAGTATTGTTAGCTCCCATGAAAATTACTTTCTCTCTCTGCTTTTTTTTTGGTTCCATTGCTTCGCGTTCTCACAAAATGTGGCTTGTCTCGTTTTGCAGGACCCTGATTACTACGTTCTCAAAGAAGATACTTCCCCCTGCATTTTTGGTTCTATTGAGAAGCAGAGGTGGTCATATGCCTGTGCGAAGCAACTGATTGAGAGACTCATTTATGGTAAAGTTACTTCAACCATGTAACATAGTAGTTCAAGTCTCACAACAAAATGTTTCATACTTTATTTACTTCTGATTACAGCTGAGGGTGCTGAGAACGGACTCCAGTTCACAATTGTGAGACCATTTAACTGGATTGGACCTAGAATGGATTTCATCCCCGGCATTGATGGCCCAAGTGAGGGTGTTCCTCGAGTCCTAGCATGCTTTAGTAACGTAAGTTGGTTGTATAACTGAATGAATCATCATCACTATGTTCTTCGTACATGCTTCTTTTGGTAAGTTACATCTTGAAAAAATATTTACAGAACCTCCTACGCGGTGAGCCTCTCAAGCTTGTGGATGGTGGACAATCCCAGAGAACTTTCATCTACATCAAGGATGCTATTGAAGCTGTCCTTTTGATGATCGTGCGTTTCGTTGCCAATCTCTTCTGCTATTCTTTTTTGACAACCCGTCTCTAGCCAGGAAAAGTTTCAGCTAAATGCTTTGGGATCTTTACAGGAAAACCCGGACAGGGCCAATGGCCATATCTTCAATGTAGGCAACCCGGACAATGAAGTTACAGTGCGTCAACTTGCTGAAATGATGACCAAGGTGAGGAACTCCGAGATATAAAATCACATTCCAATAGGAAAAGTGATGCCATTTTCTCAAACTGTTACAAATAATCTCAAACAAATCATGCCAGGTTTACTCAAAAGTCAGTGGAGAGGCCGCCCTGGAGAGTCCGACAATAGACGTCAGCTCCAAAGAATTCTATGGAGAAGGGTATGACGACAGTGACAAGAGAATCCCAGACATGACCATCATAAACCGCCAACTTGGTATTAGCACTGCTGAAGAATCAAACATAACGCAACGTCTTTGTATTTTGGTTAATTTTTCTTTTCTTTATATGTTAGGATGGAACCCGAAGACGTCTCTTTGGGACCTGCTTGAGTCGACCTTAACATACCAACACAGGACCTACGCCGAGGCCGTGAAGAAAGCAGTGTCCAAACCAATTGCGTCCTAGTGGAGATTGGTAATAAAGAAAACCTCAACTACATTCCCATATCAATAATACATACAAAAAAGAAAAGGAACCATTGGGCATGCATAACTAAATGATTCTTCTTTTTTTTCCCTTTTCCTCTTTTTCGGTTGTTTTTATTTCTGAAGCAAATAGTGTAATGGTTGGTTTTGGTATACCTTTATTTTTTTTTTCTGGAATTGTCGGGTAATGTATTGTCGTCGAGGGTCATTATGTATCCTTTGGAAAGCAAAAGGTATTATTCGTTGTAGTGAAACAAATATATGCTTTGCGGCTGCCCGAATTCAATCTCTTTGTTCTCCATTCCTTCTACGTTGTTTCTCAATCTTTAATATCACTTTCCTCTGACCCGTAATTGGCTCCCAGAAATAATACAACAAACCAACTAAGGTCAATCAAATCATCTTAGATTATTAATTATCAACAATAGCATAGTTCAACAAAGTCGCTTTGGCCGAGTGGTTAAGGCGTGTGCCTGCTAAGTACATGGGGTTTCCCTGCGAGAGTTCGAATCTCTCAGGCGACGGTTTCTTTTTTTCAGCTTAATGGTCTCGTCGTCGTCCGAACATCAATCACCAATCATTTTTAGCTGCCTTAATTGCCCCTCCTAAAACTGTACACCCGTGGACTATGTTTAGAAATAAAGCCTGTTATCTCATTTTAATCATATTTTTCTGAACTTACTTTTTCATCCTATTTTTTCCTGATCTATTATTATTCATCATATTTTTTTTAAATTTTAAAAATTCATTTTATTTTTCTGTTAAATATTTTTAAATATTTTTAAAACAGTTTATTTCCCCTAAATAATAACACTTTAATCTTATCCTCTCTAAATCATATTACTTTAATCCTATTTCTCCTTAACTTTTTTTTCTCATCCGATTTCCCCTAAACTATCGTTATTAAGCATATTCCTCCTAAACTTTAAACATCCATCATATTTCCCCCCGAATTATATAACCTCTAGCATATTTCCCTTCGAATTATATGATTTCTAACCTATTATCACTAAAAACAAATTATACATTCAACGTATTTTCAAAATTTTGGTTATTATAAACGTAACATATTTTCTTTAATTGTAACGTATTTTTAGATTTGGGTTATTATAAACGTAATATATTTTTTTAATAGTAATATAATTTTAAATTTGTATTATTATAAACGTATTATATTTTCTTTAACATTAATAAATTATTAAATTTTGGTTATTATATTTATATTTTTTATGATTGATAAATAAGATTAAAATATAAATACTTTAAATTTAAATAAAAAATAAAAAAATACTAACATTTAAAAAACGATACAAAATAATATGATTTGGATTAAAATCGGACTGTTATAACTCGAAAAATATGGAACATTTGGTTTGGAATATCGTTCGAAGCAATACTCCAAACCAAATGTTAGGAGAAATATTCCAAACTAAATGTTTCATACCTTTCGAGTTATAATGAGCCTGATCTTATTTCTAGCTTTTGGAAACTAGAGAAATTCAATAAATATTTTCATTCATGTTATATTTTCTTATCATTTCGTAATCGTTAGAATTGTGTGTTTTCATTCATGTTATATTTTCTTATCATTTTGTAATCGTTAGAATTGTGTGTTTTCATTCATGTTGCAGATATTTTAGTATTTTATTTTAATATTTTTATCAATCATAAAAAAAATATAAATATAATAACCAAAATTTATTAATACATTAATATTAAAAAAATATGGTATATTTATAATAACCAAAATTTTAAAATACGTTACTATTAAAGAAAATATGTTACATTTATAATAACCAAAATTTTGAAAATACATTGAATGCACAATTTGTTTTAGAGAATAATATGTTAGAAGTCATATAGTTCGGAATAGTTAGGGGGGAAATATGATGAATGTTTAAAGTTTAGGGGAAATATGATTAATAACAATAGTTCAGGGGGAATCAAATGAGAAAAAAAGTTCAAGAGAATATGATTAAATGCTATAGTTTAAGGGGAATAAGCTGTTTTAAAAATATTTAACAGAAAAATTAACAAAACTTTAATTGAGAAAGGTGTATGATAAATTTTTTAAGTTTAGGGAGAATATTACGAGTAATAATAATTCATGGAGAATAGGATGAAAGAGAAAGTTTAGGGGTATAAGAGTAAAATAGATAGTTTAAGGAGGAATATGTCTTTTCTCTTATTTTTATTCCAAATTAATGCTTATGATTTTTAATTGTTTTAAAAAGAAGTTTGATTTATTTAGAAAATTGGTTTCAATCATGTATTCATATATAGGTCAAAAAAGTATATGAGGAAACTTTGAAATTTTTATTGGAAGTAAAAAATGTTTTAAAAATCGTGTTAGGCCACTAAGAACCATTTTACTTCCTTTTAGAAATTGTGTTTAGACGTTCGGCGGTCTTTAGATATCATTTTTAACAAATGAACTAAATTTTATAAAAAAAAATAGAATTCGATTAGAATTTTATAACCTTTTAATCATTTTATCAATTAAATTATAATATTAACTAACTTTTTTTTATAAGGAAATATAATCATTTGAAAATATTTTTTTTAATATATAATATATTATTTATTTTCTACATGGATATTAATATCTAAATTTGGAGGGCGCTCAGTTTATGTCGATGTTCATTGTATCGCACCGTGGGAGTCGTCGCGCCATAATCTAAAAAGTATAGTTTTTTTTGTTTATTATTATAATAGATGTCAAGTGAAAATACAATGATGTATACAGTTGAGGCATCCTTACATTTTTTTTACCACTTTCGGATTGTCCAGGAAAACTTTCTAGTCTAGTCTAGCACTTAGGATGCCTCAACTGCATACATCACTACACTTCCACTTGTCATCTATCGTAAATTCGTAATGATAAACCGTTAGCTCGATTCATGATGGGAATGCTGTTCCACGCATTAGCTTATTTCTTAAAAACATTTGCGTGAAGTTTAGTCAGTTGCGTCTGTAGTCCAACGGTTAGGATAATTGCCTTCCAAGCAATAGACCCGGGTTAGACTCCCGGCAGACGCATTTTTAAAACAATTTTCAGTTTCTTTAAATACTTTTGTCAAGAATATACAGATGCAAAATAAAAACTAAAACAAAAATTGCTGGCTGTGGGGTTCGAACCCACGCGCACTTATGTGCAGAAGATCTTAAGTCTTCCCCCTTAACCTCTCGGGCAAACCAGCTTAATTGGAATTTGCGTTATTATTTAATCCTATATCTGCCAATAACAGGGAGCCGTTGACTGCCTTTGGGCTTTTGGCCATTGGAAAAGTTAATATTTTGACTATAAATATACAACATTTCTTGTGTAAAAATAACCTTTCATCTCTTGCTCATATATACACTGTTAATTTTTTTATTTGACATTTTTTTATATCTATCTTTTACAATTTCGATTTTCAATGGATTTTGGGTTTGATTTCAATTTCGATTTGATTTCAAATAAAAAATTATATAGATCTCATAAACTATAAATCTACAATCATAATATATATATGTATATATCATATCATATTACAAATACAATACAGGCAAGATTTAGTCACAATATATCTAAATTGTATTAAATGATTTCGGGGACGCAGATACTAAATATTTATTTACATTATGTCATTATTATTTAATGTTAAATGATTAAATTATCCAAAATAAATTATTTAAACTATAGATATATCTACCATTTGAATTATTTTATTAATAAATATATAATCATTTCTCTAAATTTGTTTTCAATGTCATAACACATATTATTTATTTTTCGTCAATGATAACACATCTTTATAAATCAGGCGAATATCAAAATCACTGCATTTGATGTCTTTAGGAAATATTATATGAGATGAGCTTAGATGTTAAAATGCATCTTAAAAGGAAAAAGATCATTGATACGATTGATAAAGAAAATAATTCCTCATAAAAGGATAAAACAAAAGTCATGATATTTTTACGCCATTGTCAATGGGCTTAAAATGAATATCATACAAAAAAAGGTTCCATAGATTTGTGAGAGTCTCTTAAAGATAGATTTTATCATAAAAAAATATGTGATTTTTCCAAAGATAAAGAATGATTGATTTAATTTAAGATTCCAAGATTATAAATCAGTTGACGAATATCATAATGCGATATTTGAAATAATATAAAAAATGGAACTATGTGGAGAGAAGATAGGTGTTTATGATATGTTGGAGAACACATTATCAAAATTTCTTGCTGATAATTTCATTTTACAATACAATATTGAGCAAAAAATCTCAAAACTTATCGCAAGTTGTTAAAACTATTCCTCGTTGTAAAACAACAAAACAAGCTATTAATGAAACATCATCATGCTCGTCCTAATGAATTTTCACTATACACGACTTTACCAAATTATAACCATTGACATGGTCGTGGACGTGGATATACACGTGGTCATGGACATGGTCATAGTTATGGTAACGGTCGAGGCCGTGGACATGGTTATGGTTATGGTAGCGGTGGAGGCCATGAACATGGTCACAATCATGGTCATGGTTATGGTAGAGGACGAAGCCGAGGTAATCCACCAAATAATTTCCATCGTGGATGTAATAAAAGAAAAGATTATCGAGATAGTGAACAATATAATATGACTAACAAGCAAAAAAAAAAAACCATATGTTGTCGATGTGGTACACATGCTCATTGGTCTCAAGTATGTAGTATACCAAGATACTTTGTTGATTTACACTAGAAGTCATGAATGGATACGGGAAAAGAAATTAAAATGAATTTTTTTAATGATATAGATGATTTTCTTGATGATGACAAGGGTGAAATACATTTGGACATCACATATTTTATTGACCAACCTAAAAATAAAAAAAATGATAAAAGATAATGAGACATCCATATGAAGATCTTTTTGTTGTCATTGTCTCTTTCATGATTTTAGCTTGTTATCTTATTTCGAATACATTTTCTTGTAGTGTTTATGTTTTAAGTTTTTTTAGGTTATCTTTTTGTAATATTTAGTTAAACCTTTACATAATCTATGCAACTTTTTTTCTTCTAACTCTTTTTAAGTTCATCAATATCTTTATCAAATCAATGTAACATAGAATATGTTTCGATCAAATATTAATCATGGAAATATTTGTATATAAGATTGTGCTACTACATATACAATAATGAAAGATAAAATTATTTCTCAAAGTTGAGAATCATGAATCCAATGTCAATGCGATATCTGGAAGTGCTAAAAATAACTGAAGGATGTGAAAAAAAACTTTCTAATGTTTGAAGCGACAAAATTTTTAATTCAAGATACATTATTCTCTTCACATTCGCAAAAAAATTTATTAAATTTCAAAGATATTCGCCAAAATAGTTTATATCATGTTGTAACAATGAATGATGAAAATCGCAAATATCTTTATTGTTACGACAATGATTTTTAAAAAGAAACATATTGTGGTAAAATTATCGACTTTATACTCTAGATTATATTTTACAAAAATATGTATGATTGAATCATGTCATATACAACCCAACTTATAAACACATGTTTAAGATTTTTTATCAACTTTGGTCACATTCGTTCATTAACGATGCGAAAAACATATTTCAATCTCATGATATCACATGTACGACTTATTCTAAAAGACATCAATAATAAAACCGTTATTGATCAAAGTTGACATGAATTACTATAGCTTTTGGAACGAATACATGGAGATATATGTGGACAAATTCATCCACCAAGTGGACCATTTCGAAACTTCATAGTATTAATCAATGCTTCAAGCAGATTCGTAACACATTTTCCTATTTCAACCTGCAATGCTCAATTTGTGAGGTTTTTGCTCAAATAACAAAATTACGAGCTCAATTATTTGGTTACCCAATTAAGAAAGTAAGTCTTGGTAACACTAGTGACTTCACTTCTCAAGCTTTCAATGACTATTCATGTACCACATGTTCATGTACAAAATTGTATAATAGGGTCATTGATTAAACTTCTCCAACTTATTACTCGACTATTGTTAATGAGAACAAAACTCCTAGTTTCTACGTAAGGATATTCCATTTTATATGCTACAACACTAATTCAAATAATATCAAATTCTTACCATAAATATTCTCTAATGAAGTTATCAACACGCCAAGAATCCAATATATTTCATCATCGAGTATTTGTTTGTAAAGTATATATTTCGTTTATCTACGGTAATGGACAAAAAGTGGTCCACAAAGAAGATTAAGAATTTATGTTAAATATAATTCACCATCTATCATTAGATATTTCAAACCACAAACGCGTGATATGTTAACATATCGTTTTGTTTATTGTCATTTTAATGAGAATGAATTCCTAACATTACGAGGAGGAATAAAAAAATCCTCAAAATATTTAACATGAAAACGCAATCATTGTTGTATTTTGATCCTCCTACAAAACCATATAATCTAGAAGTACAAAAGCTCATGCACTTGCAAAATATTGTAAATCGATAACCCGATGGATTCAATGATACAACACAAGTGATAAAATTATATATATCGGCTGAAAATGCAGTTATTTTATATAAAAATACAAAAAGATATAATGATAAAATGATTTAAAATGCGTCTATGACATGTTGAAAGCATGGATAAACACTTGGTTCTTCAGATAAAAATCATCGGAAAAGAAAAAAATGATAAATATATTGATTCTCAAATAATTGAGAATACACAAAAAGAAAGAAGTGAGGAAGAAGATCTTCAACATGAAAATGTTGAAAATAATTTTGAACATACATAGAACATTGATATTTTCATTCACTATATCCGTGATGAAAAAGGTTTTAAGAAGATGCAAAGTAAATGATAATGATTAAATATTTTTTTTTCTATATCGAAAAAACTGAAAATGACAACGAACATAATCAATGTCAGTATCAGAATGTTAAAAGAGACAAGATTGGATAAAATGAAAAGAGGTTATACAAAATAGAATTAGACTCATTAAATAAAGAAAAGTAATTGGACTAATTGTTTAAACTCTTGATGGTATTAGTTGGATGCAAATGAGTTTTTATACGAAAGAAAAATAAAAATAATAAAGTCACCAGATATAAGGCACGTCTTGTCGTACTAAGTTTTTCTAAGATATCTAGAATTGATTATAAAAATATATTTTCCTATTATGGATGCAATCACGTTTCCATACATGATAAAGTTAAGAGCTTTCAAAATTTAGAAATGTATTTTATGGATGTTATTGCAACTTATCTATATTGATATTTAAAAAATGATATATACACAAAAATTCTCGAAGGATTAATAATGGGAGAAGTATCAAACCTAAAGCCTAAATAATTGTGTGTGATAAAATTACAATGGTCTTTGTATGGAATAAAACACTCTAAGCGTATGTGATATAATTGTCAAAGCGAGTACTTTTTAAAAAATGAATTTGTGAATAACTCTATTTGTATATTTATCAAGAAAATAAATATATATTTGTGATTATAATTGTTTATGTGGATGATTTGAATATAATTGGAATTTCAAAAGAGATTGAAAATGCTCGAATTTATCTAAAAGAATAATTTGAAATGAAAGACCTTAGACATACCAAATTTTATCCTGGATTATAGATAGAACATCTAAAGAGTGAAATATTTGGGCATCAATCAAATTATACGAAGATAATCTTTGAAACATTTTAACATGAATAAATCAAATCCATTAAGTACCCCAATGGTCTATAGATATCTTAATGTTGATAAGGATCTATTTTATCCTTGTGAAGACAATGAAGAGATACTCGGAACATAAATATTATATATGAGTGCGATAGAAGTCCTAATTGTATTTTTCCTGATATAGCGTTTTCTACCCATCAGATAGCACAATATAGTTCTTCTCCTACATATTGACATTAGACAAGGATTAAATATATTTTTCGTTATTTACAAAGAGCCACTGATTTAGAATTATTTTATCCTAGAGATTCTAAACATGAGTTAATTAGTTTTGTAGATGCAAATAATTTATCAGAACCCCACAAAGCTCGATCACAAATGGGATATGTTTTCACAACTGGAGGTATATCGATTTCGTTACATTATCAGAAACAAATATTAGTCGCAAAAATTTCAATCATGTCGAAGGCATTGCACTTCATGAAGTAGGTATATAATGTGTGTTGTTTAGAGTTATAACTCGACACATACAAGAAATATGTGGATTGTGAGTTAGTATCAACCCAACGACATTATGAACATTTCCCTCTGAATTTTTTCTCATATATTCAAGAGCTCAAGAACAATAAAGAAGTTGATACTCATGAAATCCAATCAAGTGATAATATAGTTGATCTATTCACAAAGGCTTTTCCTATTTCACTATTAACAAAACACATTCACAATATCGAGATACTTCACATGTGAAGCATGTGAATAAACAAACAGCTGATAAATCAAGGAGAAGCTTCAATGACTATACCTTTTTTTCTCATCATAATTATTATCTCAAATGGGTTTTCTATGATAAATTTTCTAATGAAACATCCAAAAGAAATTCAAGGAGTATTGTAATGGATGAATGTCTTTGGGCTATTTGGTCCATTTTCATTTTTTCATGTTGAAGAAATGTTATTATTTTAGCTATAAATAGATAACTACCTTTCATATGTAGACACATTAACAAGAAATCATATTTCATCTTTTGCTCGTACATACATAGCTAATTTCTATTTTTGTTTATATATATATATATATATTATACTTCATATGTACACACATTAACAAGAAGAAATCATCTTTCATCTTTTGCTCATACATACATAGCTAATTTCTATTTTTGTTTATTTTATATACTTGTATATATATATTAACATGTCTTATATATTAATACATATATATATTACATTTATATTAACAAGATGTAATTGAATAATATATACCATATATCTTACACATATGTTTTATATATAACATATATATTAACTATTCTAAAATAAGAATTCCTGATGGTTAAGTTACCATTAATCTCTCAATATGATCTCTCAAAATTATTTGTATTTCAAAATTTCCTAAAATTTGATATAAACAAAACAATTGGCAAGTTATTTGTCATTCTTTTCTTCCAGAAACCATATGCTTTAGAGTGTTTGTTGAAAAGATATTGAAAATGATCAAAAACTTATGCAAGTGATGTTTGATCAATCATCAATTCTTGGCAAGAGCTTAAGCTACATGTTGTCATTGACCGTAATGACTGATTATGTATTTAGTCAAATCAATTGAATGATAAGAGAAAGAGATTTCTCGAGATCATGATTGACATTAAATATAGTATGCAATCTAATAGGGATTGATAATCAAACTCTATTCTAGGATTATATTGAGTTGGAAGGACAAAAAGATTGTATTATCCTTCATCCCGAGACTAGGGAGTACAAATTTTTATTCACGTTATATGGTCGTGAAAAGTGTTGCTAGATGCCAACATCGATAAATTTACTATTTGGACTAATTGATTACTAGTGTAGTGATGATTCCATGAGGTCCATACTTACAAGTGTTTGATATTCATTAATGATTGTGGGAATCTACATTGTAATCGATTATATCCTCCTAGCACAGAAGATGTAATTTATACATGAATCAATCCATTAAGAATAGATATCTATCAAATATTTACATATGTGATTTGCACGACTATGCATGTATGAATAAACATATGCTGAAATAATTATGAGATAATCATCACTTTGGACTAGTGAAAGATTATTGTAAAATATTATGCCCTAAGTGTAATTATCAAATAATTATGGGTCACTTTTGAAAATAATTAAGAGTTATTTATTTAGATTAATGTGATTAATCTAGCCTCCAAAATATTATAACTATTCTACGTCAGGCACCAAAATATAAAAATTGAGTTATGTGGAAGCAAAAAAAAAAAAAAAAGTTTAAACGGATTCCGATCACATCACAGTTTGATGATGACTACCAAGATATCTTGGTGTGGATCATTTGTGGAGATTTTATATAATTAAAGATTTGAAATCATCTCAATTCACTAAAGGTTAGTGGATTCGAACACATTATTGTTTATTTGAGAAACAAATCCATGAAATATAAATTTAACTAAACATAATTTGATCTCATATTTGAGTTGTTAGAAACTTGATTCCACTGCTCAACTAGCAAACCTAGATATTTCATTTGCGGGACGGGGATGTGAGGAAAAACTTCTTAGTCATGGAACATGTTTTTAGATCAAAGAGGCGAGTCTTCTGTCAAATCCCAAGTCATTTGAAATGTTTTCGAAAAATGATAAATAACATGTTTACGTTGTGGTTTTTCAAGTTTTTCCAAGGGAGTGAATTCGTGGGCTAGACAAACATGACTTATATTGTTACTCATCATAATCAGCAACCTTTTGAGGTCTAGACACAAGACGAATCCAACTATATTTTTGGATAGGTAAAACATTCAAGGGTGATCTCTATTGTTCTTTTGCTTCATTTTTAAATACATACATATCATACATAGTTTTGGATATCCGTTTAAAATCCTCCAATCGGTGCAAAGGATAGATAAAACAATATATTACTGTGAAACTTGGACATACATTTCTATGTTGTATATACGCTAATCACATTGATGTAAGAAATGATGTAATGGACCAAATAATGGATGAATAGGGTATGTAAGCGTGAGAGGACTCCACAAGGAGAAAATGATTTCGCAAAACGTAGTCGAAAAAATCCACACATCGCCTAACAAAAGAGACAAGAATTTTGAGAGAAAGACAACCGATGATTGATTATTCTCTTGGGAGATCAAAACTTAGATTTGTCTTACAAGGAATGAATATTGATCTAACTAATTAATATTTATGTATATGAAATTTATATATTAAAAGAAATATTTTTACTTTATTTCCATTACGCCATATAAGTATTCACATTACCAATTATTTTTATAAGTTTTTTTATTTTTTATATTTTTATATTATGGAAGAGTTGACATATATCACCGTTTCATTGTTTCCTTTTAAGTGTTGGTCACCTTCTATTTTTCTCACCCATTATGGAATTAAAATTTCATTAATCTTTATATTATTAATATAAAAAATAAAGGAGTCCATCCGTTTTCACATTTAAATTTTTTAACTATTTATATTATCAATTATAATTTAAAGGATATGAAATTTTGTAAACTTGTAACAAAGATATTTGTGAGTGAGTTTAAAAACTAGTATATTCTGAAATAATGAAAAAGACAACCTTTGTAATAATTATGAATAAAAAACATAAATTCTTAAATAATTACAATTTTATTCACGAATCAGTTTTTCATGTGCATTTGTTTTTCACTACAAAATACTCAAGATTACCACATTTAATTTTTCTGGATTAAACCGTGAATAACAACTAATTGCTATTCTACCTAAATCACTCTGAATCGTGTGTATATGTGTTCACACAAACTCATTGATTAGAATATATGTTGTTGTCTTTATTTTCTCACCATCCCTCTCCCCGGATGTTTTCGTCCTTTTAAGGTGTATTCCCACTAGGGTGGACAACGGTAGATACCCACCAGAATTTCACTATCCGTACTCGAACCCGTCCTACACGGATAACTGATTTTAGTGCCTGTATTCTCAAAGTTCTCACACAAACTCACTGATTAGATATCAGTTGTTGCCTCTATTTTCTCGACATTCCTCTACCCCAGATGTTTTCGTCCTTTTAAGGTGTACTCCATTAGGGCGGGCAGCCACGAGTATCCGCCAGAATCTCACTACCCGTACTCGAACCCGTCCCGCATGGGTAATTGATTTTAGTATCCGCACTCATACCCGTAAGGTGCGGGTATCCACAAAAACCCGCCAAAAATTCCAAAAATCGTGAGTACTCTTCCCACACAAAAAAAAACTAAACTTACACATACATTAAGCATACTTCAAAAATTATAAATCATAACAGCATAACTCTAACTCTTTAAATCATAAATATAAGTTTTTCAAAAGGCTTATATAAATAGGAGGGAGAGCGGGCGGGTGGCTGACGGTCGAGTAGGAAGGAGAGTGGGCGGGCGGCCGACGGTCGAGTAGGAGGCAGAGCGGGCGGGCGGCCGTCCGTCGATCGAGCGGACCAGAAGAGGGAAGAGGCTAAAGAGGAGAAGCACAAAGTATTGAGAGGGGGTTTAGGTTTAACTTAAGGGTATTTAGGTAATATACATAAAAATAAGGGTATTTTTTGTAATTTGTTCAAGTACCCACGTGTACCTGCTTATAAAAATCAAAAACTCGTCCCAAACTTAAACCCGTGGGTATTGAAATTATATTACCCGAACTCAAAATCGAATCCACGGGTTCAAGTAATTCTTTGCGGGTTCGGAACGAGTTTCAAGACTAGACGGATCGTGCGGGTTTTTTTGCCTACCCCTAACTCCCACACTAGAACTTCGCTCGAAACCAGGAACAACTCCTCCTGATCTTCATCTTGTTTTGCATTGAATCAAGAACAACTTCTTATGATCTTCAACAACTCCTTTCTTCTCGCATTCTTCCAATTCTTTTTCTCCAATGAATAGATCAATTCTCATCTTCTTGTAATTCTCAACAAGCTGAAACTTTATCATTAAACTAACAACTATCCTGATTAAAACGTCAACAATCCCCTCATCTCTTGAATTCTTATCACACAAAAACCTTAACACAAAAAACGTTAGTTACCAAAGTTTGAGAAATCAAACATAAAATCAACCAGGTTCACAAACAACATGAAACAAGTTCTGAAACTTTCATCAGATCAAACAAGTGCACTCAAACTATAAAAAAAAATCTTGCTCTGTTCTAGCATTCATTCTTTAAATATTGCGGCCTGTTTTCCACAACTTTACTTCAACTCCCTTTATCTCCTCTTGTTTGTGTGATAAGAAATTCAAATCAAACATTAGTACTATTATAAAAAAGAACCCAAATGAACATAACACATTGTTACCAATTTACTTTGAGTCGATTTGGCAAGTGCCTTTAACTCTTCCTGAATTTGCTGGATTTCTGAAACAACTTTTGCTAGCCTATTTTCCAGTTTAACGACATTTTGTGCAATGTCATTCTCATCATGCTTATCCTCCCCTTCGGTTGCTAGCATTTTATCCACATATCTTTTCTCAAAGATAAATCCACAGCGAGATCCTTTATTTCTTATCTTTTTACTGATAATATATAGAATTGTTGAAGTATGATATTCTCAATCAAACATAGAAATGGTTAGATAAACTTATTTACATTTGATAAGCCTAAACAAATGATCTGATCCAAAATAACTTTTCCAAAGTTAACTGGGATTCCATTCTTAACACAATATATCAAAACCACAGTGTCACGTTTGATTCCATCTGTCTTCTTATTTGGAATCCAATTTGTTATGCATATTTTGTTAAGTAGAGCATATTCCCATGTAAGTTTGGCATTTGCAATCTGACCAGGCCATGCCATAATCTCAGTTACAGTTAGTTTCTTGTGTGACATTATCCATATCAAGATCCATTTTCAACTCTTTTCCCTCAAAGTTTCAAATGTGGCATACCAAGCTATTGTTTATCACTTCAGTATTAAACTTTATTATCTTTCCACACACGTACACTTGCTCGAACGCCTCAATTCCAACTCTACCTACATCTGAACATAAATTAGCATAAAACTCATAAATGAGTTCTTTGCAAAATGGCACTATATATGTCATTGTCCAAGTTAGACTTCTTTTATTCGGTAATTCCCACAAGGGAAGGTGTTTGAATTGAACCACATTCATATCTCTTTCACTAAGTACCTCTCTCTCTCTCTTTGAATGTATTATATCTTGATACTCATACCACTGGAAAAAAGATCTTTGAATATGCATTCGAGGGAGACATCTTAGAGGTGGCTTGATTGTTTGGATTTTCTAAGGCTGTGGTTTGACTCTGATGCCTTTTAGGTGTCTTTGATGAACATTCAGTCGCATCTGAACCAAAATTTGTATCTGATGACGATTTTGAAGTTTTCGAGCTTCCCTTTGACGATGGAGATGAATCTGTTGGCGATGTTGTTCTTCTGCTAAGAAATTTTGGTGAACTCATTTTTGTAACATGTTTTCTTTTCGTTACCTTAAACCTATTTCCTTTTATCCTTGGTGGATTTGTAGGAAGCCTTTGATCATCTTTTCGAATCCTCTCTTCGTTTTACCGGTATGTATCTTCATTCATTTTTTTAGATGTGTTTCCCTCCATCCTTCTTTTGCTCGTCATTCCTAGATCAACCTAGATTCACAGTTTAGAAAATACAATTTTTTCTTTCGAAAAAGGAAGGTTAGGGTTTGATAAATTTTAAAAAATGAACACAAAGACCTTTTCACCAAATAACCCCTATATCTTTAATTCAGATATATAATTTTAAGAAAATAATTGCAGCTATCACGTCCATCATGTCATTAACCTCCACTTATCACATCCATTAAATCATTTGCAGGAATTTTAATCAATTTTGTTTTTTTTAAAAATCACCTAGTCTTTTCCTTCTTTTCATTAAAATTTATTCATCAAACAAATAAGTGTTTGTGAAAAATCAAGAATTTTGCACAGAATGAACAAATAATAAGTAAAGTAACTTTGTCTATATAAGTGTACTTACTCAATTCCTTGATTCATTTTATCATTTTCACTTACTAAACCCTTTTTTTATATTATTCAATCGTTGAGTCTCTGCTTCTATGACTTCTTTTAGACATTATTTTGTTCATATAAAAAGCTCTTATGCTACCTATTTAGGTATACTCTTATGTATCATTTAGAACATAGAGGATTATTTATGTAAGAATTTTCCTTTATATCTTTAGGACGTTATAGGTGAAAGCTGAATATTTCTCAACTTAGGCTCGAGCTTATATTGATTACAGTTTCATATTTTTCAAAAGTAGCAATCACAAGTTTAACTATTAGAGAACAAACATAAGCAGGTGCACTTTATCATAGCTTAATTGAAATTAGAAGATTGAGCTTTTACAAACCTATCAAAGACTTTACGCATTATTTTCTCTTTCTCATTCAGATTCAGACTACATACACATCATTTTATGCAATCAGAACATAATTTTAATACTTATTAGAGTTCACAAACACTCAATAATTTTCTCAAAGAAATAAATCGATTTAAATCTAGTGGTTTTTTTGAAAATATTTACCAATTGACGCTCAGTGGGTACATATTCGACTTTCCTTTGTTTTTGTTGAACCTTTTCTCTCAGAAAATGATGTTTGATCTCAATATGTTTTGTTCTTGATTGTTGTACAGGATTTTTAGATATATCAATTGCACTAATATTATCACAAAGAGCAATAAATATTTTTGAACTCATACTGTAATCCATCAACATCTGATTCATTCAAAGCAGTTGAGTACAATAACTTCCCAATGCAATGTATTTAACTTCAGTAGTAGATAGATAAGTTGAGTTCTGTATTTTGTTATGCTAAGATACCAAATTGTTTCCAAGAAAGAAACCCTTATTGATGTACGTTTCTATCATCTGCATTACTTCCCCAATATGCATCACAATACCCAATAAGTTCATAGTTAGTATCCTTGGTATAAGACCATAGTTAGTAGTACCTTTCACATATTTTATGATTATTTTCACAACCAACAAATGTAATTTATTAGGTTTTGCTTGATATCTCGCATAAATTCCTACACTCAAACATAAATCTGGTATACTTGTAGTGAGATATAGTAGACTTCCGATCATGTTTCTGTACAACTTCACTTCTACATCTTCTTTTCCGAGTCTTTAGTAAGTTTTGTGGTAGTAGACATAGGAGTATGTATTGATTTAATTTAATCCATTTCAATCCTCTTGACTAGAATTTTTTGCATATTTGCTTTGAGATACGAATAGTCCATCATCAAGTTGCTTCACTTGCAAACAAGAAAATAATTTAGCTCACCAAATATACTCATTTCAAACTCGTCTTTCATGGTTTGTATAAACAAATTTACTTTCCCTCGTGATTTTGATCCAAACACAATATCATTAACATAAATTTGCACAACCAGAAGGATTTTATTAGTATTATGTATAAACAATGTTTTATCTGCTCCTTATCTTTTGTAGTTGTTCTTGATTAAGAAACTTATTATCCTGTCATACCAAATACCCGGTGCTTGTTTGAGTCTATACAAAGCTTTCTTCAACTTGTAGATATGATTTGGATTGTGAGGATCCTCAAAACCTTTAGGTTGTTTGACATAAACCTCTTCTTATAAGATCCCATTCAGAAATGCACTTTTGACATCCATCTAAAACAATTTGAAATCGAGAGAACATGCAATTCCAAGCAAAAATCTAATAGAATCTAATCTAGCAACGAGTGCAAAAGTCTAATCAAAATCAACCCTTCAACCTCTTTGTAACCTTGAGCAAACAATCTAGCTTTGTTTCTAACAATGTCAAATATTTCATTGGTTTTGTTTTTAAAAAACCACTTTATACAATTCACATTCACATCAACCGGACAAGGTACCAATACCCAAACATTATTCCTTAAAACTATTCTAATTCATCATGCATAGCTTTTACCCAAGATTCATCATTTAGTGCATCACTTACATTCTTGGGTTCTATCTGAGACGTAGAACATGAAAATTTTACCATATCATGATAATTTACCCTAGGTTTACCTCTTGTCTTTCTACCATCACAAACGTCACCAATGACATCATCAATGGAATGATTTCGGTGTACAGTTGATGATTCTCTTCCATAGTTTTAACATCCTGTCACATGTTCATCTCCTATTCTGACTTCTTTGTTTTCCAGTTTGTTAGGTAAATTTGAAATATCAACTTCATTACTATAATCTCTTGTACTCTATCTGGAGAAAAAGGAAATATAATTTTCTTAGTGAGATTATCTTCATAAAAGACAACATTCACAAATTTACAACAGTTCTTGTTATCAAATTGTAGATTCTGTAAGCAGTTGTATTCCCATAACCCAGATTCTTTCATCACTTTTTGCATCAAATTTCGAAGATATTCCTTGTCACTAAAAAAAATAACAAGTACTCCAAAAAATGTAAAAAATAACTCGGATTTGGACTCTTACCTTTCCAAAGCGCATATGATGTTTTTAACATACTAAAGCGTACATAAACTCGATTTATGATATATCACGCTGTATTTTTCGTTTCTACCTAAAAACGAATCATAATAGATTTTGCATGAAGCATAGCACAAGCCATTTCTTGTAAAGTTATATTCTTTCTTTCAACTACACCATTTTGTTGTGGTGTTTTTGGAGCGGAAAATTCCTGAGCAATATCATGTTTCAAATAAAAATTGTGAAATATGTCATTTTCAAACTCTTTTCCATGATCACCTTGAATTTGTCCAATGTTTTCTTTAGTATTTTTCAGTTGTAAGTACAAATAATGGAATAGTTCAAAAGTTTTAGATTTTTCTCTCAAACATTTAACCCAAGTATATCTCTAAAAATCATCAACATTCACAAAACATATATTTTTCCACCAAAACTCTCTGTCTTAACTGGTCTCATTAAATCCATATGAATAAATTTTAGTATTTTTTCAGTTTTAACCTCAGACATTTCCTTACGATGAATCTTTATCTGTTTTCCCAAATGACAAGGCTTACACGTTTCAGATTTATCAAGATTTAATTTAGGCATACATCTAACAATTTTTGAACCAGAAAATTTTACCAGTGACCGGTAATTGATATGTCCCACCCTCTGATGCCAGAGTGACAAATTGTCTTTTGTTACTTTGAAACATATTTTTTCCTCATACCATATATAACAGTTGTTTGATGATCTTTTTTCCTATAAGAACACATTTTCCATCAGAATTCATAACCAAACATTGTTTTTTGTAAACTGAACCTTATGATTGCAGTCACATAGTTGACTAATGCTAATCAAATAAGCAATTAATCCTGCAACATACTAAACATTGCTCAACAAGGGTTGTCTTGGGATCTACATATCTTCTTTGCTGAGAATTATTCCTTTGTTTTCCTCTCCAAATGTAACACTCAACATTTTTTATTTCAGCAAAATTTGATAAAAGTGCTCTAATATATGTCATATGTCTAGAACATCCAGTATCAAAATACCAAATATTTGATCTATCTTTCTTAGCAGAAATGTATACCATATTGCAATGAAAATAATTTTTTCTTACCCGAATTTTCTTAATTTTAAGTTTAGAATACTAACCTGAATCATACTCCTTTTTTTATGACGCAAGTGAATTGTTTGTGACCCAGCATACCACATAAATAACATCTTATGAAGTTATTCTGACTATATCCTTTTTCAAAAGGAGATCATCTTCTAGATTGGTTTGCGTAAACATGACTATACCATCTTTTGTTTGGACCAGATTTAAATCTAGAATTTCTTCCATTATGCCCCTGCTTAAATTTATATATTTGTGTTTGATTAATACTAGTCGATGTATTCTCATATCCCATTGTAGTAAGATTTGTCAATTTTCCTCAAGATAATTTTTTTTAGATATTCCTTTTTTCCCAACATATTCAATTCCATGATGACTTGGTCTTTGTTTCCCTGTTGACAACAGACGATCAAGTTTCTCAGTACAAATTGAGAGCATTCTTAGTTTTTTATTTGTTTCATCAAGTTGTCTCTTAATCAGTACAAATTCTTATTCCTTCTGATTCAACATCTTTAGAATCTCTAGAAGTTTTTTTTCCAATTTCTCAATAGATTTGATCAATTTTATGTTGAGTTTGCTCATATTCAACCATTCATTGTAGATAGTTTTCACATCTGCTTCATCTTCTTCATTTTCACCATCTTCAGTGATTTTGACTTCACCTTCACTTTCCTCGATTATACCAATGAAAGCAACAAAGCTTATCATATCTTCTTCAAAACTGGATTCACTATAAGTGATTAATGTTTTTTCTTTGTTTGTACTAGAACCTCCACATTCATTTTTGGTGTCACCGAAACCTTTACAATTGGAACACTGTGTTTCTCGTGGATTCTTCAATATACTTTATCTTTTTGTAATACTTGGACATTCTGACTTGAAGTGCCTAAATTCTTTGCGTTCATGACATTGAATCTCAGACTTCTTTTCCTTCTTTGCCTTGATCCTCGTTGTTAGAACACTTGTATCTTGTATGTTTCTTCATGAATTTCCCACATTTTCTGGTCAACAGTACTACAATTTTTACAAGATTGTTTGACCTTGAAATTTCATTAGTAGTTTGAAGAACTACTCCTTTATTCACATATTTTGATGTATCACCTTGTTCAAGTTGAAGCTTCAATTCATATGCTGTCAAAATTCCAACAATTTGCTTAAAACCTATTGTATTCGTATTAAATGGCATATTCATAGCTGCCTTCTGAGCATGAAATTTCTTTGGTAAGCATCTAAGTAATTTTTTCACCAACTTCTTGTCTTCAAATGCTTGAACACGTACACCTACTTCATTAGCAATTGCATTCATCCTACCACTAAACTCTTTAACACTTTCACATTCTCCCATCTCTAGTTTTTGGAATTGATATTCTAAGATGTCAAGTCGAGTTCTTTTAACACTTGAAGTGCCATCATGAATGGTTTCAAAAGTATCCCATGCATCCTTTGTAGATTCATATCCTTGAATTTGATTGGACTCATTGATACCTACAAATGAGAAAATAGTTGTGAATGTTTTCGCATTAAAAGTTGAATTTCTTTTCTCACTTGGCGTCCATTGGTCTGATGGCTTCTCCTTGACATTCCCATGTTCATTGATACCTCTGATACTTGCTCTCATCTTCACTTTCCAATATCCATAATTTCCGGCCTCCAACATAACTGGTTTACCAAAAGAGTATAAATATCTTGGTCCTTCCATGTTGTCTTATAGGATCTCACACCAATGATTAGATTGACTCTAAAGTTTGGTGACCTGTTCCGATACCATTTGAAATGATGAGTATGACAACCTTTGTAACAATAATGAATAAGAAACACAAATTCTTAAACAAAAACAATTTTATTCACGAATCAGTCTTTTAAGTACACTTTATTTTCAATACAAAGCATTTAATACTACCATAATTAACTCACCTGAGTTAGACTAACATAATACTATACAAAGCATATTAGTTGTTGCCTCTATTTTGTTGACATCCCTCTCCCTAGATGTTTTCATTCTTTTAAGGTGTACTCACACACTAGAGCTTTGCTCAAAACCAGGAACAACCACTACAAAAAAACTGGCGATTTCCAACGGACGTATCCGTTGGAAAGCGCCCAAAATCCGTT
>CM071863.1:9637821-9666501 GCA_036759665.1 Gynandropsis gynandra
CCCCGGTTTCTAACGGTCTTGCAACGGATATGTCCAACGGATATTATCCGTTACAATCCGTCGCAAATTGTCAACGAATTTTTAACGAATTTTGGTAACGGCGATATTCCGTTAAAATCCGTTACAAAATCCAACGGATTGCAACGGATTCTCTCCCGTTGAAACCATGAACATATCCGTTGCAATCCGTTGCTATTTTTTTCCAACGGACGGATCCGTTGCCCCGTCCGTTGGAAATGGCGTGTTTTTTTGTAGTGAACTTCTTCTAGTCTTCAGCTTATTTTGCAATGAATCAAGAACGATTTCTCGTTTCTCGTTGAAAGAGCTGTTGAGGGAAGATAGGAGACAGAAAACCTAATCTTGCTCGTTTCTCTCAGCCATTTCTTTGGGGCCACTACTAATAGGATGCAGCTTGTTAAGCTCATTCCAAAGAGATTTAAACACACCAAAATGGTTTTTAAATGGAGAATCTCCCTTTTGGAGGCTTCCTAACATCTTCTTGACTTCAAACACAAGGTTGAGGTTGGAAACATTCCTATAGACACGTTCCAAGGTGTCCCATTTGTGGTTGATACTTTGATGTAAGAGAACAAAATAGATGGTTCTAGCGAGCTTTGAATGATAGCAAGGACAATTTGATCATCTTGATACCATTTTTCTTTGCTGGCGCTGGAACTTGCTTGAGTAGCTTCAGTGTGAGCTTTATCACCACTAGCAGCTTCACTAGGTTGAAAATTAGATATATGGTTCCACAAGCCTCTACATCTTATAGCAGTTTTAGCGAGACTTGACCATATGATATAGTTTTCTCCAGTGAGAACCATTAGAATAATATTTTGTAAAGAGTTATCCATGATAGGAACAAAGAGAAGAAACCAAACAAGGAACAAAATCAAAATCGAATAAAGCAGAGCAGAGCAGTAGAGTAGATCCTACAGCTCTGATACCATGTGCAAATGGAAAGACAAATCGAAATGAATAAGAAGAGAATTATGTTCTATATTGCATTGATTTGTTTTACATATTTATATTAGTTACAAGTGCATTGCATGACAAGTAGAAATAAATGAGGTGGTTGGAGGATAAGGGTGTAGAGCACTTAAGAGAAGTGGTTGGAGGAGAAGGGTTGAGAGCACTTAAGAGAGGTGGTTGGAGGATAAGAGTTTGCATGATACACATAACATTCCCCCTCAAGCTCCGCATGGCATGCGAAGGTGCCTCGTTAAAACCTTTTCTGAGACAAAACCGTGTGGGGAAAAAATCTGAGAGAAGGAAAAAGAGTACACCATTGAACTCTACTGTCATAATTGATGGTGTCTGTTTCTTGCTCAGTAAGATGTTCATTTCTTTGAGCTTCGATGCTTGAATTAGTTTTTTCTTGGCTTGGACTTAGTGCTTCATCGTCCCTTCTTCTTCATTGTTGGGACTCTTGTCGGGTTTCTCTATTAGACTCTTGAAGTTTGGACACAAGAATAAGCAGAGATGAGTTGATATCATACGAGGTGCTTAGATTTTCTAAGTCCTTCCAGTTTTTTATACATAGTAGCCCTTGCTTTCGTTGAACTTGACATCTCTAGAGACCAGAACATGCTTGGTTTGTGTCTGATAGCACTTATAGCCTTTCTACGTGTTCGAGTATCCGAGAAATATGCATTTACTACTCCTTGGTTCTAGTTTGTTTGTTTTTCCATCTGCAACAAATACATAATACACATCCAAAAATACAAAGATAGTTAATGTCAGGTTTCATGTTGTTCAATACCTTATACGGAGACGAATTTTTGAGGTATCTCGTGGGCAATCGGTTAATTAAATGACACACAACAATCACAACGTCTCCCCAGAAGTATTTTGGGACGTTCCTATAGAACATTATTGTTCATGACACTTCCATGAGGTGACGATTCTTTCATTCATCGACTCCATTTTGTTGCGGAGTGTATGTGCGCAACGTTTGATGTATGATCATGTGTTTAAGCCTGAATTACATGAACATATTTTTAACATACTCCCCGCCATTATCCGAGCGCAAGCATTTGATGTGAGTATTGTATTGTGTGGATACATAACTGTAAAACTTGGTAAAGGCATTAAACACATCATTTTTGGAGTTTAAGAGATAGATCCAAGTGTACTTGATTTCTCATCAATAAAGGACACAAAATATTTTTTGTTATCTCTTGTAAGACAAGGAGCAGTCCAAAAATCTGAATGAGTGAGTTCAAAACACTGATTATAAGTAGTCATAGATTCGGGAAAAAAAAACAACTCTACAATGCTTTCCTAGAATACAAGATTCACATAACTCATGAATGTATTTAACACTAGGAAGCAAATCATTTCTAGACTCGAGTTTCTGCAAAACATAGAGACCGTTTTTGAGTATTCCATGGCCAAAGACCTTTTTTTGTCTTAATATCTTATGACCAAAAGTTGTTAGTATCAAAGCAAATGGTGCAATTGAGTTCTTTAGCTAACTTTGGAACAGATATGAGTTCCCATGTATTTGTTCCAAAAACGATGGTATTCATTCCCAACTTTGCGATGAAGGTCTTATTATCAAATTTTCTTGAGAACAAATAGTACATATAATCTCATGATATTGAAATATCTTCTCTTTTATTAGTGGGTGATCGTTAGATTTTTAAACAATTATCTGCATCATTATTGAACGAGGATAATCCAGCCTATCATATCAAATCTTAAACACATTTTTATACATACGGTTGAATGTGGAAAAATGATCCAGTCATACTTATTTTTGTTAAATATAATATAGAGGATAAAGTCGATAATTTTTCCACAATATGTATCTTTCCAAAAATCATTGTCGTAATATAGATATCTTCATGAATACTGAGATAAAGTTTAAACAAAGTTGGTATATACCTACATCGTCTTGTGTTCACTCATGGTCAATTATATGTAGTTGTATCAAAAGTAAAAAAAACAAAAACAGATTGAAAATGTTGATACTTTACGAAAACAAAAAACCAAACACAAAAATAGTAAACATTGTATTTATAAAAGATATTACATACTTTACTATAATTTTTAAAATAAATTATAATTCATATATCTACGTAAACACTTATCATTGTATTATTTTCTATATATTTATAACTATTAAATTTTGCATATACATAAAATTACTACATAACAATGTAACATAATTTTCTATTGTAAATACTTAAAATATTACATATTCTCTTGTGTGTATAGCAAGTTCAAAACTAATATATATAATAGAAAGAATTTATATATGTATATATGATCATATATACTATATGATATATATATATAATCAAAAGAAATAAAATTATCAATACATTAAAAATTGAGTTGTTGCTAGATTCTAGTGAAGTCACATCAGCAATATTGTGGCAGTCACATAATCACTGACGTGACTTCATATAATTATTATTTTCATTTTAATTTTAATTTTAATTCTTAATAATAATATTTATAAAAATCATGGTTAGTTAATATGGATTGTATAATAAGACATGGTTAATTGCTTGTATCAATGCAAAATAAATAGAGATTTAAATTTTAATTATTACTAAAGTGAAAATCTATATATAAAAAGTAGCAAAATCTCTCAACCCTATGTCACCTCATCATCTTATTATTATTTTATTTTATTTTTTTATTCTACATTAATTCCTATTCATAAATTACTTTAAATGAATTGCATACTAGTAATATTAATATTTTAAAGAAAGATAAAATATTTATATTAACTAGAAAATATCCCGCGCGATGCGCGGGTCTCTATATTAATTTTTACAATACGATATTAATATTTAGATTAAAATTTTATTGTTACAGAAAACATAATTTAAATATTATATTGCATAAAATAGATAATTATTAAATTTAGAATAAAAAAAATTATATATAATCCATGAAATCAATTTAATAAATTTAAATGAATTTATATATAGATATATATATAAATACAAAGTGCAATGGTGACAAATCATTAGCATTAAGAAGTAAAAAAAAAAGCATACTTATAACATACATCTTCCAAGAACCTACAACATTTATCCCTATATCCTTCAAAGCCTCCAATGTCAATAATGGCAAAACCTATTGAGCCTGTCACACTATTCAAAACTTCACTCTCAAGAACCCTACTCTTTCAACCCAAATGGATAACATTTTGTCGGAGCTTTGAAAGCTGCTCGTTCATCTACATCATATGCTTTAGGAGTCGTGGGAAACGAGACACAGCCTTCAATCATCTAGTGCTCGCATATATGTCAGCAGAAGGTTCTCCAGATATATATACAATTGAGTAAATAATGGCAAATCTACGCCTTCTTGCTTCGTTTAGCCAATCCAGCAGTCTTGTACAAGGTCGCTTCGTAGATATTGGAGTTATATATAATATAATTTTGTGGCATTTAGCACAAACCACTTCTGCTTCGTTTAGCCAATCCAGCAGCAGTGTTGTTTCTGGAAGTTGAACCTGAAACTCCAATATCTAATAAACCAGATAAGAAGAAATTTAGAAAGCATTAACAAATAATAGGGATAACATCTAAAGAGTAAAGATATCAAAACAACCTCTGACTTTAACTTGCAAAGAGCATCCAATTCAACTCCTGCTGGTTGCGTGTTTGTCAAGTATTTTTTTCCTTTTCAACACACGTCTAAAGAGGCCATGAGAGAAAGCGGTTCTCATCAAAATGCATGAAAAGAAAGAAGAACCAGGAAAATCAAAACTGTGTTGGTTATGTTCATAAGCGAGAACCTAATCATATCACAGAAAAGGAACATCAGTAAGATGGAACTACCAAGCGAAATATAGATAGACCTTCTTAATATTTATCTGATTCTTAGAACTTTTTGGATATTATATTGTTTATAATGACATGTTTTCCAGAGTTAACCTGTCGATTGTTGAGTTTGATGAACTCTGAGGCACGGGAATGCCCAATAATTTCCCCAAATTAGAGACGGAGAATCGATTTCATGCCGGAGAATTGCTTGCCTTTGCTTCTCACGTTCGTTGCAGTCTGCTCTAATCGTATTGCCGAACATCAGCAGTAGGAGAAAATTGCAGTAACACAAAACCTTCTTTTGATACCTTGAATGCTCTAGACTACACAAATTTTTTTAACAAAATCAGAACAACATGACATATCAATCAATCCAAAACTCAAACAAAACGCTTAAGCTTGGAAAGGGAATATACATCAAAAGCCACAAATTCCGGTGGTCGTGGCTCCACTGTAAGAGATGCTTTCCCTTTGTATAGTGAATGGCCCACGAAAAACCGAGCCGGCAAGCCTTCGGCTACACAAATGAACAAACAACATAACTCCAAAGTTCATAATGAGGTAAATTGATACATGAACTCTACGAAAATTCACAAACTTTCCTTCTAAATTGGGACCAAATTTCCATATTGCCAAGCTAAAGCACTAACCCAATAGCCTACCGTTTTGCGAAGAAGAAGAGTCACCGAATCTCTGCTTCTCGAAGTAATCTGCCTGTCGTGACTTGACGGAGAACCGCACCTCGCCGTGGCTTTTGAGGTAACGCCGCATCGCTTCAGGAAAAAACCACCGTTAGAGATAACGGAAGATGACGATGGAAAGCCGCGGCGTTACACCGGTTACCTCAAAAGCCACGGAGGATGACGATGGAAAGCGATGTGGCGTTACACCGGTTAGCTAGGGTTTTGGAATTGACCGCCATTGGAGGAGAAGGAAGAATCGAAACGGACGAGAGCTTATTTCCCGTCTCCTTCACCTCTGCCCCTCCATCTGTACCTGCCCAAAAAAAATTGAGATAAGAAATCAGAAAGGGAGGGGAAGGAAGAATCGAAATGGTCGGTAGCTTATAGCCCATCTCGTTCACCTCTGCCCCACGATTTGTACCTGCGAAATAAAAATTGAGATAAGAAATCGGAAAAGGAGGGGAATGAAAAATCGAAACTATTGGTAGCTTGTCCTCAGGTTCCTCGCAACCCAAAAAATTGAAGAAATACAATATTATCGTGGGAGAATAAATCCACAGTATAGTTGTGGGAGCTTGAAAATGAAGGAATACAGAAGGTGAATTAAAGTGAACATTAATGGAGAGAAATGAAGAGGGAAGAGAATGCAGATAGTGGAAAGATTTTTTTTAAGTAATTAGAAGGGTGACGTACGTGGCTTGCTGAGAGACCAGAATTGCTGAGAATTAAGGAAAGATTCAGACTTTTAATATATTGATTTAGAGGATAATTTAGTTATTATATATGTAAATAAAAAAATAAATAAATAAATTAATTAATAAATATATATATATATAAAGTTGCAAAATCTCTCAATTTTTCACACTTTCACCTCATCATCCTATTATTATAAAACTTTGAATACAAATTAAAAAGAATTTGGGTTATAAAATAATTGAAAATTAATAGAAACTAATGAAATGAGATAAATAAATTAATAAAAAACAAAAAAATGTTTATATATTTATTTGAAATGAAAATTTAGTAAATTATTAACCCTGAACGAAATAATTATTAATAAATATTGATTTTTATGCACTCTCTTTTTTCAAACTTCCACATCATTAAAGTATTTTTTTGTTTTTATTCTACATTAATTACCATTAATATATTACTTTAAATGAATTATATATTAGTAATATTAATATTTTAAAGAAACACAAAACATTTATATTAACTAGATGATACCCACGCGTTGCGCGGTTTTGTGGTAATTAAATTGTATTTTTTAAAATGTTGTACATAATTCAATAATTCAAACATTGTCATGATATTTGATATATGTATCGACCAATACAAATACACAAATTCAAAATTTCAAAGTAAAAATTTAAAGAATAGTTTTAGAAAATGTAATGTAAAATAACATTGCGATTTGTTCATAATATCTTTAAAATTTTTAAATATAATTTGTTGTAGGAAATAATCGCATTATTTGGACAAGAGTTTTTCACATTATTGATTTTCCTATCCTTGCCTGCATAATTTTTAGAACAAAATTTAATTTATAACGTGATTAAAAAACAATTATTGAGGTATGACCGACCATAATTAATCTATAAACCTTAACTATATTTGGATCTCTTGATTCTCTTTAGATTTTGATTGATGTAAAAATTATGGAGCATAACCGTCGTAGTGTTAACAAACCTGAGTGATACATTTACAAAGGATAAATACGTAACAATGTGAATCTAAAAAATATTAATTAATATAAATGTTAATTTATTTTTGTAATACATTTGATCATAATGAGAATAATGACTGTTACGATCATAATTGTTTTCTTGACAATCATTTGAGCAATATTTGAACGAAAATGCATAGCAAATTTATCCTATATCGATATTTTTACGACATATTTTCTGTATTTGAAATGGTTCAAGCAAGGTGAGAAAATTAGTGCAGAAGAAATACCATAATAGATTAATAAAGAAAAAATACTAAATGTTTACCGATTCAACATAATGGGTTAAGAAAGCGAAAATATTTGAAATGACAACGAAAGCAAATAAAGTAATTAACATAAATGATGTAAAAGACATTGTAAGGATGTAGATTGATACTTGCGTTCAGATCTGTTTAGACTCTTGCAAATTTATCTATAACCAGTTTTTGTTACAATCGGTTCTTGATCAGAGCAATTAGCCTGATCAACGGTTCTCAACCCATGACTACATATATTTGACATTGACTGAAAACTGGTTTTAGTATATACAATTTCATTTGTTGCAAGCTTATTCTTTAACTTTTGTTTATGGTCATTGCATAACGTAGTCTAAGGGAAATTGCATTCTTCGCAACATAAATGGTAGAGTTGTATCAGTTGGTGATCAAATAATTATTGGAATGAGGACTCTATTTCCAATATATATGTCCGTGATAATTTCTCTCTAACACTCTAGATGCTAATTGAGTAACAATCAATTTCTTTCCATTGCATTTACCCTAGATTATGATGCACAATTTGATTTTTATTTTATGAATTGATATATTATATTGAGAGCGTTTATTTATATTTTTTGCATAGTGATTTTAACAATAACCATGGTTATTGTATTTATATCTTTAGAATATAAAATAGTTATCTGAATACATTTTTTTTTGTTTTTATGGGGAGATATAATAAAAAACAAAATATTTTGGTTGATAGTGTATTTGAATACAATTGTTGATATTAGATAAATTAAGAAAACGTTATGGAACCCGCAAGATCGAATTTAAATATAAGTTGTTTCAGATTTAAATATTAAAATCAAGGGATTATGTCTCCGCCGCAAGGCGACTCATCGATCAAGGGAAGCCATCTCAAGCTATTCAAACGGTAACTCCATGTCGTCATCTTTTATGTTGTAGATTTTGCGCCTCTCCCATTGATCGCAACTGGTTCCAGCGGCCACGGCTTGTAAAGGCACGCTCCTCGTTCTTTGGCCTCTGAAAGTTGTGAAGCCATTGCCAATAAAGAGTTACAGGATATACTGAGCATGTTTTCAAGAGGAGATATTCGTACCATTCTTGCATTGGGTGACAAAGACGATGCCCTGAAAAGGAAAGAACAATTCTGAATTAGTTTCGAAGATTTTTTGAAAATGACGAAAATTGGATAATGTTCACGAATACCTTGGGACGGGGCTTTGCCTTGAGGAGTGGTGCATCGCTGTGCTGAATCCATTCAGAGAGTCTCCATGTCTTCTGCCACTTCCACCTGAACTGAACAATCCATTGGTGATGACTTCTCTTCCACCTCCATAGCTGCCCACTTTGTTGTCCTAGCGCCGCTAGTTTCCTCATGGACACTTGTCCATTGGTACCAGCTGTACCCGACAAAGGCATCAAGAATTAACTTTTAGTTGCGAATTTTGGCATTCTGTAACATCTCCTTTATTGAAGAACACAAGATAGGGTTGTGACGAAAGGAACCTTTACCTTCTTGTTTGGATCTATGAATGAGGCTGACTCTCTCACTATTCCATTAACAATCCCCGGGCTAAACTTAAGTTTTTTCTATGCTGGCACCGACATTGGAGAAGGTGGGTCGCTCTCGACTTCAGCTATATGTTTTTTTGGACTCGGTGGCGTTCCTATTCGAGGATTCATTTTGCTGTAATATCAGCTAAATGAAGCAAAATGGGCACTAAAACGTCTTTGAGGTCGACTGAAACTGGATTATATGCATGACAATGGAAAGGGCGATGTAATGTTACCAATGGAGACAAAGCTAACGAAGTCACGACTGCTTGCTCCCTTAATCTTAGTTCCTTTTCCGCTTCTTTCCTTCTCACTCTGCCCTAGAAGGACAACAATTTCTTTGTATTCATCCTTCATCTCCTTGATTTCTAAATCTTTTTCCCATGATTGGCATCTGCAAGTGCATTCCAAATTCAAAAAATTCCTAAAACAACTTAAAAGACAAATAATAAGCCACAGATGCACAATGTCTTTTGCTTTCTCAGCAAATGTTCTTGTTGTTGCAAGTAAAATTGGAATTCTGAGTACCTAGCTTCTAAAAGAGAGTTGAATATATATTAAAGCAGATTCTTCACCTCTCCCATTGATCGCAGCTGGTTCCAGCGGTCACGGCTTGTAAAGGCACACTCTTGTTCTTCGGCCTCAGAAAGTTGTGAAGACATTGCCAATAAATAATTACAGGATATACTGAGCATGTTTTCAAGAGGAGATATTCGTACCATTCTTGCATTGGGTGACAAAGACGATGCCCTGAAAAGGAAAGAACGATTATGAATTAGTTTCCAAGATCTTTTGAAAATGACGAAAATTGGATAGTGTTCACGAATACCTTGGGACGGGGCTTTGCCTTGATGAGTGTTGCATCGCTGTGCTGAATCCACTTACACTTGAACTAAATAATCTATTGGTGATGACTTCTCTTCCACCTCCATAGCTGCCCACTTTGTTGTCCTACTGCCGCTAGTTTCCTCAGACTCCATCTTATCCATGTCTGCGGTGTTTCCTTTACACAACCTCAGAGATTTCACATTTCGCTTAATGACCTACGGAGATCACGGATCTCAAAGCAAATTAGTTGCAGGACTCGATATATCATAGTTACTGAATTTCAAGAATCAGTGAGTTCGAATTCAACTCCCTGTAACACAGAATCGTAAGGGTTTGTCTCATCCTAAACATCTTTGTTTGGAAACTTAGGGTTTTCAAATGCATATTCAGAAATCAACCACATGAGTGTCAAATACTTGTTCTTGGGATAGACCAATTGCTCCAACAGCTACATTCGACCCTGAAAACAGCAATTTGCGAGAATTAGAAACGTGGGAACAGAAAGACTAAAAACAAAATGTGACGACATGGGCAATACCTGGGAAAAATGGAGGTAGAGGACATGGCTTTTTGGTAGGCAAGAGGCCGAGATCGCCGATGGGATAGGGTGCCGTAGGGATAGCGTATCCTGGAGGGACGAAGGCGAAGCAGCACGTGGAAAGCGGCAGAGGGGGGGAGGCGTTCCAAACAGCTTCATTCGACCCTGAAAACTGCAACTTGCGAGAATTAGAAAGTGGGAACAGAAACCCTAAAAAACAAAAATGCGACGACATGGAAAGGCTTCTCAAAGAACCAAACAGAAATAGAGATACAATAGCAAGAGAGAGAAAACGGAACAAAACCTTAGCAAAGAAAATTCATTAAAGGAGAAACCTTTGTAGAACCGCCAAGATCCAGATCACCCCATCGGCAACTGTCACAATGACCGACAAAAAAGGAAACAGAGAATGGGAAAGATCGAAGACGATGGAGGATTTCCGAAGCGGGTTTCTGAGTTATGTCACTCTGACAGTCGGAGTGCTCTCCAATTTGGTGGGTATTTGAAATTTTTAAGAGAATCAATGAGTCAATGCAATGGAATTTGAAGGGTTCACAAAATTTAGCTGACGGTATAAGTAAAGGCCGACGAACCATTAGGGATCTCCCTGAACATTGTTCCTCGACCCTGTAAAAAAACTCCAAAAACCCAGGAAAAATAAAAACCCTATCCCTAACGCGCAACAATATAAGCATGGTTATACCTTCTCAATCGACACAAACTTGCTTCCAGAGGACCGTGAAGGAGTGGGCGACGAACTGAGGCGGGATGAACCGGAAGACGGGTTACGAGCGCCGTGGGAGATTCTTGCGATAACCGGATAGGAAAAAAACCTCCAATTCCTGCAGGGTCAATGGTGAGGTGAGGAGAGCGTGGGAGAGGGAAGAGAGATCGTCCGGATATCTTAAAACACCTAAAATTATCGTCCGGATAGCTTAAAACACCTCCGATTCTTGCAGGGGCGATGTTAAGGCGAGGAGATCGTGGGAGAGAGAAGAGAAAGCGTGAAAAAAGTTGAAATGAATGCAGGTGGCTGAGGTGGCTCGCTGAGAAGCGAGAATGGCTGAGGAGAAAGGAAAGTGTTGCCTTTTTAACATATCGATTTAGAGGATATTTTAGTTATTATATATGTAAATAAATAAAAAGTTAGTAAATTAATTAATCTATATATAAAAAGTTGCAAAATCTTTCAATTCTCACACTGTTACCTATCATCCTATTATTATAAAACTTTGAATACAAATTAAAAAGAATTTGGGTTATATAATAATTAAAAATTATTAGAAACTAATGAAATGAGATAAATAATAAAATATAAATAAATAATCATATAAATATGTTATATAAAATTATATAAAATACAAAATATTTAAATATTTCAAATTTTATATGTAAAAGATAACAAAACGTATTTATGTGAATAAAATTTAATAGTATATTTTATATGAAAATTTGGTCATAAGAAATTGAAAAAAGTTTGGAAATTGATAAAATGAGACAAATAAATAAAATAGAGAGATAAAACTATACATATGTTGTATAAATCCATATACTTTTTTTTATTCACGAATTCTATGAAATATATTAATATTTCAACATTTATATTTGATTGTAGTTGTATAATAAATTTATGTACTTAGATGAAAGTTTGATTTTATAAAAATATGAAAAATATTAGAAAACAAATGATAAAATTGATAATCGTGTATTATATTATATCTAAAAATTTTGTTTTAAAAATCACATATTTTTTATATAACATTGATATCACCATCATATATTATTGAGTTATAATAATTAGATCCTACCAATTTTTTTATGATTTTAAACAAAAATATAAATATATTATCTATTTTTTGTAAAATGATATAGAAAATATATCATCACATTTAATTATGATATATAAATTCCAATTGTATAATTAAAAATTGATAAAAAAAAACTCCGCTCATCGAGCGGATTCTATACTATATAACTATCAACTAAATAGACGGTGTATGTTCACTGAAAATGGATCGGGATCGTACTAAAACTATTTTTATATGTTACTTTGTTGATATTGTAATTCCTACATGATAAATCAACAACTATTATCATGTGTATCACATCAAAGGATGTCTTATCATCGAACAATATCATATCTTATGAAGATCATGGTTTGGAGAAATTCTCATTCGCTTATTATCCAAAATGATTGGATATGGCATTAATCCGAACAAAAATGAATATAAGGGTGTTTGTTTGGCTCTTTAAAGAAATAGAGACAAAAGTTCGATTGAACATAGAATCACCATGCGTGAAAGTAGAATAATAAAGGTTACTCGGTATAAAATTATTCTTGATTCAAGCTTTTTGTATGTGATACTAAGAATTATGGTTTAATATGGTAAATAATTTGTTTTTCAAGTTTTTAAGAAGATATTGGAGTGGAAATAAATAAACAACATCAAATCTATAACATCTCATAGGAGTTTAGAAGGTGTGAACAGAAAGAATAATAGAAGACGAGTGAATTATAAATTTGAACTAATTAACTATGCTAATGAGGTATGGTTTCAGTGAAATGATAAGAGAGAATGGAAGAGGAAGAAGATAGAAGAGGAAATGATTCATTTATTCATGTGGATGATACGATAAATCCTTTGAAATTTCTTTGTCACTACTCATACAAAAAACATGATGGAGTTTTGATTTCATTTTTATTATACTTTATATTGTAAAATAAACATAAATAATAAAAGAAAATGTAGAGAAAATTTGTAACAAAAAATTGGAAGACAAAAATAAAGCTTGCAAAGTTAATTAAAATTCTAAACAATAAGCACCAAATACTATGTATCACCATATTATATATAGTTTCTATTAGCTTCATATTTTTCAAACTATAAAAAATTAGTTTTTTCCACTTAATTTTATTATTAAACAAGATCAATTTTATGTTATAATATATTTTTTTATTAGCATTTATTATCTATTATTCGATAAAATAATATATATGCAATCCATGAACCAAAATTTTTAATATTTCTAATATATCGATTTATTTTTCAAAGATTAATTTTTGTTATATATTTGCAAATTTTTAACATCCAGCGCATTGCGGGGGTTCTTTTTCTAATCTATATATAAAAAGTAGCAAAATCTCTCAACTCTCATGATACCACCTCATCATCCTATTATTATTTTATTTTATTTTTATATTCAATATTAATTAGCATTCATAAATAACTTTAAATGAATTATATATTAGTAATATTAATATTTTAAAGAAACACAAAATATTTATATTAATTTAGAGGATATTTTAGTTAATATACAAGTAAATAAATAAAAAGGCAGTAAACTAATAAATAAAAAAACAAAAAAAATATATATATTCATTTGAAATAAAATTTAGTAAATTATTAAATTTGAACAAAATAATTATTAGCAAATATTGATTTTTATGCATTCTCTTTTTTCAAATTTTTTTTTTCAAGTTTCCACATCATTAAAGTATTTTTTTATTCTACATTAATTATCATTCATAAATTACTTTAAATTAATTATATATTAGTAATATTAATATTTTAAAGAAACACAAAAATATTTATATTAATTTAGAGGATATTTTGGTTATTATGTATGTAAATAAATAAAAACATTAGTAAATTAGTAAATCTGTATAAAAAAGTTGTAAAATCTCTCAATTCTCACACTATCACCTCATCATCCTATTATAATAAAACTTTGAATACAAATTAAAAGAAATTTGGGTTATAAAATAATTGAAAACTATTAGAAACTAAAGAAATGAGATAAAACAAATAGATAAATAATCATATAAATATGTTATATAAAACTATATAAACTACAAAAGATTTTAATATTTCAGATTTCAAATTTTATATGTAAAATATAACAAATTTACGTATTTATGTGAAATAAAAATTAATAGTATATTTATATGAAATTTTGGTTATAAGAAATTGAAAAAAAATATTAGAAATTGATAAAATGAGACAAATAAATAAAATATAAATAGATAAACATATCAGTGTTGTAAAAGTCGCTAGGCGCTAGTCGGGTGGTCTGTCAGCGCCTAGCGACTAGTCGAATTAGTCGGCGATTAGTAGGTGATTAGGCGATTTTGTTTTTTTAATTTTTTTAATATATATTTAATTTTTAAAATTATGAAATATATTAAAATATAACAAAAATAAACAAAATATTATATATAAAATATAAAATTCCATAAATTTATTAACTATATCATAAACATAACAAAATATTAATAAAAATATAAATATATCAAATAAATAAAAAATAGATAGATAAACATATAGATACGTTGCATAAATCCATATATTTTTTCTTATTCACGAATTCCGTGAAACATATTAATATTTCAAAATTTATATTTGATTTGTACTTATATAATAAATTCGCGTACTTGGATGAAAGTTTGGTTATAAAAATATGAAAAATATTGGAGACTCTGAAATAAAACAAATGATAAAATTGATAATTGTCTAATATATTATATCTAAAAATTTTTGTTTTAAAAATCATATATTTTTTATATAACATTGATATCACTATCATATATTATTGAGTTATAACAATTACATTCTGCCAATTTTTTTGATGTTTTAAAAAAACTAAATATATTATCTATTTTTTCTTTCGTAAAATGATATAGAAAATATATCATCACATTTAATTTTTTGTCTTTCTAAATAATGATGTATTTGTGATATATAAATTCAATTGCATAATTAAAATTGATAAAACTCTGTGCATTGAGTGAGTTCTGTTACTTTGTTGATATTGTGGTTCTTCCATGGTAATCAACAACTATTATCATGTGTATCACATTAAAGGATACAACATCATCATATCTTATACAGATCATGGTTTGGAGAAATTCTCATTCGCTTATGATTGGATGTGATATAAATCCGAACAAAAATGAATATAAGGGTGTTTGTTTGGCTCTTTGAAGAGGTAGAGAAAAAAGTTCGATTGAATATAAAATCACCATGCGTGAAAGTAGAATAATAAAGTTTACTCGGTATAAAATTATTCTTGATTCAAGCTTTTCGTATGTGATACTAAGAATTATTATTTCATATGGTAAATAATTTGTTTTTCAAGTTGTTAAGACGAGATTGGAGTGGAAACAAATCAACAACATCAAGTATATAACATCTCATAGGAGTTTAGAAGCTTTGAACATAAAGAATAGTAGAAGACGAGTGAATTATAAATTTGAACTAATTAACTATGCAAATAAGGTATGCTTTCGGTGAAATGATAGGAGATGATGGAAGAGGAAATGAAGATAGAAAAAGAAACCATTCATTTGTTCATGTGGATGATACGATAAATCTTTTGAAATTTCTTTGTCATTACTCATACAAAAAACATGATGGATTTTTTATTTCATTTTTATTATATTTTATATTGTAAAATAAACATAAATAATAAAAGAAAATGTAGACAAAATTTGAAAAAAAAAATTGGAAAAAAATAAAGATTGCAAAGTTAATTAAATTCTAACCAATAAGCACCAAATACTATGTATCACCATATACTAATATGTTATCATGTTTTAAATTTTTTTCACTCTAACTATGAGCCAGTGGATTCAATTATTTTGTTTTTTTCATATGACTTTAAGATATAGAAGAAATATTATAACAATTAATTTTATTTTAGACAAAAATATTCACATTCATAGTTTAATGCAATATATTTTCACCTCATTGATATTCTATTAGCTTTATATTTATTTTTATTATCCCGTGTTATTAAAGATTATTTAAAAATATATTTTCCACTTAATCTTATTATTCAAATAGATCAATTTTATGTTATAACATTCTGATATTTTTTTATTAGGATTCGTTACTTATTATTCAATAAAATAATATATATGCAATGTCATGAACCAAAATTTTTAATATTTCTAATATATTTATTTATTTTTAATAGATTAATTTTATTATATATTTGCAAATTTTTAACATCCCGCGCATTGCGCTGGTTCTTTTTCTAGTCTATATATAAAAAGTTGCAAAATCTTTCAATTCTCATGTTGTCATCTCATCTATTATTATTTTATTTTATCTTTTTATTCTACATTAATTACCATTCATAAATTACCGTAAATGAATTATATATTAGTAATATTAATATTTTAAAGAAACATAAAATACTTATATTAATTTAGAGGATATATTGGTTAATATATATTTAAATAAATACAAAATTAATAAATGAATAAATTATAAAAAAATATGTTTATATATTTATTTGAAATAAATTTTTTTGTTAATATATATGTAAATAAATAATTACCATTCATAAATTACTTTAAATGATATATATTAGTAATATTAATATTTTAAAGAAAGAAATATATTTATATTAATTTAGAGGATATTTTTATTAATATATATGTAAATAAATGAAAAATTAGTAAATTAATAAATAATAATAAAAAATATTTATATATTTATTTGAAATAAAAAATTTTTGTTAATATATATGTTAATAAATAATTATCATTCATAAAATACTTTAAATGATATATATTAGTAATAATAATAATTTAAAGAAATATAAAATATTTATATTAATTTAGAGGATATTTTTGTTAATATATATGTAAATAAATAAAAAATTAATAAATTATAAAAAACAAAAAAAAATAAATATTTATTTGAAATAATTTTTTTTAATATATATGTAAATAAATAATTAGCATTCATAAATTATTTTAAATTATATATATTAATCATATTAATATTTAAAGAAACACAAAATATTATATTAATTTAGATGATATTTTTGTTAATATATACGTAAATAAATAAATAAATAAAACAAAAAAATGTTTATATATTTATTTGAAAAAAAATTAGTAAATTATTAAAATTGAACAAAATAATTGTTAATAAATATTAATTTTTTATGAATTCTCTTTTTTAAGCTTTCAAATCATTAAAGTATTTTTTATTGTTTTTTTATTCTACATTAATTACCATTCATAAATTACTTTAAATAAATTATATATTACTAATATTAATATTTTAAGAAACACAAAATATTTATTTTAATTTAGAGGATATTTTAGTTATTATATATGTAAATAAATAAACAAATTAGTAAATTAATAAATTTATATATAAAATTTTCCAAAATCTCTCAATTCTCATAGTGCCACCTCATCATCCTATTATTATAAAACTTTGAATACAAATTAAAATAATTTAATATATTTAATTTTATTAATTTAAAAATTTGATTTTAAACATAAATAAAATTAATCTATGTATACAAAGTTGTATATCATGGTTTTAAACATAAATAAAATTAATCTATGTATACAAAGTTTTAAACATAAATAAAATTATCATCGAACAACATCATCATATCTTATGTAGATCATGGTTTGGAGAAAATCTCATTGTCTATCATCCAAAATGATTGGATGTGGCATAAATTCGAACAAAAATGAGTATAAGGTGTTTGTTTGGCTCTTTGAAGAAGTAGAGACCAAAAGTTCGATTGAATATAGAATCATCATGCTTGAAAGTAAAATAATGAAGGTTACTCGCTATAAAATTCTTCTTGATTCAAGCTTTTTGTATGAGATACTAAGAACTATGATTTTATATGGTAAATAAATTGTTTTTAAAGTTGTTAAGAAGAGATTAGAGTTGAAAGAAATGAACAACATCAAGTATATAACATCTCATAAGAGTTTAGAAACTGTGAACATAAAGAATAGTGGAAATGAGTGAATTATAAATTTGTACTAATTAATTATGCTATCGAGGGGTGACCGCCGTGAAATGATAGGAGAGGATGGAAGAGGAAGATGAAGACAGAAGAGGAAACGATTCATTTGTTCATGTGGATGATACGATAAATTCTTTGAAGTTTCTTTGTCATTACTCATACAAAAAATATGATGGAGTTTTGATTTCATTTTATTATATTTTATATTGTAAAATAAACATAAATAATAAAATAAAATGCATAAAAAAATTTTGAAAAAAAAATGGAAGAAAAAAAATAAAGATTGCAAAGTTAATTAAAATTCTTACCAATAAACATCAAATACTATATATCACCATATAATAATATATTATATATGTTACATATTTTTTATTTTTTTCATTCTAACTATGAGTGAGTTAATTCAATTATTTTGTTTTTTCATATGCTTTTAAGATATAGAAGAAATATTACAACAATTGATTATATTTTAGACAAAAATATTCACATTCATAGTTCAATACAATATATTTTCACCCCATTGATATTCTATTAGCTTCATATTTTTTTTAATTATCCTATGTTATTAAAGATTATTTAAAAATATATTTTTCCATTTAATCTTATTATTAAAATATATCAATTTTATGTTATAACATTCTGATATATTTTTATTAGGATATATTACCTATTATTCGATAAAATGATATATGCGCAATGTCGTGAACCAAAATTTTTAGTATTTATAATATATCGATTTATTTTTAATAGATTAATATTATTATATATTTGCAAATTTTTAATATCTCGCGCATTGCGCGGGTTTTTTTCTAGTAATTGTAAAACCTATCTTTTTTATTACGGTTTTGGAAAGTGGTAAGATTATATGTGAGATGTTATAAATGGTTATGATGATGATAAGGGCATCTAAATTTTATTACATTTAATTATAATTTCTTTAATATGAATTAATAACTCGCTCAATAAGGTGATGTATGTAATGTGTTTACATATATGTGTATATATACACATATATAACTTGATATATGTGACAGATTGATTTATATATTACGTGTTATAAATTAAGAGTGATTTTTTTATATTCTAGGTGTTTAAAAATCAGCATTAAGAATATAATAACAAGATGATATATATGTATATATATAACTTGATATATGTGACACATCGATTTATATATTACGTGTTAAATGAGGACTAATTTTGTTATATTCTTTTGATTCAAAATCAACATTAAAAATATAATAATAAGGTGATATATATGTAATGTATACATATATATACATATATAACTTGATATATGTGACAAATGGATTTTTATATTGCATGTTATAAATTAAGACTATTTTTTATATTTTAGGGGATTTAAAATCAACATTAATAATATAATTATTATTTTATAATCATTATTTTCATTTTAATTTCAATTATTATTAATAATACTAGGTAAAGATCCCGCGGGATGCGCGGGTGAGTATATTAATAATAACATTTATCGATAAAAAATGTAATTTGAATATCATCATGCATAAAATCGAATAATAATAAATAATTATTAAAAATAGAATATGAAAATTTATATACAATCCATAAAGCTAAACTAATATATTCAAATAAATTTATTAAGATATATTGAACTTCAACTCATTTGTGAAAACTTCTACACAAATATTGTTATATTTCATTTTTGTATAATAAAAAGATAAGTAATGAGACTATAGAGAATGGAATAAATATTTTTTTATTAATTGAAAAATAATAAAACATTAATTTACTTTGGTTGAAGTGGTTAATGATCATCATATTCAACTATTAAAAATATTAATGGATCATAAAAATAGTAAACTTTCTTTCCAAATAACAGATTTCATATAATTTATTTTAGTAATATGAAGAGCTAACTTCTTTTGCATTTGATGATAATACTATGTTTTCAAGTTTCTGAAAACTATAGATTACCGTAACAACATATGCTAAATTGCATTATATTGTTTCAAAAATCATTTTTTGTGGTTTGGTTCCTTAGTAAGTAAAAGATTCGTCCTTTGAATTCGTTCACTTCTCTTCTCCATCCTCCTCGATCATGTTGATCTTTACCACTGCCTCCTACTTCAAATTTTGGATTCTTTTCACTGGTTCGATATTTCTTGTATAGGCATCCTTGACATTCGTGGTTTTTCAACTTGTTTTCAAACAAATGATAAGAATCGTTTATGTTAAAAGAGCGATATAGAAGAAATAAACTAAACAAATCTCCATAAAAAAATATTATAAGCAGTTCAATTGTTTCAAAAGATATTACTTGCTTTGGTTACCAACAACTATTGTGGTAGGGCATGACCAATCCATTTTATATATGGATACATACAAATCAAACCAAAATCAACAATACGACAAATATTAACATGAACTCATATATGGATATACATACATATATGAGTTCATGAGTTGTGCAATTCAATTCCAATTCATACCGCCTAGTACGCTCTTATTTCACCCACATACACAACTACAATACCAATGTGAACACAAAAAAGTTGTTAACCAGCTATTCTTTTAGACACCATGACAGAACAAAAGACATACCTTGAATATAATCCCATCCAAAGCCATTGCATTACTGGCTTCTTCAACAGACCTCATCTCCACAAAAGCTAACTTCTTTTCATGGTTTATGTACACATTGACAACAGCATCACCTGTGGGCATTGAATTAAAAACAATTTCAACAAGCCTCGATAAGGATCCGACCAATAGTTGCAGCTGAATATTATACCTGGACCAGCGGTGTTTCCGCCAATAGCAGCCATAACCTGGCTAAAATATGTTGCAACAGACTGCAATACAGGAATGCAAATCAATATGAGCGATAGATGCAAAAAAAAGTTTCAGGAAACAAAAAGACGAAAAAGTGAATATTAAATCTGTTAATTGGCTGCTGGGGAAAGTCCATTGACATAGACTCTGCGTGGGTGTCTAGTAGCCTGAAGATATATTAAATGAATAAGCAGTTGAAAAAGTATTTGCAACTGGCTTTTCACATGATAAAGGTAAAGTCGTCGACTTTCATAAGCTTCAGAACACCCTTTGGAGTAGTTCCTGCGTAAAATTAGGATGATGAATCAATCGAAGCAGAACTTATTGAAGGCAGTTTTACCTTCGCCGGAGTAATATCCTTATGATATTCATGGCATTAGCAAAGAAAATAACAACAACAATGAGCCAAGCAGCTGGCATCAGCAAAGAAAATTAACAGCAACGATGAGCCTAGCACCGGCAAACCATGAACAAATCATACCAGAAGCACCATCAAAGAAGATAAAAGCAAGGGTTATCATTATACCTGAAAATGAGTAAGACATTCGGATTTCTCATCGCCGAACTGGCATAGAAATCAAGAAAAACGCCCTGACATGATAGATACGAAGCGAAAACTCAGTGATAATATAGACATATATCAAGCACGGGAAGGAATATGTTGGCAGGACCACACTGGAAAACAAACCTCAAACAACAGTAGATAGACAGAAACGCGAGTACCCAGTCAACCTCAAACAACAGTAGATAGACAGAAACGCGAGTACCCAGTTGTAGACAAACATTTACAAATAGTTGTATTTCGTCAGTTGAAACATCAAAATCTTTGTATGAGTGCATCTGTATAAGACACAACCTATTGTGAATTAGTACAAACCACAAAGATGATTACTATTTCACGAAGATAATAGAATTTCATGTTCAATTTTTTTCCACACTGATGTCATGCTTCTTAACATTTCAAACTATTGAGAACATCTGAGATATTAATTGAGCCATTAACATTATCACAGAGTACCAGATCAATTACCATAGCGTAACTTACAGCAGTAAACACATAAATATTACTAAGTTTGTTGGAAAAAAATTCAATATCTAATCAAGATTGTCCAAACATGCTGAAGAAATACATTGTCTAGGAGGAAATGCAAACTAACCAAGTAGCAAACCAATAGAATAAAGGAATTGTGTAAAAGATAACAATTATACGATATCCAGTACCGATAGGCGGAAACTTCACCTTATAATGACGTCGGCGCTTGAACCAGTGAAGGGTTTGAACAGAGCATCACTCATTTCAACAGTTCGGGTCTACGAACGGACACAAGCGCTGCATTTGGGGGGTCACGGCCAGCGGCTGGAGTCGGCAACCTATAAAGGCCATAGGCGACAAATCAGACGCAAAAATAAAAGAATAAGAGCTAACACTTACCAATCAAACAATCGAAGGGAAGGATTGCTGGTCGTCGATGTGCGAAACCGAGCAGAAGGAGAAACCCTGGAGGCACGGGTGCGATGGACGGAGAAAGAAACTACAAACCGGCACCGAGCTTCTGCGAGAGCGTCGAAAACCCGAGGTCTACGAGGAACCATAGGCCGATGGATTTATGTGGGGCGAAGAGGAAAGGGAACGGGCGGCAAGCGCTAGGGAAGGGGAATGAGGAAGGGTATTTGTGAGAGAGGGTATAGTAACTGCAGATGTGTGAGAGAGAGGGTATAGTAACTGCAGATGTGTGAGAGAGAGGGTATAGTAACGGCAGACTGCACATTCAGAGAGAAAACCAACTTTATCACAATTAATACCTTAAAAATTAGCCTTGTTTTTTAACGGTTTAAGCATAAATTTTTTTAAAAATCCGACGTGAAGACTTGTGATTCTTGCAAATGCAAAAACTTTTATATATATGATTTATAACAACTATGGTCAGTGTGTATGGATTGTATAATAAGACATGGTTAATTGCAAGTATAAATGCAAAAATTAATGAAGATTTTAATCTTGATTAATAATAATAATAATAATAATAATTGTAAAACCCATATCTTTTTGGTTTATTATTTTTGAAAGTCGTAAGAGTTGTACGTGAGGTGTTATAAGTTTTTTCAAGGTGCCCATGGTCAATGGATTATATAATAAGATATGGTTAAATGCAAAAATATATAGAGATTTTAATGGTGATAATGGTTGTTATGTTTAGTAATATAGTTGCTGGTTTTGTATTAAACGGCAATAGACTTAACTTCTTCTATTGCAGAGTAATTGAAATAAAAGCTGATATAAATGATTATAATGATGATAAGGCATTAAATGTAATTTAATAAATTTATTCATTTGATATTAATTCATGGAGTGAACGGCACAATGGCACAATGTTTCCTTTTCTTATAATTGGATACTTTAAACAAAAAAGTTATTACATTAATTATAATTTATTTAATATATATATATATACTAAGTTGATATATGTGACAAATCGATTTATATATTACGTGTAATAAATTAAGATTTTTTTTATTTTCTAGGTGATTAAAAATCAACATTAAAAATATATAATAAGGTGATATATATGTAATTTATATAATATATAACTTGATATAAAGGTTTAGGGTTTAAGATAAATTAGGACTAATTTTTTATATTCTCGTTAATCAAAAATCAACATTATGAATATAGTTTTATTAGTTATTTATACATAATTAATGCAAAAGTTGTTTTGTCATCCTATTATTCATCATTTATCCAAACCTTAACAAATTCAAAGTTATTGTCATGGCAACTTTACCAAAAAATACAATAGTTTTCAATGAACTCATGATTGGTCGATCTAATCAACGTATCATTGCCCGTTTATTTCGTTTATGGAAACCAAAAACGTAAAAAAAAGATTGTCAATTAATTGGTATTGATTTACTGTTGATTGATAAAAATGTAAGTTTCATTCTCTACATTTATTATAATATTTCAATATATTTTTGTTTAAATTCCTTATGTATTCTTACTAGAACAATCTTCTAAGAAAACTCATTTTAATTATTTAAATACATTAAAGTTTTTACTTAAACACATATTTTTCTATTAGTTTCTAATATGTTCTTTCTATATTTGATTATTGATTTATCATTTATATCAAAATTCTTTTTATTATATTTTCTTAACAATTACGATGTAAATGTTATGTTTAACAAGTTGATAAACTATTACTATATTTTAGTATACATATTACATAACATATTATTTATCGGTTTCTATGGTTACATTACAAATTGTTATTATGTCTTTAACTATCTAAATCCTTTGTGTTATATGTATTATATTTTTTTAGATTATATTAGTTTCATATCAAAGTTTTATTTTGGTCCTAAAAACATATTTTATTGATTTATTCCATAATTTTATTAAAACTCATATATTTTGACCTTTTTTTCATTGAACTTGAATCTAGCATTAATATCTTTCAATATTTTAAAACATTTCACATCATTTATCAAAGAATGAGCATCTTTGATATTAGTGATTTTGATATAGTTAGGAGCAACGAAAACATCAAACTAGCCGATGAAAAAGTTGCAATTCGATTTAGCATTATAACCAAAATATCTAAAAACGTTGAATGTGAAACATCTATCTTTAAGGAGATTTATAGGATTAAAACATTTGACAATTTTATTGCGTTCTCCGATTTGAATGTTGAATTGGCAGGTTCGCATCAAAGATTTTTACATACAATTTAAAATCCCTTTTTTAATGTTTTCGTAACATATAATAATTTTCATTGTTTACATTTGTTAAAGATGTTATTAGGCGTGTTCGTCCGATTCAAGATACACAACAAGAGCATCAAGTTGTGCCTCACTTTGTCGAGTATTGTACTTAGTCTTATTTTTTCTCTATATGTTTTTTTTATTCGTATATAGGACATTCACACTAACGTTTCAAACATGTTATAGGGGGACAGACGTGACGATAACTGTTTAGGACGATAAAGCTCTAGATTTCCGCAAAAAATCGAGGTTTTTTAGGGAACACCGTCTGTATTTTAGCAACGAAAATTAAACCAAAAATGGTTGGAGGTATAATGTTCGTAATGTATTTTATTACCCATAGGTCAATAATACCTTAACTCGACATTTGGAACTAAGTTCTATTTTGATGGCGAATGCGAAACAATCAAGGATTACTTTGAAATGTATTTTATAATATTATCATATGTTTTTAAATGCATATGTGTTGTTTCCTCTATACTGTCATTTTTTCAGCATAAAAATGGATTTGATGATGGTATCAAGAGAGTTGATATGTATACCGACATCAAATATGAATGGATTACCATTCTTGAATTATACAATTATATTACGAATGGTAAACATAAGGTAATGTTTATCTTATATATATTACTGAAACAACAATGTTATTAATCTACAGCTTTCCCTAACGTAGGAGGTTGGGTTTATATGTAATGTGTGGATTGTTGATGTACTATCACGAAATGGATGGACTTATATAGTGTGTGCTAAGTGCTCAAGAAAGCTGAAGGAGTCGGGGACGTCATTAATTTATACATTTTGCAATGATTCTTCAACTGTAGAAATTAATCGGTGCACTTTGCTTAAAGCAGACTATTTGTTTTTTTTTTTTCTTATTATGGTAGTAAAAATTGTTGTTAGTTATTCTTTTATAGTTATATAGTTGAACTGGTGGTGGACGACGGGGGTGATGTTGCAACTTTCGTAGCATTCGATCTTGATGTTGGCAAATTGACTAATAAGAAGGCTTCAGAGGTGATTGAGGAAACGGTATCGTATTTTAACATTTTATTCACATTTTTCTTATTTATTGGCATTCCATATTGAAACCTTTTAATGTAGCAGGCATATAACACTACAAGAAAATTCGGATTTCGGGACTGCATTTGCGGACTGAAGTATCCGTCCCTAAATTTAGGGACGGATTAGGGACTAATTACAGACGGATTAAGAAAACAGTCCCAAATCCGTCCCTAAATTTGGGGACTGTCGGTCAGTCCCTAAATCGTCCGGAATTCGGGACGGAATAGGGACCGAAATCATCACACACAAATCTCATATATTTCTCTTTATATCTTGTTATCGTTTCTAATTGTAATGGCATCGTCGTCGAGATCGAATATTTTCGTTTCGAGACAGTGGATGTATAGAAGAATTGATCCGGAAACTCAAAGTGTATCGAAGGAGTTTCTAGAAGGCCTTACACAGTTTATGACGGTGGCGACAAATCAACAAGTTTATAGAGAAAACGGTAAGTTGGTTTGTCCCTGTATAAAATGCAAAAATGAAAAATTCGTTAATGAGAAAACCGTTTGGAATCATCTCTATTTAAGAGGGTTTACTCCAAATTATTTTATTTGGTTATCTCATGGAGAGAATTTTGCACCACGATTGAGGGGTGTTGTGGAAAATTTTAGTAGGGGTATCGTAAATCATGAAGTGTCTCAGACTTTTCAAGATGTAGAAAACCCTTATGTAGAAATGGTGCAAAATGCGTTTGTGGAAAGAAACGAATATGAAAATATTGAAGAAGATCCGAATGAAGAAGCAAAAACATTTTTTGAAATGTTAGAAAATGCTAGGCATCCACTGTACGATGGTTGTAGAAGTGGTTTATCACGGTTGTCTTTATCTGCACGGTTAATGAATTTGAAGACAGAAAATAATCTTTCTCAGAACTGCATGGATTCTATATCGCAATTAGTTAGAGATTATTTGCCTGAAGATAATAATGCAGTCGAGTCATATTATGAAACAAAGAAGATGATGAGATCATTGGGTTTATTGCCGTATCAAAAGATTGATGTTTGCCAAGACAACTGTATGATTTTCTGGAAAGAAACTTCGGACTTGATCAATTGTCGATTTTGTGGAAAAGATCGATTTTATTTGACAAGAAATGGAAAATCGGTTCCGTTTCGTCGTATGTGGTATTTGCCAATTACAGACAGGATAAAAAGATTGTATCAATCGGAGAAGACTGCAAGCGACATGAGATGGCATGCCGAGCATTCAAGTCGTGATGGAGAAATGTGTCATCCCTCAGATGGTGAGGCGTGGAAACATTTTAACAAGGTATATCCTGATTTTGCAGCTGAGAGTCGAAATGTTTATTTAGGCCTTTGCACTGATGGTTTTAATCCATTCGGGATGTCTGGGAGAAATTATTTGTTGTGGCCAGTTATTATGACACCGTATAATTTACCACCAGATATGTGCATGAAGCGTGAGTTTTTGTTCTTAACAATATTGATTCCCGGGCCTAATCATCCGAAAAGCAGTTTGGATATATTTCTTCAACCACTGATTGAAGAATTGAATGAATTATGGAAAGGAGTTCCAGCGTATGATGTTTCGAGACGGCAAAATTTTATATTACGAGGTGCTCTAATGTGGACAATAAGTGATTTTCCAGCTTATGGTATGCTATCTGGGTGGACAACGCATGGTCGATTGGCTTGTCCATATTGCATGGAGGAAACAGATGCTTTTCAGTTGAAGTATGGACGAAAGACGAGTTGGTTTGATTGTCATCGCCGGTTTCTTCCTTCTGATGATACATTACGACGCAACAAGAGGAATTTCAGAAGGAATATAGTTGTGCGGAAATCTCCTCCTCTAATTTTGACCGACGAAGAGATATTGTATGAACGACTTCTCGCTTTGGGTAAGACATTTATATCGATGATTGTTTCATTTAATGCAGATTGAGATTGGCAATCACCCGTTATGGCTACGCGAGCTTGTTAAAGGACCAACTCTAAAAGTTATGAGTTGGCCCATGTATTTTACACGTGGTTACAACTTTCATACATACGAGCACGGAAAATTGAAGTCAACTATGAACTATGGTGTATGTGTGAAAGGTGAAAGCTATTGTGAATCGACCGACGAACCAGATTTTTATGGGATTTTAAAAGACATTTTGCAATTGGAATATCCACGTATTAATAATCCAAAAAATTTCCTTTCGATACCACGTATTTCGAATTAATATGTTGACTTATGTTTGCTATTTTTTGTAGGTTACGTCGGTTTAAGAGTGATGTTATTCCGATGTGATTGGTTCGATCCAATAAACGGTCGCGGAACAAGAATAAACAAATTAGGTGTCATAGAAATTAATTCTACTAGAAGATATGCAAAATACGAGCCTTTTATTCTTGCGTCACAAACCGATCAAGTTTGTTATGTTTCCTATCCACATATTAGACGATCTTCAGGTTGGCGTTTCGCAATGAAGATACTTCCAAGGGGTAAATTTATCGACAACACAGAAGAACAACAATTGGCCATGCAACAACAAACCACCGAGATTGTTGCAATTGATGAAGTTACAATTGAAGCATTGGCACATGGTGAAGTCGAAGAAATTGAAGATGAAACGATAGAAGGAAACGAAGAAGATGAAGAATTTCAATCAAATTCAGAATCAAAAGACTCGATGGAAGAATTATGTGACTCTGAATCAAGTTCAGACGTTTAAAGAATTGTTATTTTTATCTTTATATTGTATTAACGATAGATAATGACTTCTGTTTTATCTTTATATTATATATAATGGTTTATGAATTTGAAACTCGAAACCCGACCATCGATCGAAACCCGTCTCTCGTTTGAAACCCGACCATCGATCGAAACCCGTCTCTCGATCGAAACCCATCTCTCGGTCGAAACCCGACCCTCGATCGAAACCCGACCCTCGATC
>CM071863.1:9667123-9678468 GCA_036759665.1 Gynandropsis gynandra
ACGGACCCCCCCCGCCCGCAAATTTCCCGACGGCGTTGTTCAGTCGGGAAATTTCCCGACGGCGATATCCGTCCGAAATTTCCCGACGGTTTTCGAACTACCCTTTCAGTCCGAAATTGCGGACGGTTTGCGGACTGGAACTGATTGCCGACGTTCGTTTGCGGACGGCGCGTGCCAGTCCCGAATCAGTCCCTAAATGCCTTTCCGTACGGATTAGGGACTGATTCTTCAGTCCCTAATCAGTGTATTTCTTGTAGTGTAATGGTCAAGATTGTCTCCCAAAATGTCTAAAAAGCTTAATTGGAAGAAATTATACATTCCACATCACAATGACTTCCTACAATTTCTCATCAAACTATCAAACTTGTATTTTGACATATATGTCTATCAAGACATACTGCCACACTTCAACTTATGCGGTTAAGGTAAATTTATTTGTGATTGTATATTGTAATTTTTTGTTTGTATTCTAACTTATTTAACTTAATATTTCTAGGTATCGAATGAGATCTCGGAACCTATTATTGACGACGATGAATCGGAATACGACGCAACTAAATCAAGAAAGGGATTTAAGTATAAGGGGCAGAATGCACAACTAGAAATAGAAGTATGACGTGGGTGAAAAGGGCATGCAACAATTAGACATGGTGGTTTTATTTAGAGAAGAAGTATGTTAAACATCATGACTCTAATTTTGTTTAAAGACATTATTGCTTAGATTTTTTTTTTCATGTTTATGTTGCATTTTTTTCCACGTTTACAAACAATCAAGAAGATTTGAATATGATTACACTAACATGTTTGTTTGCCTTGAATCAAGCATTTTGGATTGCTATATTCCCATATTTTGTGCTGACAAATTGACATTAAAATAAAAGGAAAATTAGTGTAGCCTTTGTTTACCGGGAAAGGAAATTGAACATAAGAAAATATTTATAAAATTCATAACAATGATTAACTAAATCAATTGTGGATCTGTCAAGAGGATATAAGTTCTAGACTAACAGCCGAAAACTTAAACACAAATTTCCTCAAAACGTACGAAAAACTCTAGCTAATCTCAGTACGAAAAAACAGCTGACATCAATCACTCTCCTAACCCACCCCCTACAGATCCTCCGTAAGTTTATACTTTTTCTCACTAAAATATCACCTCTCTATTGAAATCAAGCAGAAGCATACACTTAATCGTTCGAAGAAGTCACAGCAACCAGGAAACACAACTGGTGATATCTAATTAAAAATCCATAATCCATAAGAGCACAGGCCCTAAAGTCGAACAAAGTTCTCTCAAATTGCAAAAATTCACGAATGACATACCTCTATATTTGTGGGCCAACGATTGTAGACTGGTCACCGGTTTAAATCGTCGCTTACCATCACTAAATTTCATGTTTCATGTTGGTGGCCAATCATTTTACCCTGTGGAATATCTAAACTCTCTTGAATTTCCAGGATTATCAAAGCATCGTCTTTCCTTGGAAGTCAGTGGACCTATAACGATGTTGCAGAATCTAAATAAAAAAGAAGGTTTATGTAATGGAACTCGGTTAGTTGTGACCCAATTAGCAAAAAGAGTATTGGATTGTACTTACTAAGACCGATATTTAGTCATGGTTAATTGTATTTTGCCTTATCAAGAGTGATTTCTGAACATGGATTAAAGGCCTTAGACCTCAATAAAAGTCCAGTCGATATGACAACCGTTACGAATTTTGTCTACAAAGAAATATTCAACGTCATATCAAATTTATCCGGTTAGTCTTTATATTAAAGATCTCGTTATATTCTTAGTTCTACTCACATTTCATATACCCATAAATAATAATTAAAATATATCATATTAAATAAAAAGATTGTGTTAAACTAAACCATAGCATCTGTCCAAATAGATAAAACAATTATAATTGCTTAATCGGATGCACAACCTCAACAAATTAGACGATAATGTTTCACTTACCTCTTCCAAAGACAAACGACCCTTAGATGCACGTGATAAATTAAAGAGTATTGTGCTTTTGTTATTCTCATCAATAATATTGGTTTTTTATATTATGGTGGTTTTCTACGAATTTGAGAAGAACGAAATCCATTTCAAAATCACAGCTTGATTGCATTAGATTTTTAATTATCAATGATAAGGTTTGGTCTTCAAATATGTCATTTAGCGTATAATTTTTTATTCTAAATTCCTTCTGATATAAATGTTGTTTTACATGGAACAATGATTGAAGGAAAAATTGCATCGACATATATCGAACAATTCAACCATATAATTAAAGAAGGAGTTGTCTACATTGTTATAAATTTATTAGTTGTGCCCAATGTTGAAAAATACAAGTTAACTGATAATTATATGTGTATTTTCTTTAAGAAAAATACCACCCTCGAAATGATTGTCAATGGTACCAATAAGATTCCGATATATATGTTCATGATAAGATCATATAAAGATTTATTTTCATTGGCAATCTGAAAAGATGTTTTACCAGGTTTGGTGCATACCTTTAATTGTAAAGTTGTATTTTATCTCTATTTCTTATTCATCCTTATTTATTTTTAACAATTTCAGATGTTTTTCGATTATTAATCAAATTACAAGGATCAAATATATGCGTGTTTTATTCGACACAAAAGATTGACATACGTTTGTTGGTTAACAAGTAAGATTTATATATAAGTTAATCAATTAAAATATAGTGTTATTTTCTATTGTAATTAATCATATTAACATTATCTTTGGCTCGCTATGGCATGAGCAGTTTGTTTATATTTGATCTCAATTGGGAGCACTCATCATTAGGAAAATTGTTATGGTCGTGACGTTTTTAATTTCTAAATTAGTTACAGATAATTACTCCAAGGCTTCAACTATTACAATTCTATTTATAACGCGATTACTGATTCCATATAAATTTAATGTTTTAACTACTATACATTTCGTCAAATCCATTTACATGGTCATTAACTCTTTATACCTCATCCGCTACAAATTGTTACACAAATACAATATTACAGATCATTCAAAAGTTCTCCAACACTAAGTTATAAGTACAATGCATCCAATATATCTTTAAATTTTTTATAGCTATTATTTTATTGGAATACACATATGGAAGAAGCACATGATCATCATTGTAAAATATTTCGATGTCGAAATTCTCAATACTTTATGTTATCATATCGTATGTATTTTTATTTTATTTTATATTTTTATATTTAATATTTATTAAACATTTAAACAATTATATGACATGATTACCAAAATTTTAAAACTTTTATTAGATATTATGTATATTCTATATTTTAAAAACTATACACAAATATTTTTTTATATGAAATGTTATTGTACCATCATTTTATCGTTATTGATTTTATATAAATTAGTTCTTTTAGAATTATTAAAAATAAATTATAATTATCATATAATTTTTTATTTATTTAATTATTTTTTAAAATAAATAAAATAATTATTATAAAATTAAACATCTATTACAATTTAATATCTCTAATGTATGTAAATAAAAGAGATGAAAAGGATTGATCATTATCTCTTATAAATGTGTATTTAAATTTGATGGATGTATGTCTATTTATAAATATTATCAGGGACATATGGTTAATTATTGGACCAAATGCCCCCGATTGGTATTAGTTTTGTTTTAAATTTTTTATTAAAAACTAAAATTAAACTAATTACCATTAATAATTATAAAAAATTAACTTAAAAATCCCAAATAACAAGTATTATACTTACACCACTGGACACTAACATAGAAAATAACTTTGTAAGTTTAAACCGAACAAATGAATCACGTATTTACAATATTCCTCTTATTTGTCGGATTTCCTCTTCTTCGGTTGTTATCTTCGTGGATATCACGTCTCCACCACCTCTTCCAAAAAAACCCCAAACACCCAAAAATAGACTTTGTTTTCTTCTTCATTACGTAAAAGATTTATCATATAACAAGGCGCAATGATAAACAAAACGTTGAGATGGCCGAGTTGGTCTAAGGCGCCAGATTAAGGTTCTGGTCCGAAAGGGCGTGGGTTCAAATCCCACTCTCAACATATATTTTTCTTAATTTTGCTTTCGAATTCCTTTGGACTATTCGTATTCGTCGAGTATTTAATTTTACTATTCGTATTCGTAAATATGGATATTTGTAAATTCGAATATCCGCAAAAATTCGGATATTCGTCAGATATCTGTATCCGTAATAAAATCAATTTAAAAAAATTAATAAAAAAATTCTAAATAATTTATATTTTAGTCTTAAATTAAGGTTAAAAATTTTATAATTTACATTTTAGTCCTTGAATTTTAAATATAATAACTATTTCTATATATTTTTATATTTGATCTGAAAAATCAATTATAATAATGATTTTTTATTTATAATTTGATCTTTAAAATTAATTTATTATATATATCTACATATTAAATAAATTATCTATTTAGTACTTACGGATACGAATACTTACGAATAATTGACTATACTATTTGTATTTGTATTTGTATTTGTCGAATATCTAAATTCTGGTATTTGTATTTGTATTTGTTCTTACGGATATTTGCTTTTTCGGATCGAATACGATTCGAATACGAATCGGATACGAATACTTCTGATATTTTGTCCAACCTTATTGGACGTCGTATCTTGACGTTTTTTATTTAAATAAATTTTGATTTTCAAAATTATACAACAAAATTTATAAAACACATTTCAATATTATATAACAAAAAATATAAAACACAACAAAATTACAATACATCAAATATAAAAAAGAAAAAATTAATTAATCACAATATTAATATCTAATATTAATGAAGTACAAAGGTTAAAAGATTCAAATACTATTCTATTTCACATGTTTTTTAAAAAAAATATCTCTCTCGTATTTTCTCAAATTTTTTTCATTTTATAATATGTCAAAGAGGTCTTCTCTAACTCATCTCATTTCCTCCTTTATTTCATCTCATTTTCTCCTTTAATTTTTAGGTTGAAATTTGTCAAAAATCATTATTACAAACAATTGTTTCTTTCATATTAGAATAAAAATCCAAATTTTTAGGTTTTACATCAAATATAAAAAAAGATCCATTTCATTTTGGCAATTAATCTGAAAATATTTTTTATTATTATGTAGAAAGTTGGATTTCAAAAAGATTCACTAGCAGAGTCGAAGAAGACCGTATGAAATCTTCGCAATCTCTGAAAAAAGATTTATGGATTGAGGTCAGGCAAATCTCTAGATGAATTAGATACAGAACACATATTTTGCTATTTCTACATATTATATATATTATTTATATTTATTAAATTTATTTAAATAAAAATAATATATTATTTACATTTTATATTATTATTATTTTTCTATTCTATCAAATAATATATTTATATTATAAAATAAATAAAAATTTATTTAAAAAAATAATATAAAAATATATTTCTATATACAATATTTTATTTGATATTAAATAAATTTATTTTCATTTAGTATTTTAATATTTAATAACTTTATATTTCTACGCAATGTTGCATAGATTTTGGCATCACTCCGCTGACCACCGAAAATATGAAAGGCTACAAGAGTCGAAATGTATAGGGGTATAAAATGAGTTGACTCGGTTCAGCTCGCCTCAGCTCGTCTCGTTTTTTAAACGAGTTGCCTCAGATCGGCTCGTTTTTTAAACGAGCTGGAAAATCCCAGTTCAGCTCGGCTCGCCTCTAGCTCGCCAAAAAACGAACTGACTCGCGAGCTAGACTATTTGATTATTTTGAATTAGTTGTAATATCATATGAAAACATATCAAACGAACCCAATAAAATATCGAAAATATGAAAACATTAATTCAAACATAATGTTATAAAATATCATTGTACTAAATAAAAAATAATCTTCTCGAATAAAAAATATAAAATATCATTGTACTAAATTTGACTGCTCGTAACTTTATTAAATTGTTTCTTTATTTTGTTATATCAATTATTAGAAAAAGGAAAAATATGTTATAATAGTATACTATGTTTAAACAATATACTATGTTTTATTAAATGCAATATTATATATGATATACAAAAAAGAAAAATATTTTATTTTTGTACATGATTTTTTTCCAGCTCGCGAGCCAGCTCGTCTAAGCTCGGACTCATTTTGGGCTCTGCTCGTCAGTTCATTTTTTAAACGAGCTAATGATGACATTTTGACTTAGATTTCTTAAGACGAATGGAATGATACCACTTAGCAAACACGAAGCAATCTTTCACATCTAGAATGTCTAATCTCATTACACGTTGTATAACGAGTTAGACATATTTGTTTCATTTGTTTGACGTACGTGAGATAAGTTTTTTTAGATAAAATGTTAGAGTTTTATGTATCCTTCACAATATATTATCAACTACAAATACGATATTATGGCTCTAAGGAACAAAATCGACAAAGAAACTTGTGTTTTTAGTTTAGGTGTAGCTGGTGCAAAACGAAAAAAATGAAATATTATTAAAAAATAAATATAATTAAAAAAAGGAAAAAATTCTTATTTGCATCCATCATTTATTTTTTATTCTGATTCATCCTTAAGTTTCGGGTTTATCCTATTTCTCTCTTAGAGTTAAACCTTAATCCTATTTCGCCTAATATTTTGTGATTGAGCTTAAAATCCCTTCCTTCTATTTGATGTTAACTCCTCCATTTATAAGCGAAAACCCTAAATACTCACATGATTTGGTACAATTTTGACCCGGTTTTGTATATTTTGACCAATTTTGAGTTATTTTGACCTAAATTGTGTTTGGTTTTTATTTATTTGAGCAGGTTGTAACTGATTTTGACATAACCATTTTAGACTCAAATTTGATTCAATATTAATCCAACCCAATTTTGACCCAACCCAATTAAAGTGAACGGATTTAACTCAATTTCGACCTAATTAATCAACCCAAACCCATTTTTTTCACATCGACTTAATCGATTTTGACATAAAATTGATTTAATCGCATTAGTTGGAATTTGTTGATTGCATCAAAAGTGAATTAATTGTTCAATTTTGACCCAGATTAACTCGATTGTAGTGTGAATTAATCTATTCAACAACGAAAAAAATAATAAAATACCTTCAAATTATAATAAACTGGCAATCTATTCAACAAAAAAGAAATATAACAAAAAATCTTCAAATTTATTATCCCAACACCACAATAGTTCTGCAACAAAAAACATAAAACATCTATTAGAAAACAATAATTACAATACAACACATAATCAGTGAAATACATGTTACCCAAAAGTAGCGACGTAAAATGAGTTGCTCGTTTGCGAGCTTGCTCTAGCTCAGATCATATTTGAGCGAGTCGGACTGGTATTTTTCAGCTCGTTTAAAAAACAAGCTGACGAGCTGAGCAAGAAACAAATTAGAGCTTAGGCGAGGTGGCTTGCGAGCTGTCTCACGAGCTGAGTATAAAAGTACATATTTTCCTATTTACGCATATTATACATATTTTTTGCATTTATTAAATATTATTTAAGGAAAAAGTAATATACTATTTACACACAATAATAATAATAATAATATTTTTATATTTATACCAAATTAATATAATCTTATTAAAAAATAAATAAATAAATAAAATATTTTAATAACTATTATAAATTATGTTTATATATCCGATATTTTATTTAGTTTTTGATAGATTTATTTTCCAATTAGTATTTTTTTATATTAATAAATTTGTATTCAAATTACTGTTTTTATATTTTATATATTTTATTTGGTTTGTCGAAGAAAAACATATAATATTAATATATTACAATTCTTTTAAGTTAAATAGTCTAGCTCACGAGCCAGCTCGTTTTAAACGAACTAAAGGCAAACTGAGCTGAGCTGGGATTTTCTAACTCGTTTTGAAAATGAGCCGAACTGAGCCGCCTCATTATTTGGCGAGCTCATGGTGAGCTGAGTCAAGCTGAGCTGAGCTAATTCATTTTAAACCCCTACCTAAATGTTTGGAAAAAATGGAGATGATGTAATTTGAGACTCGAGAGGATGAGAGAATTCTACGAATCATAGTTGTGCTGAAAAATAATAATTGAATGAAAGATTTGCTCAAGATGTAATATGGAATATATATATATATATATATGAACAAAAATTACCTCAGATTGTTGTGGTTGTTTACACGATCTTACATTATGTCTAGATGTACCATGTCGGATGCAATGACCTTTGGTGGCGTGCTCATCCTATATCTTTTTTTCGTGGAGACTCGTTCGGATCCTTTTTCTATAATATTTTTTAGGTCTACCAAGCATTGTTCTTATTGTTGGCGGCTTGATAAGAAGATCCCCACAAGATTTCTTCCAAATTTTGCACCACATAAACAATTCCAGTGTCATCAACTTCAAATATCCCATATGAACTAGGATATGCCACACGACTCCCATTCATTATCTTAGCTTTTTCCAATGACCAAATCACTTTTGGAGTGTGTATACCTGTGTATTTCTCTGCAATTAAAGTCATTTTATCTATCATAATCATAGTTTGTCTTCTAGTAATTTCTAACATCTTTACCGTACGTCTGGACCTAGCATGCACAATATTGTTGTCATATGATTCAATCATATTATCGTGCACATCACTATACCAAATCCAGGTTTAAAGAATGCACGAAACTAATGACATGGATTGGCAAATCATCAAATGCGGACTTTTTGAATTTCTTTATTTTTTCATGTTTAGACGAAAAATCTATCTCATCATAACTTGTAACAATATTCCAAACAAAATGCTTCAAACTTTTTGCCTTATGGTTCTTGAGGTTTGAGATGATATGCCTCAAACTCCACGTTAGGCAATTATTGTTCCGCGGCATTTAGTATACCATGCAAAAAATTATAAATTATATTAAGCATAAATCTAAAAACAAAATTAAATCAAATTATGTGCTTACTTTTCTCCTATAAAAAAATTATTGGTTTATAATTAAGCTTAAAACGATTTATATCTCGGTTTAGAAGGAGGTTAAAAAGTTATTGTTAATTATAAACCACTACAAATCGTTTTTAAGCTTAATTATAAACCACTACAAATTCTTAGCATTCTCCACTTCCAAAACACTCCAAGCAATTTGGTAGATTTGATCCTTTCCATCTCGACTAACAGCAATCAAAATTTGACATTTACTAGTAGTTTTAATAAACAGCCATCCAACTCGATTATAGATCTGCAATTCAATGTCCAAGACACTCGTAGAACATCTAAGCACACACATAAAAACGATCAAATATATATCATTCCCTAGATCATCTACAATGGTTTGCACTTCAACAGATGAACCCTAATTTGAACTTTTGATTCCATACTTATAATACCGAAGTCTAGCAAATTGTTTATCATTTTTCAACAGGATCTTCTCTAAAGATTTTTTTTAATTTCTTTCTGGCACATATATGTTCTCAAAATGTATTTTTCTTTCATTGTTTATTACATCTTTGTTGGCTTTATATTAAGATCCTTTCGTAAAACATCTTCAAATATCTTCGTAATCAACGGAGCTTTTAACAACTTACACTCTCTTTTTGTTCACATGTAAGTTCAGAAACATATGACTTTACTGTCTAAGTATCTTGAACCATAAAACCATAAACTCGTCTTACACCCTAAGTCACATCATATAGCACTAATTGCATCAGTGTCCCATCGGTTAAAACATATATTTTTTATCATATTCAAAACTAAATATATCACAACATTTGTGAACTCTTCATCCATATTGAATGTTTTCCCTAAATATAGCCCAAATCCTCTAATAACCAATTTTCTTTCTATAATAGGGGAACTGATCAATTACATTTCTTTATCGCTGTAAAAATATTCCACATTTGGTTCCTCATCGCTCTCATGACATACTTCATCACATAAATTTGTTAATTCCACATGAATGAGCATCTCACATCTTTCTGCATAAATTTGATCATCAACCGAAACCCTACATCATCTCAAATACAAAATGTATAACCCGAGACAACCTAAATGGAGACACCGACCAATCCCGACGCTACCCTATCCCAACACTAAAGTGCTAAATCTCAATAGTGAACCCATATCGGCCGACCCCGTCAATCTCGACATTGAACACGTCACATACCAATAGAGACCGACCTCACATATATTGCGTCAAAACATGACACTGACCGACAGCCCCAAAACCCAACTGAGTCCAGACCATCAATGATGGCATACTCTGACCGATGAACCAAACCTAGACCGAGAAAGAGCTCGAGGTCAAGGGATAACTTGATAAGAACGAACCATAGCTGACGAAGACGAACGTAAAAGACATATGCAGAAGACGAACCACGAAAAGGATGACTAAGAGGAAAGACGAATCGGAGGGCGAAGAGGGTCTACAAAGAGGATGAAGAGAGTGAAGTTTTTACATAGGTTAGTTTTGGTTAAAATCATGTTTTGGTTCGGTTTTATTATTTTTTTATTAAAATTTTGGTTCAATCCGATTTTATTGGTTTTGATTAAATTTTTTATTCAATTCGGATTATAACCGAGTGAAAATCAAAATTGAATATTTAGGTTTTTCGATTTTAAAAGCAGAGTCAACAGACAAAAGGGTTTTAGGCAAAATCTCAAAACATCGGAAGGAAATAGGATTAGGACTGAATGATGAGAGGAATAAAATGAATCCAAATGAATAGAAATAAATCAATAAACTTTTGGAGAAATTATGAATGTTTCCCTTTAAAAATGTATTTATATTAAGAGATGATTTCGAACTTATAAAATGGTAAATGTGAATTCAAATTCGTAGATTACACATTTTCATTACACAAATCCGATCCAAATTATTCAAATCATATTAAGAATTAATTTATGGTTGAATCGAATATATGGATATAGAAACCAAACCACAGTAACCAACAAGAAGAGACAGTAAAAAAGAGGTGAGGAATCATACATACCAAACAATACCATGCATTCCTACATAAACACTCACGCACCTCTACATATATATATGAGATATTGAACATTTGATAAACGTCTAACGTTTGATAGACCTCTAACGTTTCAGTGATCGATTAATATCTCGAATTAGGGGTGGCCAATCCGGGTTACCCGGATCAGACCCACCCGGATCGACCTGGAAAAACCCTGATCGTTTACAAAATAGGTTATTCTAAAAACTCATATGGGTTTAGATTTTAGAACCCGTTCGGGTTTAGGTCGGTCTGATCCGGGCTCGGTTTAAATCTGAGGAACCCGAACAACTCGAATTAAGTTTTAGGCTTTATTTTTTAGGGTGTTCTCTGTTGAACAAAAC
>CM071863.1:9678497-9702722 GCA_036759665.1 Gynandropsis gynandra
ACCCCCGCGTCTCCCTCACCCGTCGCGTCTCTCTCGTCCGTCAGCATCTCTCTCACCCGCCGCATCTCCCTCACTCGTCACAAGACTTCTTTTGTCGTCTCCTCTCCCGCATCCGTTGCGACTCCTTACCGTCTCCTCTCTTCACAGTCGTCTTCTCCCGGTAAGAATCTTCTATATAGTTTGTTCTGTCCATTTGTATAAAAGCGAATGAATCTTCTGCATAGTTCGTTATGTTCGTTTCTATAATAGCGGATAAATCTTCTGCATAGTTTGTTCTGTCCGTTTGTATATCAGTGAGTGAGTGAAGCACAGAATGTTCGGAGGAAAATAATTTTCAGAGTAAAATAATCTTCTACATAGTTTGTTCTGTCCTTTGTATATCAGTGACTTAAATTCATAATTTTTCTAAATTTTAGATTGGTTTTTGTTACCGATAGTAAAAAAAATATTGTATTTGTTTGTTTATAGATGGATATGCATATGGTTGTTGCGAATGAACTTGATACGAGTGAAGTTCAATCTCACAATAAAAGCACAGCGGCTTCCAAACAAAGTGAGTTGCCGCCAAAATTAAGAAACAGTATGTTCAAGGATCAAAGGTGTGGGAACATTTTTTAAGAGAGTCTATTGAATATAGTAAATGAAAATATTGTGACTTAAAGTTGTAGCGTGGAAGTACATCGAATGGAACTAGTAGCATGAATAAGCATATTCACATCTGTAAAGCATATAAGAACATCGTTGGAAATGAAACTCAGAAGGTGTTAAATGTGGATTATTGTGGCAATCAAGAAGATGGTAGTCATATGCTTGTTTCTCGTAGTTTTAGGCAAGATGCATGTAGGTGAGCAATTGTAAAGATGTTTATTATGGATGAGATGACACTTTCTGCGGTTGAAAATGTTGAGGTTTAGACATCTTTGCAATGTCTTGTGTCCTAAATATGTTATCCCCTCGAGGCAAACTATCACTAGAGATTTTCTTCAAATGTATGCATCTGAAAAGCTATTTTGAAAAGTATGAAGAAGGGGAAGAGTTTCTTTTACGACTAATTTGTGGACTTCTATTACATCTGTGAGTTACATGGTCATAACTGCTCATTTTATTGATGATAATTGGCAATTGCATCAAAGGATTATTGGTTTTAGTCTGGTGTCTAACCACAAAGGGTAAACAATTGCAAGGCAACTTGAGGAATGCTTGATTGATTGGGATATCAAAAAGGTGTTCACGATAACTGTTGATAATGCTAGTTCTAATGATCGTGTAATTAAGTTATTGAGAAATAAATTGAAGACTTGGGGAGATGATGCATTGATACTTGATGGTGAATTTATGCATGTTCGTTGTTGTGCTTATATTTTGAATTTAATTGTCAATGAAGGGTTGAGGGAGATTGGTGATAGTGTGATTAGTATAAGAAATGCAGTAAAATATATTCGATCATCTGATTCAAGGTTTCATGAATTTCAAATTCGGGTAAAGTAAGAAAAAATTGGTCGAGGGAGTTTGATTTTGGATTGTAGTACTAGATGGAATTCAACTTATCTGATGTTGAGTGCAGTGTTAAAGTTTAGAGCAGCTTTTGATAGGATGGCAGATGAGGACAAACACTACGATGAATATTTTCATGAGGAAGATGCAGTAAGTGGAAGGAGAAGGGTTGGACCGCCATCAAGTAATGATTGGGAAAATACTCGTCGTATGGTAAGATTCTTGAAATCTTTTACGATTCGACCTTGGCTTTTTCTGCTTCTACAAAAGTGACATCGAGCGGGTGTTTAATGAAATATGCAAGATTGAAAAGACTTTGAGGTCGATGGCTAGTAGTGATGATCCCGTGTTGAGTAATGGCATCTTGCATGAAGAATGATGAATTTGATAAGTATTGGGATGGTTTAGAGCAAATAAACAAGATTTAGCGCAAATGGCTAGAGATGTTCTTGCAATTCTCGTTTCTACAGTTACATCTGAGTCGGCATTTAGTACCGGAAGACGTATCTTAGACCAATAACGGAGTACATTGAATCTAATATGGTTGAAGCATTGATTTTGACGCAAAATTGGTTGCAGTCATCATTTCGTATTGATACAACAACGAGTCTTCAACAAATAATGGAGGAAAATGAGTTCGTGCATACACTTTCTAAAGGGATATTCTTCTTATTTCATTTTATCTTTTTATATAACATTAAAATTTATAATTTAATCTTTGTTTTCAGCTTATCGGACACAAATAATGGAGGAGAATGAGATGAGATTTCATGGATACACTTTCTCAAAGTACGTTCTTATTTCGTTTTATCTTTTTATATAACATTGAACTTATACTTTAATCTTTGTTTTTCAGCTTATCGAACACAAACAATGGATGAGAAGGGGATGTGGTTTCATTTTGTTACGCGACAAGAACTTGACGATTTCAGATTTCTTTTCATTTTGGTGCTTTTGGATTTATTTTCATCTTGATGATTTCGGAATTCATTTCATTTTGGCGTTTTTAGAATTCATTTCATTTTGGTATTTGCGAAGTTCATTTTATGAGTTAGATTATCTAACTTAGATATGTATTTTGTTTTTTTTTTTTTTGAATTTTTTTGTATATTAACTTGGTTTTTTTTAGAACCCGAAAAACCCTTTCAAAACCCAAAAAACCTGAATAACACGAACCCAAATAACCGAATAACTTGAACCCAAATAACCCGAATAATCCGAAATATCCAAAAAACCCATGGATACCCGAATTTAATTTGGGTTATTTCGAGTTCACTATTTCAGAACCCGAATAACCCAAACCCGAATCGAAACTCAAAGAACCTGGATCGAAAAATATTCGGGTTCAATTTGGATGCAGTTTTCGTAAACCCGAAAAACCCGAACCCGGATCGAAACCCGAACAACCCGGATCGAAACCCGGATTGACCACCCCTATCTCGAATAGTAACAACAAAAAAAACATAAATTATTCTTTTAAGGATACAACGCGATAATTTTCTCTAAATTTTCATCTTAGTTATTGTTTTTTCTGTATTGTCCATATATATGTTTTATGATGGTAAACGGTGATGATGATTACAATAATGGATGGTGACCAAGTCGTCATCATGTCAAATGGGATAACTCCCCAGCACCCGCAAGAAGGACGTGAACTCCTGAACCTCGGCAAGCGCGTTCTGCGCTCGCGGCTCCGCCATTGAAGCCTCGAAGTCGATGTAGAATATGTACTCGAAGTTCTTCGCCGTTCCCGCGTTTTCGCCGTCGATGAGCCTAATCGGGTGGCGGTGATTTGGCCGGGATTCGATCTTGGTCAAGCTGATGTTCCTAAACGCAAACGACGAAAGAACCTTGAACAGAACGCTCGTACCTTCCTCGTGCGCGAACACAATGCTCGTCTTGAACGGCCGGTCCGTCCGAGGTATGATTGGCTCACGCGCCAGCATCACGAAACGCGTTACGTTACTAGGGTCGTCCTGTATTCCATTCTCGAGTATCTCCAGCCCATAAATCTCGGCGGCCCGAGAGCTCGCGATCGCTGCGGTGTCTCGGAGCTTATTGGCGGCGATAAACTCGGCGGCTCCGGCAGTGTCGTCGACGGCCTCACGCGCCACGTTGAGGCCCAGCTTGGTGAGCTTGTGCTCGCACTGGGCGAGTCCCTGTGGGTGTGAGATCACACGCGTGAGGAACTCCTTGCGGACGCCGGGGAGAGCCATGAGGCAATGGTGGACCGGGAGCTGGACTTCTCCGACGATGTGGAGGCGATGGCGGAGGAGTAGGTCGTAGTTCCTGTGGATGGAGCCGCCGAGCGAGTTCTCCACCGGCAAAACCGCTCGATCCGCGATCCAAAGCTCCACCGACTGAAACGCGACATCAAACTGATCGCAAGGAATCGCTTCGCAGTTTGGGTAAGCCTTACCCGCGGCGGCTTCGGAGTATGCGCCCGGGACGCCTTGGTATGCAACGCGGAGCTTTGATCCGTGCATCGGCGTGGGCGAAAGATTCGTGATGCTGAGAGGCTTCTGCAGCAGTTGCGGGACCAGCGCTTCGGCGTCGGACTTCACGATCGCTTGCAGATTCTGTCCGGAAACGGTGGCAGCGCTATTGTAGCTGGTAAGTGGTGGAGGCTCCGCCACGGATTCGGATTGCTCTTGAGAAACGACCTTGCCCGAGAGAATAGCGCACGAGCTTTGCCAATCAGTTCGACAAGATCCAACGCCACCATTGGGGAAGATCAAACAGTCAGATCTCTGCGTACTATGAACGACATGAATCGACCGCGCCATCCTCGCCGTCTCCATCTCCGGAGGAGCTCCAAGCATTGGGGTCATGTTAAGGGGAGACGAAAGCAAAAGAGATCTCATGCTTCAGAGAAAGGGGAAAAAGAAAGAAGAGAGTACTGGTTGATGAGCTTGGAATGTGAAGCTGTTGTTATGTGTTTTGAATAGCTCATGAATGAAATTGATTAATAGTCATGAGCTTTAGTCATTCCTCTCTTAAAGTTGTGCAAACAGAAAGATAAAATAAGGTGATTTGTGAAAGTTTGCTCAGCTCTCTCTCCCTCACTGTGTTTCACTCTGATTTTGGGTGGAAGAAGATGAACAATGGAATACTGAAAATTGCACTGAATTACTTCTTGAAAAACCTTAGGTAAATACATATATATCTAATTTGTCCTTGATTTTAATTAACGGTAAAGAAATTAACAACCTCTGACAGGAATCTTTTTAATTTGTTGTAACCTCCATTCTGTTGATTTTGCTCACCCGATTTGTTGTCTCCCGTGCATGTGCTGCTGTCTTCCTTGGCGTGCATTGACACATTAAACTGGGCTTCGTTTAATGTGGGCTTCTTTACGCTGGGCCGTGGCTTCATCTTCCTGAGGATCCTTGCTGATGGGCTTGTCTCGTGTGGCCCAGTCCACCATCAGCTCTTCTTCAACTCCAGCACGCTTCAGAACTCTCGAACCTTCTCCCGCAGCAGCTCCCTTCCAGTTCGCCTTGTTGCCTTCGAACCAGACAGCATCCACAGAAGCTGAGAATGGAGGAAAAGGAGAAATGGTCTTATATACGATGAAGTAGGCAAGGGTGAGGGTCAAAACGACCTCGTTTATGAAGTAGGCAAGGGTGATGGTCAAAACGACCTCGTTTATGAAGTACGCGCGCGTGGATCAATCCCTCGTACCTACCAACTCTTCTCTCTCTCTGTCTCCCTACGGGATTACCTAATTAAGCAAAATTTGTGGAGGATTATTCCGAACTTAACTAATGAATTATTTATAAATATGATTATTATGTTTAGCAGCTCTCATTAAAGGAATCTTTTATCCTTTTTAGTTAAGCAAAACAAATATCTCTTTTTTAAAATATCTTCTCTCGTATCCACTGGATATGAAATTTAGTTAGGAAGCGCAATATTTACAAATTGTATTTTCAAAAAGATTCTTTCATTTTTCTCCTCTCAAAGTCTAAATCTATATCTAAAAAAATTATAAAAAAAGAACATCGACCAATATTTCCAAAATCAACACTAATTCTTAATTGTTACAAACAAATGTCATTCTATAACCAAAATGATGATCATTTAATTGTAGAAATTCGATATGAAACTAATTTTTTAAATGTGTTTTATTTGATAATTTAAATAGATTTATAGATACATATGTGAAACTAATTTCCTTTAGAAAGTTAGGTGACTTTGGAACCGACTTTAATTAGCCTATAATATGAAAGGAAAATAAATAACATAAAGTTTTCGATAATATATAACACTTATTAATACGTCGGGTTGGGGACTGAACTGAAACCTTGTTTGCCTTTGGTTTTTCTCTTTTCAAATCCAAAATCTGAATATTAGACCTTTGTATTTATAGCATAAATTATAATTTTGCTTTCAATTGAAATAGACACAAAAAATAGAAAAGAGTATATCTAAATTAATCGATACTAATAAGAAAAAAAACATAATGGACGATGGAACTTATTATTTTTTTAAAAAGCATAAAAAATTTGGAATAAGATATCTTTTTAGAAGTAGGAAAATCTAAAATGAAGAAACATAATGAACAATAAAACACATAAAGCTTTTTAAAAGAAACAAAAATCTAAAATGATGATTAACTCGACTGATGAATAAAAAACGCAAAATATTTTTCCTATTTATATTTGCATCTCAACTTGAAGTAAGATTCACACTATACAATCCAATAAAAATAAAACCTCTATATATGTGTGTATATACATTTATATATAAAATAAATAAATAAAGGTTGTATTTCATACACATTTGTTTAGATTTGACCATTCTCTAAAATGTCCCATTAATGAAAACATCAAATATTATATTAATTACCCAAAAAATTGAAAAAAAGAAGTGTCCTACATAGATACAAAGCATTTGACCATAGTCTATGAACTTACAACAACAATTCGACCTCTTGTTTACCCTAAATTAATCACCCAAAAAAAAAACTCCCCAATGAACAAACTTGTGACCCAAGAAAGTTCCACCTTGTTGATAACTTTTCAGAGAATAAAAAGAGAGAGGAGGTTCTCATACACTATTTACCGATTTAGCTTTCACCAATTTCCTCCTCAGAGGCCAACCCATTTCATCCATTTGAAAAAACGACCGAGCCTGAACGGCAGCTCGTAGTCCTTAGCCAAGACAGGTTCTCTCGTTACAGTCTCCCGATCAGACCAGACGTATACTCCTCGTTCTTGCTTGCTTCCTGGGACTGTATTGTCCAAGATTACAGCCACGACGAAAGCAATTACCATATTCATCGATAGGAGCGTGTTCATGACGTAATTCACCTGCGAAACACGAGAATTCTTGTTCAGAACAATGAAACTCATCGTCTGAAACTTGATTTGATCATTTCACATCTACTTCGAGTATCAAAATCGACCCTTTTGCTGCGTTCACTTTGGACCCAACATACCAGTGAAAAGAATTGACTTGATGTCCATTTCTATTGGCCAAACATTGACAGAAACAAAACACTACTTATCACTACTTTCACAGAAAGAAAAAAGGCATGAAACCTAAGGATTTGTTGTTTGTTCATTGTTAGTAATCTGAGAAAATGGATACATACCCCATTATGTTGGCTCCTGAATGGTCCATGAGAAGCCACAATATACGGTTGGTAATAACTTGGAACTGACATATTCGAGTTTGGAGAGACGCCGTACTGTTGGAAGTAGGCCGGAACAGAAAGAGAGAAAAAGAGTGATAACCCGACAATGATGATATTCCGTGAACTTCCAGCTTCACTATAACGAAGATTGGACAGACCTAAAGCTGTAAGCATTGCCCACATAAAGCAAAGAAGAGAAGCAACCATGACTTGAGGAATAGATGCAATAAACCCTCCAACTTTACCTGTGGATATTACAAGTTTTAGTTAAATCGAGAAAAGAGCAAAGATCGCATATCCATCATTGAACGCGAAAGACGAGATATAATTTCTTATATTTTCTACGTCAAAAGATGAGATTTTATAATGGTCACTTACCAACAAGGGATAGCAACACCAAAATACATGCACCAAGCTGTACAGCTTTTCGGCTACCCATTTTGGACACAGCAATGGTGTGCACATTTTCAGTTACTGTAGTGGAACCAGTACCTGTTCCCCAGAGACCAGCTAAGACACTTGTCACTCCTTCAAGACCGATTGCCCGACTGACAACACCAGGAGTTGGAGGCCTCGATGCTACTAGCAGAGAAGAAGCGTGGTATGAACCAACCTAACATCGCAAAATGCAAAAATAATATAGAATAGACTTTGCCGATGAATGTGGTTATGGATATGATAAACCCAGAATGAACATGCTGTAGAAGCCTAAACTTTAATATATCATTTTCGGGTTGATCTAAAGACTAACCGAGTCAACTGAAGCAATTATGGACACCACGCACATAACAAGAGCCATTTTCCAGCTGAAAACTGGTGTTCCCCATTGTAAAGGGTATGGAAACCTAAACCAGGGGGCGGATCTCAATGCATGAGAAGTATCAACCCGACAGTACTTCATTATGGACACATGTTTCCGGCAGTGGTTTGATACTATGTTTGAAGCAGGAATGTTCGGATCACAACTCTTGTAGCTGTATGCTCCCGCAGCTGTCAAAAGAAATGCGGCTGCCCATGTGATTGCCAGACCCAACGGAACCTGTCAGTCAGTATAAATCTTATTGGTCACTCACAACATTACAGTAGATACAGAAAAAGAAAGCGGAAGCTACCAAGTTGCACCACCTGAAGCCTTAAACTTACCGCATAAATAAGGAAAACTCGATGACCCAAAACCGAAATCTTCCGCAGGTACTGCATAGATATGCGCACCAAACTTGTCAAGTATATCATTCACATTATCATGAAGCAACTTCCTCAAGTGACATGAAATTATAAGTTTACCTAACTTTAAACATAAAGAAAGTTATAAATTATATCATGATAAATCGATTTATACAGACAGTCTACCTAGAAAGATGCATATGACATCAGGTTTGCCTTAACATCACGGAACTTACAAGAGCAAAAATAACCACAAGTAGAATCTGCATCGCACCAATCTCAAGACATTTACCAACAACCGGAAAACCATAGCTGTAAAAGGAAAGTCCAACTGCAGCTACTGTTGGAGCAATAACTACTGGATTGAACAACCTGGGCCAAGTAAAATGAATCGTGATATATATCGATACGGCAACAGGCATAATTACTGCATAGAATATAGCTAGATGTTGTGAGTTTATAAGGCAAAAAGAAAAAAAAGGGGGGGGGATGGTACCTTAAAAGCAGTGACATTAGGCCACTATATCCGAGTATTGCTTGAAAAGCTGAACCAATTATGATAGCACCTTGCAGTTCCCTCATAATATGCTTGAAGTTCTGTCATATTAACCAAATTGCATAATTTAACATTAAACCACTAGGTTTTAAAAAAAAAAAACCGCAAACTGAACCCCAAGTATAAAGTATACAATTACCAACAAAGAGATCTAAACCAGAGCAACATTGTTGGTAAAGCTCATGAAATCTCTAAAATAAGGTCATAAATGAGGCAGATAGAGCAAAAGCATTCTCAAATTCATAACTCGAGAAACCGAGTTATTCATCTACGATAGCATGATGCGGGTATCTTTCTAAGAAGGAGCCCTAGTTCGAGATCCGGTGAGTTTTGCCCCGAAAATCAAAAGGAGAACTCCAAAAGGCAATTTTGTGAGACCGTTACACCATACATCTTTAGTCAAAAGATTGCCAAATCAAAGGGAAATATGAAACTAACAACTAAATTACTTTACGTGTACAAAGTACTCGACATCGACAGCTATATTTGCATTTGTAAACTATTACCAAATGATATGATACAGAGACTGAAGAAAAAACATGGAAAACAAAGGAAAATTTATGACGAAATATGTATATTCACTTCTCATAAAAGATAACCAGGGGATTTGCACTTACGTTTCCAGTCAGTCCTTGGAATTCCGGAGAGTTTATAATAGCCAAAGCAGGAGCCAGGAAAACAAAGGAAGGACCTTGTACCAGAGGCAGCCTCGACCCAAATGACGTATGCAATAACGTTGTGATTCCACATACAAAGAGTACCGTGGAGACCACATTTGCTATGTCTTCCTATACACCATTACAACATCCCAGAAACATATCAAACTATGCTCAAACCTTAACAATTTCATAACATGTAAAGCATTAATCTAAACTGATTGAGACGAGGAAGGGCCTAGGATTGCTTACGTGAGAACCTCCCATTGCAGGAACTATGACCAGTGGAACGAGAATCAATGAGCCTAACATCGAAAGATAATGCTGGAAACCGTACAACCCAATTGGAACTGAAACATATTACAGAACACTTCCATAATCAGTTCACCACAATTGTCAAGCAAATTATAACAAATTAAGAACTTAACACTTAGGGAAAAAATCATAGTATACAGTAGAAGTCAGTACTTGGGATTATTGTAGATTTACTCAACAGAGAATTTCTCATTGGTTATTTGAAGACCTAACGCTATTTTATTGGGTGCTTTTCAGCTTTAAACCCAATAATAATCACTTCTTGCCATCGAACAATTACTAAACATGTAGTATTAAACATAGAAGTAAATTCTTTAACTTAAGAAGAGATTCAAGGCCTATAATCAAGAAATTAACAAATGCATTAAAATTTCATACACAGAACAGAAGAACAACGAAATAAACCTCACCGAGCCCAGGCGTGTCTCTGAGGCCATACTTCATATGCAAATTTCTCATGCCCAAATCATCCTCCATGCTCTGCGGCAATACCTCAACCGTCTCCTCGTTCCGGCTCGGTCTCCTGACCGGGTCACCCAACCCGTTTGCACCGGCGGGTCCATTCTCCGGGGCACCCGGTCCTCGCTCCTTTCCCGAACCCCCATCAGATTCTCTCCGCCTCTTCACCGCCTGATCCCGGGGACAGGCGGCGTTGGTCTTGGCCTGGTCTGCCCCGCCTCGAGATCCGGGGGGTTGTCGGGTTCTCTGGCTCGAGCAGAAGCAGGCAAAGAGACGTGACCGGAATAATCCCGGGCAGCCTCGCCAGAGAATTTGGGACGGAATCCTGTTCGTTTGGCCCAAGAAGCCGGCGGCATTGCGGAGGATTCCGGAGCCGGAGGCCACGGACCCGGTTTGGGTCGGGTTTTAGTGTCCGGATTCGACATTTCCCTTATGCTTTCTAGTAAATTTTCTCAGTGGCGCATACTTTAGCAGGTCTAACTCTAGATCTAACAAATCTCTCGCCGTTTATCGTTTGCCGGAAGATTTATGCTCGCCAGGAAGCTCAGCGATGAAGAAAACGACAAAATGGGTATTAGGGTTTTCTTCAAGCAGCAGAAAAGAAAGTGACCACTGGCGCGACTGCGATGTTCACTGGAGAAGTCACAGTGAGTGAGAAAGAGAGAGGTAATGGTGGATTTTTCAATTTCAGAAACAAAAACTTTTCAAACAAATCTAAACTAAAAATACCAAATTCTTTATTCCGGGAATTTTGACAACCCGACAAAATCGAATGATGTCATAAAACTCATCATATAATTATTCCTTTAGATAACTTCAAACCGACACAAATATCGGAATTATTTAGAGCAAAAAAAATGGTAATAATTCTAGTTTTCTTTTGAAGACCAGACACGGTACAACATAATTTTATAATTAGCATCAAATGTGTACTGATTGTTTTTTATAGTATTTATTCTAATTTTTATGTAAATATCTTTTAAGGGAAATTTGGATTTTAATGTTGACAAAAACACTTTATATCATCTAAATTTTGGTCATTGTTTTCCTTTACTAAATATTTTGTTTGTATATGAACTAGTGTTTGTGTATAAAATAAGTGAAAAAGGAAAAATAATTACTGTGAAATGTATGTATAAATATTATACTGTGAGATGTATAAATATTATACTGTGAAAGGAACTTTCTAAATAATCTAAAACCATATTTTGGATCAATTACAGTTGTTAACGGTAAAAATATTCCGGTTGAAGGAATTGGAAATATGAAACTATTTAATAAAGAATCAACAGTTCTCTATGTGTCTGAATTCTCTATTAATCTTTTGATTGTCCACAAATTAGCAAAAGTCTTCAATTGCTTAATTTGTTTTGATTCTAACAAGTTTTGGTTTCAGAACATTGAGACAGATCAAGTCATTGGAAAATGATCTCTCAAGAATGGGCTTTATATTCTGGAAGATCTCAATCACCCTTCTAATTTCGTTTTTTATTCTGATTCCGCTTCTTGCACTCTTTGGCATGCTAGACTAGGTCATCCTCACCAAAAAAACTCTAAATCTTTTAGTTCTCATTGTTAAATTTGATCATGAAAAATGTGAGGCATGTATCTAAGGAAAGCATTGCAGACATATTTTTCCCGAATCTAAGACTATTTATAATAAATGTTTTGAACTCATTCACTCTGATGTTTGGACTGCTCATGTTCACACAAGAGATCATAAGAAATACTTTGTCACGTTCATAGATGAAAAATCGAAATATACTTGGATTTATCTGTTGTCTTCAAAAAGTGTTGTTTTTGATGCATTTACCAAGTTTCACAGATTCATTGCAAACCAATACAACGCAAAAATCAAGTGTTTACGAACAGACAATGGTGGAGAATACACAAGCCATCAATTTCAGAAGTATACTGATGAATATGGCATTATACATCAAACATCATGTGCTTATACACCTCACCAAAATGGTGTTGCTGAACGAAAAAACAGACATCTCATGGAAGTTGCTAGAACGATAATGTTCTATAGGAATGTTCCGAAGCTATATTGGGGTGATGCTGTCATAACTTCAATATGTCATTTAATCAATAGACTGCCAACAAGATGTCTAAATGACATTTCTCCTTATGAGGTTCTCAATAAATCTAAACCTCACATTAATTATCTTAAAATTTTCGGTTGTGTTTGCTATGTTTTTGTTGATGGAGGTCAAAGAAATAAACTTGAACCCAAGAGCGTCAAATGCATGTTCATCGGATACTCTCCTACTCAAAAGGGCTACAAGTGTTATCATCAAGCACCAGACGTGTTCATGTTTCAAGAAACGTTATTTTCAATGAAGAACGATGGCTCTTTGATGAAGGAAACTGGAATGATCTTGAAGACTTGGTCATCTCAACAGACATTGACACTACTTTTAAGATTCTTGTGTCCAAGCTTCAAGAAATCAAAGAAGTAAGTTCCATTAACAGTGAAACTGAATTCATTAATCAAAATCTTGCTTCGAATGAAGTTCTGCAGAAAAGTAGCGATCAAAATAAAATCTCCACAACTGTTGAAGCTCGAGAATCAAGTTATGATAATTCTACTTCAGAATTTGAAGATAAGGTCACTCAACTATCCAGCGAGGCAAATATGGAGAAACAAACAGAAGAAACAACTGAGAAAAATAACTCTTCAGTTGTTTCTCCTCTAATTGTTCCTCCTCAAAGAAGACCGAAAGCTCGCCAAAGAAGCTTTGTTCCCATCAGAAGAAGCATTAGACTTCGGTTTCCATCTCAATGGAAAAATAAAAAGGTTTATTATAATGGTCTTGCTATTGCTCATCCTATTCAATCTTATTGTGCTATTTATCACCTTCCTTCTAATCACCAAGTGTTTTTTAGTAAGATTGATCAATCACAGGAACCGCACATGTTTGAGGAAGCTAGACACATCAAATAATGGCAAAACGCAATGGCTGAAGAAATCTCGGTTCTTCAAAGAAATGGCACGTGGGACTTGGTTTCTCTTCCACCCAACAAGAAAGCTGTCAGTTGCAAGTGGGTCTACAAGATCAAATATCAAAGTAATGGTGAAATAGAAAGACATATAGCTCATCTTGTGGCAAAAGGATTCACTCAAACATATGGAGAAGACTACACCGAGACCTTTGCTCCTGTTGCAAAACTTCACACTATTCGTGTTATTCTCTCTATTGCAACTAATCTTAAATGGGATCTTTGGCAGATGGATGTGAAGAATGCGTTTTTGTAGGGTGATCTTATAAGAAGAAATATACATGGTCCCACCTCCTAGTCTCAAAACGGATCCAAACAAAGTTTGCAAGCTGAAAAAGGCTCTATGTGGATTAAAACAATCTCCAAGAGCATGGTATCGTAGACTTCACGATGCCTTGCTTAATTACGGCTTTACTCGGAGCGAGGCAGACCATTCTTTGTTTACCATTAAGGGGGAATCTGGTATTATCATTCTACTTGTTTATGTTGATGATATAATAATCTCAAGTAATGATCAAGTTGGAATTGAAAATGCAAAGGTTTTTCTCAAAGCTACCTTTGATATCAAAGACTTAGAAGATCTTAGATACTTTCTTGGCATTAAAGTAACTCGATCTAATGAAGGACTTTTTTTTGTCCCAAAGAAAGTAAACACTTGATCTACTTGATGAAACAGGAAAACTAGGTGCGAAACCAGCAAAGACTCCCATTGAAGAAAAGTTCAAAGACCATCGAAAGAGGGAATGTTTTGAAGATATTGGGTGGTATCAAAGGACAATAGGTAAGCTTATTTATCTAACAATAACAAAACCGGATTTGTGTTTTGCTGTTAATCAGGTTAGTCAACATATGCACGCTCCATCAAAGCAAGATTGGACCATGGTCGAAAGAATTCTCAAATATCTAAAAGGCTCTCCTGGCATTGCTGTTAACAGGTTAGTCAACATATGCACGCTCCATCAAAGCAAGATTGGACCATGGTCGAAAGAATTCTCAAATATCTAAAAGGCTCTCCTGGCAAAGGAATTTGGATGGAGTGCAATGGCCACACAGAAATTGTTGGATATTGTGATGCAGATTGGGCCGGAGATAGAACGGATAGAAAATCAACAACCGGGTTTTGCACTTTTGTTGAAGGCAATTTGGTTACATGGAAAAGCAGAAAGCAAAGTGTCATTGCAAGATCCAGTGCTGAAGCTGAATACAGAGCCATGGCCAATACAACATGTGAATTGGTTTGGTTGAAGGCTCTCCTTGAAGATCTCAATATCAAATCACCACATGCAATCACTCTACTCTGTGACAATCAGGCCGCCATTCATATTGTAGCAAACTCAGTATTTCATGAGAGAACGAAGCATATTGAAGTTGACTGCCATTTCAATCGAGAAAAGATCAAGCAAGGAACCATCGCTACTGCCTTCACCAAAAGTGCTGATCAACTTGCGGACGTCTTTACCAAAGCAATCAGTGATAAGGTGTGCAAAAGCACCGCATGATTTTAGCCGTGCTTGAGGGGGAATGTTGAATATTAACTACATATTCTTCATCAACCATTTACTCATCTTTTGACTATATTTTTTCTGTATTTTTATTTATTTCTCTTCATGCATGAGTTTGTCATTTATGTCTACTCTTCATGCAATAGTTTTTCATTTATGTCTACTCTTCATGCATGAAAAACTCTTGCATGAAGAGTAGACATAAATGACAAACTCTTGTATGTAGAGTAGACATAAATGACAAACTCATGCAATAAGAGTAGACATAAATGGCAAACTATTGCATGAAGAGTAGACATAAATGACAAACTCATGCATTAAGAGAAATAAATAAAAATGTAGAAAAAACATAGTCAAAAGATGAGTAAATGGTTGATGAAAAATATGTAGTTAATATTCAACATTCCCCCTCAAGCACAGCTAAAATCATGAGCACCGCATATCTTATTTGGCACGAGTTAAAATATATAAATTGATATAAACAAATTATTTTTAATAAAATAAAGGGAATATAGCATAAAAAATATCAAACTATTTTATTTTAGCGTATAAAATATGAATTATTATCTTTAACCTCAAAAAATCCAAACTTATTTTATTTTATTTTAAAAACACTAATTTTAGGAATATAGTGTAGAAAATATAAAACTTTTTAATTTTTGCCTATAAAACACAAATTATTACTTTGAATCTAAAAATTTTGATATTTTTTCATTTTATCGAAAAAACACAAATTAATCATATCCATACACAAACAAAAACACTAAATCATATTTAGCTCTTTAATTTTTTGATTTATCTAAAAAATACAAATTTATCAAATTAATCATATTCTAAAGATAGTATTTTTTTTAAAATTATAAATTTAAATTTTTTAGATTAAAAATAATAATTCATGTTTTATAGACTAAAATAAAATAGTTACAGATTTTTTATGCTATATTCCCTAAAATAAAATATATTAACTAATTTTGATATATTGAGACATTATTATATATAAATACATAAAAGTTAATCAGAATTTTCATACAATATTCTATGCTGTTAAAAAATTAGCGACTGAAATTATATGAAATCATATGATCATGTTATTCATTGTACAATTTTCAAACTTCTCATTTGCTTTTGCTTTAATATAAAAATAGGATAAATTCTACAAATCACAATCATAAAGAGGATACATTCAGTTGGATAGAATTTTCAAATTACTATATATAATAAACAATATTTAACTCGATTTACTTAAAATAAAAAAGATCCAAAAGAAATCACAAAAAGATCTAAGCTGGAGAGAAAGCGAAAGGCTATGGCAAGTTCATAGACTGTGATGGTGACACGTGTACAAATTCCATGCTGGCATGAGCTGCACTACACCATAATCCCACCGCATCGATAATTTTCTTTAAAGACATTGTACAAGTCTCATGTACGAGTGTATATATGTATATATATACACGTAACTACCCACATCACTAAACATCAAAACAAAAAGATTTCATATCCTTCCTCTAAGAGTTGGTTGGACAAACTATTCGAAAACATTCGTATTCAAATCGAAAATTTGAATATCCATTGATATAAATACAAATATAAATATTAAAAATCAGATATTCGATAAATACAAATATAAATAATAAACTCAATTATCTAAATTATTCGTATCCGTAAATATTAAATATAAAATTTAGTTAATATATAGATACATATATAACATAATTGATTTCAATGATCAAATTGGAAATAAAAAACATTATTAATCTTATATAAACACTTATTTTATAAAAATATATAAGACAAATATGCAATATTTTTATGATTGGATACTAAAATATCAAATACTTTAAAATAACTAATATTGTTGAAGATTTAATTTACACTCAAGATTGGTTCTAATCCAAATGAGTTGGGTAATGTTATTGAAACATTACAGTATATGAAAAAAAACTCGCTAAGGGTTTAACTGGTGGAAACGTTGTGTTTGCGTTTGCATTTGGCGGTGTTTCTGTCAACGATTGGTGGTGTTTTGTTTCATTTTGTCTAAATGATGGAAATATTGCGTTTACGGACGACTGCGACTAGAAACGAATGGTATAAAACTGTTGTAATTGTGTTTTGAGTAAATTTACTAAAATAAACAATTATTAATAAAAAATTTATTAAATGCTCTGGCTGGAAGTGAAGAGCATAGTAGTTTCGTCCTTTTCTTTGTCCATAGTTCGAGTAGAAAGAGAAGAAGGTGGAGGAAAATCACCGGACGACGAAGAAAAGAAAGAGGAGACTCATCGGACGAAGAAAAAGAAGACACAGGGGGAGAAGAAAACAGAGGAAGAAAAAGACACAGAGGAAGGAAGAAGAAGACACAGGAGAAGAAGACAGAGAGGAAGAAGAAACTTACACGAGAAGATTTGGATTAAAAAAAAGAAAAATAAAAATATTATTATTAAATTATTAAATATTAAATTAAATATTTAAAGAAAATGTAATGACTTTTTTTAATATATATATATACATGTAAATTTAATAAGTATCATATTTATTTAATTAAATAACATTAGATCTTTAATTTTTGTTATTTTTATTTGTATGTTATTGTTAATAAATTTATATTTATTTATGTTATGGTTTTGTAAAACTTTATATTTTATTTATGTTCTTTTATTTACATTATATGTTTTTTTGTTATTGTATAATTATAAAAATCTAATTTATAAAATAAAAATAAAAAACGACTAGTCACCGATTAGTCGTCGACTAATTCGACTAGTCGCTAGGCGCTGACGGACCGCCCGACTAGCGCCTAGCGACTTTTACAACACTGATTATAATAGAAGGATATTTTGTAGTTTTATTAAAAAATGTACTGAAACACAACATAATTCTGGATTTTTAAATTCTGTGTTTCGTCGCGTTTGCGGAGGACTGCGACTCCACCAATCGATTTTAATATCGCTCGCAATCGCCAGAAAACACAATCGTCGCGTTTACGAGCGACTACGACTCCACCAGTCAGAGCCTAAATATATAACTTTTTTGCGAGTTTTATTTTAGTGTATAATCTTACAATTTATTTCATTGTTTAGATGAATTGACGATATTCGTAGAATTATCGATGAAATTAAATTTAAATGACTGATGTGGAGACGAAATTGTGAAGATTTGATACTTTGTTTTATTTATATATTATGTATCTTTGTATCTTTGTGCGATTTGAATTTTAGTTTTAGATTATATTTGATTATTATTGGGATTCGTATACGGATATCTGTATATCCGATAAATATCCGTATTTACAAATATATAGACAAATATGCAATACTTTTTTATGATTGGATAACTAAAATATCAAATACTTTAAAATAACTAATATTGTTGAAGATTTAATTTACACTCAAGATTGATTCTAATCCAAATGAGTTGGATAATGTTATAAAAATATTATAGTATATGAAAAAAATAGAACTCACTAAATATATAAATTTTTGCGAGTTTTATTTTAGTGTATAATCTAACTATTTGTATTGAGGATATTCGTAGAATTATCGACGAAACTAAATTTAAATGACTGATGTGGAGATAACTATGAAGATTTGATACTTTGTTTTATTTATATTATGTATCTTTGTATATTTGTGGGATTTGAATTTTAGTTTTAGATTATATTTGATTATTATTAGGTGTTTATCAAAATTGTTTTATATATATTTTTATGTTACAAAAAATTTAGGTTCGTATACGAATATCCGTATATTCGACAAATATTCGTATTTACAAATATTCAAATTTACAAATCGAAATATAAATAATAAAACTGAATATTCGCCGAATACAAATACAAATACAAATATTCGGATATTCACAAATATCCGTTATTTGTCCAACCCTAATTCCCTCTCCTCTTTTATATTTTTTCTTTTCATTGTTTTCAGGGTAAATTGTATCTTGTACCATTGAGAATATTATTTTAATCCAATATCCTTTTTAACTTTAACTTTAATCATATATCTCCATCGAAAATCTATGTTAGGTCGATTTGTCCATTGAATTTAGCCTCACATATCATTCTCACATTACACTTAACTTCATCTTATTCCTTCCCATACTATTCAGTTTCACCAAAACTTCATTTGTTAACTAAATAACAACTCGTTAAATATTATTAAAACCCTAAAAAATTTATATAAAACCAAAAAATAATAGTTTGAAACGCAATAATCATAAACTACACAACTTAAAACAATTAAAAAATAAAATTGCAAAAAATTAACATTATCGAGTAACATAATTTATCAGATATTGTTCGAGATAATATTAAGATTTTATATAATTTTTTATTATAGATTATTTTAATTATTTAGTTTATGACTTTTGTGTTGAAACACATTAATTTCAAATTTTAAAATCGATTTTTTAGGGTGACATTAAGATTTAACTGGTTATTAACATTTAATTAACATATGGAGGTTTTATCGGAATTTGAAGAGTTTGTGGGGAAATAAGACTATAGATAAATTTTAAGGGGGAAATCAGAAAAAAGACGAAAGTTAAAGGGATAGCAAATTCACACTTGAGTTTAACAGACTTTCGAGAGTGGAAAATGAATAAAAGCTAAAGTCATTGGGAAAATCAGATGAGAGCCTAAGGGAAATCAAACTAAAGCAGTATTCTCGAATAAGTGATAGACAGTTTACCTTTATTATTACTTCTTTAATAATTTTTTGGGATACAATTATTTATTTATTTATAAGCTTTCAGCAGTCAATTCTTTGAACAAAATATCATTTTTTGGTATCACCGATATTTAATTCCATATATCGTCAATCAATTTATGACTAGTGACTATAACATTCATTTCAAAAGAAAAATATACGCAATAATAAAGAAAAGAAATGGTGAACACCAAATGGAATGACATTGGATTTAGCATGGAGATTTAATCATAATTTAGAAATTCGAAAACTTAATCACATGAGGGTTAATAGGAAAGAATGAAAGTGTTGTTTTGAGAAATTGCAAGAAATCAAATTCGACGATAAATCTCATCACTTTTCACCAAAAATGACAACAATCTAAGTGATAATGAAATCCAAAATGAGAGAAGTGAAATATAACTTCCAAATTTTAGAAGCCCTCGTTTTCGTATATTCAAGTATCACGTATAATATTACTATTGTGAGAGATGAGTAATCAACTTCGAGTATAAAAAAGCAACAAATATTTTTTTTCGAGAATGGAACGAAAGAAAAGAGGAAAACGAAGATAGGGTTGGCGATTACGACTAATCTAGCATAAACAATTTATGGTTTCATGCATTGTGGCCATGAGAAGACAACTCTGAATCAAACAAAGTCATCAATATTTTAATGGCTCCAGTGATACTAGGAGCCATGTCAGCAGTTGTGAAGATTTCTGAACCATTTTATTCTTCTCTTTCTTTTACATAAACCATGAAAATGGTGAAGAGAGAGAAATGTAACAAAAGAGAGACTGTGAGGATAGAGAATGAAATGAATTTATTTATTTATTTTAACTTAACGTGACAACCACATCATCGTCTATAAACAAAAAATCGAAAATAATTATCGATGTTAGCGGATATGTATTGATATAAAAACACATTTGTAATTTTTTTTATTATTATGATGAACTATACAAATTGACGAATTATTATGTAGAAAGAATATATTGTTTTGTTAGAGATAAAATAGGGGATTATCAAAAATGTCCCTGTAGGGCTAAAGTGCTTCAAAAATACCATTGGCTAAAAAAAAAGTTTCAACTTCAAATCTACCCTTAAAATATTGATAATCCATATTACCCTTGACGATAATTTTTCTCTCTCCTCTAGAGCACCTCTAATTCTCGCGCGAAAATTACTGTTCCCTCACACCACAACAGATTCGGCGAGAGTAGCTTGCGATCGTCATCAGATTCGCTGCCAATAGGTTGAAATCCTTTGTTGTCAACAAAGAAGCTTACAATTAAGCACGTTCCGCAGAAAAACCAGGTATGTATAGTGAGTTTTTCGTGTTTCTCTTGTGTTTATTGCAATGTCAAAGGTGACAGAGTGGGTCACAGAGTCGTACGGTCGCACTGGGTCACAGAGTCTCATCGAGGGGTCAAAGGGATCAAAGGTCGTCGCAGGGGTCCAAGGGTAAATGGGTCGAAAAGGGTCAAAGGGTCGCAGGGGTCCAAGGGTCGGATGGGAAAGGGGTCGCAAAGGGTTCAAAGGGTCGCATGGGTCCAAGGGTCGCATGGTAAAGGGGTCGCAAAGGGTTGAAAGGGTCGCAGAGGTAAAGGGGTCATAGGGGTCCAAGGGTCGCAGAGGTAAAGGGTCGTAGGGGTCGCAAGGGTCGCAAGGGGTCGCAAGGGTCGCAACGGTCGCAGGGGTCCAAGGGTCGCAGAGGCAAAGGGGTCGCAGGGGAAAGGGGTCGCAAAGGGTTAAAAGGGTCGCAAAAGGTTGAAAGGGTCGCAGGGCTCCAAGGGTCACAGGGGTCCAAGGGTCGCACGGTCGCTATGGGTCACAGAATTTACCCCTCTTTTTATGTTTTTTTTACAGGTGTAATAGATACGGTGGATGAAAAAATCACACTGATTTATTTTTTGTATGATGGTAAATGGGAAAAAAACCCAAATGGAGAATCTGAATGGGTTGGTAAAGTTCAGGAAAACCAGAGAGTATTTTTCTTATGTCCTCCGGTTAGTCTGACATACCAGCAACTGATTGATGAGTTATGCGCAGAGATGATGGTGAATAATAATACAACGAAGTTGAAGTTAAGCTATTTGCCCAATATTTGTGAAAATAGGAAGCTGACATATATAATGAATGACAAACATCTTATTTATTATCTGTTCGATCGCATAAGAGGAATTCGACCACTATTGTATGTGGAGATAGATACGGCAGGTGTGAATTGTGAAATCGAAATTGAGCCTCTAATTCCTGCTTTTGAGAGGGCAATTGAGCCTCTAATTCCTGCTTTTGGAAGCATTGCTAAAGAAGGTGAGGATCGAGGTGTTGTAGATTATGATGACTGTGTTATTGTAGGTCCAGATAACAAAAGTAGAGTTGAGAGTAATCCGGAGACAATAGATATATTGGATTCGGATGATTCTGATAGTGAACATACAAGCGGGTTAAGAGAAGATGGTGGATGTGCCATGAATGTGGTAGTTGATGGAGTTGTTTGTGGCAGTAATAATGGTGATTCTGATGTGCCAGCAGAGCATACGTATGGTGATGGTGAGAACAACTCGCAAATGGTAGTTCACAATGGCGAAAATAATATCTTCGAGTTCAGAGATGGATTGGATCTTAAAATTGGGCAAGAGTTTGATAACAAGAAGGATGTACAGGTATTTGTAAGGAAAGGTTCAATCGAAGCTTCGTTTAGATATACAACATTGAGATCTGATACGAAGCTGTGAGAAGTACGATGCAAGTTTTCCGGAAATGGTTGTAAATAGAAATTACGTGTGACAGCAATCCCGAATTCCAAACGGTTTAGTGTGAGAATACATCATCCCATTCATAATTGTTCACCTGTATGTAAACGCACCGAAGCTACAAAGGGTACAGCGCAAATGGTTAAGGATTATTTGAAGGAGGAATTTGCCGGAAGTTATGAAACACCTCCAGCAAAAGAATTGATGGCTCGTGTAAAAGCAAAATATGGTGTCAATGTATCGTATTAGATGGCATTAAGAGGCAAATACGGTGCTCAAAAGGATATTCGTGGTGATGACTGTGAACATTATAGGAGGCTTCCAGGGTGGTTGCACATGTTATATATAAGAAATCCCGGATCTGTCGCAGATATTCAGTTCAACAATGATGGGAAAAGCTTCAAATACCTTTTTATGGCTGTCGGAGCGGCTAGAAGGGGATGGAAATACATGCGTAAAGTGGTTGCCGTGGATGCGACATTTCTGACAGGAGTGTACAAGGGAGCATTGATTGTGGCGACCGCGCAAGATGGTGAACACCACCAATATCCTCTTGCATGGGGAATAGTCGACAGAGAGAAGGACGAATCATGGACGTGGTTTATGTCAAGATTGCAACAAGTGGTACCGGACGGACGTGATGTCGGTGTGATAGCGGATCGCCATAAAAGCTTGATCAAAGCAGTCAAACAAGTGTATAAAGAAGCTGATCATGGTTTTTGTGCGCGTCATATATCGCAAAATATAAAGAGCTACGTCAATAAAGGCCATGGTAGAAAGACGAAAAGGGGTGATACTGTGGCGGAAATGTTCTTCAGATGTGCGTCAGCATACACGGAGAACGAATTTGAAGTGCTATTGAATGATTTGAAGGCCAGGTATCCTAATGTTGCAAAGTATTTGGAGAAAGAGGAACTTGATCCCGTTAAGTGGGCAAGATGCAAATTTAAGAGGGAACGGTACAACTTATTAACAACTAATGGCGCCGAGTCAATAAACTCAACGTTGAAGAAGTCAAAAAAATTGTCGATCCTAGGGCTATTAGATGTTTGTTTGGGAAAGACAGTGGAATGGTTCAATAGGTATAGGTTGGAAGCAGCTACCGGTGATGATTCTCAAAAGTTAACACCTTACGTTGAGAAAACGTTACATGCACGGTTTGGACAGGCATCCAAGTATGATGTTATTGAATTGAACAGTCTCACTGATGAGTATGAGGTGAGAAATGAGATGGGTAGAAGATTTGTAGTGAGTCTTCAAAAAAGAACGTGCGAATGCAAAATGTTTGACGTAGATAAGTATCCATGCAGTCACGCAATTGCGGCAGCACATAAGGTTGGTAAAGGTGACAAGATACCAGATCTATGTTCACACTACTACCTTCGGGAGACATGGCGTTTGGCTTACCAAGAAACCGTGTATCCGGTTCCTGATTGCAGTGATTGGGACATTCCCCCTGACGTGTCTCAGCATGTGTTTGAACCTCCTATACTGTCTCAGAAAAGGCTAAGCGGGAGGCCTAAAGTGAATCGTTATCCTGGACCCGGTGAGGCTCGGAGAAGACAAACCCCGTCTGCTGCGTCGAGACAAACCCCATTTGTGTCGCCACAAACCCCGTCTTCTTCGTCGGTACAAAACCCATTTGTGTCGCCACAAACCCCGTCTTCTTCGTCGGTACAAAACCCATTTGTGTCACCACAAACCCCGTCTTCTTCGTCGATACAAAACCCATTTGTGTCGCCACAAACCCCGTCTGCTGCATCGTTACAAACCCCATCTTCAAAAGCTCGAGTTCGCAGCTATTCATCAATATATGCGACCGTACGACCCATACGACCCATGCGACTCTAATTTGTAATTAATTAGTTTGACGTTATAAATGTATTTTTTGATTGGTTTTTGTCATTTTATCATCTTAAACCCGTAACTTGGCCGAGTTCGCATCTATTCATCAATATATGCGACCCTCATTTGGAATTAATTAATTTG
>CM071863.1:9714826-9742318 GCA_036759665.1 Gynandropsis gynandra
AAAAAAATAAAAAAAAATTAAAAATAAAAAAAATTAAAACTAAAGGTTTTTAATAAAAATATCAAAATTATATTACAAACCATCTAAAATTAAAACTATTTCCTATTACAAATCGTTTAGGTCGGTTGCGTCGTTATCATCCCCACCATCACCACCACCATCCCCTCGAGACGGAGTTGCATCCGAATCGAGCCCCGGTTCTTGCTGCGGTGTTGATCCCCTCACCTGGCCCGACAACAACTCAATGACGCTCTCCAAATGTTGTATCTTCACTGATTGTTGCGCCGTTTTAGCTCGTTGTTCTCGAAGTTGTGCTTCGAGTTCTTCGATCCGCCGTTGTTGAGAAAAACTCTCTTGGACCGATGGAGGTACCGACGTTACGTCTTCGAGGATGTCCTTTTGAAGCGCTCCGAGACCGTACAGGCGTCCCTTATACGGTTTCACCGACTACAAAACAAATAATCGTAACGTTAGAATTTAACAAATTATATTAATAATTTAGAAACAAAATAATAAATTATTACCTCTAAATAGATTTGGTCCTTTTGTAAAGATGCGCATCCGAATCTGCATATCGCGCACCCATGCAGTGAAGATGCGCGTTGTATGAATCTGCATATCGCGCATCCATCATGATGCGCATCCATCATGATGCAGTGAAGATGCGCATTCATCATGATGCGCATCCGAATCTGCATATCGCGCACCCATGCAGTGAAGATGCGCGTTGTATGAATTCGGCGCCATCTGTATGAACGCTGCAAACAGAATTATATAATTAGTAGTTTTCAAATATATATTTTTAATTTTAAAATTCAAATATAATTAATAAAACTTACCACAAAAGTGCGCCACCATCGCTGGCGCACAACTTCTGGCGTAACTTGCCAGGAGTAAAAGAGATCGTCTTGCATCGATCCCCAAATCATATTGTTATTAGTGTGTCTTAAGACATCACTATCATCAAACCTGCATAGCAAAATATCAAGTTAGTAATATTTACGCAATTTAAATGAAATTCATAAAATTACATTAACATTACCATAACGTTCCAGGAGAACGTTCGGGATCGATGATCGGAAGGGTTGGACGCCCATCGAAATCATCGATCAAGGCATCGATATCAACCATATCGTCCTCGTCAAAAAATAGCGGCGGTGCCGCTACTGGTGACGGAGGACGATATGGAGGTGGTGGCGACGGGGGAGGCGCCCCCGCGGAACCGGCCAACATTCCCCCGCTTCCTATAAAACGTCTTCTCATTTTTGTAAGTTTTGGTAGTGTTTGAGATTTCTGGATTTATTTGGCGTTGAAATAAGAAAAAATCCGTCGCAACATATATATACCGAAATTTCCAACGGGCATCCGTTACAAATTGCAACGGATGACCGTTGGAAACATGCGTCATTGTAACGGAGTAATTAAATTGACGTGACGTTTCAGATTTCCAACGGGCATCCGTTACAAATTGCATTTAGCATTCATTAGATTCCACCACGCTTATATCCGCTGTCAATTTTTTCTCCTTGGATAAGTCTTTAACTATTTCAGGTTTTCATTGACATGAGTACATCGAGATCGATGGTTCCTGTCTAAGTGGTGGGTTGAGGCGCTATTCTACGTCCTAAGGGTTAGAGTGATGCGTATTCGTCATAAAAAAGAAAGAGAAGTAAAAAAATCAGAAAAATATTCTTCAATGACACACCTCTTCACTCCGCTAAGGTTACGAGACCTTATGAGTGTGCCATAGGAAGCCTGGGTCTAAGTAGAAAACTATCCCTCTTCGACTTTGACGTCCTAGGAACCAAGCGTGGATCTATTAAAAAATGAGAAAAAAAAGAGAATAAGAACGAGAATACGAGTTTAATGATATCTCAAGCTTAGGAGAATTGGTATGGAGATCGTTTGGACGTTGTCTAGGGGTATGACTTAGACTTAGGTCATTGGTAGGATTGCATGGCTCATGACTTTCGGTTGATAAAGGTCTGAACTAGGTACGCTTAGGCTTGCGTTCATGTGACGCGTTGTTTTGCATGATGCTAATCCTTGGAAGTATTTGTGTTAGTATCCATTGTTGTTTAGCTCTTCTAGTACTCGACTCTAGATTTGCTCGAGGGTTGTAGTATACGTGATTCCTAGGTCTAGTTTTGAGTAGATTACTTAGATTTCACACATTTATCGAGTTTATTCGAAGACTTAATCTACATTTCGTATTTTGTATAGGAAACGAAGACATGAGGAGACACACGAGAGATTACGGCAATTTAACCCCGAAAATGTAGTTGAATGCCAAGGTTAAACTTGTGCAAGGCCATGGATTGAAGTGAACACTCAAACATCGAGCGAAAGGAGCGGAAACAACAAATCAAGACCTGCACGCTCGGGCATGAAGGGTGTGCCCGCTCGGGCATTGAGGCAAAAGACCCTCGTAGCTTTGCACAACTCGGGCGCTCAAGGAACACGATCGGGAAGGTGTGCCCGCTCGGTTGGAAAGGGAGTGCCCGCTCGGGCTAATTGTTGCCAAAATTCGCCGCAAGTTTTCCCCACTCGGGCTGAAGAGCCACACGCTCGGGCATGGGTGCCTAACCGGATGGGGCATAGGGCATGCACGAGCGGGTAGAGGCTATGCCCGCTCGGGTCCCCATTTTTCTCAACCAATTCCTTGGTTTTAGAACGGCCAATTAATGAGAAATCATATCTAAAAGGAGGGGATTCGAACCAGATTGAAAGGGGGGACGAGAGGAGACATTAGAGGACACACATGGAGACAGGGAGAAGGACGGAACAAGGAATCCAGAGCATGGAGGAGCTATTGAAGACGTCGGTATATGAAGAGGGAGGAATCTCATTCTCTATCTGTGTCGAATTTAGTATTCTCTTGTGTTTTGTTTTCTGAGTTCATGTCCAAGTAGATCTACAGCCATGGGTTAGAGAGTATTGCCAATATGTAACGAAGTCTTGTGCTTAATGAATGGTGGTTCTTAATGCTTTCATACTTGTACGCCACTTGAAATGAATGAATTCGGTACTTGATCGTTTTTCAGATTGATTGGTTATGTTTAATGCTTTCATTCTTGTACGCCACTCGAATGGATGATATTAGAAGTCTAATGAATCTACGCCAGGGGATTAGACTTTGGAACCTAGCCATGATTTAGGGTTTAATCGGTTTAGAATCTACGCCAGGTCAATCGATTGAATCTAGGGATTAGGATAGCGGTCTTAATGCGTCTATGTAGGTGAGATGCGTAATAGATATATTGGTATACGCATGCTAGATAGTGGACAAGTCTACGCCAGTCAGTTCCTATAGGAGAGCTTGAATTCCCTGAATTCATGATAGTACCTTAGACCAATTATCCTTTTAGAACTTCGTTACTTCATTTTGCGCATCTCATAGACGCATTATGACCGCTATCCTAATCCCTAGATTCAACCGATTGACCTGGCGTAGATTCTAAACCGGCTAAACCCTAACCCTAGGCTAGGTTCCAAAGTCTAATCCCCTGGCGTAGATTCATTAGACTTCTAATATCATCCATTCGAGTGGCGTACAAGGTGACCTTCCATCCCGTAATTCCAACTCTGGTCGTCGGCATATTGACTTCAAATCTTTCCTCGATTGTATATTATCTTTCGTTTTACCCGTCACATTCAAAACAGTATTTATGATGTTATCGAAAAAGTTCTTCTCGATATGCATAACATCTAAATTATGACGTAATATCAATGATTTCCAGTATGGTAGTTCCCAAAAGATACTACGTTTATACCAGTTATGCCATTCACCTTGACCTTTTGGTTTACGATGCCCACGATCTCCACCGCATTCTACTGATTCTTGTAAATCCTCCATTGTGTTCAATCTTTCGTAAAGGATTTGTGTTCCGGTTTGCATGCACGGTGCTTCTTTTTTTTGAACCACGTTCTTCCGAAAATGTTTTTTATCTCTCCTGAAAACATGACCACGAGGAAGAAATCTTCTATGACAATCAAACCAACATGGTTTCTTACCATGTACTAGTCGAAATGAATCTGTATCCTCCATACAATAAGGACATGCTAATCTTCTGTGCGTGCTCCATCCTGATAACATTCCATACGCAGGAAAATCGCTAATTGTCCACAACAAGACCGCTTTCAATCTGAAATTTTGCTTAGTACTGACGTCATAAGCAATGATTCCTTCATTCCATAACTGTCGTAATTCATGAATTAAGGGCTGCAAAAATACATCGAAACTTTTCTTCGGATGTTCTGGTCCTGGAATAAGCAACGTCAGAAACATTACCTCTCTTTTCAAACACATCTCGGGAGGTAAATTATAAGGAGACAAAATCACCGGCCAGAGGGAATATTGACTTCCCGATTGTCCATAGGGACTAAAACCATCCGTGCACAGGCAAAGATAAACATTTCTCGTTTCACGTGCAAACTCGGGAAATATTACATTGAAATCTTTCCAAGCCTGACCATCCGATGGATGTTGCATTACACCTTCGGTCGTGGAGTGTTCGGCGTGCCATCTCATTGCTGCAGCGGTTTTTTTTATTCATATCACCTTCTCAACCTGTTTGCTACAGGCATATAAAACATTTTCTTGTATGGTACGTATTTCCGTGAAGATGGTTTTTTAGGCCGAAATCTGCTTGCACCGCAAAACTTGCATTCCAACAAGTCTTTATCATTTCCCCAAAACAACATGCAACTGTTTCTACAAACATCAATTTTCTCATGTGGCATTCCCAAGTCTTTTAACACATTCTTCGTTTCGTAGTATGTCTCGGGAGCTTGGTTATTTTCCGGTAAATATTCCCGCATTGTTTTACAAAATGAATCCATGCAATTTTCAGCCACATTGTAGTTTGTTTTAATACTCATCAATCTTGAAGATAAAGATAAACGAGACTGACCTTCACGACAACCTTCATATATAGGTTGTTTCGCCGAATCCAATAGGTTGAAGAATCGACGTGCATCGATGTTCGGCATCTCTTCATGCGTTTGTTCATTAACAACTCCAGGAAAAGCATCTGACACCATTTCCACATATGGATTGGTCGTTGATTCTTCATAAATAACTTCTTCATTTCGTTGTACTTGTGCATCTTGCACACTATCTCTAACACCGCAATCTTCGCCGTGAAAAAACCAAATTTCGTAATTTTCAACGAAACCCACCTTATACAGATGTTTGCAAACAATTTCTTGACTTCGAAACTTCATGTTTTTGCATCTTTTGCATGGACATAACATTGTCCCCCGTTCTTGACACAAAGGCTGCATCGATGCAAAACTCATGAATTGCTCTAATCCGTGTAAGAATTCTTGCGTAATCTCTTCGGTTACAGGATCTTTTCTTCTATACATCCACTCCCTTGATCTATATATATTTCGATTCGAAGACGACGACATTTTTTCGAAAATGTTTTTGTTGTTGATGGTTTGACGCACTTGTTGGTAAGATCTAAATAGTTTATGTTCCAACGGACATCCGTTGCAATTTGCAACGGATAGCCGTTGCAGGTTCACGTGAAATTATTTAAACTGGTGCCCTCGAAATTCACAAAATCAACGGTTATCAGTTGCTATTTCTAACGGCTATCCGTTAGAAAGTGCAACGGACGACCGTTAGAACTCCTTCTAACGGAGATTCCAACGGGCGTTGCCAACGGATGTTGTCCGTTGCCATCCGTTAAATTTTGTGACGGATTTCCAACGGCATGTCTAATGGAGTTTTTCCGTTACAACTCCGTTGAAATTTATAACGGATTTGCAACGGATCTCTGCCCGTTGCAATTTCCCCACATCCGTTGCAATCCGTTGGTAAAAGTTTCCAACGGACGGATCCGTTGCCCTGTCCGTTGGAAACTCCGTGTTTTTTTGTAGTGTAGGATCATATTGCTTTCTTCTTTTAGATGCATTTCTAGATATATGAAACAAAATTACTTAGATGCCATGACATTATGTCAAAAACTAGGTTACCCTAATTTGTTCATAACTTTCACATGTAATCTAATGGCCCGAAATAAAAATAACTTTATTGGATAACAAACTATCTTCGAAAGACCAACCAGACATCTTAGTAAGAATGTTCAAAATGAAACTACACTTTCTCATATCAAATTTGCGTGATAACCACACTTTTGAAATAATTTCTACATGTACTAACATACTATATATTCAAAGTGTTCTTTCATATTAACATAAACACTCAGCTATAGATAACCATTAATAGTCGAAACTCAATTATAATTGTCTACAAAGTGAAAATTTAGAAAATGTGGTTTTCCTATGCTCACATCTTACTCTTTCCAGAGCATTCAAATTGCCTACAACCATAGATTTTAATGCTATAGTCTCCACTGAGATCTTCAACAAAGTCATAAATCAATTATCACATGAAGCAATTCAAGATACAATGATTCATAGACCTTGTGTTTAGCAAATAAATCATCTTTATGCATAGAAAGAGGTAATACACGAAAATATTCCTTTGCAACTTTAACCAATCAATCTTTATCGATTTTTGATGGCTTCCTATTTACAAAAAACCAAATAACAATAAATTAATTGTAAAAGATGGTATTCAATTAGACAATTGTTACATTGTACCGTACAACCGACATATACTGTTAAAGCATAGAGCACATATAAATGTACAATGGTGCAATCTATAAATGCGATATTTTAAGAGTGTGTTAGATATGTTTTGATATTTCAGGTTGTTGAGAAATTAAAGGAGAAGAAATATGGCTCGAGTATTTTAAATTCAAAGTGAAAACCAATGGGAAGAAAGGGAGAGTCAAACTGGAGAGGAGACGCAAAAAGAGGAAAATAATGAGGTTGGATAACAGAATTTTGTTCCTGATTTCACGAGAAGATTAGGTGTGTAAACATACTATAAAAAGAGTTGACACATATAGGTTTAGGTATCGAATGAGTGCAACAACAAGTGATTTTTAATCATTGTGTCATGTTAGTGTACTTATAGAGATATAGGGTGAGCGAGAAACAATAAATTGTTTATTTACATCTAACTCAGGTGGAGTTATATGCAGAAGTCTTGAGTACAATGTAATGAAAAACAAATGTACTTAAAAGATTGATTCGTAAATAAAAACTGGTATTGTTTCAAGTAACTATATCTCTTAGTTCTTATTATTTGTTAACGTTGTCTTTCTATTGTTTTTTAATTGGTATCAAAGCTTGTAACCAAAGTTTAGAGTAAATATAATTATTGGTTTGAGATCCTAGAAGGCAACATGGAAGAACCAAGAGATTTATATTCTTTTGAAAAACCAATCATGTTAAATGCCTCAAATTATGGATACTGGAAAGTGAAAACGAGAACGAGTATAAGAGGCATTGATGAAGACGCATGGAGTGTAGAAAAAAATGGATGGAGTCCACCAGTAGTGATAGATGAACATGGAAATATTAAGGAAAAACCTTCAAATCAGTGGACACCGAGTGAGAAAAGGAATTCAACTTTTAATGCAAAATCTTTTACTATTATAATAAATTCAAACAAATTCAAGGATGTGAATCTATTAAGGATGCATGGGATACTCTGGAAAATATACATGAAGAAACTTCAAACGTTAAGAGAACTTGACTTGATATTTTGGAATATCAATTTGAAAAACTGGAAATGGGAGAGTATGACAGTGTTAAAGAATTCAGCAGTAGAATGAATGCAATTGCAAATGAAGTAAGTGTACTTGGACAACCTTTTGATGATAAGAAGCTGGTTAAGAAATTACTCTGATGCTTGCCTAAAAAATTTCATGCTTAGAATGTTGATATGAATATGGCTTTAAATACTGATATCATAAGTTTTAAAGAAATTGTTGGGATTCTTGATGTTTGTGAACTGGAGCTTCAACTTGAACAAGACAACACTTCCAAAGAAGGAAGTAAAGGGGTAGTTCTTCAAGTCACTGACGAAAACTCAAGACTTGATAATCATGAAGAGAATATTGTTCTTCTGACTAGAAAACTTAGAAAATTTATGAAAAAATATACAGGAGTCAGACGATCAACCAATGATGAAGGAAGTAATAAAGAAAGAAAATCTAGAGTTCAATGTCATGAATGCAAGGGATTTGGGCATTTTAAATCTGAATGTCCAAGTATCTCAAAGAGAGAAAATGTTTTGAAGGGATTGCGAGAAACATAGTGTTACAAATGCAAAGGTTTTTGGTCATACAAAAAATGAATGTTCAGATACCGATATCATCAAAGGAAAGTCATTACTCACATTTAGTGAATTAAGTTTTGACTCGGAAGATGATAATGAAGAAGATCTGACATGTTTTGTTGCATTCATTGGAATAATTGAAGAAAATGAAAAATAGGAAAAAGAAGATAATAAGATTGATGAGGTAGAAAATAAAGAAGATAAACTATATGTGGAAACTATCTACAATAAGTGGCTAAATATGAGCAAGCTGAATGTACAACTAGTCAAAACTAATGAAAAATTAGAAGTTCAGATTTCAAGAAATGAAAAAGGAAGTAATTCTAAAAGAAGAAGATGTAAAACTAGTCAAGAGTTAGCTTGAAGAAACCAATAATTGAAAATGCTTTCAAACGATACTGAAAAACTTGATGATCTACTCTCATTAGGAAAACGAAGAGGTAATAATCATGGGATTGGTTATACGGGGAATAAAGGAAATTCTAAAAACATATTTTTTTCTAGGAATTTGGAAGACTTATCCTCAACAGCGCATGGAAAGCAAAAATAGAGTTATTCAATCAAGAAAGGTGTAATAACAGAGTCTTTGGTTCTAATATCAGATATTATGGTAATGGATATAACTTTGGGAGATGGTTTCCAATGCATTATCAAAGAAACAATCTGATGAGATGTTATTTATGCGGAATAAGAGGACACAAACAAATCACTTGCAACGAAAAATTCAGATATGATTCAGGTAAGCATGCTCTACCCAAAATAAAACAAATCTGGATATGAAAAAGTGATTTGTATTGCAATGAAGTTTACATTTCGACACAAAAAGATAAATCAAATATTTGGTATTTTGACAGTGGATGTTCTATGTACATGACAGGTTCAAGAGAACTTTTATCAAATTTTGCTGAAATTAAAAATGTTGGAAGCATTATCTTCGGAGATGGAAACAAAGGCAAAATTATTGTGAAAGGAGATGTATACACACCTGGACAATCTCTTCTGAAGAATGTGCAATATGTTGATGGATTGACTGCTAATGTAATTAGTATTAGTCAGTTGTGTGACGGTATCGGGTTCAGTTCAATAAAAAAGAATGTCAAGTAATGAATTCTGATGATAAATGTGCTCTTATAGGTACAAGCTCTTCAAACAATTGTTACATTTGGAGTGAAGAGAAAGTATGTCTGAAAGCAACTGAAGACAATCTATCTTTGTGGCATCAGAGATTGGGACATATCAATTATCGATCACTGGTAAAGCTATTCAGCTCAAACATTGTTAGAGGTATACCTAAGCTAAAACTTGATAAAACTGAAACTTGTAAGTCTGGAAAGATACGCGAACTTGTGCACATGGACTTGATGGGACCAATGGGCACAGAAAGTTTTGGTGGAAAAGAATATGTTTTTGTTGTTGTTGACGAATTTTCAAGGTACACATGAGTCAAATTTTTGAGAGAAAAGTCTGATACTTTTGAACTGTTCCATTACTTACTTTTGCAATTGAAAAAAATACAAAAGGAAGTATAGAATGAATTCATAATGATTATGGAAGAGAGTTTGAGAATGATGTGTTTCATAAGTTCTGTCTGAAACATAAGATTGTACATGAGTTTTCTGCTCTTAAAATACTACAACAAAATGATGTAGTTGAAAGAAAGAATAAGACTTTTCAAGAGATGGCTCGTGCCATGCTTCTATCTCCATTCGAATATGAGCAAAAGCAATAAACACAGCTTGTTATATCATAAATCATGTGTATATTCGACCAGGTATGTCAAAAACACCATATGAGCTTTGGAAAGAAAAAATTCCAAATCTGAGTTATTTTCATATTTTTGGATGCACTTGTTATGTATTGAATGACAGTGAATATCTTGGAAAATTTGATGCAAAAAGTGATGAAAGAATCTTTCTTGGATATGGAACTAATACAACTGCATACAAAATTTATAATTTACGAACTAGAGCGGTTGTTGAATCTGTAAATGTTGTATTTGATGAAGATCATTTATTTGAAAGTGTTGTATTTCCTTTTTCAACAAATTCATTACACGGATATACTAGGACAAAAAGTGAAAATTTAAGTGTACCTACTCAACAAACATTGAATGAAAGCAGGATGGAAGAAGATCATATTGAACATGAACATAAAAAACATGAAATGGAGTTTACAACAGTACATCGAAATCATTGAATGATGATGTTATTGGTAATATTGGAGATGGTAGAAGAATACGTGGCAAGTCCAAGATAAATTATCATGATATGGTCAAGTTTACTTGTTTCACATCTAAAACAGAACCATATGGTCAAGTGATGCATTAAATAATGAGTCCTGGGTAAAACCATTTCCTAGGAATGATGTTTGGCTGTTAGTACCTCGTCGAGTTGGTGTGAATGTCATTGGAACAAAATGGATTTTTAAAAATAAAACCAATGAATTGGGAGAAATTGTCAGAAATAAGGCGAGATTGGTTACAATAGGATATATACAAGTTGAAGGTATTGATTTTGATGAGACTTTTGCATTCGTTGATAGATTAGAATACACTAGATTATTACTTGGAGTTGTTTATTCTTTTGATTTTAAATTATTCCAGATGGATGTCAAAAGCGCCTTTTTAAATAGAATTATACGAGAAGAGGTTTATATTGAACAACCTAAAGGTTTTGAAGATCCACATCATTCAGATGATGCTCACAAGTTAAAGAAAGCTCTGTATAGACTTAAGCTAGCACCACGTGCGTGGTATGAAAGATTAACAAGCTTTATAATCAAGAACGACGATAAAAGAGAGGGAGTAAATAAAACTTTATTTATTCATAATATTGATGACGTCCTTCTGGTACTACAAATTTATGTTGATGATATTGTTTTTGGATCAAAATCGCAGGTTAACCAAATGAAGCTGAAGACGAAAAGAAAGTTCAAGCTCATCCTTGGATAGAAAATTTCAACCAAATGAAGCTGAAGAAACATCAGAAAAATAGATCTGAACGCCAAAGACAACCCACGTCTTCAGAAATTCCAAACCAACAAGGCACTACTTGAATAACTCCTTTAAAAGCTTTCTCGAAGAAATTCTATTTAGAACTAGGAGCTTCAAGTTTAGGAATACTGAAAGAAATAAAAATCTGAAGTGAAAGAGGTTTAAAAATTAAACAGTTCAAACATTTCCCTTTGTGGGATGTACTCATTGAACGAAGTTTGACCACTAAGATTTCTATGCAAATTTGAACTTAGAAATTGATAAACCAAGGCCAGGTATGTTTAGACAAGTGTACGTTAGGGGGAATATTTTTCGATGTTGCGATGATTAATAAGTTTTCGGGTATATCAAACGTTAAAACCTCGAGGGTGAAGAAGCTGGAAATAGACCTTGATATGGACAATTTCACCCAAGAGTTGACACGAAAGGAATGATGAGCTGGCTAAAATAGATTCCAAATTCCAAGTTGAATTAGGAATCCGCTTTGTTAAACAAAATCCGCCGAACCAACTGGATACTGAACAAGAAAACTGATGGTATTCAGCATGATACAATAATCCTGCTATATTGTGTGAAAAATAATATTCCTGTCAATTTTGAGAAAGTCATTCTTGATCATATAATTGGTCTCAGATTGTCTAATGCAAGAAAGTTTATCCTGCCATTTCCGTGTCTGATCTAAAATAGTTTGGTTCAGCAAATTCCTGGTCCTATTGGTAAGGAGGAAAGAAGAAAGAAAATTCCTCCTTGGATCATCTTTGAGAAACGCTATGTCAGCAAGATGTTAGCCACAGAAGAAACAAAAAACAATGAATTGATGTTACACAAAACATCATAAATTTTGAAAAGCGACGTGGTGACCGAGATACAACATATTCAAAAGGAATTAAAGACATTGGCAAGGCTGAACAAGAGTAAATTAGTGTAGTGTTAAGTTCATCTTGTTTATGTTCATCTGATTTTGGATATAATGTGTGTTGTTTTGAATTTTTTATCATAGAAACAAGGGGAGAACAAGAAAGGGGGCTCAAACAAGTAAAGCTGCGGGAAAAAGGCCGCGAGAAATTTAAATGCACTTGAATAAACCGAACTCATGTTTTTTATTTTTAAGTACACTTGTTTGGTTGATTGGTCTCGACTTATTTTAAGTGTACTTAAATATTTGAACTTATGTGGATGATTGTGGATGCATTTGCGTGTTTGAATTCTATGCATGGTGAATTAATCATCTTCTGATGTCTGTGTTAATAGAATTCAAATGGGGAGATTATAAATGCAATATTTTAGTTTTGATAGTTCAGGTTATTGAGAAATTAAAGAAGAAAAAATATGACTCCAGTATTTTAAAATTCAAAGTGAAAAAGGATGAGAAGAAAGATGAACTCAAACTTGAAAAAGAGATGCAAAAAGAGGAAAAGAATGAGGCTGGATAACATGATTTTGTTCCTAGTTTCACGAGAGTATTAGGTATATAAACATACTATAAAAAGGAGTTGACACATCTAGGTTTAGGTATCGAATGTGTGCAACAACAAATGATTTTTTTATCATTTTGGTGTGTAAGTGTACTTAGAGAGATACTGGAATGAGAGAAAAAGAAACAATAAGTTGTTTATTTACATCTAACTGAGGATGAGTTATCTGCAGAAGTCTTGAGTACATTGTAATGAAAAACAAGTGTACTCAAAAGATTGATTCGTAAATAAAAACTGGTATTGTTCAAATATTTGTGTCTCTTAATTCTTATTATTTGTTAACATTGTATTTCTATTGTTTTTCATAATCAAACGAAGATAATCAAATATTTGTTCAAATACATTAACGAAGGGCCCGATAGAATAAAATCAAGCATATCGATGTCATGCTCAACAATGTCTCAACACCCCATCGATGAAATTAAAAACTATTATAATTGTAGATGTATCTCAGGATGCGAAGCTAGCTGGAGAATTTTTAAATTTGATATTTATAAAAGTATTCATGTAGAATTTTTAGGCTTTTACTTACCAAGTCAACAAATAATTGTATTCCAAGAAGATGAACCATTAACTAACATTGTCTCGAAGCAAATTGTTAACAACATTTTGTTCATAGAATGGTGTAAATGCAATTCAATATATTCAAATGCTCTAACGCTAGCTTATGTTGATTTCCTATCATAGTTGGTTTGGAACCTCAGGAAGAAAACATGGACTTTAAGACAACACAGTCATGCATATGGACGACTACACAATGTACCATCCACTGCTGGCCAAACATACTATTTAGGAATATTGTTAAACAAAATAAAAGGTCCAACATCATTCGTAGATTTAAAAATTGTTCATGATATAGCATATCCAACATTCAAAGATACATATCACGCACTAAGCATGCTAGAGGACGACAAGGAATACATAGATACCTTTGCAGAAGCAAGTCTCTTGGAATGTTTAGCTTCTCTATAGTATGTATGGTAGCTATATCAATTCATTTATCAGATAATATCGTCTACAAATAGATTGTAATGTACAACGCACATCTAATAGATTAACAACTACTCATTACCATTTGGCAGGAAAACAGTTGTGTTCATAGGTGATTTCCGAAAAACCTACCAGTCGTAACAAGAAGCACCAGACAGATATTGTACGAGCATGCATAAATTAATCATACATTTGGAATCATTGTTGAGTAAAAACATGCGCTTATCTCTGAATGCGACACAAGAACATATGTCTGAAATCGAACAATTTACCGGTTGGGTTTCACAATTAGGAGATGACAAATTATCAGAACCTAACAATGGTGAATGTTCCATAGACATGCCATTAGATATATTAATAATGCAGGGTCACAATCCCATACTTGCGATAGCTAACCATGTGTACGAAAAACCTTTGTAACAAATGAAATAACACGAAATATTTTCAAAAACATGTTATATTGTGTCTAACAGATGAGTTAGTAGATGAGATAAACAACACAATATTGGAAATGATACCCATAAACACCATTGACTATCTAAACTCAGATACAATCATTGTCTTAACCAATATTGATAATGACGATAATGAACTATACAATACTGAATTTTTTAATGTTTTTAAATGTTTTGGCATCCCAAATTAATGGTTACAATTCAAAATAGATATGCCCATAATGCTATTACGAAACCTTGATCAAATTTTAGGTTTGTGCAATAACACCCGATTCCAAATTACGCAACTTGGTACCAATATTATTGAAGACAAAATCATAACATGACATGGATGTATACAGGTAACGAAGTGTTTACTGTTCTGCGTCAAATAAAAATAATTCCCTATAACAAAAGTCAACAAATTTTAAATAAAGTTAGAATATATTTATATAAATCTGATTTTAATAATGGATAACTACACACCGCACAAGTTAAACCCAAATAATGACTTAAAATATTATTTTTAAATGATAACACCAAATATGAATGTTGTATAAAAAAATATTCCACAATAAATATTTATGGACGAACAAGTGTATGTATCTATTGGTTTGTATAATGTATTTTTTACAATTCATATACATATGTAAGAACGTTCAATGTTCGTTTGATTCTAACAAACATAATGTAAATTATTTTTCTTCACAAACAAAACAATCTAGTATATAATTTGAAATTCAATGAACTCGATCGGTGAAACGGGGTCTTGAAAAGAAATAAACACGGGGGGACGGGGGTACAATTGGAAATAAAAAAGCGGAGGAGAAACCCTAATTCCTATCTCGAGTCTCTGTTTCTCTGATCTCCGTCCCAGGATACAGGTGAAAACCCTAACTTTGGCTCTCAAATCATCGTTTCTATCAATTCAGTTACAGATTAATGCTTCTTACTTGAAAAATCGATTACTTTTCCTGTGTTGTATCTCAGCAAGTGGTATGATCTGGGCTTCTTCTGTTCTGAATCATCCTTCCATCTAGTCTGTTTGGTTTGCTTCGTGTCTTGAATTCGAAAGTTATGGAATCTTCTGCGCTACATAATTAAATTTTCTTTTGTTCGTATGATATCATACGGATGTTGTTTTGAAGTAATTTTCCGAACATTGAGAAATTCCTATCGAGGCTTGAAAAAATTATGATGTTGTTGGTAATTTGAGTACTCAGAGCTGGAGCCATTACCTCGTCTACAAAAAATCTCAGAGACAGGGTGTTTTGCTCAGCCCTTAGTGTTAGAATCATCTGGAATGTGTCTTGTTGGGTGTTTTGATTGTTGTTTCTGCTGTTTCATGGACTACTTTCAGTCTGCGTCTTCAAGATTTAGCGAGTCCCTCGTCTTGGGGATTTGAAGAACTCAAATTTCTTTGGTGTTTTTTGTAGCATTTTTAAACACGGGGCAATATGAGGTTGGAAAAATGCTGGTTTTGCTCTTCGACTGTATACCCAGGACATGGTATCCAGTTTGTCCGCAATGATGCCAAGGTAATTGATTTAACCCTTTCAATTTTGATTCTGCGGCTCTTGACCTGAAACCACTTGTCTTGATGTAAACTTTTAAAGATTTTATATGAACACATTAACGATTACATCTTGACGTACAATAACTGTAAGGTTTTATTTCTGGCTTGAACAGCGAATAACATGTGGGATTGAGCTTTTTAGAACATCATTTCTTTTGAGCTAGATATATACATTGGACTAGTTTGATTAGAGAGGGGTGTAAACTGTTGTCAAGTTTGGCTTGATCGAATTTTTTCGATTGTTATGCTACTACACGGTCTTGTGACCCCATTGAATTAAGCATCTTCTCCTTTGCAGATTTTCCGGTTCTGTAGGTCAAAATGCCACAAGAACTTCAAGATGAAGAGAAACCCACGAAAGGTGAAGTGGACTAAAGCCTACAGAAGGTTGCATGGAAAGGACATGACACAGGTAATTACATTTAACTTGATGTAAGGTGAATAGGAGAACATGCAGAAGTTTAAGCTTACATGGAGTCTCACCACCATTCTGCTTCTCTCTGTAATTCTTTCTCCCAAGGATAAAACCTTTGAGTTTGAGAGGAAGAGAAATAGGCCTGAAAGATACGACAGGAATACGACGGAGAACACACTGAAGGCCATCAAGAAGATTGATAAGATTAGAAGCGAAAGAGAAGCCAGACATATCGAGAAGAGGTACACATATATAGATATATATCTTTGCTCTTCTAAGTAACTGCAAATGTCCCTGGAGAACTGTGATATTCTTGGGATAGGATATACTGGAAGGTAGTATTTAGTTTATCTAATCAGGAGAGTCGCTGTTTCTAAGCGTATGACTTGTAAACGCAGGATGAGACCGAAGAAGAGTAAGCAGCACAAGGAGGCAATCAGTGAGATAAACCAGAGCATATCACTGATCAAGGCGCCGGCTTCTCTCCTGCAACAACAGAGCGAGACATTGCCAAAGCTCAAAGTATCAGTCTCCCATCAGCAATCAGAGCAATACAACGCCATGGAAGAGTGAGTTCTGTATCGCTCAAAAGTTTTGGATTCCTTTGCTTTTTGTTGCTGATGAGAACCGAAAATACGATGCTCTTTAGTTTGGAATTTGGTATCGGTTATTAAACGAGCGAAGATTTGTAATTGAAATTCGAATAGCTGAACGATCTCATCAATACGCACGGCCACTTTGTATCTTCGTTAATGCAATGGAAAAGCGAAACTGTCGTCAATGCACATGTTTCTCTTAGTGTGACGAATAGATGGTAGAATGGTGGGATATAGCCTTAAAACCTTTTAACCCATCCTGAATTTTGCGGAACACCTCTGAACAAAAACCTTGTAGTTCAATTTTTTCATCAAAGAACATTAGTTTTAGAAGACACTAACCAAATCCTTGCATCAAAGAAAATTTATTTCACGAATGGTGACAGGATTGATGGATATATATATATATATATATATATATGGGAAAACAGTCTATTCCTTCTGAATTTTATCCCCTGAACTTTTTTGCTCATTCTATTCCCCTTAAACTATCATTATTCATCATATTCCCCCTAAACTTTAAAAATTCATCCTATTTTTCCTCTGTTAAATTTCTGTTAAATATTTTTAAAACAATCTATTTCCCCCCAAACTATATGATTTCCAGCTTATTCCCCTCCTCTCCCGCCGAATTCTATGAATTCTAACTTATTCTCCCCCTCCCCCGAACTATATGAATTCCATCCTATTCCCCTCGAACTATATAAATTCTAGCATATTCCCCCCAAACTATATAAACTATAGCTTATTTTCTCCCGAACTATATAACATATAACCTATTTCCCTCCGAACTATATAAACTCTAGCTTATTCCCTGAACTGTATGATTTCTCTAAAAGTAACATATTTTCTTTAATTTTAATGTATTATTAAATTTTTTATATTACAAAATATTAAAATAAAAAGTACTTTAAATTCTAACAATTACAAAAAATTCTATATGATTTCTCTAATAGTAACATAATTTTAACCTAACCATATTTCACCCAAATTTTACCCGATTTCACCGAATTTCAACCCGATTTAACCGAATTTTTACTATATTTCACTCAAATTTAACACGTTTTCACTCATTTTTTATCCAATTTCACCCAATATTTATTCGATTTCACCGAATTTCAACCCGGTTTAACCGAATTTTCACTCTGTTTCACTCAAATTTAACACGATTCACCAAATTTTTACCAAATTTCACCCAATTTTTATTTGATTTCACCGAATTTCAACCCGGTTTAACCGAATTTTCACTCTATTTCGCTCAAATTTAACACGATTTCCCCAAATTTTAAACCAATTTCACCCAAATTTTACTCGATTTCACCGAATATCAACCCGATTTAACCGAATTTTAACTCTATTTCACTCATATTTAATCCGATTTCACCCAATTTCACCAAAATTTAACTCGATTTCACCTAGATTTACTCGATTTAACCGAATTTCAACCCGATTTAACTGAATTTTAACTCTATTTTACTCATATATAATCCGATTTCACCCAATTTCACCAAAATTTAACTCGATGTCCCATGTTTTGTTACACACATCCGATATAAGCGTTGTCGTGTTGTTGTCCCTCGTTTTCTCGTAAATATGCTCATCGAAGAATTTCGTCAGAATTTCCTGTAACAAAAATCGAAAAAAGTCAAATCTGTACATTCTCTACATTAACATACCGAATGAGAGAGATGAAGGATATTACGAGGTAGTTCTCCAGAAAGCTTGGAAGAATGATTTGGACGAAAATAGGGAAATGTTGCATTTTCGGAAAAAAATGGACGGAAGATGATGAGAGTTAGAGAGATTGTGTCGTTATTCGAAAAAGGATGGGTGGAAGATGATGAAATTTAGTGAGAATGTGTCGTTATTCAAAAAAAGGAAACAGCTGGAATACGAAAAAACGTGACTCTGACATCGAATCGCTGTCAGATGGAATTTGATATGTTTTTTCAAATTTTGGTAAAAGTTCGGCGAGAATTTCGGTGAAAATTATAAAATGTCAAAAACCAATCAAAATTGAAGGTGGCATGGGTCGCATGGGTCGCATATATGTGAAATCGATGAATTTACAGGTTTATAATGATAAAATGGCAAAACCGATCAAAACAATACATTTACAACGTCAAACTAATTAATGCCAAAGGAGGGTCGCATGGGTCGCTTGGTCACATATATTTATGAATAGATGCGAAATCGACGAATTTTTACGGGTTTATGATGATGAAATGACAAAAACCAATCAAAACAATACATTTACAACGTCAAACTAATTAATTCCAATTGAGGGTCGCATGGGTTGCTTGGTCGTATATATTGATGAATAGATTAAAAATCGACGAATTTACGGGTTTGTAATGATGAAATGACAAAAACCAATCAAAACAATACATCTACAACGTCAAACTAATTAATGCCAAATGAGGGTCGCATAGGTCGCTTGATCGCGTATATTGATCAATAGATGTGAACTCGACGAATTTACGGGTTTATAATGATAAAATGACAAAAACCAATCAAAACAATACATTTACAACGTCAATCAACGGTTAAAACAGATTATGACCCATGTGTCCCTAGTTGAATTGTGTATAATCAATGCATGTGTTTCAAAAGTGATAGTAGTATTTTAAGAACTCGTCGGATGATTTGAGAAAATTTCAAAAAATACATTTAACATTTTGTTCAAATATCGGTATTATTTATATTATTATCTATATTGATTCTAAATTAGACATATGCAACTCAAATATATTTATAATAGTATATTGATAATGGCATGGCTCGCTTGGTCGCCCATATGGATCAATATATGCGAAGTCGACGAATTTACTAGTTTATAATGATAAAATGACAAAACCCAATCAAAACAATACATTTACAACGTCAAACTAATTAATGCCAATTGAGGGTCGTATGGATTGCAAGGATCGATCAAAGATTCTAAATCAAAACAATACATTTACAACGTCAATCAAAGACTCTACACACATTCTATTTCCACGTACTCTGTCTTCCAGTCTTATGCATTTTTTTCGTTTGGTTTTGCAGTCCGGAGTTATCTCCTGCTATGTACTTCGTCTTCCAGTCACATTTCAAGAGTGACCCAACACTGTCACCTAAGTCACCCCCGCAACTCGTCAGTGACTGCATAGAGACTCAGTCCACCGATTACCAAGACCTTGAGTAACACATAGACAACACGATGCCCTGGGTCGACAATGGTGACTGCGTCACGCATGTCACAAAGGTAAAACATATTTTCATAGAAATTGGGGTTAGATACGCACACTAAGAGAAGAGACGTAGACGTTAACTTATAGACATGGGTCAGAAGGGTCACATGGGTTGGAAGGGTTATATGGGTCGGAAGGGTCACATGGGTTGGAAGACAGGAGTCTGAATGCAAAATGACAAGTCATATGGGTAGGAAGGGTCACATGGGTCGGAAGACAGGAGTCTAACAGCAAAACGACAAGTCACATGAGTTGTATAGGTCGCATGAGTCGTACATGGGTCATATGTGGTCGCATGAGGTCACATGCGTCGGATGGGTTCCCGTTTAATCCAATTGAGGGTCACATAACGGGTCATATTGGGTCGCATGAGTTGGATGAGTCATAACCTTACGAACAATAGATGCAAAATAAGACATTTTTAACGTTTAAATATTGATTACATAAGGTTATAAAGGTTACAAAGGTCACAAAATTTACCAAAAAGGTACATAAGGTTACATATGGTTACAAAGGTCACAAAAGTTATAAAAAAAGTTACATAAGGTTACATAAGGTCTCAAAGGTTACAACGGTTACAAAAAAGGCAAGAAAAATGTTGAAGAAAAAGGAAAAAAAGGTTCCTTAAGGTCTCAAAGGTCACAAAGGTCAAATTTGCCGACTTTAGAGACACATCGGAGCCCTCCCCCATAAAGAGAGTCGTGTGTGACTCAACGCCTTCTCCAAATTGACCTCCAACCGTGATCTTAGGTAATGCATATACAGCTTGATATCTAAGTCCACCGATTACCAAGACCTTATGTAGTGCAAATACAACATAAAGTCGTTCATCTATGTCGTAAGTACTTGTGTGTATCTGCATAGAGACCGAGTCCGATGATTACCAAGATCTTTTAACAAATAGACAATACGATGCCATGCGTCCACCATGTGACCTTCGTGATGAAGGTCAAAACGGTCACAAAGGCTAACAAGGATTTCTCAGAGAATCTAGGGTTAGAGACTTAGACGAAGAGAGGAGAGAGATAGGATTCTCCCGATTCATTCTCATCTCAAATGGGTGTTATGGTGAGACTTAAGAAAATTTGATTAACCTTTTAATATAGAGGGTAACAGAGACGTGTCGTAATGGTCCTGAGTGTGGCATTGGTAAAATAAAAAGCATAGCTAGCACTGGAAAAGCCAGTAGTATGGCATTGAAAAGACTAGTCGAAAGGGTCGAAATGGACAAATGGGTCGCAAGGGTCGCAATGGTCGCAATGGCCGGAAGGGTCGTAAGGGTCGCAATTTCCACATGGGTTGCAAGGGTCGCATGAGGCTCTGTGATCCAGTGCGACCGTGCGACCCTTGTACCTATGCGACCTTTATACCTCTATGACCCTTTGTACCCCTACGACCCTTTGACCCCTGTGACAATGTACCAAATATTTAATGTATCAAATATTTACATCTTCCATTACAAAAACATTGTCGTCGCAAATTAAGTAAAAAGTATCCATCCTTCTCATTAACGAGGCTTCTACGAATTTGTAGACGAAAACACTACAGTCATTCTCGCTTTTGTTCTGTGACTGACCTTCATAATACTCATACTTCCATTCATCTTCCTCAGAAGCCAATGAAGGAAATCCTCCGAGAATGAGCATCTAGGGGACGGTGTTTCTTACCTTCTCAATCACCGAATCGATATGAGTTTCTTCATCCTGCTCTGGTAGTCGTATACCGTGATGCATCGGGTCGCGAAATCCGCTTTAATAGCTACCCAATGACATCCTACCCATCGACTTTCCTTCGATGAAATGTTTAGAACCGAGGGAAAACCTTCAAAATCACTCATTGGTGTTTTCGTACATCTGGATACTTGGAATTCAAAAATCACTTAGAATTTCCGGCAAAGTTTCCATATCCACGTACATCCACAATGAGAGCGTCTGCATGAAAGCAACATGACAAACGTAATAATTCTGATACACATCGGGCATGAATGGCGAGCGAAAAGACAACACCATCAATGCCTCATCCAACAATGCCTCATGCTGAAAAAAATAACACATATGAATACATATGACCAAAACTATGTGACTAAGGGTTTAAAAAACTTACATCATCTTGAAGCCATACGTTGGGCATTAATATAGTCTCCCAAAACTTTGGCACCCGAGGAATATCCAGCTTAGATTTCCACCACCGCTCATGTCGAGGTGTCTTCAGGAACACATATAGATTAGTCAACTTTTCATCGGCAGCATCAACAAACGAAGGAAATCGTGTTATCTCGCCCTTTACTAATCCCTTGGGCTTCCACACAAACTTCCTTTCCCTTTCAGGTTCTTGAACCACCTTCTTTACGGGTTCTTGAACTACATTTTCTGTGGGTTCTCCATCAACATCTTTCCATCGACCTCTCCCTCGCACTGTTCTTTCTCTTTTCGTCGGTGGAGGTTCAACATATGGCGCAGACTCCTTCGATAAAGGTCCAACACCTGCATTCATTAAATATATGGCGACCAATGCGACCATGCGACCTATGTGACTAATATGACCTTTTGTGACCTATGCGACCCATGCAACCAATGCGACCTCTGTGACTCAAATGAACGTATTCATTTGGTGGTACTTCGACAATAGCGGCGACCTCTTGGACATGATCCACTGCTGGAGTATCCTTGACAGGAGCCTCGTCGGCGACGTCATCGACAGGACCCACTAAAGTATATTTAGTGTGGACCTCTTTGACAGGACCCACTCGAGCATCTGAATAGAATTACTTCATTCATTAGACTCATCGTTCGTTACATTGATTATGTAACACATGCGATCCATGCAACCCATGCGAATTTAGCGACCCACTGACCCATGGGACATATGAAACCCATGCGACTCTAGTGACCCAGCGACTTATGCGACCTTACGACTTATTTGTCCCTGCGACCGATATGACTCTTCCGACCCATGCCGACTCTCGATGGAAATTGACTCTCAAATGACCTTTTTAACTAAATATTACTTACTTGGTGGAACTTCATTAGGAGTAATGTTTGCTCTTCTAAGCCATATCTAGAGTCAATCGGCTCTTCGCTTGGCTCTTTTCTTGACACTATATTTGGACGTCGAAGGAATTCAAAATCATAATCACTAACAGTGCCAAAAGATTGGTTTCCGGTGCTCGCATCTTTCTCGGCAACCTTTGATTTGGGATTAGGCAAATGAATCCCGACATCCCTTAGAAGGTCTCTTACGGCGTTGATGATTCCTTTCTTCGACTTCCTTATTTCCTCTATTAATTTCTGCTCCAGTGTCAGAGCGACTGCATCATCAGCAACACCTACCCATCCTTCGTCTTAGTCATCTTGGACCTCTATTATTTTTTCACTCACGCTCTCCTTCCTCTTAGTCCCTATTTCTTTCCCTTTTTTTGATCACCAATAGCTGCTTTTCGTGTCAACAGTTCTTGCTTACGGATATCCTCCCAACAAATACCCTTCGGATTTCTACGAAGATATTCCATCCATATCTGAACATCGGGATCGTCACATCCCTCATAATCCTCCAGATCAGAAAGTAAAGCTTCCTCATCGTGTTCAGCACGAAGAATACTTTGAATATCCTGAAGAAAAAAAATAACCATTATTACCCTCTGTGACCCTTGTTTCCCTTGTGACCCTTGTGTAATTGTTACCTTAGAATCTCCAATCTGCCTTATCACATCTACATACTTCGGGTTAAAACTGGATTTAACCATCTTCTTGCACATTCTTGGGCATGATGGATGCACATCCACAACCTCAACATACCATCCCTTTCCGCCCAAACTAAGGATGGTTTCGAATGGAAGTAACTTAAACATTAGAACAAAATGATAAGAATGCAAAAAGTACGAAAATATTCAAGTTATTCGAATAATATATAAAACTTACCATTCGTGGGATCATGAAACCGCCACAATACCATTTTGGTTTTAGTGATTCCCCGCTAACGTGCTTGAAGCAAGTATCCACAATCTTCTCGAATGTGTAACGCCCCCATAGAAAGTTTCACAAAATTCTAAGTCATCAACCATGTCAAGGAGATCATGGCTGATAGAGTTTTCTGCTGAAGGCTTGTGAGCCATAACTTGCGCCAACAACATCAAAATTGCCAACCTCTTCCGGTCGTCAAAATTCTTCGCCTTCACAAGCTTTTCACTGACTTGTGCGAGGGTCATCTTTCCATGGCCGAAATTCTTCAGCCTTAATGTGTCACCCTTTTTGGACTCCTATCCTTTGGGATATGGTCCGCATTTCAATCAAAAAGTTAGTGCATGCTCTACTATAGAGTACCGGATGGGAATGTCGTTTAAGACAAAACACAACTTCTTCTTGTCCCGTATAATCACGGAATGATTTAGTAAGATAGACATTTGAACCTTCATCAATGCGGAGTCACATTGGAAATGGAATAAATGCCTAAATTGTGACTCATTCTCGAAGTAATGCAACTCGTATTCATCTAAGATTCTTCTCAGCGTCGTTATTGTCTCGTGAGGATAACACTTGATGGTGATCTTTGGGACTTTGTCCATGTGCTTAAATTCATACATAAACTTCGGTTTTGGCGCCACCTGCAAAATAACCAATTAAGAATACATTATACTTCTACCGACTTAAGCGACCCATGCGACTCAACCGACCCGTGCGGACCATGCGACTTTACTGACTCTCAGACACTCTGCAACACTCAACCGACTCACTGAGACTCAAGCGACCCAAGCGACTCAAGCGACCCACAGGGCATAATATCAAGCGATCCATGCGACTTAAATGACCCTTGCGACTCAATGACATAAACGACCCGTGCGGCTCGATGACATAAGCGACCCATGCGAGGCAAACGACCCATGCGACTCAAACGACCCTTGGACCGCTTATGACGCTCAAACGACCATTGCGACCCAACTTACTCATAGAGACAACCGACTCACTGAGTCGAAGATGGTCATGCAACTCCTGCGACCCTTACGACTCAACCGACTCATTGACACTCACACCCATTTCAAATCAATAAACAATTTTGTGACTTAACAGCTTGCAAAATCCTAGAAATCGATGTACTTAAACTTATTGGCAACATTGAAGATTGACTTGTGCTCTCTTCTTCACTGCTGCTGCTGATTCTAGCCATTTTCCTTCTTGCCAACTTCAAATCGAACCCTCTCAAGTTCGAAATCACTTATTCTTTCTTGCTCTAAACTTTGAAACAGGGTTCACGCCGAAAAAGTGTTCGGCTTTCTTGCTTTTGACATGGTTTAACAATTTTTCACATCAAAAAACTGTAGAACGTGGGTTTTTTCATGTTCGAAAATTAAGGACAAAATTTGTTTTTTCTTCAGTTTTTTTCCGATTTAATAATTATTTTAGGGAAAGGTATTTTTGAAGCGGTTTAGCCCTATGAGAGTATATCTAATATTCTGCCTATTAATATATTACAATTTTTTAAAATTAAATAATTTAGTTAACGAGCCAACTCGTTTTTGGACGAACTAAAAGCGAACTAAACTGAGCTGAAATTTTTTAACTCGTATTGAAAACGAACCGAACTGAACCAACTCATTTGATGGCGGGTTGAGCCGAACCAGCTCATTTTACTCATTTGATGGCGGGTTGAGCCGAACTAGCTCATTTTACACCTTATTATCTAAATTTTAAGAAAAAATTGTCAATAATTTTACAAATAGATAAAAATCTATCAATTAAATTTCCTCGTTAAGTTTATAAATAAAAATAAAATTCATCCACAAATTTTGCCCTTTAAATTTTTTCAATAATTTTACAAACTAAAAATATATCTGTAAAATTTTGTTTATAAACTTATTGTTCGAAAAAATGTTATGCCTAAGTTTATGGATTTGTCAAAATGTCACTCCTAAACGCAAGAGAAAAAACAAGAAATTATCTCTAAAATTATGTTTTTAAATTGTGAAACATAAGTAAAATTTGTCCATAAATTTCTATATGAACCAAAATCTATGTCTTTTATATATATATATTACATATTTGTGTGTTATGTAGGGTTGATTTCAATTTGCGGAAACATGTTTTAATCAACCCGAATAACGATCTAGTCATGTTTACGAGAAGTTTTTACAGATTTCAACGATGAACATACTTAGAAACAGTTTCTGTGACACCTGTTGCGTTGAAATCGATGATGGGATGTGAGGCTTGATGGTACAAGCCCTCTACGCGTATCCACGCCGAGATCGAGATTGCTTTGATGTGGAAACCGGAAGAACGAAAACTGTTTTTCGTTCTTCGGGTTTTTCTTTCTGACGGCTAGGGTTTTAGTTTTTAGAATAGTCTGATAACGAAAACTCGTTTTCGTTTATTTATATTATTAACTATTTAATAATTATGACTTAAACCCAAACTATTGAAAATATTACATAATGGCATAATATTTTCAATCTCCCACTTGCCTTTACGTAATATCTCATATAGTCGAAATACATGTATCTCCATACACATATTTGCCTGTACATCTTATGTACTAACCCAAAAGAAAAATCAAATACAATTATATTCTTCGGTGCTAGCGGATGAATATAACTGTATCCCACACTGATTGTCTAGCAATCATAAGCGGATACCGAGACACTCGTATGCGTGTGACCTCGTAGGTTCATCACTAAACTGGTAGTCAATTAGTCTCACTAATTAACTAATCGAGGTTGGCGTCTAGCAACACTCCTCAACGGCCAGATAGGTAGATAACTTGTCAGTTACTATGTTGATCTCAGGTCTAAGGAAATTATAATATTCCAATCCTTCTAGAGAAATTCCTATTGACAGTTCAATGGTAATGTAACCATTAGGAATTCTCCCTTTGGGTCTGTTCAATGATCACATCTCTATGTGCATCATCCATACATGTGATTTAGTAAAAAATATCTACTAATTTCTATCAAATAGAAACCATCACATCCATGTTGATCTATCCGGATATTACTAACGCAATTAGTTATCCTATGATTAAGGACGATTTAGATTAAGTTTTACCAAAACTTGACTCTCTTTATCATGATCTCTATCATGATAACAAGTTTCTAAACTTAATCATGGACTCTATCATACTAGCTATGAAAATATATACACATATATATATTTACAATTATCATTAAATGATAAAATAATGCCATTTTATTTATTTATAAGTTTTCAAAATACAAGACATAAAATAGTCCTTAAATAGTTACAACAGTTGCACTATTCCTAGAACTAATTCCAACATGCCATGTCTTTCAATCCAATCTTCAACTTGTGCTTGTCAAACTCATTTGAACCAAGCGCCTTTGTGAGTGGATCTGCTGCATTCTCTTTTCCTTCTACCTTCTGGATTTGAATGTCCCCACGCTCAATGATTTCCCTTATCAGATGGTATTTCCGCAGAACATGCTTTGATCTTTAATGAGATCTTGGTTCCTTCGCCTGGGCTATTGCCCCGGTATTATCACATAATAAAGGAACTGGTTCCTTTATCGAAGGCACCACCCCAAGTTCAGTTATGAACTTTCTCATCCAGACCGCTTCCTTAGCAGCTTCA
>CM071863.1:9746148-9769367 GCA_036759665.1 Gynandropsis gynandra
TTACAAAAACTAATTGATTCCTCCCACTAGACATCTGATGTCATAGACGTATGAATCGAATTTCTTGAACTCATGCCTCCTGGTAGTCAGGCCGTACCATGTAAACGAGAATCTATTCAAACGTCTACGATGAAGGAAAAGCCTAACGATAAACAATTTTATCGTTTAAGAACTCAATTATTAATTAAAATTCTTAATTTTAATATGACTCTATATCACATAGCCACCTGGTAGTCAGGTCGTTCCTATCGATATAGACGAGTGTATCCTTCAGCTCATGGTCGGATATCAATTTAGTTTATGTCCCCCGGGTAGTCCAGGCATTTACAAAAACTAATTGATTCCTCCCACTAGACATCTAATGTCATAGACGTATGAATCGAATTCTCGAACTACATGCCTCCTCGTAGTCAGGCCGTACCATGTAAACGAGAATTTATTCAAAACGTCTACGGTGAAGGAAAAAACTTAACGATTAACTATTTATAGTCAAATAACTCAATTATTAATATTTTAAAATTAAAATTTATTTAATTTTAATCTTAATTTTTTTAAAGGGTTAGGATTAAGGGAAATGGGATTAGGGTTACCCTAACCCTAGCCGCCGCCCCCTTTCACCGCCGTCCTTATGCAGCCGCCCCTATGCCGCCGGTGATAGGGCTCGGTCGGGCCGAACGAAGCCGCCGAACGGCTGGCGGCGAACCCCTGGTTCCGGCACTTGCGAAACGGCTGCTCGGGCGAAGCAGCGATTGGGTTTCTTAAAACCCTGACCCGCGCCATCGCTCGCCATTCGCGCCCGTCGCACAACCGCTCCGCCAGCTCGACCCTCACCGTCCGTCGTTGCAACATTCCACATGGACAGGCAAAACACAGCGATTTCTCGCGCATAGGACGCGCGATTCACCGCCCGTCGTCTCACGCTTGCGGGCCTGCGGTGGTCCAGGGTAGCCAGCCGCCCGTTCGGCCGCCGCCCTGCTCTTCTTTCACGCGACGGCGTGAATTTCTGGTGCGCGTGCGCGTAGCACGCGCGTTTTTCACATTTTTTTCGATCCGATTTTCATAAAAATTTGAAAAAACTAATCCTAAACATGCAGCCATACGCTTTGATACCACTGTAGGGTTGATTTCAATTTGCGAAAACGTTTTTTAATCAACCCGAATAACGATCTAGTCATGTTTACGATAAGTTTTTACAGATTTCAACGATGAACAAACTTAGAAACAGTTTCTGTGATACCTGTTACGTTGAAATTGATGATCGGATGTGAGGCTTGATGGTACAAGCCCTCTACGCGTATCCACGCCGAGATCGGGATTGCTTTGATGTGGAAATCGGAAGAACGAAAACTGTTTTTGTTCTTCGGGTTTTTCTTTTCTAACGGCTAGGTTTTCTAGGTTTAGAATTGTCTGTTTACGAAACCTCGTATTGCGTTTATTTATAATTATTAACTCTTTAATAATTACGACTTAAACCCATAACTATCCAATATTACATATTAGGCATAGGACTTTCATGTTATTGGTGGGTCTATGTATTATAGATAACCACATATTTTTCGGATATCCGAAATTCAAATATTTGTATATTTTAGATTCAATTTTGAGTGTAAATATCAAATATTCAATACATATTATTAAACCTTAATTTTAAATTTAAAATATGGAATGATCTAATATATATATATATATTATATAACATATTTTAACTCGAATAAATACAACTCATTGATACATATAATTAAATAGGTTGGATTTAATCAAGAGTGGTTCAAGGATTTTCAGATTATTTTTGCAATATTGGTTGATGTTTAATGTGTTCATTCTCCGGAAAAAAACCAAAATAATCTTCAGCTAAATTAAATGATCTTTTGGGTTAGTTGTAACGTTACTACTGACTCCTAAATTGCAATCATCATTTTTATCGGGCTTTAAATAATTGGTCTTATAACGATAAATCATATCAATCCAATTCAAATTTATAAATCAAAACGTTTTTTTTATCGAGATGCTTCGTAAAATCAAAAAGTGATTGATATTATAAAATAATTATTATTATTTAAATGTCTTAGTTTTTTCAACTCTTCATCTTCTCTATTTATTCTTCTATTTTATCGCTCTATAATCATATGAATTATGATTAATTTTTTTAATCTATTTTATTTGTCTCTTCATCTACTTTGTAAACCTATAAATAGAGACAATCTTATTTGTGATGTACACTAGTGAAATCTCTTTGAATAAAATTTTTTTTTTCATCTACCTCTTGTTCATTCTTCTTACATATTGTTTAATTTTATTTTACAACACGTTATCAATACGAATGTTCTGTCTTCAATTTTTGAGTTTTTCTCTCTCTCTCTCTTTAATCATTATAATTATATTATCTTTTGTTATTATATTGATTTTCTAATAATAAGATCACTATAACTAAGTATGCTATACACTCATCATTTATATAGATTTTGCACATCAGAAAATTAATAGTTTGATACGACATTTCACATTGTTTTATTCATATTTTTTTCTTTTATTCATATAGCTCATCATGTCAAACCATGTCAAACTCGAGTTTGAGGCTCTAGACATTACCGGTAAAAATTATTTGTTGTGTGTGTTGGATGCGGAGATCCACTTAGATGCACAAGGTCTCAAAGAGACCATTGGTATTTTGAATCAATCATCGAATCAAGATAAAGTGAAAGCCATGATCTTTCTCCGTCATCATCTTCATGACGGATTGAAAATCGAATACCTCATGGTCAAAGATCCAGATCTTTGAAAATCGTTGAAAAAGAGGTATGATCATCAATAAATGTGATCCTTCCAAAAGCTCGTTAGAATTAGATGCATCTACGTTTCCAAGATTTCAAAGCTGTGAGTGAGTATATCTCGACAATATTTTGAATAAGTTCACAAATGAAACTATGTGGTGAAACCATCACTGATTCTGATATAAGGAAAAAGCGATATCCATGTTTCATGCATCTAATATGCTCTTGCAACAACAATACCATGAAAAATGGTTTACAAAATATGGGGATCTAATCTCTTGTCTCCTTGTTGCTGAGCAAAATAACGAATTATTGATGAAAGATCATGAATCTTGTCTCACTGGTTCTGCTCCATTCCCTGAAACAAATATCGTAGCATTTAACAATTATCATGGTCGTGGTCGTGGTCATAGACGTGGACGTGGACGTGGACGAAGAAAAGGTTGATGTTATTCCCACAATGGACTAATCAATTACAATGCTAAAAAATAATTTTGAGAGAATAATGATGGAGGATAAAATCAGAAAGAAAGTATTTGCCACCGATGTGGGATGCATGGAAACTGGACGTGTACTTGTCGTACTCCTAAGCATTTTGTAAATCTCTACCAAGAGTCACTGAAGAATGAAATGATGTTGAAGCAATCGGTGGTCTCTCATTCTAGCATTGAGGTCGAGTACCGAGCTATGAAAAATACAACATGTGAGCTCATTTGGATTCGGGCTTTCCTCAAAGATCTTGGCCTCGAACTTTTGCAAGCCACAGTGCTTCATTGCGACAGGCGACAATTCACATTGCATCCAACCCGGTGTTCCACGAACGAACAAAACATATTGAAGTTGACTGTCATTTTGTTCAAGAGAAGCTCAAAGATAGTGTCTTCACCAAAGCCACAAGTGAAAAAGTCTACAAAGATCTCCATTATCGGATCGACCTTATTGATATCTTCCGTCCCAAGGCATCACATTCAAGTTTAGTCGATCGTCCCTCGAGCTCATAAGTTGTTGTACTCTTTTTCCTTTGTCAGGTTTTTTATCCCAATTTGGTTTTCTTAGAAAAGGTTTTAACGAGGCTTCACTTATGTTGCTTTTGAACGCCTAAGCTTGAGGGAGAATGTTAAGAAGAAAGACCGCGTCCCGCTCTTCATGACCCGCATCCCGCTTCCTTCTCTGCGTCCCGAGCCGTGTCCCACTCCCTTCTCTATGTCCTGAGCCGTGCCCTGCAAACTTCTCTGCATCCCGAGCCGCGTCCTACATCCTGCGTCCTGTGTCCCGTGACCTGCGATTTGGTCAAACCTATTTATGACCTCAATGGTCTCCTATGCCTTGTTGACCGCTCCAGCTCATGCATGTTACATCTAAACTTGTGCCTTGCATTTGTACTTGTATTTTTCTTGTTTTTCAGCCTTTCTACTTGTATAAATATGTACCTTTAGTTCTTATGAAATTCATAAGAGAATAGTTATTCTTATTCTCTATAATTGTCTCGATCTTTCGCTCGCTCTTAATCTTTCTATCTTTGTTCTGCTGATTCATCTTTGTTTTACAAATTCTACATTGATGTCCCTTGATGTTTTCGATTTTCTTATCCATCTTGAAGATGGAAATGATCAGAAGTGTTCAAAAAGTTTATCATTTTCGACTTCAATTTTATAAGTTATGTGTTTTTTTTTATGTTTTCCTAAGTTATGTTGAACTTTTAGTCCTCTTTATTTTAATAAAAATTTATGCAATAATATATGTTTCTTTAATCTAATGTCTATTTATTCGTGTTTATTTTTCATTTATATAGATTATGAATATGAATCAAATGAAGATCCAAGATAAAGATTTACGTCTCATGGACAGTGCTACTACACACATCATTCTTTAAGAAAAGAAATATTTTTTAAATCTAAGAAAAGATCAATCGCATACCAATACCATAAATTGTTGAAGGCTCCAAAAGAACAATTTTTATGATACCAAAAGGCACAAAGTTTATCATCGACAATACCTTATATTCACCAAATTCTTCAAGAAATTTGTTAAGTTTCAAGGATATTCGTATGAATGGATATCACATTGAAACTATGAATGAAAAAGGCATTAAATACCTATGTATTACCTCAACTATGATGAGTAAGAGGTGTGTGTTAGAAAAGTTACCCGCTTTCTCATCTAGTTTATATTACATATATATTGAGATGATTGAAGCATATAATACAGTAAACCCGAAGTTTATAAATAATTTCAAAGTTTTGTATGACCGGTTAGGCCATCTTGGTTCAACGATGATTCCAAAAATTATTGAGAATTCATGTTGTCCTTCATTGAAAAACCAGAAGATTTTGCAATCCCATGAATTTTCTGTGTTGCTTGCTCAAAGGGAAAGCTAATAACAAGGCTTTCATCAACAAAAATAAGAAATGAATCATTATCATTTGTAGAAAGAATTCAGGGTGATATAGGTGGACGATTCATCCACCGTGTGGATCATTTCAATATTTCATGGTATTAATTGATGCATCAACGAGATGGTCACGTGTGCTTATTATCATCTCGTAATTTGGCTTTTGCGAGATTACTTGCATAAATAATACGATTACAGGCACACTTTTCTTATCATCCGATTAAATTCGTCTTAATAATGCCTGTGAATTCATGTCACAGTCTTTTGTGACTTATTGTACATCGATTGGTATAAGAGTAGAACATCCTGTAGCTTATGTTCATACTCAAAATGGTCTAGCAGAATCGTTTATTAAACGAATTCAATGGATTGCAAGACTAATAGTTATGAAATCTAATTTTCCTATTTAGGCTTGGGGCCATGCCGTTTTGCATGCAACACAACTTATTTGCATTCAACCAACTAGTTATAATGATAATTCCCATTTACACAGTTTATGGTCAGGAGCCAAATATTTCTCATTCGAGAATTTTTGGATGTGCAGTATATGTCCCAATTAATCCACCACAATGAATAAAAATGGGACCTCAAAGGATATTGATAATATATGTTGGGTACGAATCTCCGTCTATAATTAAATATATTGAACCAATGACAAGAGATGTTTTCATTGCAAGATTTACAGATTGTCATTTTGATGAGTCATTATTCTCAACATTAGGGGTACGTAATAAATAGTTGGAGAAAGCGATATCATGGAATGTATCATCATTGAAAAATTTAGATCTTCGAACAAAAGAAAGTGATCTAGAACTTCAAAGGATAATTCATTTGCAAGATATTGCGAATCAATTGCCAGACACATTCACTGACCTAAAAAGAGATACAAAATCTCACATTCCAGCTGCTAATGCTCCAATTAGAATAAATATCCCGAAGGACAACGTATAATTGCTAGTGAGTCTAAGGCACGCCTGAATCATGGTAGACCACTTGGTTCCAAAGATAAACTTCCTCGAAAAACAAAAGGAGCAAATAATCATGATGGTAGAAACAATGACATATCTCTAGAAGAGATTGTTGTTGTAGTTAATGATGAAATTAATCTGGTACCTGAAAACAATGAAAATGAAGAGATTTCAATTAACTATATTAATTCATGAAGAAGATGGAACTAAAAAGAAATAATTGTCGATGATGTTTTTGTTAATAACACAGCGCGCGATATAATAAATGAAAACGAGGATCATGAACCTACCTCTATAGAAGAGTGTAGAAATATAAATGATTGGCCAATATGGAAAGAGATGATCAAGTCTGAATTAAACTCATTTAAAAAACGAAGAGTTTTTGGACCAATAATCTAAACACCTGAAGGAATCAAACTAGTTGGAAATAAATGGGTACTTATACGAAAAAGAAATGAACAAAATGAGATTATTCGATATAAAGCAAGACTTGTTGCTCAAGATTTTACCCAAATTCCTGGTGTTGATTATGAAAAAACATATTCGCCTGTGGTGGATGCAATAACGTTTTGATATTTGATAAGTCTGGCAATGACTGAAAAAATTGAACTACGCCACATGGATGTGATCACAACTTATTAGTATGGCTCATTAGACCATGATATATATATATATATATATATGAAAATTTCTGAAGGATTTAATATTCCAAAAACATATAATAATTCTCGAGAAATATATTTCGTTAAATTAAACAAAGCGTTGTATGGGCGAAAACAATCTGGACGAATATGGTATAACCGTCTAAGTGAATATTTGATAAAAGAAGAATATAAAAATGATCCTATATGCCCATGTGTATTCATAAAATGTTCAAAATCAAAGTTTGTTATAATTACGGTTCATGTTGATGATTTAAATGTGATCAGAACTCCTAAAGAGTTATCACAAGCTATGCAATGTTTAAAAAAGAAGTTTGAAATGAAAGACCTTGGGAAAAAAATTGTTTAGATCTACAAATTGAGCATCTGAAAGGTGAAATATTTTTGCATCAATCAATTTTATATAGAAAAAGTACTTAAAAGGTTTTACATGGATAAATCACATCCTTTAATTACTCTAATGGTAGTAAGGTCATTAGACATTAATAAAGATATCTTTAGACTGCGTGATGAAAATGAAGAATTACTTGGTCCTGAAGTAACATATCTTAGTGCTATTGGAGCACTAATGTAACTTACTAGTAATACACGTTCTGATATATCTTTTGCCATAAGTTTATTGGCAAGATATAATTCCTTCACCAACTTAAAGACACTAGAATGGTGTAGAACATATCTTTAGTTATCTTCGAGGGACCACAGATATGAGCTTATATTATTGTAACTCATCAAAACCAAATTTGATTGGTTACGCAGATGCTGGATATTTATCAGATCCTCATAAAGTTCGATCTCAATCTGGGTATGTATTTACTTGTGGAAGAACCACAATCTCATGGAGTTCTATAAAACAAACATTGGTAGCCACTTCATCAAATCATGCAGAGATATTAGCAATTCACGAGGCAAGTCGTGAATGCGTTTGGTTGAGATCAATATCTCAATATATTAGGGAGTCATGTGGTCTTCCAATTGATAAAAATATCCCCATAATATTATTTGAGGATAATACGGCATGCATAGCTCAATTAAAAGATGACTACATTAAAGGTGACAAGACAAAACATATTTCACCTAAATTTTTCTTTACTCATGGTCTTTAACAAAATGGTGAAATATATGTTCAACAAACAAGTCTAGTGAGAATATATTCGATTTATTCACGAAGGCATTACTTATGAGATTATTTAAAAAGATGGTTTACTTAATCGGAATGCGTCGTTTGAAAGATACAAAATGATGATCTTATCAGGGGGAGAAAAGATATGCATTGCATTTTTTTATTTACTAAATTTTTCCTAGTAAGTTTTTAACGAGATAATATATTTATTGCATATAATTAAGAGTATATACTCTTTTTCCTTTATTGAGTTTTTTTTTCTATGGATTTTACCTATTTTTTTAAGACATATAATTAAGACATATTTTTTTTATTCAATATACATTCAAAGCATAGTATTATAAAATAGTAATAATTATGTGAATATCTTATGAGTTTCTCCAACTCTTCATGTTCTCTATGTACTCTATCATTTTATCACTCTTTAATTCTATGAATTATGATTACCTTATCTTTTCATTTATTTTGTATGTCTTTTCATCTATCTTGTAAGCCTATAAATAGAGACAACTCTATTTCTAATGTACATTTGAAAAATCTTCTTGAATAAAAAATGTTCTTCCTCTACCTCTTATTCTCTCCTTTTATATATTGTTTAAATTTATTTTGCAATAGTTGAAAAATTTTCAGATTGTTTATGCAAAATTGATTTATGTTTAATGTGTTCATCATCTAACAAACTAAAACAATATTCAACTAATTTTAAACATATATCTATTAATAAGAATCTTTTGAGTTAGCTGTAACATTGCTACTGAATCACAAATTGTGATCATGACTTTCACTTTCGTAGAACTTAAAACCGTTGGTTGTATATCATACTCTTTCTTAGAACTTAAAACAGTTGGTTGTATATCATACCGCTCCGGTTCAAAAATGTTAAATCAATACAATTTGGACCGGCCGGTACGCTCCGGTTTTGAAAACCTTGAGGTTTTAGGGATGAACCCAGAGCCACAAGGTTGCAGACTTGAAAAAGCGCATCGGCAAACATGGTAGCTATCGGCATCGCCGGTAGGTCTACGCTTCTCCGTCCGATTCTCAGAGCAGCAGTGGGACGAAGTTTGGTCTCACCCAGAACTAGATTTTCTCTCCCAAACCCTAATTTTGCGTCTCCTCGCTTGAACTCTTCTTCTCTTTGTCAAGCCAGAACTGAAGTCTCTGCTTCCAGGTTATTCCTCGTCGTCCTCGGATGGATGTGAATCTTAGTGTCTTGCATTTTTTCTTGGTCTTAGTGTTGATAAAATTTGGATTGTTGTATTGAATCTGGAAGGTTTTTACGGCGAGAATTAAGCACCCATCAGCCATTTCACAGCGCCATTGCTTCTGCTTGCCTCGTTTCGAAGCTTCCCTCTGATGTCACCGCATCCTATGAAGGTATTATTCCACTTTCTCTGGATCATGTTGCCATGTGTTGCCGAAATGGTTATTCAGATCACATTGTTGAACCTTAGGTGAATAACTAGGGTTTTAGATCCTCAAAATGTTTAAATTTAGGGTTTGCGATAAATTCAAGCGTCTGCCCCAAGAAGTAGGTTTTAAAACAGATTTGGGAGCTGTTGATATGATTAAGCTGAATTAAATTAAGCTTATAGGATCTAACTTCTGTAGTTATTCTGAGATTGGATTTATTCCCAGATGCAATTAAGCTTTTGTGGAATGTTTGTAGGTATCATTTTGTCTATGAAATGTTGGTGTACTAAGGCCTGCAGGATATATGGTTTCATGGCAGATCAAGTTCTTTAGTGTATGCCTCTTTGACAAAATTACGGTAGATTTCACTTGACAATTAGATGTTTAAAACTGATTCAGGGAGCTATAGTTGTGGAATGTTTTGTGCTGTTTGTGTGGCACTTGGGATGTAGACATTAAGTTTCATATTATGAAAAATAAACTGCTGAAGAGAGCCAAAGATCTCTCATGTTTGGTCTCTAATACATTTCCTTTCTGGCCACAGGTAGGTTTGCAAATTATCTCAGTCCCATCTAGCAGCAGCAGCTTAGCAAGATCAATGGCTTTAGCTATGGCTTCTTTTACGGTATTTTGATGTTTGCATGAGAGGAAATTCGATCTCGAGTTAAAACTGTCAAAAAGTTTGAAATCTGATTATGTATTTCTCAGAGGTTGCTTACCCTGAACTGGTTTCAGTTTTGTTAGTCAAATCACATTCAACAAAAGTTGTTCTCAGAATACGACATAATCCTTTTGAAGACTAATTATCTAGAGTTACGCAGAAATAAAGATAATTAATCTTTCTGAAATCTTTACGAAAGTACTCTTATTTGATGAGGAGAGTGATGCTCAGTTAATGTGTTATATTCTTTGCTAACATATTTTTAGCTCATTAACAGATTATGAATAAAACATACATGCGTAAGCGCATAGGCACATACATGATACTCAAGGAAGTTGTCATGTTGAAGCATTTATTGAAGCTCTTATATCTGGCATCTACTGTAAGTTGAATTGTTTAATTCGTTTAGAGTAAGCATAGACTGATAATATATATGGTCTTTGTCAATCCAAACTTTTAAGTTAGGTTTCTGGTTTAGTTAGCCTATATTTGACATGATATCATAGATTCATCTCGATTTTGAATATTATGATGTTGGGTCTCCAATTGTGTTGTGCATGCTTTAGGACCGAGCATGGACGTGAGTAGAAGTGTTACGCTCCATATCGGTTAAGAGGATCTTTTGAATCAAGCCAAGATAGACACTGACCATAAATGTATATATATGGTTTTGGATAATTCCGTACTCTTAAAATAGTTTTTGGAAGCCAAACCCATATCTAAAAATATGTTTTTTTTGCTTCGTATACCTTCAGATAACAACACTAAGATCCTAGAAATCTCACTTATTCTATTGTACTTCTCTCTTTAATCTTGAGGTGCCAACATATTTACTCTGTAAATAGTGGCTTAGGGTACAAAGAGCTTCATGGCTTAGCTCCCAAGATTAGGTGTTTCTTTCTTCTATGAATCACCCTTAGCAAGAAAGAAAGGAGATTTTGTTTCTTTGGTCTAATCACCAAAACCAAACATGTGTTTGGTTGTTATCAGACTTTTCAAAACATGTTGTCTGTGGATTACGCAATGAATCATGCATGTGATTTGGAGGTTCTGAGAGTAGTTGTCCTGTCCCCGGAAAAAAAGTTGAAGTTTTTAAGGTAAAGAAGGTTTTTTTTCTTCATATATGAACTTCATGGCATTCTGAAAGATGGAGCAGATGTTTTCCATGATAGAATCCTGCAAATCTTGAAGGTCAATACAGTTAATGATTTGATAGGAATGTTGGGTAAATTTGGGACCAATGTGAATCAGCTGCTCAGTCTTTATCTGTCAGTATTTATTTACACTTCTTCCCTTCGTTTCCACAATTTTCAGAGAGACAAAGTTATTCAGTTGGATTTCTATATTTGGTGTTTTGGACGTCCCAATTAGGGTGTTAAAAGGGGCCACTAATACACGGCTTTATCTTTTGAACCATATCACTTGGTTCAATTCATTTCAATTATATAAAGGTCAACTTTAATTACATTTGTTATTGTCATTATAGAAAAAAATGGTTATAATTATAATATTTTGATAAATTTAAATCTTATTTTGCTTTTTAATCTCTTAATTTCTAGTTATATTTAATAAAATCGGTCTATTTGCCTCGAAAATACTGCTCTAGTCCTATTTTCCCATTAATTTTGACTATCATTCTATTCCTCCCTCGATTTTTAGTTTTCATCATATTTTCCCCTCAACTATAAAAAATCTGCTTAAAACTCCTCTATTATTTATCTATTAATTATCTGTAAACCGACTCGATCTTAACCCGAATTTGGCCTAATTTTGACTTGAATTTGAGCTAATTTTGATTCAATTTTGATTCGATTTAACCCAAAGTTGTATTTAATTTTGACATGAATTTTTTCTAATTTTAACCCAAACTTTAACAATAAAATAAGTTAATTATTCAATTTAATAGATTGACTTGATTTAATCAATTTTGAGTAAAATTGAGTCAGTTTTTTTTACTTGAAATCATTTTTTACCCAAATTTGACCTCAATTTTGACTCAATTTTAATTCAAAACCGGTCCAATTTTGATCCAAATTGTGATCTAAATTTTTATTCGATTTTAACCCGATTTTTTACTTAAGTTTGACCCAAAATTTACTTAATTTTAACCCGAATATCAACAATAAATAAGGTTAATCACTCAATTTAGTTGATTTTGAGTTAAAGTTGAACACGATTTTGTTAATTTTATCAAATTTGGATCAAATCGAGTTAATCAGACCGTTAAATTGATTTACTTGATTTAATTGATACAATTAACAAAATTGTATTCAATTATGATTTGAAATTAATTAAATCGAATAAATAACTTGATTTTGATGAAATTGTCTAAAAATTGATATTTTGATATAATTAACAAAATGTATTCAACTTTGACTCGAAATCAAATAAATTGAATAATTAAGTTGATTTATTATTTATATTTGGGTTGAAATTAAGTAAACTTCGGGTTAAAATCGAGTCAAAATTGAGGTCACAATTTGGGTCAAAATTGGATTGGTTTTGTGTTAAAATTGGGGTCAAATTTGGGTAAAAGTTAGATCGGATTCGGGTCAAATTTTGACTCGATCTTAACTTTAATTGTTTCCCCAATTTTGACTCGATTTTAACCCGAAATCAATCCAATTTTGACCCCAATTTTGATTCGATTTTAACCCGAACTTTTACTTAATTTTGACCCGATTTAATTTTAAATGTTATATTTAGTAAACTAGATGAGAATTTACATACACATAAACAATAAATGTTAATTTTTAGATAATTTCATAAAAATCAAGTTACTTATTCGATTTAATTAATTTTGAATCAAACTTGAATACGGTTTTGTTAATTGTATCAAATCGGATCAAATCGAGTTACTCGAAATCAATTAAATCAAGTAAATTGATTAAATTGCATAATTAAATTGATTTATTATTAAAATTTGGGTTAAAATTAAGTAAAAATTCATGTCAAAATAAAGTTAAAATTAAGTAAACATTCGTGTAAAAATAAAGTACAAATTCGGATTAAATCGAGCCAAAATTTAGTCAACATTAAGTCAAAATTGAGTCAAAATTAAGGTCAAAATTGGATAAAATTCGGGTCCACATCGGGTCGATTAATGGATAATTAACTGATAAATAACAGAAGAGGTTTTAGACAGATTTTTGATAATTGAGGGAGAATATGATGAAAATTGAAAATCGAGAGGAGAATAGGATGGGAATCAAAATTAAAGAGGAATAAGACTAAAGTATTATTTTCGAGGGGAATAGATTGTTTTTTCTTATATTTATATTATTTTATAATCTTATATCATTTATTATATATCACTTTTGGAATCAATAATATTATATTTTGATATAATTAACAAAATCGTATTCAACTTTTGACTCAAAATCAAATAAATTGAATAATTGACTTGAATTATTGTTGATATTCGGGTTAAAATTAAGTAAACTTCGGGTTAAAATCGGGTCAAAATTGAGGTCACAATTTGAGTCAAAATTGGATAGGCTTTGTGTTAAAATTGAGGTCAAATTTGGATAAAAATTGGATCAGATTCGGGTCAAATTTTGACTCGATTTTAACGCTAATTGTGTCCCCAATTTTGACTCGATTTTAACCCGAAACCAATCCAAATTTGACCCCAATTTTGATTCGAATTTAACCCGAATTTTTACTTAATTTTGACCCAATTTAATTTAAATGTTATATTTTAGTAAGCTAGATGTGAATTTACTACACACATAAACAATAAATGTTATTTTTTAGATAATTTCATAAATCAAGTTACTTATTCGATTTAATTAATTTCGAATCAAAATTCAATACGATTTTGTTAATTGCATCAAAATCGGATCAAATCGAGTTACTCGAAATCAATTAAATCAAGTAAATCGATTAAATTGAATAATTAACTTGATTTATTATTAAAATTCAGATTAAAATTAAGTAAAAAATCAGGTCAAGATTAATTAAAAATTCGGGTTAAATCGAGTCAAAGTTGAGTCAAAATTAGGTAAAAATTGAGTCGAATTCGAGTCAAAATTAAAGTTAAATTCGGGTCAAAATCAGGTCGAATAATGGATAAATAAAAGAAGGAATTTTAGGCAGATTTTTTATAATTGAGGGGGAATAGGATGAAAACTGAAAATCTAAGGGGAATAGGATGAAAATTAAAATAAAAGAGAAACAAGACTAGAGTATTATTTTAGAAGGGAATAGGTTTTTTCCTTATATATTTTATTATTTTATAATATTATATCATTTATTATATATCATTTTTGGAATCAATAATATTATATTTTTTTCAGAATAAAATTTATAATTCACATATAGTCTATAGTATAGAGAGAGGAAAAAGGGTTTTTTTTATATATCATTTGAATTCTCTTACAACATGTATATATACAAGTATAGAAAAATATCTTAACGTCTATTTTAGGAAGATACTCATAGATGTGCAAATATTCACTGTATCTAGAGAGTATCTGCAAAGATATGAGAATATCCTTTACACGCTCCCGCAAGATGGAGCTCCGGAGGTGAGTCCAATCTTGATTTTAAGATCTGTGAAGGATTGACGAGGCAAAGGCTTGGTAAGAAGGTCAACTAGTTGATCTTTGGAGCTGACATGCGAGACACTAAGTGACGTGTGGAAACACGAGTTATAATTACCTAGACCACTTCACCGCAAGTATACGGATCGTGCTAAGCTTGTCAATTTGAACTTGGTCGCGAACAAAATAGAAGTCTAAGGCCAGATGCTTCATTCAAGAATGAAAGACCGGATTTGCACTCAGATAAGTGGCACCAATGTTATCATAGTAGATTGCTGGAGTAGAAGGTAGAGTGATCCTGAGTTCTGTGAGAAGGGAGACAAGCCAACAGATTTCAGCAGATGTGTTTGCCACCGAGCGGTATTCGGCTTCTGTAGAGGATCGGGAATGACCTATGAGCTTCTTCGAGGATCAGAAAATCGGATGACTGCCAAGATAGACAATGAAGGCTACTGTGGATTTGAACTCACCGCGATCACCACCCCAACTGGCATCACTAAAAGCATGAAGATATAGTTGATTCCCTGCAGAAAAGAATACTCCTAATTCTCGAGTACCAGCGAGATAGCGAAGAACACGTTTAACGGCTTGCAAGTGTTCATCTGTAGGTGCATGCATAAACTGCGATAACTTGTTAACAACAAAACTGATGTTTGGTCGCGTCAAAGACAAATACTGAAGACCCCCAACAAGTGTGCGAAACTCGGAGGGATCAGGCAGAGGTGAACCTGAAGTAAGATTCAGTCTCGAGGTTGACGCCATGGGTGTTGATGTCGGTTTAGCCTCATGCATGGTTGCTCGCTGAAGTAGATCAGAGATATACTTGCGTTGACACAGAAGCAAACCTTTCAGCGTACAAGTAGCTTCAATGCCAAGGAAGTAGGAGAGATGGCCGAGATCTTTAAAGGAGAATCGAGCAGTAAGTGACACGATGAACTTCTGAATCTGAGAGTGACAATCTCCTGTAATTACAAGATCGTCAACGTAGACAAGAACAAAAATTTGGACTTCATGTGCTCGGAGAATGAACAAGGAGGCATCTGCTACTGAGTTGACGAATCTTTGTGCAAGTAAAAAGGAGCGTAGTTCCGGGTACCATGCCCATGGCGCTTGTTTGAGGCCATAAATGGCCTTATGAAGTTTGCATACAAGGTGAGGCCGGTCTTTGTCAACAAATCCAGGCGGTTGTGACATATATACCTCTTCAGTGAGATGATCTTGAAGAAAGGCGTTGTTAACGTCAAGTTGACGTATTTCCCTACCATTAGAGATAGCAAGGCTGAGGATAAGTTGGATAGTAGGCGGTTTAACCACAAGGCTGAACGTTTCAATAAAGTCGACTCCAGGTCTTTGATGAAACCCCTTTGCAACAAGACGAGTCTTGTAGCGATCAATCGTGCCATCCGAATTTTTCTTAATACGAAAGACCCATTTGCAGCCAACCACGTTTTAAACATCATGCGGCGAAACTAGTTCCCATGTACCATTGCGCATAAGAGCATTAAACTCATCACTCATCGTTGTTCTCCATCAAACATCTTTCAAGGCCGCCGAAGCAGATGTAGGTTATGTCTCCAACTCTGTGACAGAAGCAAGAAGAGAAAGTTTGTGAGTGGGTTTAGAAATGTTGTTCTTGCTTCTTGTGACCATAGAATGAATATTGCTTGGTGGACATGAATTAGCTCCGTGTTTTGCGGTGGCATCAACTGGCAGTGACGGAGGATGTGGTTGAGTTGATGTATCTATGGAAGCTGGTAGTGAGGGATCTATGCTCAAGGGCAATACCGAGGATGAAGTGACAAATGACAGAGAGTAGCTGGTTGTAGGTTGAATAAAAGGTTCAGAGGAGGTCGGGGAAGTGAACTCAGCAACAGAAGGAAGTCGTGAGAGTGGATAGGAAAGCTGGAATTGCGAGAGATCGCAAAAAAGGAAGACAGACTCATGAAAGATGATGTGACGAGAGACAAAGATGTGAGACATGATGAGATTACGACAGATATACGCACTCTGAGTTTGTGAGTACCCAAGAAATGCACATGGACTGGATTTGGGATCAAGCTTGTACGAAGTGTATGGACGTAACCAAGGGTAACAAAGACATCCAAAGAGAGACTCATAGGAAAATGACATATGAAGAATGGGAGTGGGCATCCTATTGATGAGATAGACGGTTGCGGGTAGAGCATAGGACCAGTGGGAAACTGGAATAGACGCATGAAAAAGTAAGGAAAGACATGTTTCGACTATGTGTCTATGGCGACGTTCGGAAATACCATTGTGCTAAGGTGTATGTGGAGGAGTAGTGAAGTGGGAAATACCATGTGATGCCAAGAAGGATGCCAATGCTATGAATTCCCCACCATTATCCGTGTATAAAGTGGTGATTTTGGTGCCAAATTTGGTTTCAACTAGCTTTGAAACGAACGAAAATGTTCCGGACCTGAGATTTTTGTTTGAGTGGATAAAGCCAAGAATAGCGGGTGAAATGATCAACAAATAGCACATAGTATTTAAACCCATCGATGGAGATTATTAGTGAGGTCCAAACATCAAAATAGATAATTTCAAGAGGTTTGGATGAGGAGACAGAAGACATAGCAAATGGACATTTATGGCTTTTATTCCTTGAGCAAGAATCACACAACAAGTGAGGTAAGTCCCGAGACAAGGGTAAAGAAAACTTAGACACGATATGACTTAAGATAGAAGGAGACGGATGCCCTAGACGCGAATGCCACTCAGACAAAGTGGACTTGAGACTTGACAAAGCAACAACGGAAGGGAGAGACGAGGATGATGAAGAGGATGGTCATTCGTAGACTCCATTTTTAGCTTGTCCCTTTAGCAGTGGTGCCCACGTGCATAGATCCTTCACCTGAAAAGAACGAGATGAGATTCTTGTTTGTAGCTGGTACACATAGCACATTATGTAGTGATAAAGAACGATCAGAGGAAGGGAATGAAAGTGAACCCGTATGTGTGATCGGAAGGCCTGTGCCATCTCCAACCACTACATTATCACTGTCGCGGTAGGGATTGTGGAGCGCAAGGTTTTGGAGGTCGGACGTGATATGATGTGAGACACCATTATTAAGAAGCCATTGTGTGGAATCGTATGGGTAGACCATGGTGTTATGTGCTCGTTGTTGCCAAGGTATTGGAGGTGCGTTCCATTGATGCGTTTGTGGTGGTTGTCCTCCACTGGAGTTAACAAGCTAAAATTGTGGGCATCGTTGAGCACTGTAGCCAAATGTACCACATGCTTGACAACGGCCTTGATATCCTCGTGGTTTGTTGTTTTGGTTTCGGTTCCACCGAGATGTGTTGTTGTTGGCATTGTGTTGGCCATTGTAGTTGTTGCGAGGCCGAGAAATGACATTGTGTAGTGGCAGGAAGCTAGGAGACCAATTGGTTTGCAGCAGACTCCAGCTTAGCTTCATGGTTTCGCAACTTTTCGTGAAGTTCCTCTATAGAGATCACCGTGTCTTTTGCTTGAACAACATCACAGATTGGCTTGTACCCTTCAGGTAATCCATCTAGTATTGCCTCAAGTAAGTCTTCCTGATCAAGAGGCTTTCCGAGAAGAGTTAGCTCATTAGCTTTGGAGACAATGAGTCAGAGGTAATCATCAATGGATTGAGATCCTTTGAAACTGCGTTTGATCTTATCTCGGAGTTGGAGGATGTGTCCTCTGAAGGCTTTCCCGTACGTGTTGGTTAATGTGTTCTATGTCTCACGAACGAAGCTTGACTTAGCAACCATGCTTTGCAGGTCCACGGAGATTGCACCGAGAAGAGCACTGAGCAACAACCGATCTTGTTGTTTGAAGAGTGCAAAGGCAGGATTATCATGTGGAACGCCATTGACTTGAATTGTTGTTGGTGGAACAATGTTGTTGTCGAGGATGAAGCAGTCAAGTTGGTGTCCTTCAAGTAAGGAACGAACTTGGATGCTCCATGTGAGATAGTTAGGCGTGGTGAGCTTGGTCACATTGGACATGTTCACTGTCAAGAGCGTTGTTTGAGGCTCTTGGGTGTTGAAGGTTGCCACAGTCTCAGTTGGACGAGAGGACGAGTTTGCGGCGGTGGACATGATGTGGAAGAGGGTTGGTGTTGCTGGAAGGAATACAATACATCGTCAGAAAGAGAGCTGTGCAGAGCTGTGTGAGCAGATGATGTGAGAGATGTGCAGCGGCTAGGGTTGTGGACCTGCAAATGGGCAGTGTCCGTCGGCTGCGAATGGGGGTAAATCGACGGCAGAACAGAGGCGAATTGATCGACGGTGGGTGCTCAACGGAGTACCAAAGACTGTATCGATCGATCGGCGGTGATGGATGCTCAACAGATTAGAGAGGTTTTGTAGGATTTTTTTTTGTCGTTAGACTTATGGGGCGTCTGATACCATATAGGGAGAGGAAAAAGGTTTTTTCATATATCATTTGAATTCTCTTATAGTATGTATATAAACAAATATAGTAGAATATCTTAACGTCTATTTTAGAAAGATACTCACAGATGTACAAATATTCACTGTATCTACAAAGTATCTGCAAAGATATAAGAAGATCCTTTACATATAGGTTGTAGTAGCTCATGATAGATTGGACTAAAAACGTTCAAATCATACAAAATATGAGCTTAATCGATGATAAGGTGGCATTGCATTGGATTAATCCATTTAATATCCTAATCAAAACAACAAATTAATCAAAAACCTATTTTACACTTGTTTTAACAAACAAGATTATACGGAGATTTTTTGGATCTTTAAATATGTATATAATATATTTTATATTTAGATAATTAAAATTAAAATATCTATAATTAACGAGTTTGGATACAAAAAGGGTCGTATAATCTAATTTTTTAGATCAGACCTCATATTGATTTTCATGTGGTTGAACAAGTCCTTGAGATCGTTCGTGATTAGGTTCTCACAATAAATAAATTTGAAACTTTTGCTGAAAATAACCCAACACTTTGAATTTTGGGTTCATGTCCCGTTACTATGTATGGTCGTAACGCATTATTTGTCGAATCTCCCAAACTACACCACAAAATTTTATTTTATTTTGATTTAAAGTTTTGAAATACCCTGTTTATTTACTTATTTTAATACTTTATTTTTTTCATCCTTATAATATCTCCATCTTTTTAACAGTCTAAATTTCAATATATATATTTCTTCATTTTATTAAAATTGCTAATGTCAATATTCGAATATACGCCATATTATCTATAACGATATTGTTATTACGGAAATAAAACACCCAGAAAATGTATATCAAGTTTAAGTGCATACTCCCGTAAATGTGGGAATTAATAATATGGTAAAGATATTGACTAAAAATATTATGCAAACCCATAATGATAGAAATAAAATATTTTTCGTGATAGATATCTTATATAAATACTAACTCTTTCTATTAGAAATAAAATCATATACTCACTATTTGACACAAAATTTTGGTTAGATGTCAATTTTTTAGAATATAACTTAAAAATAATCTAAAGTATAATAATGCTTACAATATAAAATTTAATTTGAAAATATACTGCTTATTACTCCAAAAGCAAATAAATTAGTACGTGTACAACTGGGTAATTTCAAAAATAACTTCGTAGGGCTAAAACACTTCAAAAATACCCTTCCCAAAAAAGAAAATATTTCTAACTTCAAAAGTACACGTATAAATGTTGATATTCCCAAAATACCCCTACGACTTTACGACCCAGTTTGACCCAGCGACCCAGTTTGACCCTACGACCCTTGTCCCTCTGCGACCCTATACAACTAAATAAATTTATTTTTATTGATAATACCATAGTGCAAGTTTCAGCTAATATATATTCATTAAGTTGTTATTTAAAAATCTTATAATTACGGAATATTTTACACATAATTTTTTGTTGAGGTGTCAATTTTCTAGGATTTAAAGAAATTATTCAAAATATAATTAAATATATATATATTTAAAAAATATTTTTCGATTATCAAAACAAAAAATAAAAAAATCTCCCAACCGTTTTTTATTTGATAGGAACCAAAGGCTTTTAATGTTCAATCATAAAAATTTTAAAGTAAAGGTTTTTAAAAATGGTTTGTCTGACTAGAATATGACTAGAATATGTATCTTTAACAAACTTCGACGACAACCCTACATATCCAATTCATCACTCTTGCTTATTTCAGACCATACCGTAAATATATTATTATTTAATTCATTTTGTATTTGTATGATATATTTGAATCTATTTTAATCTAAAATTTGGTATAAAAATTTAAATTTTCCAATACAATATATAAAAGTTTATAATTTTTTTATAAATTGATGTAAAATAATATACTATATCAATATTTTTATAGTTTTAAATCTATTTAAACTAAAAAATATGACACAAAATTTTATATTGCTTATCTAAAATTTATTTTCACAAAATCAAATCTCTTACTTTTTTCGATTTTAAAAATTTGTATTTATAATAAAACTTTAATAAATATAGATAAAAAATTATGTATTTCATGTTAATAATAAGGGAGCAACTATAAAATATGATTTGTCATCCGATATAGTCCAAATTAAATATGATTGGATACAAATTTAGTTTATCAGATTTTTGGTATTCAAGTGAATGTATAAAATTATGTTTAGAGATGGCAGAAAGAATAAAAAAATAGGAGCATTGGGCAATGTTCAGATAGTGTAAATTTTTGTTCGGTAAAGATGTTCGGTCAGAGCAAAAAACATTCGATTCGAACATTTTCTTTGGTCTGATTGTAGATTTATACCGCACTCGACTAAACGATTTATCCGAATTTTTTTAAGTTAGCTTATTTTACTCTATTTTCCATTATTTTTTGTCTATATAAATAAAGGACTCACTGTATGATATTTAAACTGTGTTATGATGATTTGAGAGTGTCTTTTCTTTGTTAATATTTGAGATTTAGCTACAAAATCTTGGAAAGACCTAAGTTGTTCACTGACTTATCAACACTAGATAACAAGTGTTGTGACGTCACTTGCGACGTTTGAGGTTCTATAGTTGGGTGGTAGTTAGAGTTTATCACGTCTTTTATTTGGAGAGACAAGTTATGAGTTCTACTATCGGATTGTTAGTGGGTTTCATTTCAATTCCATCCATCTAATAATAACGATAGAACGTCGATCTATGATCATATAAAAAAAATTAAAACCTAATAGATGAAACTAAGATTCAAAGAATTAAACGATTAAATATCGATTATGATCCATTATTCATATGTATTTGAAATTATATTTAGTTTTACTTTTTGTATATCTTTCTTTTATAGGAAATAAACAAAATGACTCTCTCTCCTTCTGTATAATTGAGTTCCCGATTTTATGTTTACACATACATTTATAGAATTATCTCCATTACATCTTATATCTATTAACACGTTAAATTTCGATGTTTTGATTTAGTTTTCAGTATAATATCGCAATAAAAATAAGATTCTTCATAAATTAGAAAGTCCGAATATACAATTCTTAAAATTCATGTCCTTTGAGTAACTATCCCTCTAAATAATCAATTTTATATTTAAAAATCCAAAATAATCTTACAGCATTAATTAATTGGTGAATATAAGATGCACAGTGTCTTTCACATTTACCTATATTTGATTTTTCTTAATGAAAAAATTATTTACATTGCATAACATTTGAACCTAAAAATTGGGGTATCAATCCGAGTTATCTGGATCGATTCGAACCAAACCGATCTAAACAATCCGAATCGTTTGGAATATGGGTTACCCTAAAAACTCATATAATTTTAAATTTCAGAACCCGTTCGGATTTGGATCAGGTTGGATTCGGGTAAAATTCGAGAAACCCGAACAATCCAATTTAAAAAAAAATATAACTTTAACTTTTAAAAGTTATATAAACGCTATATATATATATTTATGTTACATTTGATATTTTTATTTTTGCTTTATATTAAAAACAAATTATCTTTAGAATTCTAAAACCGAATAACCTAAATTATGTATAATATCCGAAAAATTCGAACCCGAATAATCCAAAACTACCTGAAAAATCCAATATCCAAATATAATTCGGGTTATTTCGGGTGCAATTTTTTTGAATCCGAACAATCCGAACCCGAATTGAACCCGAACCAAAAACATTTAGATTCAATTCAGATCCATTTTTTTAAAATTCGGATAACCCGAATCCGAACCTGAATCAAAACCCCAAAAAACCGAACCGGATTTGCCATCTCTACTAAAAATTATTTGAGTTATAGATCCATGAATTTGTAAGAAAATATTTAATATATAAACAAATGTAAGGGGATGTTGTATTTTGTCCGAAACGACGCCGTTGATTACGGGCATGGTTCCAAACGTGGGTCAGCTTCTTGTTAAATGACATAGCCCGGTTATCACAAACCCGACCCGGATCAATATGTGACCTGTATTCAAAACGTGTTATTATTATTATTATTATTATTATTATTATTATTATTATTATTATTATTATTATTATTATTATTATTATTATTATTATTATTATTATTATTATTATTATTATTATTATTATTATTATTATTATTATTATTATTATTATTATTAGGAAAAACAGTCTATTCCCCTTGATTTTCATGCTTTAGTTCTATTCCCCCCTCGATTTTGACCCTCATCCTATCCCCTCGATTT
>CM071863.1:9773623-9798352 GCA_036759665.1 Gynandropsis gynandra
TTTTTTTTTTGAGAACTGTTCTTTTTTATAGAATTATATCGGGGTCTCGAAAAATTGATGCTTTATAACCTAATTGACCTGCCTGCTCCCACCGAAGCAAATGGATTCTATCTCCACTCCTTTCATTAGATTTTTTCATTAATCATCGATCATTTATATTTACCAATTATACGAAATTATATGGTCTTGTAGATTCAAGGCTTGTTTCTTCTAAATGTATATAAATTATTATATTTCTACATTAAAACATAAATTACTAATATTATTCAAAATAAAATTTCAAACTTGTAACACATTCTATGTTATTATATCTATTGACTTATCGCTCTTAATAAAATTTTATCTATAGTAATTTATATGTTTATTTAGAAATATCGAATATATAAGATAATTTTGCAAAAAAAGGAAAAACACTATGCACAAAAATTTACTATATATATTCGAAAAGTCTACAAAATATTTTGTAATAGTTGGTGGGTCAAGATGTAAAAATACATATATAATTAACGTAGGGTCAATGCTATGAACCATCATCGTCATGCTCATGCCAATGACCTAACATAAAACTATTAGGAGCAGAGAAGAACCCAACCTACAATACATATATACATATGCATATATATAATAATTAAATTTGATATTTTATTCAGAACGGTCCAAGTGCAAGATATCTCTACTCAGATCTCCATATGTTAGTCTGTCTTTCTAAGCTTTTGTAATTTTTCTTAATTATTTAATAATGCATATATTATAATTTCTTTCATTCTCTTATTTGTTTATATTTTTCCCTCCCCTACTAACAACAGCAATAAAGAACACAGGAAAAAGGGAGTTGATCGAAAATATTAAATTGGAAATTTTAAGACTTTTCTTATGCTTAATTATTGAACAACTCTTAGGGAACACAAAATAAAAGAATAGACGACCGTAATTAAATGTCTACTAGTTTGTTACATATTGTATTAATTTTTAATCATTTTCGAATATTTATAGATCTTATTGTCCATTACCAATATTATATCATTTTTCGTTAAGGTTTTGGTGAATATAAATACTTTAATTTGAAGATTCGAACTAATATATTATTATTACAATTTACATTTTGTTAAAATTGGAGATATTAACGATGTCCAATCCATGATTGTGTTTATGTCACGACAAACAAAGCAACCGTGTCCTAATTCTTATTATTTGATTTATTATTTCATATTTTTCATATATGGTGAATGGTTGTCTTTCTTTTGTTTTGTTTGTTTTTTTCGTGTGGTTAAAATGTTGTTTGGATTATATGAGCATTGGAGATAACGAATAATAGAGAGAGAGAAGAGAATATCAAGTTAATCTCTAACCACTTAAAAACGTAAAAAAAAAAGTGTATCAAATATATACTGATTTGATTTTAACAAAAAAGTTTATATATTATTATAAATATATATATACATGTAATCCTCAAGAATTGGTGATAGACTGATGTCCGCATGATTTTTTTTGAATGAATGGTTTATTTCTATATATTCATATGTAAAGTATGGTAAATATTTAATTTATTCCAAAATTTTGTTGTCACCTCAGGAGGAAAGTTTAAAAGTAAACTCTGCATCCTCCTCTCATTTGCAGAGTCTCTCTCTCTTCATATATATATATATATATCTATCTGGGAAGAAGAAGAAGAAAAAGAATAAAACCCATCATCAATATTTGATTTTATCAAAAACCCAGATCGATTTCTTCTCAATTTCTTCTCAAAATTTGATATTTTGGATCACCAAGAGAAGACTTTCATCTTTGGTTATTGTTTTTTCTCCTCTGTTTCTGTTTGAAACTTGTGATATTCTGTAGATGGAGATTTCGATTCTTTGAACAACCCATTTTACTTCAGTTTTTGCGCCGTAAAGAAAAATGAGAGACATAGTGTCGTGTTTCAGCGAGAACTCAATCAACGTGACGAAGCCATCATGTTCAAACTATAGCAGCAATGCTTGCATCTCTCAAGCTTTGACTCCATCTGTTCAAACCTCCATTACAAGCATCTACAGGATCTCCTTCGGATCTTCATCGGCGTCTCCTAATCATCTTCTCATTAACGTCACTTGGTGCAAGAACAACACAATTTCCACCCATCAAGGCCTCAGCATCGGCGTCTTCTCCGACCATAACCCTTCCACGTCTCTCAAACTCAACACCACTTCCAGATTCTTCCGCAAGAAGAAAGGCAGCAAAGCCCTTGAATCCGATCTCGGCAAGATCGAGGTTTTCTGGGATCTCTCCGCCGCCAAGTACGACAACCTCGGAGGTCCCGAGCCCGTCGAAGGGTTTTACGTCATCGTTCTCATCGACGCAGAACTAGGGTTGGTTCTCGGAGATTCCGCCGAGGAAGCTTTGTTCAAGAAACTCACAAAGGGTTCCCCCGGAGATTTCTCATCGGCGATTGCCAAGAACTGTTTGATCTCGCGGCAAGAACACTTCTCAGGGAATACCCTGTACATGACAAGGGCTAAGTTCGCGGAGTCGGGGGTTTTCCATGAGATTCTAATCAGATGCAGCGGAGAAACGGAGAGGGGTCTGAAACAGAGCAGTCACAGTGATCATCAAAATCCTGCTTTTTCGGTTTGCATCGACAAGAAGACGGTGATCAAGGTGAAGAGATTGCAGTGGAATTTCAGAGGGAATCAGACGATTTTCGTGGATGGGTTGTTGGTGGATCTGATGTGGGATGTTCATGATTGGTTCTTCAGCAGCAATCAAGAGAGCTCATTGACAGAAAATGGAAGAGCTGTGTTCATGTTCCGGACAAGGAGTGGAATGGACAGTCGCCTCTGGTTGGAAGAGAAGATGTTGAAGAAGGAACAAGACAACCTTGACTTCTCTCTCCTCATCTATGCCTGTAAGACCTAAGCTTTGCTTTCTTCTCATTATTATTATTATTATTATTATTAAAAAAGTTTTTTTTTCTTCTTTTTGTCGATTTATATGGATTTGGGTTTCCTTTCATCTTGAAAGGATCAAATAATTTTACATTCTTTCGGAGTCATGATTCATTATATTGGGAAAATTTCGAAAATGTGAATTTTTTCTTACGATTATTATACATTTTAAGTCTATATATATATATATAATTTATTGGCAGATATCACGACTGAATAAATCCACACATGATTGTCATACGATATACATGAGAGCTCTTAAATGTGTTGCAGCAGCAATAACAATGTGATGTTTTATTTTATTTTAAAAAATGATAACGAAAATTGGGTGAAAATATATGCATGAAGTCTGTTTTAGAGAAACAAAATAAAAAAAAAGTTAATCTACTCATGATAATGTTTTGTATAAAGAAATATGTATCATAAAGTGAATTATATATCTGAATTTTTAGAAGAAAATGTTAGATGTTTTCGAATTTTACGGCTAATGCAAGAAAATTATAAATGAGAATTGGTTAACCCAACATAAAACACGGAAAATAATCCTAATAGGGTCGCTCTACATTTTTCCAAATTCCTAATTTCCCAATATGTTGTGTTAAAGAAATAATTTGTATTATAAAAAACTGCAGCAAAAATAATGAAATAAGTCTTTGGAAACAATAATCGCTAAAGGCGAGGATCCATTTATTAGGTTAGGTTATGGATTTGAATCCACCTTCTACAATTTTTTTATGTTACTTTTTTATATATTTTTATTAAAATTTTATAATTGTCAAACTATTGTATGTCTCAAACGTAAATCTTAACGTCCATTCGAAAACTAATGGTTTTGCGTAGCAATATAAAATATTTTTTTTACTATAAATAGTGTATTTTGTATTGAATTTACGCACCAATAATAAATAATATCATTCTTTTTTATTTTCAGAAATCATCTTTATCTCCCAAAAAAATTATTTATCCTACAATATCCATCTTCATTTTCTATATTCAACTAAAATCTTAAATTGATATAATATCGAAATCTAATTTTAAATTAATACATTTGAAATCCATTCTAGTTAGATCTATTAAAAGTTTATAAATCCTTTTTTTAAATATCAGTATAAATTATTGTAATAAATTGTTTAGATATGCCTTTGATAAACAAACACGAATTTTTTCAATATTTTTTTTCCATTTTTATAAATACAATTGAAACAATTATAACCGTAATTTAAATTTATTAGATCTAATAATATCCTTGAATTTTGGTTTACTAACTTTTTACACGATACATGAATTTTTCGTAATGTCTCATCTGTTTTTACTCTTTGTCAGAATTCTTATAAATTAATTATAACGGTAAATATTTCACAATTTCGTTTAAAACCTATTTGTTATTATTATGGAATCATCTGATAACTAAATATTACAAATTGTGTAATTTTTCTATTGGTTAAAGGATTCCTCATCCTCGTATTCCTCGACCCATTTAAGTCGACTAAATTATGTCAATGCCACCGTTGGTATTTCACAACATGAGTTCTTGATTCGAAATCCTCTACTGTTATCACTCCAAATATAGGTAAATATTGGTAAACTTATTCTTACATATTTACTGTCTATTTCTTTTGACATAATGTGTATATCTTCTAAAAATGCATGCATTATAGCTATACATAATATGACATAACATGAACAAATATTTATTTCTATAATAACTTCAATCTTTCGTATATTAAAACAATTTCCAATATCTCTATGATATTATTTAATGGTAAATTTGTCCATGACACTAAGATAGGCACCATACTTCTTTCTCCTCACTATATCTTAAATTTTTTTCTTCTTTTCATTTTAATCCATTAGTGTTAGTTTGCTCACTCGTCATTCATCTCTTACAATATATTTTTCTTCATCAAATTGTCTAATATATAATCCTTTTCAAACCTTATAAATCAATTTTTTCTTTATTTGTCATTTCCTTTTTCTTGTGCTCTGTAGCATAAAAAAATCAAATCATCCATCTTTTATAAAAATAAAACATATTTCTAATGAATATTTCATTTAATTATACAACATCATTGTTATGTAAAAATTAATACAAAAAACTTTATTGATAATCAAAATACTTCATATTCTAGTACTATGATTCTAATTGGTGTATATATATATATAAAAGAATGAGTTTGAATTGATTTATGTATTCCATCTATATATTTAGTGGATTATTCTGTTTTTTGTTGTTGTTTTTTTTTCGTTTAGGGGTTTTATATAAATTCTGCGTATTATATTCGAGATAGGTTACAATCCAAATCATGGAGAATGTTGATTAAATTGTTTAGCAATCTCATTATTTATGTTTAGACCAAATATTAAATCTTTGATTACATGTTTAGTAGTATTATATTTGTCAACATTTTGTTTCATTTTTCTTATTATTTTATATAATAATCTGTTTTTTTAATAAATTAATTTTACAGTCGTATTTTAAAAGTCGGATCATATGTTTCTGAAATTCTTATTGCACAAGAAAATTTACCATAATTTATATGTATCCATTTGGTAAGGAGCATAGAGGATTATGTTATTATCATCATTTATAAAAATTAAATATGTTGAAAATTATTATTAGATTTCAATACTAAACATAATAATATATGCAACGGAGAATGTATGTATAACATATATATATATATATAAATATATGTTTATATAGGTTAGTAATTAAAAAAAAAGCAACGGTATCCACTTTGAAACAGTCACATTAAATTCTCTTTGGCTCCTCACATGGCCGTGCATGTGTTATTTGTAAATGTTTCAAACCCAATTGTCTTTACTAATATTAAGTAATATATATATCCTCGAATAAGACAAGGATACAACTTCTAAAATTACTGTTTATTTTTAGCATTATACTAATTTTATGATATTTCAATATTTTTTCAGTGTTCTAAAAATCCGCTTAGGCGCCGGGCGTTTCCTGACCGTCCGATTAACTTCTAGGCGGTCTTTTAAAAAAAAAAACTGACGCCAAAACGACGTTGTTTTAGTACTTAAAAAAAACTAACAATGACATATATCCAAGCGTTTATCTTTTATCGACTTTGCTATCGTCATTTCATTTGTCTTCTTCTATCTATTGCATCGTTTATTATATTCATCTAAATCTTTTGTCCTTACATTCATATCTCATTTTCGTCTTTGCGTTCATCCTTGTTTTTCTTATCTTCTCTCTCGTATGTTGTTATCGTCTTCATCTTTTGTCATCGCCTTCATTTCTCATCGTCATATTTGTTTCATCTCCACCTTTGGCTCCATCTCTCGTATTTACCTTTGTCTTGGTCAAACATCATCCTCATTCGACAACCACTTTCTATATTTTATTTGTTTTATATTGTTTTCATTATAAGTTTGTTATTGTGAATTAGTACTTATAAATATTTTTTTATAAATACTAAATTTTATTTATTTATATGTTTTTTATAAAATTAAATACTTATAAATATTTGGAATTAAATATTTATATTATAATTAATTAAATAAAAATAAAATATATATATCCCTCTGGTCCGTCTAGACACCGTCTAGACCCCGCCTAGATACTCTGTACGCTAGACGTTGGGTGTCCGCCCGCCTAACTTCTAGACTTTCTTAAACCTTGATTGTTTTACTTTGATATTATAACATATCTATATTTTTTTTAAAATTTCTGTTATCATTCTATTACAATGTCAAACTTTAAAAAAAATAGAAAGATCTAAAATTTTATTATTTTTTTAGTATTATAATAAAGTATTTAACTTAAAATGATGAAAGGTGAATATAATGATTTTTCAGAAATTAAAGTAGATTTTGAGATGTTTTCTCCGACTAATCAAGTTTCTTAATATTCATATAGTCTTATTTTTTTTATTCGAATTCCTGTTTTGATAAATATAAATATCTCTTAAAATAAAAATCTTAAGATGAGATGAAAAAGATATTCTGTATTTTTCATTTATCATTTGAATTAATTTAACTTATATATATATATATATATTGATACTAGCATACAAGTAAGTTATTATTATTATTAGTATTATTATTATTATTATTATTATTATTTCATCTTTGATATAAATAAATAAACCATTTCATTGGAAATTATTGTCAGATGTTTTTATTGTGGTAAGACTGAGATTATGGATTAAATTAATTTTTTTTCTTTTTAAAATCATATTAATGGATCCATGAGCAAAGAACCAACCTAATAATTAAAAGAAAAAACCTAAAATAATTCTACTTTATGTACATTTATTCGTCGAAATAGCGACACAGAAATTTTTTAAATATCTAATGATAAATTTTTATAATTTAATTATATATTTAATTATTCTCGATATATACAGTTCTTAAAAAGTATTTATTCATTAATGTTATATCATTAAAAAAGAAATAATTATAATCTCAACTTTATCATCCTTCACTTCTGTCCGGATAACCGGAGGACACATCTCCATATCATTCGAGAGGGGCCAGTTCACTCTCTTTCTATTTATTTATTTATTTATTATCTCGTGACTCGTTCTAATTGTTTTTTTTTCATTTTAAAATTTAGTATTTACTCTGTATAAATTTGTCAAACTAAATCGGACAAGTGGCCCCTTTTTCTTCACTACCTGTTGTTTTAAATGTGCATTGCATTAATCACAAGAATAACACGTTGTGTAATTATTAACTACTTAGAATTAATGACAAATCTCTTACATAACATATTGAAAGACTCGTCCAATTTGTTCATAATCTCTTGCTTGATTAAAAGATTATGTGATTTTGTATGAAATTATTTGCTTTATATTACGTAAGTATATATGTATAAATATACTTCGAATCAATTGAAAGACCTTGGGAGAATTAGCTATAGTAATTATTTTTTTATTTATTTGAACAAATAGTAAAATATTCTCTGTCAACAAATAGTGGCAAAATAGTTTATTATTTTAATTCTTAAAATTGGTTTATACTCTCATAGGGTTAATGGATTGGTACAACTTTTATAGAAAATAGTTTTCAAGAAACAATTTTTTTGTTTGTTTGCTTGGAGAAAATATCTTAGATTTATTATTTTAGACTATTTATTAATCTTATATTAGGGTCTCACTCACTGGTTTATTTTGGGCTTTACTTGGATAATGGGCCCAAGAAATGGATTACTCTCTGTTGATTCGAATTACTGCGTACGATTGATATATGACCAAACACTACAATACATAAGACGAATAACAACACGCCGTCTGTTGTTTTTAAAAGAGCATTACGTGCCGTTTTCTGACAGGGTACAACCTCTAGTGGAATGAACGTAATATCGATTTGAATCCAATAAATATAAAACATATATTAAGTAAAATAAAACTGGATCCAAAATAACATTCAACAATATGATAGAAACATATGCCAACTTACGAAACATCAGCAACTTCAAACAGTAACAAAAACACAACACACATACATATTTATGTATGTATGTATATATGTATGTATTACATATGATAATGCAATAATGTTCATGATATTTGGGGGAGCCCTTGATTAGTATGGTCGTCAACATCAATGGAATCACCATTATCACCGGAATCTTCTTCTTCTTCTTCCGCCGGAGGAGGAGGAGGAGGAGGAGGAGGAGGAGGTGGTGGTGGTGATGAGGTGGCAGTGGAGGAGGAGGGGAGAAGGATGGAAGAAGGGAAATCGAGAAGAAGGATTTGGAGGAGGGAAGAAGAGAAGAAGAGAGAAAAGGAAAGGTGAGAAGGGTGAGAGAGGAAATCCAAATAATCTTCTTTCTTCTCAAAGCTCATTATGAATGCATGTGTGAATCCTTTCCTTAACCCCACTTCACTCTCCTTGTCTTCTCCCCTTCATTATTCACCATTCACCTTCACTTCATCATCATCATCTTATATCTATCTACATATTTCTATATATAACATACATATTTTATATATCCTCCTATTGGGAATAACATTATCCGATATTGTATCAAATCTTCATATTCAAACATTCTTTAACATCCAATATCTTTTTTTCTAAATGCCAAAACATACATAAATTACTTTTTGTTTTCAATTTTTATATATGAACTATCATTCACTTTTAAAACAATATATGAACTATAACAATTATTTACAAACTAACCCATAAAAGTAAATCCGATAAATGATATATACACCAATATAGTATATATTCATGGATACATTTGAAAAGAATAAGTGTATAAATATACCATTTTAAAACAAATTTATATATTTTATATGATTTTTTCTTTTTTTAATCATCTATCGTTTATATATATATATATATATATATTATAATTTTCTAAGTAGACCTTATATCCAATAAAAAAATCAGAACAAAATTGGAAAAATACAATGATATGATACAACAAAAAGTAACTACATTACATAAATAAATAATTTAATGGAGGAAAAAACCGGTATTAATAGGGTAAAAGTGAGTTAAAATGAAGGAAATAATTAGATACCATTGAAAGGACTTGAGAGAAGGAATGTCATCGACGAGTTTCTGAAGGCCTTTGATGATATCTTCCACATTCACTTCTTCTTTGAACTTAGCAATTACCAAATGTTTGAACTCTGAAGGCACTGTTTTAGTTTCTTCTTCTTCACTCATTTTTTTATTTCTCACTACTCTTTTCTGTGAGAAGTTTCTTCTCAATTTATACACTCAAAAGTTACGAGTGAAAATTAGAATTTGATATTCGTGTGTTATATGCTATATTATATGATTTTTTCAATATAACAAATTATATATATAAATAGGTGAATAAATTTTACATTGAGTAAGATTTAGGGGTCAACATGAACAGGGGTTTAGTCAGACGACTGTCACACACACAAAACCTGTGACCTTAAGAATTATTCCCACAAGCAAACACCCTTTTTGGATGTCTCATCAATTGACATATTCTTCTGTTTATCACTAAAATTATAAACTTATAAACTCGACATTATATTATATTCTGTCCTTTCTTTTTATATATAAAAAATTGCATTTTATTCACAACTTAAATTATTTTTAACATCTCCGAATTATTAATCTACCGAATATATTTCTGAATATAAGTTTAGGTTTTCGTGTGTACTTCAATATATATATACATATATATGTATATAATTGGTATTAGAAGAGGAGGGCGGTCAACATCAAATGAATGATACGATAATCTTTATGTATTGAAGCACATGCATCTCTGACCCTCGTGTCTCTCACGTTTGCAGAATAGAATTGCTTCTCACGCCAAAAGATTTTCTCTCCCATTTCTGATATCTTTTGAATGCAACGTTTTTGTTGTATACTCTAATATATTTTGGTTTTTACAATTTTTTTTATATACGAATAATTTGACAATACTAATGACTTTATTTCATATTCATTTCGATTTACAGTCAAATCAAATTCAACATTATTTATCTTTGCATCTTCTTAGTCTACATTCGAAATTAAATTTAATTCGATTTGCATCTAATTTTCTTCTTGACATTTATCTATTCAACTATAATCGATTATAAAATAAGTTACTTTTGTTCATATTTTTCATTTAGGCCAACCAAACTTGCCACCATAACTTGCGAATAATACCATATAAATGATAAACATCTATAACAATAAATTATAATGTTTTGATCGCATTACTTGGTGATAAAATTTCGAGATAACTTCGGGATGGATATTGGCAAGTTTGTGAAAATTCTCTCTTCAGTCATCAATGACTTTATAATATATATACAACAATTAGTTAGAAGGCTAAACTTTCGAAGTCTAAAGAATGAAACTAGCAAGATTTCAAGGAATTATATATCCAATCACCTTTTCAAATCGGAGCGTGACCGCCGTGAACATTTTCGGCACATAGACAAGGGAATTGATGCAACCCGAGTGGTTTAGTAAAGATATGTGCTAACTGAACATTTGAACAAACATATGAATTAATAAGTTCTCCGCGTTGAATCTCGTACAGAACAAAGTGACAATTTATTCCATTGTGCTTTGTTCATTCATGAAACACTAGATTTACAATAATGTTTGATTGTTATCGTACATATGCATTGGTATCGTGGGAGAAATACCAAAAAATGAAGTAGTGTAACCATTTAAGTTTGTCAACATATACAACCATGGATCGATGTTCTGTTTTGGCAGATGAACGTTTTTTTGTTTCTTTGTCTTCCAAAATATATGAAGTTTTCGAGATGGACGACAAAGCCACAAACAGATCGATGAGGGATCGAGCATGTGACCGCTTCTGAATCACAATATCCATGAAGACAAATAATATTGCAAGAATAAAAAAAATACATTAGTTCGTAGATCTCTTGAGATATTGTACCACTCAAAGCCCTGCTTGCCAATGGTCTAATCACAGATGAAATATGAAAGGACTTAAACCACTTAATAGATCTCTAATCGTGTAATCAACAAATAGATTAATAGGCCAACCAAACATCTATATTATTCAAGATTTTCATAATTCGCCTATGTGGATACCATTAACCTTATGATTTGTTCAAGCGAAAACAAAATTGGCTTAGAACCAAGTAGTCTATATTCAAAGATAATATCTAACACATATTTTCATTGTAAATATATATGCATTTGAGAATTGAACGAGATTCAATTCCAAAAATATTTCAACGATCCAAAATCTTTCCCATACAAATAATCCTCAAGATAGTCCTTGAAAATTTCAATGGCCACATAATCATTCTCCCAATGACTAAATCAATGACATACACTAGCATATACAATGATGCAACACCTTTTGTGAATGAAAATAATTAGTCACTCGAGATTGAAAAAAACTATATTAAATAAGACAAAAATAACTTTGCAAATCAACACTGAGGCATATGTCGTAAACCATAAAAAAATTTATCCAAACGATAAAATTTAGTAGAATCATCACAATCAAATCCCAGAGGCAACCAAATCACCAAGAAAAAAGACATAATGAACACCCATTTGATGCACAAACCATCGTTTTACCACAACCATAGTAAGAAACAAATAGATCGTGGTCATTTTCTTTATCAAAATCTACAAAACTCTCATCAAAATCAATTCTTATGTATGTCGATTACGAAGAACACCAAAGTATGCTTTGGAACGTTCAATTTTTTCATTTGAATTATACTTAATCTTTAAAATCCTTCGATAATCAATTACTATTTTTCCTTTCGAACGAGATATGAATATCCATGAACGATTTGCTTCAAAAGCGCTAAGTTCACAAGTCGCAACTAAAACCCATTAAGGAGAATGAACAACCTTCAAGTATGTATGAAGTTCGAATCCCAAAGTGACATCGACGAAAAACACATTATGTGAAGTAGATAATTTTGCACATGATGCATAATTTCTTAAAGGTTAAGAGCACAAACTCAAAGAAATGCAAACTTTTAGTATGGTATTCATCTCTAATCTTTGACAAATACCAAATAAGTTTCTCGCTCATAATTTTTGGATAGGTTGTAGACATTTTGTTGTTCCAAATAATTATATATGACTTTTTTTGTATCTAAATAATCTAAAAAAAATTTCAAACCGTTTTCATTGTCCTTAATTTAATGGTAAATAATATATTTTTAAAAATGTTTTAATCATCTGTTTTAACAGAATTTATATTAAAGTTATTTAATATTTTTTTTGGATATAATAAATGAACCATTTAAACATATTGTTGTATAAGTAAAGCACGAACAAGAGAAGTAGACAATGGAGTAAAGATAAGAGATGAAAGGGAGAGTAATTCTTATTCAAGAGTGAATTGTTGTGTGTACAATACAAAGAAAAATGTCTCTATTTATAGGCTTACATAGGAAGATCAAAGGACATGAATAAGAAGATAACACTACAAAAAATAGGCGTTTTCCAACGGACAAATCCGTTGGAAAACGCCTTAAATCCGTTGGAAAACGCGTTTCCCAACGAACGGCAACGGATCCGCGACCGTTGAGAATCGCTCGTTGCAAATTGGGATCCGTTTCAATTCGCAACAGAATTGCAACGGATATTATCCGTTGCAAAATTTTAACGGGACGGCCAACGGATAACGCCGTTGAAATTTTGTAATGGACGCCCGTTGAAATACTTTGTAACGAATGCCCGTTACAAATTTGCAATGGACGCCCGTTGAAAGTTGATAGCGGACGTCCGTTAAAAAATTTTAACGGACGTTTGTTGCCATCCAGGCGGGAAAAATGTGCGGGATTTTAAAATTTCCAACGCGCATCTGTTGGAAACTGGCGGGAAAGAGCAACGGACGTTTGTTGCAAATTGGCGAGAAAGAGCAACGGACATCCGTTACCATTTGGCAGGAAAATAGCGTCCAACGGATGCCCGTTAGAAATTGCAACGGGCATCCGTTGGAAAGTTGGTTAAAAAAATAAAAAAATAAAAATAATAAAAATATTTTTTAAAATAAAAAGTTTTTGATTAAAATATTAAAATTTTTTACAAAAACATTAAAACTAAAACTAATCCTATTACATTTCATTTAGATCGGCTGGACCGATATCATCTCCCCGATCGCCACCACCTCTAGACGGCGTTACATCCGAATCGAGACCCACTTCTTGCCGCGACGTTGATCCCCTCACCTGGCCGGATAGCAACTCAATGACGCTCTCCAAGTGCTGTACTTGGGCTCGAGTTTCTCGAAGTTGTGTTTCGAGATCTTCGATCCGTCGTTGTTGCGTGTAACTCTCTTGGACTGAGGGAGGTACCGTCGTGGCGTCCTCGACGATATCTTTTTGAAGTACCTCGAGACCGTTTAGATGCCCCTTATACGGTCTCACCGACTACAAGATAAACAAAATTAGAGTTAGATTTTTACAAATTTTTTTTATTAATAATCGAAAAACAAAAGAATAAGTTTTTACCTCTAAATAAATTTTGTCCTTTTGTAAAGGACTCAGCTCGTCGGGAGTTGAACCGCAAGCTTGTGATTGCTGTGTGATCTTCTTCGTCACAACTTTCATGGTTCTCTCCGCTCGAGGATCGACGAGTTCGGGTTCGTCGACCTCTTCCCCGACGACCAGTTTCTTCTTCGCGTAGTACTAGCTCAAGAAGATTCGGTTCTCTTCTTATCTGTTGCATCTGTAATATAAAATAAACTTAATTAGATAAATATTGTAAAAAACAAAAAATTTAAATAATAATAAATTTTACCAATTCTTTTTTCTCTTCCAGAATATTTTGATCCCGAAGTATGGCGATGCAGACCATCTCTGGGAACTTTCTCATCGTACCGATATTTTTTGGCTTCTCGATCTCGGCCTTGAAGTACTCAGACTCCCAATGTTGGATGAGTTGGTTGAATACCTCGGCCATTGTCCATGTCGGTTTGCTATTTTAGGTGTAGTAGTTACGCTTGGCGTTGTTTATCATAAGGCGCATCCGAGTTTGCATGTCGCGCACCCATGCTGTGTAGAAGCGCAATGTATCATTTCTCCGCCATTTGTATGCGCGCTGCAAAATAATTTATAATGTGTTAGTTTTATAACATATGTAACTAATCATTTTAAATGAAATGTAATTTAAAACTTACGATAAAAGTGCATCACCATTGGTGGTGCACGACTTCTGGTGTAACTTGCCAGGAATAATATAATCGGTCCTGTTAGGACCCTTGGATGATGTCGTTATTCGTGTGTTTGAGCACATCATCCACGTCAAACTTGAAAATTAAAATTAGAAATTTAGATAATATTTATAATTTACAATAATATAAATGCAAATAATAACTTTTTTTTACCATAACGTCCCGACAGAACACTCGAGATCGATAATCTGAACGGTAGGACGTCCATCAAAATTATCGATCAAGGAATCGATATCCATCATATCGTCCTCTTCATCAAATAACGTCGGTGCCGATATTTTGGAGATATGGTGGTGGTGGAGGCGGGGGAGGAGCTCCCGCTGAACCAGCCAACATTCCTCCCGATCCTATAAATCGTCTAGTCCTGTTTTTTTTTGTTTAGTGTTTGTAAATGTGTTTGTATGTGAAATATAGTGTTTGAGATGATTTTGAGGTTTTGATTTGTGTTGAAAATGAAACTATTCAACGGTTTATATAAAGAAATTTCTAACGGGCATCCGTTGGAAAATACGTCATCTCAACGGACGCAGTTAATTGACACGCCGTTCTGTCTTTCCAACGGGCATCTGTTGGAAATACGTGTTCCCGAGGCAACATATGGTGAAATGGCGGCTCGTCTCCCTTTGCAACGGGCATCCGTTACAATTTCCAAAGGATGCCTGTTGAAATTTTCTGCAGACTAGGGTAGGCATCATTACACTTTGCAACAGGCATCCATTGCAAGTTGTAACGGGCGCCCGTTACAAAACGTTCTAACGGGCATCCGTTGCCACTTTTAACGGATGTCCGTTAGAATTTTTCGACCGTTATAGGTTCCAACGGATGCCCATTGGTATTTTTGTAATGGGCGTCCGTTACAATTTTCCAACAGATGCTCGTTAGAAATATGGAAAACTTAGAAATTTTATTCTAAGTGTCGGAGGTGATTTCGTGTTTCAACAGGCATCCGTTAAGATTTCCAACGGATGCCCGTTGGTATTAGATAATATGAAGTTCTAATACATTAAACATCGTTTATATATTCTCTGATTGTATTAATATTTCGATTGTTCGATTACACATCATCTACATTATTACACATCATGTACATTACACATCATCTACATTGATTACACATCATACACATTATTGTATTTACATTCTTCTTCAGTAGATTCATCGATTGGCGAGTCTTCCTTCGATTGTTCATTGAATTCATCGCCGTTTTCATCTTCAGCATCTTTCGGCTCAACGTTTTCATAATCGCGTATGAATTCTCCGTCTATGTCAGTTCTTGCAAGAATCTCCTCGCAATCTGTATCAATTAAATGAATCGGTTGCAGATGATCGGGTTGCAACGGATCTTCTTTATCATCAGAGCTTATGATCCCTCGTGGCTTGATCTTTACTATGGCCCACCACTCCTCTCTTCGACGTTTCAATGTTGTTGGATATTGCACGTAACATACTTGATTTTCTTGATCTATTGTGATGAATGGATCATACTTACTATATTATCGTGCCGGATTGACGTCAATTCCTCTCCATCGGTTTTTTTGTATTCCATGTCCTACAGTTGGGTCGAACCACTGACATTTAAAAAGCATCACCTTCAACCCAACGAGACCGAGATATTCCACTTGTATGAGGTTCAAGAAAGCGTTAGGCGCTAGGCGGATTTATTATTATTATTATATATATATAAATGTAATATTAATCCAAATTTTTAATTTAAAACATTTATAATCATTCAACTTTTTTATATTCTTTATTGAAATATTGTTAATCAAATTCAAGATATCTGTTAATTTCTTCTTCTTCGAAATCAAAATATGATTCATCAAACTCTCTATCTATAAAAAAATCATCCATTTGCTCGATCTCATGAACATTCATACGTCAACACATTTTGGTTTGATCCTTCATATTCTTTCACTGATTCATCGTCCGTTTTTCTATTATCAATAATCCAATCTTGAAAATGATACGGATCATTAGATAGAAATACATTCAAAGTCTTGTTCATTTATTTTTATTTTAAACCATCAACCTCACATTGAATTAAAAATAAACAAGATTACTCAACCTTTTACTATCAAGTCGGTTTCATCTTTTTGTGCATACCTACTTACACAAGAAACAAATGATTATTTATAAAATTATAATGAAAAATAAATAAACGAATTTTGTAATCATTTACTCATTCTAAAGTATTCTAATTTCGTTATCATCTCGATAAACTAGTTCTTAAAGTTTTTTTGTCTTAAATTTTCTTTGTCTTAAATATCACCTATCCCAATATTCATTAAATCTAAGTCATCCCTTTTTAAATTCCTTGAACATATATCTCTGAAAATATGTTGATTCCGCATAGCACATCGTGAACATTCCGTGGTAAGAGCTCAACAAATGCAATTGGAATGAGTCGCTACATAAAAACGTGACAATCGTGACTTTTCAACCCGATCAGCCTCGAACCAACAATATCCACACACCGAGCAATGTTCGATGCATATCCATCTGGAAACTTAACGTCTTCTTTTAACCACTTTAATAATGTTGTTTCGTCGGACCAGAAAATCTGAATACTGGGATAGGTGACCTTCCATCTCTTAATTCCAACTCATGTCGTCGTCATATTGCCTTCAAATCTTTTCTTGATTGTATATTATCCTTAGTTTTACCCGCCACATTCAAAATAGTATTGATGATGTTATAAAAAAGTTCTTTTCAATATGCATAACATCTAAATTATGACGTAATATCAATGATTTTAAGTATGGTAGTTCCCAAAAGATACTACGTTTATACTAAATATGGATATCTAATCTCTTGTCTTCTTGTTGTGAGCAAAACAATGAGCTACTAATGAAACAATGAGCAATGTTGTTGCTCGATGATACTCTCCATGTGATGCATATGCGCTTGTGTATCTCGAAGCTCAGATTGTGTTTCTTGAAGAGCATCTTGCATTGTTTGAAGTGTATTTTCGAGTTGCTCGATGCGTCGTTCTTGTGTGTATGTCTCTTGGATCGGGGGTTAATGTTGTGGCGTCCTCGACGATATCTGTTTATAGCAAACCTAGACCGTATAGACGTCTCTTATATGGTCTAACATACTGCAATATAAAACACATTAAAGTTGGTATATTGTTATAAATATAATTAAAGAATCATTATAACAAGAATATTATTATATATCTCTAAATAAATTTTTTCCTTTTTAAAGAACTAAGATCATCGAAATTTGAACCGATGGCTTGTGATTGTTGTGTGATCTTTTTCATCACAGCTTTCACCGTCTGTTCTGCTTGAGGGTCGACCAACTCAAGTTCGCCAACCTCTTGATTTCTTCTTGGCGTGGGTCTCTACAAATAGCTCAAGAAGACTCGGTTCTCATTCCATACTACAACATTGTTTAACACGTTGTGTACAACATGTGCCCAACTTTGTACACACATTGTGTACAACCTATGCCCAACTTTGTACACACGGTGTGTATAACGTGTATTCAAAGTTGGTCCTGGGTTGTACAACACGTTTTACCATTTCGCCGTTTTGATGTCAGACTCATATCTTTTCAAATGCCAGCCTTTGCCTTTTATTTGGAATACCACACACTCGTATCATCTCCCATTTGAAATTGAATCTTATCTCTCTTCTCTCTGATCTTCGTCTCTTCGTCTCCGACTCCGTCTCCTCTCTAAAATCTTTGAAAAATTATTTATCGAAAATGTCTCAACCCCCACATTTCTCACATTTTTTCCAAGTGATTCTTCCTAGTTATCTTGACCACTACCTTGTAATCATGTCCATCTGTCTCTCTCCCTCTGTTTGTGATATGACATAATGTAGATATATGACTGTTTTTTTTTCTTTTGCTTTTTGTTGCAGGATATTTCCGTGGGAATTCTTTGATTAGCATATCGAAAGGAAAACAAGGAACAACAACACGAAAACTCTTAAAACTGATGTATCTAACCAAACATGGGAAGTCAAGTTAGACGACCCTAGATTCACAGACTGATGAAAAGTTTCGTCAATGACAATGATTTTCAACTTAGTGTTTTGTAGTTTTTTTTATCATGAAGGTAACATGGTTTTTCATGTCACTCGTTTTAGAGACGATTTGTCTAATTTGCAATATTTATCATCATCATCAAATGCAGAAGTAGGGTCATCTTATTTTAATCAGACCTATTTTACGACAACTGCCACACATTCTAATCTAGTCATAGATGCAGTGGTAAGTTACTACAAACCGATTCATCATATATCACTTTGGTTCTTTATTCGATTGTTAATCATGTTTACTGATGTAACTTGGGCGATGGCGCATAACCTTCGGATAGGGTTTACGAGGTAGAACGATCTAATCGGTAGAAGATGTAAGATAATGTTGATGAATGATCAAAAAAGCTCGTGTTCATTAGATTTGAGACCCTTGAGTCGTGGTGGTGCTTGCATCAAAGGAGGTTGGAGAACCTTTTGTCATGAAAATGGACAAAATGAGAGGTGTTCCCTCACATTCAAACTGATCTCCAATGAAACAATATATGTTCTTCGGTTTCTCCCCCCCCCCCCCCCCACAGCTTCCACAACCAACCAACCAACAATAATATTTGATTTTAGTAATTAATTTGTTGTTATGTTATCAAACATGTGTTTCGGTACCCTTGCACTTGATGAACCTTTTCTTATCGTTATTGGTATTATTAATATTCTAGATTTTGATCGATATATTTTTATTATTATTGTTATTTTGGATTGCAACACACGTTGTACACAATGTTCGTGGTAGCACTTAGCACGAATTTTGTACACAACGTGTGTGCACAACGTTCGTGCTAAGTGCTATAACGTTGTACAAAACGGGTGAACAACGTTCGTTTAATGTGTGTGTATAACGTGCACAACCTGTGCGTACAACAACGTTGTGTACAACGTTCGTCCTAAAATCTAGCACGAACGTTGTACAACCACGTTGTGTATAACGTTCATCCTAAAATTGCCCGAACGTTGTACAACCACGTTGTGTACAACGTTCGCACATATGTATTCAACGTGTGTGTACAACATGTGTGTATCACATGTATTGTGCTAATTTTTAAATCCCTTTAAATCGTACTTATGAGATTCAAAAACGTTTGTAAATTGTTCGAAACGATTAATATGATCGTAAGGATGTTCAATCAACATTCAATTTCTGAAAATACGGAATCACATGTTATAAAATCGAGTTGTACCTTTGATTTTTGTGTTGAACCTTAGTTTTTAGTTAACCTAATGTGTTATTCTACATTTGTATCAAATTAGAATTAATAATTCAATTGTTATAATTCTTAATCATCAACCATAAGCTAAGACAGATAATGCATAGAACGAGATTTATGTCCAAATTATATGTTTTATCATACAATATATGGTTTGTTGCTGTAAACAATTACAGTGTATTATTTTGTAAATTAAACGTGTATTATGATGAAATAAGTCATGATAAACAGGAATTTAGCAAGTTCAACCCAAAATTTTGAGGTTCAACCCGATTTTATCAATATTTTATGTATTTTATTTAAATAATTGAATATTTAGATAAAAATTAATGTTGACAACTTTTGGGATATATGTTGTGTACGTTTGTCTTTTTCTTCTTTTGTACACAACGTGTGTATTATTATTATTAATATTATTATTATTATAGTTGTACACAATATGTGTACAAAGTTGACATAATAATAATCATTCAATAATATTATTTGTTGTTTTACACAAATGTGTACAACGTGTTAGTACAACGTGTGTACAAACAAAATTTGGTACAACATGGATACATAAAAATTGGTACAACGTGTGTACAAAATTTGGTACAAACAAAATTTGGTACAATGTGTTAGTATATTGTGTTTATAAACAAAATTTGATACAACGTGTATACAAAATTTGATATAATAATAATAATAATAATAATAATAATAATAATAATAATAATAATAATAATAATAATAATAATAATAATAATAATAATAATAATAATAATAATAATAATAATAATAATAATAATAATAATAATAATAATAATAATAATAATAATAATAATAATAATAATAATACAAGCACTTTTATATAACATAATACACCATATTATACAACATAAATTATTAATATCAATTATAATAACAATAATAGTAATTACTATTAATACAATCTAATATTGAATAATATTATATTATTCTATTGTTATTAATATTATTATTATCGGTTGTATGCAAGTTGTACACAAATATGTATAACGTGTGAAAATATTAATAAATAATAAAACAATAATATATGAACCAATCAAAATATTTTATTATTGACCAATGAAATGACAAGAAAATTTAAAAGAAACGAAGGATATTTTGGGGTTTACATTACTATTGTAAAAAGGGTAGGTCAAATGCGATTAAAATTTAGTCTAAAATCATGTGAAAAAAAAATCAACTTCGTTAAGGTTATTTCAGAATGAACCCCCATTTTACACCCCTGGTTCAGACACCTTTAGGTTCTCAATTCAAGCTAAAATATGCAAGAGAAGAAGATCAAGGATTGCAGATGGATTCTACATTGTACCCAAGTGCAGTAGGGAACATCATATATCCAAGGATTGGGTCAAGCTTAGGATTCACTACTAGAAATTTGAAGATTGCAAACGGATTTGGCGGGCTGATCAGTACGTCCCTAAATTTGCGGACAAAATAGGGACAGAATAGAGACGGGAAAAAATATCAGTCCCTAATTCGTCCCTAAATTTGGGGACGGACAAGCAGTCCCTAAGCGGTCGGCAATTGCGGACGGATTGGCAATGGACACCGAAGGCGTCCCGAATTAGGGATGGGGATCTAGTGTCGTCCGTAATTTACAGACGTCCCTGGGTCGCAGTCCCTAATCCGGAACGTCCACATATCCTCTTGGGGATGGCTTCGGGACGATTTATCGACATTCATAGCTTCCTTGCACTTCTTTGTATGTCCTTGGCTCGATTTCCTTATCTATTTTACTAAAGAACGCTAGATTGCAAGGTGAAAGACTCAAAACGTCTATATGTTTATGAATGAGATATACAATAAGAATGTTTATTATGACTCGACATTACCAAGCTCGTGATTTATATTCATTAATCACTTTGTCCTCTTGATGTCTAGATTGAACATGAGCCATGGAACGTATCATACTCATCTAGTTCAATCTGTGAGCTCGTGACATCAGTCATGTTATATAGGAGGGAAAAATCCTTATCTCGATCAAACAAAATACTATAAATTGCATACCCAATCACTATGTTGTTTGTCCACCCATTTATGAGTGACGTTTGATAGTGTCACAACATGCAATTACTTATGTTAATATCTCTAGCGATCTCAAGTCATAGAATTATATATGTCATAATCATTATGAGAATTGCTATGATACTCATATAACAATCTATGTAGCAATTTCATGGCAGATCGATCCAGGACATTGTTCTCTAACATGTAGCGATGTGTTAAATTGATATCTCATATCAATTTACACATACCAGTCTTCATGCAACATTGATATCGGTTATTCTCAATGATGCTCGACTATTGCTGTTAGATCCCATTATCTACGATGATAGATATTTGTATTGTATTCCGATTCTTCATGCATATCATACATTCAAAAATCATGCATATCACAGATTCAAAAATCATGCATATCATCTCTCTATCCCGAGCCTTCTCCATCCGTGACCTGACACCGTCTGTCCGTCCCAATGCTCGGAAAACGGACGGAGAAGGCTCGGGACACACGGATGATATCGGGTCACGGATGGAGAAAGCTCGGGACGGACGGCCAAGCGGTCGCAATTGCAGACGCCGAGCGGTCCGCAATTACGGACAGTCGAGCAGTCCGCAAATTTGCGGACGACCATGTGGTCCGAAATTGCGGACGATCGAGCTATCCGTCCGCAAAATTTGCGGATGACCGTTTTCTTTCCGTCCATAATTACGGACGAACATGTCCTTCCGTCTGTAATTGCGGACGGTCGTTTTCTTTCCGTCCGTAATTGTGGACGGTTTACAGATGGTTTTTCTCCACCGTCCGGAAAAAAATCTATAAATTTCATCCCATCCTCATTGTTCATTTCATTCAAGCTTTCTATCCATTCATTTTTCTTCCGATTTCCAGCGGTCGTCCCGAGTTCCACAGCCCATCCCGAGTTCCACCGCACGTCCCAAGTTTTAATGGCCGTTCGGAGTTCCACCGCTCGTCCCGTGTTCCGACGACCGTCCTGAGTTCCACGACCATTGACGATTCCGATTCCGATAACGATGATTCCGAGTTTTGATGGCCGTCTCGAGTCTAATTCATTATTGTTATTTATAAAAACATTTTAAAACTAAATTAACTTTCACTTTTATTTTATTTTTATTTTTTAAAAAATTGCGGACGGACAAAAGGATCGTCCGCAAATTTGGGGACGGACTTGGGCGTCCGCAATTGCAGACGGGCCACCCGTCCGCAATTTGTTTTAAAAAAATTCTCCGATTTTTCCCATCGATTTGTGAACGGTTTGGTGGTCTACAATTACGGACGGTTTGCGGACTGAAATTTCCGTCCTTATTTGCGGATGGATTAGGAACGTATATCATTTTGCCACGCTCGTTTGCGTATACCTATTGATCGTCCCTAATCATTCCCTAAATCTTAATTTTTTTATAGTGATTAGGTTTTAGTGTAAGGATGATTAGTATGTTTATGAGCAAGCGATATAAAGAACATTGAGATGCTCTTAATTGGGTTTTAAGGTAAATCAAATGTTCAACAAGTCTTAAGCTGGTGTACAAACAAGATATGCATTTCTTAATCAAAGTGTATTATGATAATGACTTGACTTAGACATAAGGAGGTCTATCACGAGATATGTGTTCACCTTGGGACGCAACATAATTTATTAGAAGTCAAACCTATAACATGTAGTTGCTTCATCCACGACTGAAGGAGAATACATGGCATTAGCACAGGCTTTTAAGGAAGCTATATGGTTGAAATGAATGCTTGAAGAGTTTGGATTTCAGTAGAACTCAGTAAGTATAAGTTTTGATTCTCAAAATGCATTGTGTTTAGCTAAAAATAACATATATCATGAAAGAACAAAATATATAGATGTTAGATCAAAGACATAATTGCAAAAAGAAAGGTTGAGATTGTGAAGATAAACACTGAAATCCATTTTGCAGACATCTTCACTACATTGGTCAATACAGAGTTTTAAACAAGCCATAGGCTTGCTCAAGTCATCCAAGATATGATAGAGACAACATTGCTATGAGAGATGAATATTAAAGGAATTATGATACACGTACATTGTCACTTTTTTTTCAAAAAAGTCAAAGGTGGAGATTGATGGTTGAGTTGAATGTTTCCAGAAAAGGTTTAAGTGTACTTGAGGGAGAAGTTTAGTTAAAAGGGGTATTAGAGTCATTTTGCTTTTGGTATTTGTTAAAGCGATTAGAAGTCAATTATTCATCTATATATAGAACAGAGATGCATATCAGACTTGGAAGTACGATTTCTTCATGTAATTCGATCAAAGAACTTGATCAAGATTGTAACAATTTTTCATAGTGAAAACCAATTTAGAAAAAGATTAATCTTGGCAGAGATATAGGTGGTTCATTTCGAATCACCGAAGTCGTAAATCAATGTTCTTCTTTGCTCTATTTTATGTTTCTCGTGAGAGAAAGATGGTAGAGTATTTGTTTTTCGATTCATTTTAAATTTCTAAACTTACATTCAGATCAAAACATTCACATATCAATAATTTATTTATATATATATATATATATTCGCATCCACAATGAAGGGTAGTTGCCATTGGTTTAACTAATTTATACACTAAATGTTCTTTTGGATTTGAAGTGTGTTTATGAAAATATTTTGGTTGTGAATAAAAATAAATTCAGTTTACGTATTGAATAATATTGAAATGGAAGGTATCCAAAATGGATGCGGAGATCTCACATTAACCACTAATAAAAAATAGTGAAATGGTAAAAAATAACAAAGCTTAATAAGTGAATATGTATTATAAATGAATTGTACACAAACTTAATAATAATTATTTTTTATTATTATTATTATTATTATTATTATTATTATTATTATTATTATTATTATTATT
>CM071863.1:9798392-9833593 GCA_036759665.1 Gynandropsis gynandra
AATAATAATAATAATAATAATAATAATAATAATAATAATAATAATAATAATAATAATACACACGTTGTGTACAAAAGAAGAAAAAGACAAACGTACACAACATATATCCCAAAAGTTGTCAACATTAATTTTTATGTAAATATTCAATTATTTAAATAAAATAAATAAAATATTGATAAAATCGGGTTGAACCTCAAAATTTTGGGTTGAACTTGTTAAATTCCTGTTTATCATGACTTGTTTCATTATAATACACACTTAATTTACAAAATAATACATTGTAATTGTTTACAGCAACAAACCATATATTGTATGATAAAACATATTATTTGGACATAAATCTCGTTCTTTGCATTATCTTTCTTAGCTTATGGTTGATGATGAAGAATTATAACAATTGAATTATTAATTCTGATTTGATACAAATGTAGAATAACACATTAGGTTAACTAAAAACTAAGGTTCAACACAGAAATCAAAGGTACAACTCGATTTTATAACATGTGATTCCGTATTTTCAGAAATTGAATGTTGATTGAATATCCTTACGACCATATTAATTGTTTCGAACAATTTACAAACGTTTTTGAATCCCATAAGTACGATTTAAAGGGATTTAAAAATTAGCACAATACATGTGGTACACACATGTTGTACACACACGTTGAATACACATGTGCGAATGTTGTACACAACGTGGTTGTACAACGTTCGGGCAAGTTTTTAGGATGAACGTTATACACAACGTGGTTGTACAACGTTCGTGCTAGATTTTAGGACGAACGTTGTACACAACGTTGTTGTACGCACAGGTTGTGCACGATATACACACACATTAAACGATCGTTGTTCACCCGTTTTGTACAACGTTATAGCACTTAGCACGAACGTTGTATACAACATGTGTGCACAATGTTCATGCTAGCACGTAGCACGAATGTTGTGTACAACGTGTTGGAACAATATTCATGCTAGGTGACACCACAAACGTTGTGCACACACGTTGTGTACAAAATTCGTGCTAAGTGCTACCACGAACATTGTGTACAACATGTGTGCAATCCAAAATAACAATAATAATAAAAATACATCGATCAAAATCTACAATATTAATAATACCAATAATGATAAGAAAAGGTTCATCAAGTGCAAGGGTACACATGTTTGAGTTTGATAACATAACAACAAATTAATTATTTGAAATCAAATATTATTGTTGTTGGTAGAACCTATTTGGGGGGGGGGGGGGAAAAACGTTTGTTTTGTTGAGGCCCTTTGGGGGGGGGGGGGGGGAGAAACCGAAGAACATGTATTGTTTCATTGGAGATCAGTTTGAATGTGAGGGAACACCTCTCATTTTGTCCGTTTTCATGACAAAAGGTTCTCCAACCTCCTTTGATGCAAGCACCACCACGACTCAAGGGCCTCAAATCTAATGAACACGAGCTTCTTTGATCATTCATAAACATTATCTTACATCTTCTACCGATTAGATCGTTCTACCTCGTAAACCCTATCTGAAGGTTATGCGCCATCGCCCAAGTTGCATCAGTAAACATGATTAACAATCGAATAAAGAACCAAAGTGATATATGATGAATCGGTTTGTAGTAACTTACCACTGCATCTATGACTAGATTAGAATGTGTGGCAGTTATCGTAAAATAGGTCTGATTAGAATAAGATGACCCTACTTCTTCATTTGATGATGATGATAAATATTGCAAATTAGACAAATCGTCTCTAAAACCAGTGACGTGAAAAACCATGTTACCTTCATGATAAAAAAAACTACAAAACACTAAGTTGAAAATCATTGTCATTGACGAAGTCTTTTCATCCGTCCGTGAATCTAGGGTCGTCTAACTTGACTTCCCATGTTTGGTTAGATACATCAGTTTTAAGAGTTTTCATGTTGTTGTTCCTTGTTTTCCCTTCGATATGCTAATCAAAGAATTCCCACGAAAATATCCTGCAACAAAAAGCAAAAGAAAAAAAGCAGTCATATATCTACATTGTGTCATATCACAAACAGAGGGAGAGAGACAGATGGACAGGATTACAAGGTAGTGGTCAAGATAACTAGGAAGAATCACTTGGAAAAAATGTGAGAAATGTGGGGGTGAGACATTTTCGATAAATAATTTTTCAAAGATTTTAGAGAGGAGACAGAGTCGGAGATGAAGAGATGAAGATCAGAGAGAAGAGAGATAAGATTCAATTTCAAATGAGAGATGATACGAGTGTGTCGTATTCCAAAATAAAAGGCAAAGGCTGGCATTTGAAAAGACATGAGTCTGACATCAAAACGGCGAAATGGTAAAACGTGTTATACAACCCAGGACCAACTTTGAATACATGTTGTACACAACGTGTGTACAAAGTTGGGCATAGGTTGTACACAATGTGTGTACAAAGTTGGGCACATGTTGTACACAACGTGTGAAACAATGTTGTAGTATGGAAAGAGAACCGAGTCTTCTTGAGCTATTTGTAGAGACCCACGCCAAGAAGAAACAAGCAGAACAGACGATGAAAGCTGTGATGAAAAAGATCACACAACAATCACAAGCCATCGGTTCAAATTTCGATGATCTTAGTCCTTTAAAAAGGAAAAAATTTATTTAGAGGTATATGATAATATTCTTGTTATAATGATTCTTTAATTATATTTATAGCAATATACCAACTTTAATGTGTTTTATATTGCAGTATGTTAGACCATATAAGAGACGTCTATACGGTCTAGGTTTGCTATAAATAGATATCGTCGAGGACGCCACGACATTAACCCCGATCCAAGAGACATACACACAAGAACGACGCATCGAGCAACTCGAAACTACACTTCAAACAATGCAATATGCTCTTCAAGAAACACAATCTGAGCTTCGAGATACACAAGCGCAGATGCATCACATGGAGAGTATCATCGAGTTGTTGATCAGTCGAGCGTATCAGCCACCACCATCGACGGGGGCAACAACGCCGAGATAAGAACCGATCATCGTAATCGATGCAACCCCTTCACGAGGCATTGACGATCACGAGGATGAAGATGATGGTAATCTTGTATAAATTTTATCTATATTAGACTTTTTTATATATTTTTAATTATTTTTTATTTTTTCATCAAATTATCAACGAATGACGGGTATCTGTTGGATTATTTTAAATTCCCGCCATTTTATGCACAACGGATATCCGTTGATAACTCCCACCAACATTTTGCAACGGATGTCCGTTGAAATCTTTCAACGGGCATCCGTTGAACTATGATAACGAGCATCCGTTGCACTCTGTTGAACGGTATCAACGAATATTATCCGTTGATCTTCCGTTACAAATTGCAACGGATATGGATTTTCAACGATCGATTCCTAACAGTTCTAATTTCGTTCAAATTTATTAGGAATGATCATTTCCAACGAAAATTTAACCATTTCCAACAGATATATCTGTTGGAAATGGCCTTTTTTTGTAGTGAACGTGTGTACAACGTTTGTGCTAAATTCTACCATGAACGTCGCACACGTATGTGGTACAATGTGTGTGGTACAACGTGTGTGGTTCAAACATGATGAACTCAATTAGAATAGAACTCGAAAGTGTTAATAAGAACAACAAACCAATTTCTATCAAAATTAAAACAAAATTAGAATGACGTTACTAAGTAGTCATATTCTTTGGCTAAGAATCTGATACATCTATTATCCATGTAGAACTGATCATCCATGTTTTTAGATTTTGCATCATGAACACAGAAGCCAAACATGATGAGCTCAATTAGCACATAATTGCATGTCTCAATAAAAAGATGATTCACCGTCTGTTCCGTCCCTTGAAGAAGAAGTTATGAATTAAAATAGCTCACTAATGTGCCTTGCGAAGCTTATTTCCCAACAAACTCAATATAAAGATGATTTACCATTTGTTCCATCCCTTGAAGAAGTACTCATGAATTTGAATAGATCATTAATGTGCCATGTGAAGCTCATTTCACAACAAACTCAAAATAAAGATGATTCACCGTCTATTCCATCCCCTAAATAAGAAGACATTAATCGAAATAGATCACTAATGTTCCTTCCGTAGCTAATTTCACAACAAACTTAAAATAGAAATAAAACATCACATAGTGCCTAGCATAAGCATGCTCAAAGATACTGAGAAACCCATAACTCATAGCTCAACATCGTGGTAAGCTCAGCATCTGTACGTGACCATCGAGCCGACATTTTCCTAAATCTCCCAGCCTCACCCTAACCCTTGCTTCTCTAGCTGCCAGTCATTCCCATCATACCCAAAGATGCCGAGATACCCACAACTCATACATCACCGAGCTCAACATCTGTATGTAACCATTGAGCTGACCTTTGCCTAGATCTCTGAGCCTCGTCCTAACCTCGGTTTCTCTGGGCACCAGCCATTCTGGCCTTCTCCCAACATTGCATATTCTCTGGGCACCGAAATCCTTGTTTGTTAAGCGGAATTTCTTCGAGTCGGATGGAATGATTGACACCACAAGAGGTGCGGAAGCCTCTTGATACAGTCTAAACACACTTCAATTGTTCCCAGAATGAGGCAAAGACGTTTCCCGGAAACTTTTAAGAATAGAAGTAAAAATTCTCTCAAACTTAAATTCACTCCTAAACCCAAGTTGTTTACAAATGAAGGTCGAGACTGATTTTATAGGCAAGTCTCAAGCCTTGAAAGAAGACAAAATATATAAAATGATTGCCTTATTGCCGCTATTGGCCGAAAATGGTCTGAAAATTGAAAAATGGGCTAAAAACTTGTTGGAGTGCCCAAATGACATCATCTGACCATTTGGGCGCGGGGGTGACGTCAGGTGACCGTTAGGCACGCGAGAGTGACGTCACGTGACCGTTTGAATGCGCTGGAGCGTCCCCGTGACGTCATGTGACAGTTGTGTGCGCATCAGATTGTCTGGGTCATTTGAGCGTCCTAAGCACCCGGGCTGATGCTGAAGACGGTCGCGACTCGTCCGACGGTCATGGGCGAGTGGTCTTCATGAACGAGAGCCTCCCAGGCTTCCTTCACAATCTCGACGGCCTTGGTCCGTAAGTTCTGCGCTCGTCCCCTCGTGATTAGGCCGTGGGAGGATTCCACTTGCTCGGTGCCTTCGGTCACCTCCTCGCTCGCGTGTCCGACTCTCGGGTCGTCCTGGCTTCCGATGTCCTCATCATTCCCTCCCCCTTGCGAGCGTTCCACCTGTGGAAAGCTATCACCTGCATCGAAAGGAGATAAGTCAGCAATGTTAAATGTTATTGACACGTTATACTCACCGGGAAGCTCGAGGCGGTAGGCGTTGTCATTGATCCGTTCAAGGACACAAAATGGCCCATCCCCTCTTGGTGCAAGTTTCGAGCTTCTCTTCTTCGGGAATCATTCGGGTCACATGTGTAGCCACACCCAATATTCGTCGTTGAACACCTACTGTCTTCGCCCCTTATTAGCTTGCTTGGCGTATTGTTCGGTCTTGTGCCTTATGTTTTCCCGAACCTTCTCGTGCATCATTTTGATGAGTTCGGCCTTCTTTTCGCCGTCGTAGCTGGTGACCTCCTTGCTTGGTAGGTCCGAGAGGTCCAAGGGAGTTATGGGATTGAACCCATAGACGACCTCGAGTGGTGAGTGCTTGGTGGCAGAATGTTGTATCCGATTGTAAGCAAATTTTGCGTGGGGTAGATAATCGAGCCATTTCTTCGGGTATTGTCCGATGAGTGCCCACAAGAGTGCTGCCAAGGTGCGGTTGACCATCTCGGTCTGACCATCCGTTTGTGGGTGGCATGTTGTAGAGAACGTTAACTTGGTCCCTAATTTCCGCCAAAGTGTCCCCCAGAAGTGACTCAAGAACTTGTTGTCTCGATCGGACACAATGATCCTTGGTAGGCCGTGAAGGCGTACAACCTCCTGGAAGAAGAGGTCTGCTATTTGGGTTACATCGCCGATCTTTGAGCACGGTATAAAATGCGCTATCATAGAGAACCTGTCCACTACTATAAAAACAGAATCTTTGTTCCGGATCTTCGGGAGTCCGAGAACAAAGTCCATCGACAAGTCAGTCCATAGATGAGTTGAAATTGGTAGAGGAAGATACAAACTGTGGGGGCTGGCTACGAGACTTGGCTTGGTGGCACGTGATACATCGTGCACAAAGCCGTTCATCCCTTTTTAGGTGCGGCCAGAAGAATTGCTCCTTGATTGTGGCCAAGGTCTTCTCTACGCCAAAGTGCCCCGTAAGAGCCCATCCATGAGCTTCTTGTAGTATCAACTCCCTCATTGAGCTCTGTAGAATGCAGAGCCTCCTGTTGTAGAAAAGATAGCCTCCATGCTTGTAAAATGGTCTGTAGGCTCCTTCCGTGCATGCTTGGAACACCTCGCCGAGCTTGGGATCTTGTTCATAGAGTTCTTTGATGTGCTCGAACCCTAGGTTCCTTGCTCCATCGTGGTGATGAGAACATGCCTTCGTGACAAGGCATCGGCTACCACGTTCTCATTGCCCTTCTTGTAATTGATTATGTACGGGAAGGTCTCGATGAACTCCATCCATTTGCCATGTCGTCGCTTGAGCTTGTTTTGACCCTTGAGTTGCTTCAGGGTCTCATGGTCCGTGTGGATGATGAATTCCTTCGCCACTAGATAATGATGCCATTTCTGTAGAGCTCGAACAAGAGCATAAAGCTCCTTGTCATACGTTGGGTAGTTGAGCGTGGCTCCACTTAATTTCTCACTAAAGTAGGCCACGGGTCGCCGTTCTTGAACGAGAACTGCTCTAATACCGATTCTTGAGGCGTCGCACTCTACTTCGAACATCTTGTCGAAGTTTGGCAAGGCAAGGACAGGCGTGGTGGGCAAGCTTGCCTTGAGTGCGTCGAACGCGTTGGCTTGCGTTTCTCCCCATTCAAAAGCCTAGTCCTTCTTGATAACTGTGGTGAATGGTGCGACTATACTGTTGAAGTTCTTCACAAACCGGTTATAGAAACTTGCTAGCCCGTGAAAGCTTCGTACATGTGCGACTGTCGTCGGTGTTGGCCATTCTTGTATGGCTTCGATCTTACTTTCGACCATTCATAGTCCCTACAAAGTTACCACAAATCTGAGGAACACGATCTCCTTTGTGGCAAAGGAGCACTTCTTCATGTTGGCATAGAGTTGTTCCTTCTGAAGCGTCTCTAGTACCAGCTCAAGGTGTTCGTGGTGCTGGCTGAGGTCCCGACTATACACGAGTATGTCATCGAAATAGACCACCACGAATTTTCCGATGTAGGCTCGTGGTATGTGGTTCATTAGCCTCATGAACGTGCTCGGGGCGTTAGAAAGCCCGAAGGGCATGACGAGCCACTCGTATAGTCCATGCTTCGTTTTGAAGGTTGTCTTCCATTCGTCGACTTCTTTCATGCAAACTTGATGGTATCCGCTCTTGAGATCGATCTTCGAAAAGATTGTGGCCCCACTCAGCTCATCCAGCATGTCATCGAGCCGTGGGATGGGATGTCGGTACTTGATCGTGATGTTGTTGATCGCCCGACAATCAACACACATCCTCCATGTCCCGTCTTTCTTCGGCACCAAGAGCACGGGTACGACGCACAGACTTAGGCTTTCCCGGATGTAGCCTTTGTCCATTAGTTCCTGAACTTGTCGTTGGAGCTCATTGGTCTCTTCCGGGTTCATAGGGTAGGCCGGTCGGTTCGACAATGGTGACCCTGGAATAAGATTGATCTGGTGCTCTATATCCCGTAGGGGTGGAAGTCCAACTGGAATTTCCTTAGAAAACAAGTCTTGATACTAAGCAAGCTGGTGATTTTCGGGGGATGCTCCGTTGTTTCCTGGCTTACTAAAACATCCTTGTAAACCATTAGTAATACGGGGCTTTGATTGCTCAAAGTCTTAGGAATTACGCTAGCCTTGACATAAAACTTCGGCTTTGGCTTACCGTCACGACTCAACTTTAACTGAATTTCATAAACCTGAGCGGGACTAAGGGGCGCTAGCGTTACCTTTCTTTTGTTTAATATGAAGGAGTAGAAGTTCGACTTGTCGATGCTGAAGGGTATGGCAACTTGCTCGCTCACCTTGAGCTCCCCTTTATCGTTAATCCATTGTAGCTTGTATGGATATGGGTGCTTCTTCGTTTCCAAGCCAAGCTTCCAGACCATGTAGGCCCTGTCAACGTTAGTACAAGACCTGCTATCAATAATGAGTCCACATACCTTTTTTTTACGAGACACTTCATTTGGAAGATCGTCTCTCTCTGGGCCATTTCAGGTGGTCCGGTCATCGTGCTTAAGACGCATCGTGTCACCAGTAGCTCTCAGCTCTCTGAGTACTCGATCTCGTTGTCTCGTTCATCTACATTCGTGGACTTGTAACCTCCGCGATTAGTGATGGTCATGATCCGTGGATTAGGACAGTCTCTCGCCATGTGTCCTATTCCTTTGCACCTGAAACACACAAGTTTGTGAGTACGGGTTTTGGTTTGAAGGGATTGGTCTGTTACCTTCCCCTTTGGAACCCCTCGACGTTTCGGGTGCTTTGCCCTTGGAACGTTCATCTCTCTATTTGAATCGTGGGCTGCATCCTTCCGCGGCTCCGGATCCACGCGACCTGAAAAGGTAGGCGGTTTTAGTTTTAACCCGTTACCATCCTGGTTCTGCCGCGGTCTTCGGGGTGGCTCCTCATCCAAAGATTCGTCTTCGCGGATGATGGGCCGTCGCCTTCGGGGTTGCTCCTCTTCCGAAGTTTTATCCTCGCGGATGATGGGTCGTCACCTTGGTCGCCTCGGTAACTCTTCATCCTCTTCTTCAGGGTCATTTCGTAATGGCCCTCGATGTTCACGTCGTCTATGTTGAGGAGCTGGGCGTTCTTCTTGTTTCACACGATTCTCATGAACCACTAGTGCTTCTGGTATTTGTTGCCTTCATTCTCCTTCAAGGCGACTCATCCTTGTCTCCATTCTTTGGAGAATTTGCATGATCGCATCGAGTTGGTTGTTTTGTGCCGAGTGTTCTCCTCGTTCGGCCATCCTTTAACAAACAAGAACGATTAGCTTAAAACAAATTGAAAGGGGTGGAAGCGTACCTTTGGTCCTTGAACCGGGCTCTGATACCAAAAACTAATACGCGCACGAGCTAAGTGGCTCGGGACATGTATTTGGAAAACCGAAATCCTCGTTTTTTAAGCGGTATTTCTTCGAGTCGGATGGAATGATTGACACCACAAGAGGTGCAGAAACCTCTTGATACAGTCTAAACACACTTCAATTGTTCCCAGAACGAATTGAAGGCAAAGACGTTTCCCGGAAACGTTTAAGAATAGAAGTAAAAATTCTCTAAAACTTAAATTCACTCCCAAACCCAAGTTGTTTACAAATGAAGGTTGAGACTGCTTTTATAGACAAGTCTCAAGTCTTGAAAGAAGACAAAATACACAAAATGATTGCCCTATTGCCCCTATTGGCCGGAAATGGTCTCAAAAATAGAAAAATGGGCTAAAAACTTGTTGGAGTGCCCAAATGATGTCATCTGACCGTTTGGGGGCGGGGGTGACGTCATGTGACCGTTAGGCATGCTGGAGTGACGTCACGTGATCGTTTGAATGCGTTGGAGAGTCCCCGTGACGTCATGTGACCGTTGTGAGCGCAGGAGTGACATCATCAGGTCGTATGGGTCATTTGAGCGTCCTAAGCGTCGGGGCTGATGCTGAAGACGGTCGCGACTCGTCCGACGGTCATGAGCGAGTGGTCTTCATGAACGAGAGCCTCCCAGGCTTCCTTCACAATCTCGACGGTCCTGGTCCGTAAGTTCTGCGCTCGTCCCCTCGTGATTAGGCCGTGGGAGGATTCCACTTACTCGGTGCCTCGGATCACCTCCTCGTTTGCGTGTCCGCCTCTCGGATCATCCTGGCTTTCGATGTCCTCATCATCGTTTGAAGCTAGGTTAGTCGAATGATAGCAGAGGATATGAGCCAGATTCGAGGAATTTGAATTAATTTGGAATTGAATGCAAATCAATGTATGAGGCAGATTCCGAGGATATAAACCGAATGGTTGAGAAGGTTCGTTCGTTTGGAAAAGATGATAAGAGGGTTTTTTTCTCTAAAAGGAGAGAAAAATACATATCCTTTATATAATAGACTAGTTTGATTCCCGCACTGCGCGCGGTAAGTTTTTCAATGTTAAAATATAATTGAATGTATTTTTAAATATAAAAAAATATTTATCAATTTTTATTAATTTTTATAATTGAATGATTAATATGTTTGTATTCATATTAAATTATCAATTAATATTAATATTAATTTATATTTTAATAATTGAATGGATTAATATGTTTGCCAATGGATTTTTAACATGTTTATCAATTTATATCAATGTAAAATTTTAATTAAAATTTTAAATAATTTAATTAAAATATAATTAAAATATAATTGAATGGATTTTTATCAATTTTTACGTAAATTGTTAATAGTTTGTTAATTGTGAGATGTTATTATTAATTTTATTAATATGTTTCTAATCTTTAAATAAAAATATTTGTACTATTATTATTGAATATTAAATATATGTACCATTATAAAAAAAATAATTGATACTTTTATTTAATATTAAATATTAAATGATATTCATTAAAAAAATAAAATAAATTGTTAGAATCATATGTTACACACATTATTCATTATAACTTGTATTTTAATACTAAATTAATTATTTTTCAAGTATTTTTCAAATGAAATTATTATCTAACATTGTTAGGAATATATACATATATATATATATATTTGCATTAAATGATTGAAAAGAAATTATTTATAAAAAGATAAAACTTATAAATATTAATCAACATAAATTATTTTCAAATAATTATATAGTTAAAATTATATATTTATTCATTTTAAAATATTCAATATAATATCTTAAGAAAATGTTATATTTTGTTGTTATAACCCTTTGTTTATGTTTTTGTCATTTGTTTTGTGTGTTTTATGTTTAATTAGAGAAATCCAACTGGAATGCAAAATGCGTTCTAGTTTTTTTTTAATGTTTAATGGTTGTAAAAGGTTTTTTTAATGATTTGTATATTCAATGTAATATCTTACAAAAAAATTGTTATATTTTGTTGTTATAACCCTTTGTTTCTGTTTTTTGTCATTTGTTTTGTGTGTTTTATGTTTAATTAGAGAAACCCAATTGAAATATAAAATGTTTTCTAGTTTTTTTTAAATGGTTAATGGTTGTAGAAGGTTTTTTTTTTTGGAATGATTTGTATAATTGTTAAAAAACCTTATAAAAAATAAAGTTTTAAAATATCAAAATTATATAAATATATATAGATTTTAATTTCCATGTTATTCTATACATAAGTATCATTAATTTTAAATTAATTTATAAATATATACACGAAGAATTGATATATATATATATATATCATGATGTATATTCATAACATAATTTAAAAATAATTATTACAAAATATATATATTATTAATTATTATTTTCTTATGACATTATTTTTTATTTTATATATATATGTATATATAAGCAGTCATGTTATTCAATACATAATGATCATTAATTTCGAATTAATTTGTAAATATATACATGACAATTGATGTATATTCATGGTGTATATTTATAAATTCATTTAGAAAATAATTATTACAATTCATATATTATTATAAAAATATAAAAATATATATATTTTATAATTTTTTTGCTTGTTGCCGCCGGCTAGTGGTCTGCCGCCGGTCTGACCTCCGACATGCTCCACGACCGTGTGTCTGTCCGCCGGTCGCGCCGTCCAGCTGTCCGCGGTTCTGTTCTTCGTCGCGCCGTCGTGCTTGCTCTGATGTCTACTCGCTGCTGTCCTCGCCGGTCTACTCGCTGCTGTCCTCGCCGGTCTACTCGCTGTTGTTCTCGCCGGTCTGCTCGCTGCTGTCCTCGCCGGTCTGTTGCTGTCCACCAGTCAGGTTCCTCACACCGAAGAACGTCAACAGCTTCAATGTTTTTAGACTCATCGATCTATTGTTTTTTTTGTTTAAATCGACGATTACCATTGGTTTAGAATATCAGAAAAAAAATTTTATCATCTGACGGTTGAAAATTTGACAACAAAACAAAAATTTGATATTCACAAATAAAAAAGTTACACGTATATTTTAATACTGTTCACATAACCTTCACTTTTAGATTTTGATGAGGGAATTTTTTTTAACCAATGTCGGTTCAGAAGATTTGCTTCTGTACCGGGTCTGGTAGATTAACCGGGGAAAAGAGCAATAATGGAAAGCCCAATTTCTCCCAGCTTGTATGCTTCGGCTTTATTTTGTTTTCCTCCCACTCCCTCTTCTTCTTCTTCTCCGCTAAAACCCTCTTCGACCTTATGCGCTCTAGGGTTTAGGGTTTTGCTGCAAACACCAATTGTCACAGACCTCAGGTAACACATTCTTCCTTCTAAGGTTCGATCTTATCGGTTTTCTTTAACGTACTCTGATTCATAATTTCCTTCCAGTTTATTGTAATCAAACTGTTTTTTGCTTTTCCTATTTCCCCGAAAAATTTCCAGTTTATTTTTTCCATCATAGCAATGGACTAGCATTACCATATTTTTTTCGTTTTAATTTATCAGAGTACGTTAAGGGTTAGGTATATCTGTTTTCCTTGTGAGGGTTTAGGGAGAATTTTACTGGGTGTGTACAATTTTTAGAACTTTCTGATCATTGATTCATTGTCAGTCTTGAATATGATATTCTTTAATTTGTAGGTCATGTTGTTCATAGAATGGCTTTGTTTTTTGCTGTGGCTGTAGATGGTGAATAAAAAGGCCATAGTTGATTCAGAATCAGATCCAAAAGATATAAAGTCTATGTTGGATAGTCATATTGAATTCTTTGACAAATCGATAGAGCTCATTCCTGCCAGATTCTACTTATCCGATGATTCAGAGAAGAAGTAGTTTCCTGGTCTGAGCAGGGCAGAGAAGGCAGTAGCCAAGAGAGAGACAAGCGAGAACATTAAGAAAGCTAGGAGAGATAGGTTGGACCCAGAGAAATCTTCTATGACTACTCTTGATTTGTTGAAGCAGAAGTTGGAGAAGGAAAAACAAAGTGGTATGGGCAACAACGACGATGATGACAAGGATGAAAGAGAGGATCTCAATCCTAAGATGGATGATTTACAAGAAGATGATAGATCTGTGACATATGAGGAACTTAGGAGACGCCTGCATCGCAGGATTGAAGGGCTTAAAGCTGGCCGTGGAGGTTCAGATGAAGTGGAGAGGGATGATAAGAACAAGAACAAGAAGAAGCAAATTCAGCAAAAGAAGAGAAAGAGGGACTCGGACTCTCAGGAGAAGTCTGTGGGTGTAAAGTCAACTGATAAAGGTAAGGGTAAGATTGATGTGGAAGAGGCTGCAAAGGAACTCGCATTTAGTCATATCAAGATTGGGGACGAGGGAGAACTTGGGAAGAAGAAAAAGAAACAAAAACTTTCTAAGGCAAGAGAACTTGAAAAAGCATTGAAATTGGAGGCTTTGAAGAAAGATCCTGAGAAAGGGGATATTATTGCTAAGAAGCACTCGTGGCAGGCAGCTACAATCAGAGCTGCGGGTGAAAAGGTTCATGATAATCCGAAGTTATTGAAACAAAGCATACACAAGGAAAAGAAGAAGCATGAGAAGAATGTGGAGAAGTGGACAGAAAGGGTTGAAAGCCAGAAGAAGATGAAAATGGAAAAACAGCAAAAGAGATCAGAGAATATTGCGGGGAGAATTCATGAGAAGAAGATGAGGAAAATTGCCAAAAGGGAGAAAAAACTCATGCGCCCAGGCTTTGAAGGCCGAAAGGATGGTTTTATCAATAAAGGTGAAACCTAAACTAGATCTTCCATATGCCTTCTGTTTTAAATAGTTGTCAAATTTTAAAATATATGAAAGATCTGATCATCACAAAGGCTATGAAAGGGTTGCAGTATTGAATCAGCAACATCTTGGTACCCGAGAACATTCTTTTGAGTCATTAGGCCACTGGCAAGATATGATATCTTACAAGTTTCAAGTTTCATCATTACGGGGTTTATAGACTTAAGAATTGATCCACATGCTTCTCTATAGTAAATACATTGAACCAAGGCTGTTCTTGGTCGAGATTTGGATACAGGTTAAGCTGCATTGCCGATGAGGCAATTTGCTTTTGGTTTCACAGCTAAAGAACTTGTAGAAGGTCATGAAGAGAAAAGATTAGTGTGCACTTTGGGAAAACATGTTACAGACATCAGAACTTGAGAATGTGAGATACCCAAATCTTAACACATTCTTGCTATAAGGTTTCTGAATAAGGATCACGGAAATAAGAAGGTCAGGCGAATCAAAGTGAAGAAGAAAAAGAAATCTTGCTGCTTTCTTGGCCTCTCTCCTGGTTGTGTTAACGTTGGGAAATATCGATGCTTTTGCCCAGTTCCTCGAGCTTCTTCATCCTTAGTCTCTCGCTCTCGCTAACCAGCTGGGCATCGCAAGCCAAAAATGAGGAATAACAACCAAGAATCAGCATAATCTTGAAGAAATGTCTAAATGGTAAGACCAATGAGACATTATTGTGTTCACCTCGACGAGCTTGCTTACAAGCAAGGTTTTCTCGTTGTTCTTGTCATTGTAAGCTTCAAGGGCTTCTTTGTATTCTCTCTCCTGAAAAGAAGAGTAGAAACTGTTCTGCTGAAGAAGAAAAAAACCCTAAACAAGCATTTGCAAAGACCAATTAACTTCCGAAAGAAATTACCTTTCTTTGGCAGGTTTGCCCGAGAGGCTTCAGTTCGCGGTTGACGACATCAATCCTTTTCCGTACAGTCGATATGTCCTTTCTCATTGGATCAGTAAGAGCTTCCAGTTCCTGAGATAAGTGTATCATCACATTGCACACAAAGAAACAATACCCACCAGTCTCAAGGTAAGTATTGGACAACTCAGATTTCTGATCAAAAGGTAACTAATGGCCCGACTGGTAGAGTCACAGCCAAACGCAAACGCGGCGACTGCGTTGCGTTTTCTGGCGACTCCGGGCGATATTAAAACCGACTGGTGGAGTCGCAGTCGCCCGCAAACGCCGCAAAACGCGGAATTTAAAAATCTAGAATTATGTTGCTTTATGTTTACGTGTTGGTACGCTTTGAATAAAATTACCAAAATACCCTCGTATCTTTCTCTTCTCTCTTTCTATTATAATTTATTTCAATCGTAAAAATATATATACATATTATGTATATGCATTGTATATTTAAATATTTTTAAATTTTTAAATTTATTTCAAATATTTAAAAATTATAAAAATATACACTAAAAAAAATTTAAATAAATTTTTTTCTTAATAATTGTCTATTTTGGTAATTTTGTTCAAAACGCAATTGCAACAGTTTTCTACCATTCGCTTCTAGTTGCAATCGCCCGCAAACGCAGCGATTCCACCATTCAGACAAAATGGAACAAAACGCCGCCAATCGTTGAAAAAAATGCTGTCAAGCGTAAGCGCAAACGTTGCGTTTCCACCAATCAAGCCCTAAAACTATCACATGGGTTTGGTTTTAATTTAGATCAAAAGCTAGTTTAAGATATATGAGTTTATAGCTCCTATCATAGCCAGTGAGGCATAATACAATATAATATTCTCTTTATGTCTAATTAGTCTTGGAGCATTCACATCACACAGTTGACAGGTTCAACATCAGAATATTCAAATCATAACAAACCAGATTTTGATATCGTATCAAATGAAATCGAGGTTAAATAAATAAAAAAGCTAGTTTAACACTAGTTTCATGATATATAGAATGAAATGGGGTTTTGATATTAAGATATATATATATATATATATATATAACTATGATTTTAATCTATATAGGACAAAGAACTGATATTACTTGGACTTACCTCGCGAATCTCGGCTAATCTCCTTGTGGTTTCCTCAGCAAGTCCGAGTTTTGCGTGAAGCTTGTTCTTCATCTCCATCTTCTTCCTCTCGATCTCCTCTTCTTTGGCCTTAAACATAGCTAAAGCGGAACGCGAAAGCTCGTCCTCTCTATCATCTATCATTTGATTGCCATTGAGGCCGATGATACCCGAGTTCTTCACATGTTGAATCTGCGGCGAATTCTGCTGTTGTTCCAACATATGTCTTGCCGTTGCCATTGTTCTCTTTTACTTCCAAACAAATGATGGCTTTTCGGCTCTCTTGTCTTCACTAAATAGGCGTCTTCTTATATATAGAAACCAAGACTGGCCTTGGAAGTTATGATAAAAGAATACTTTGTGCTTTTCAACTTTACAACCAATATTATTCAGAAGCTTAAATTACAAAAATGCCCCAGCTCTAAACCTATCTTTTCACTCGCCACTTTTTTTCACCATTCACTTTGCATAGGATTCTAAGTCGATTAATCACTTAATCAGATTTAGTTAAAAAAGTGTAAAAACCTTCCAAACTGATCGTAATTTCGTGAAAAATCATTATTGTTACTTGTTAATTCATTAGTATAATTATATTAATATACCAACAAATACATCAACTTTTTTTATGTTAATATTATGTCAATGCGACATAAAATAAAAGAGTATAGAAAAATATTTATCAGATTTAAGGATTTGAAACAATAACAATGTTACTACATGATTTTTCTTTAAATTATCATGAATTTAGAAAGTTTCGAGTTTTTCTCACTTTAAACTTAATAAGCCTCTTCAAAAGTTTTTGAATTTATTTATTTAATAAGAAATTTAAATTGGTAAATTAACTAATTTTCTTGATTTGGTATACAGACAAAGTCAGCTAACAACCCATGTTATTCTCATTGTTTGGTTACAGTGCCATAAATAAGCATATCTACGTATAAATCTATACATATAATAGACATATATTCATTGTTCAAGGATGTGTATGTTGGTGTGTAGTTGAAGTAATATAGCTAGGAGGATATTATTATTATTTTTTAGGGGGTACATTGCAATTGAGTTTTCCTAAAGAACACTTGAAAATAACATATAATTGGTATTTTAGGAATAAAAGGCAAAATATAAAATGTAAATAAAATATATCCCTTGCAATGAAAGATGAGTGCTTAGAATGTAAGTTTTGTAATGTGCATGAGACAGTAAAATATGGGAGGTGAGGGAGAGAGAGCCTTGACGGAAAAGCAAAAATAAGATTATAAGTATATATATAATCATATTTTAACAAATATTGTAAAACATTTTAGTCCATTTCATTGTAGAGAATCATTAAACAATAGTGTTGACGGCCAAAAATTAATATATAAAAAGTTCATAAATTTGGAGTACTCTCATGCATTCTCTTCTCTCGTATTTCCACATCATCAAAGTATTTTTTTATTTTTTTATTATATATTAATTATCATTCATAAATTGCTTTAAATAAATTATATATTAGTAATATTAATATTTTAAAAAACACAAAATATTTATATAAATTTAAAGGATATTTTAGTTGTTATACATGGAAAATAAATAAAAAAATTAGTAAATTAGTAAATTTATAAATAATTAAAAACAAAAAATATTTATATATCTATTTGAAATAAAATTGAGTAAATTCTTAAACTTTAACAAAATAATTATTAAAAAATATTGATTTTAGTTATATATATTATTTAAATTAGTTATATTCAAAAACAAATTTTAATTTTAGTTTATTTTAATAAATTTTAATTTTAAATAACTACAATTACAAGTATTTAAATTTATATATATATATATATATTATTGAAAGAAAACATTTAGAATGAAAAAAAATTAATGTTCATGATATTATTTACCATCTCTAATTAATATCTATTTTAATTTAGATTCAATATATCTCTTAATTCATATACATTTTCTCTATAATTAAAATAAATAAATAATATTTCATATATTAAATTTTTACAAAGAAAATAATCTATGAAAAATTAAAATATATAAATAAACGAAGATAATATCATAATTTATTTTGAATTTAAATATTTTTTCGATTCATCTTTGTAAAGTAAAATTTTATCTGCGCATTGCACGGATTATAGCCTAGTATATTTAATTACAAGAACTAAATTTTATACATAGTAAATTTAAACTGCATAAAATCGTTCACAAACTTGTAAAAAATCAAGCTAAAACCTACATCAATTGTTTTTTTAACCATAATCATTGATGTGATTTGTTAGGAAAAAAACATATATATTTTTAATAGAAATTTATGTTTAGCAACATTTTGGCTCATTTTTAAAAATTCATATATAAAGTTAATATTTTATCAGAGAAAAATCATTGATGTATTTTTATCTTGATTTTGTTAAATTTTTTTGTAGTTTTTGTAATCATGTTCCTTATTATTTTAGTTATTTCGATAATTAATTAAATTGCTAATTTTGATAATTATAAAATATACTAGTTTCAGATATTACTTTTCCTATAATATAAATGGCTATAAAAACACACCAACTAATGAAAAATCATTCTCAAAGGCTTCTAAATCATTAGAATTTTATTTTATTTTATTTTATTTAAAAGAAGAAGATAATTTGGTCTTCCAACTTGGAGTTGTAATAAAAGGATCCTCACTTTTAATCCTTCCCTAAGGTTTTCACTGCAACTTTAACTTACTCTCCATCATACCTTCAAGACCCACAGACCATCAAAAGACTCCTTAAAACATAACATGTCCTCTACTTTGATCTTGATTCATACATTGCCGGTATTACCTTCACTCAGAAAAAAGGGTCACGCAAACAAAACCGATTTGATGTCTCGGTTTACCAATATCGATTTCAGAACCGGTTAACACAGAGAAGTGTGAAGGCAGCAAGGGGCCATTACTACTAGAAACAAGAGGTTTTACCAATATCTTGCCTGAGTCTACTCACAAAGAGCTCTAGTTAGGCATTGAAAATCATTACAATGCATAAGCCGTGGCTTTGATAAGAGAAGCAATATACCTCTCACAATAACGTTGGTAATCAATCCCCGCTTGCACATCCTTGACATCCACAATGAACGCATTCCACAGCTTTCTCTTCTCGCAAGTGTTTGGGAACCCGGCAGACACATGTGGTCCCAAAGTTGTGATCTCTAGGTTGTATGCAGCGTAAGCAGCAGAGACGTTCATATCCCGACTGGAATTTCATAGAGAAAAGATCGGGTCAGCACAATCAGAACTTAACAAGAAGCTACACGGCCGATTTTTATTATATGATGTGTAGTTTTGAGGAAACAAGACAAAGCAAGGAGTGATCTTAAGCCATTTGAATCAATAGCAGCAGAATTCAACTACACAAATGTAACAAACTGAATTAAAAACTAGGTATTCTTCAATTGAAAGACAGGTAGAAAAAATCAAGATGCCAACACGACTAAGATTCAGGGTTGTCGAATTTGAAGAATAATGGATGACCAAAACGACAAAGTCCAATCAACAAGGATTGCTTCTCATGTCTGTTACAAAAGTTGATCCCTGAGAAACTAAAGGTCGATTTCCATGGATGTATTATCATAAGAGATCTTTTCTCCCTAACCAAATAAGAGCTTCATTTGTAAAAACTGACTTTGTGGGAAAGATGATTCCATACAAGTACACTTTAGGGAAACAGCTTCCCCACTGTTCACAAGATATGAGATCCTGTATGTAGAAGAGTCAAGACCCACTAACAGGGAAAAATACGCTTTCTAATAGCATGAATGAAAGTCCACCATATCCTCATCTAAACATAATCATTGGAATTCTGCAGAAAAGCTACAAAAACTTCAAAATGGTTCAATTTTGCGTCAACAACCACTATAAAAGGTGCACAGACAAAAGTTTCCACGAGGATAAAATTCATTCTCACCTTTTTCCACTTTGCAATCAGGCTACGGTCCCCATATCCTTGATCCAAGCAGAACTCGTAAAGCTCTTGAGATATTTCATTCCTTCTGTAATAAAGGTCATATATATACCGGCTCCTCTGATGAGAGATTTTGAAGATTGGCCACAGGGCTTCACACTTTCTCTTTCCATCATGTGGATCAGTCTCAGCTGCACATGATTAGATCGTCAGAAAATAGTCAATAGGCAAGACAGTGGCAAGGGCAAGGAACAAACTTTTATACTTGAGCATGATATATATTACAGATACATGTCCCAACTGACCTTCTCTCATCTTGGCATCAAGCTCCCGGAGTGTTGGCTCAATCAGCTCCCACCCTTCTGGGTACTTGACCCGATTTGTTCGAATCTTTGGCATTTTTCTCCAAGCTATAAGAAGAAAACTCCATCATACAGATTGCTATGTAAAATTTAATTAAACCTGATATCATCACCTGGATGCAAGAACCATGGTTCTTCCATCGTGGTCCAACTATCCAGCCAAACAAAAGCATAGTCATCACTTGACAAGTATTGTTAATGACTAGATTGGTCAAAATTATATCTTGGGCCAAAACCTTAGGTTAATAAAGTAGAAATACTGAAACTTTAGTTTGCAGAATCATCCAGCTCACACAGAAATCTTCAATGTAAACCCTTTTCTTGCAGTAGAATAATCACATGTGTGTAAGGTTTATATAGTATCCTAAAATTCCATCCATGAACAATCAAGTGACAGTGCTGAGTCAAATTGAAATCACCGCAAAACACTGGTTTCGGTCTACAAGTCTTACACAGTTGGAGCAACTTCTTTCCCTGATATGAACTGGTAAGTACTGTTTCCTAATATACTATTTCTCGAAGAAGGGTGGTTCAAGCCTACAACTCAACATATGCACCAAAATCATTATCACGGTGAAAACCTCCAAGAACTAGAGTGCGTACTATTACCTTACAACTCAAACTTTCGATTTTGAAAGTACAAGCAACACGACATGCAATCCGAGGAACCCGAAACATCATTTGAAGTGAAATATCATCGGAAAAATCAAAAGCTAGCCTAAAACTTCAGAAATTCTAGAGAAATCTACGGAACCCGCGTGCGATTGAGACCGAAGCGACCGAGCCCTAATTCGGCAGACACGTGAAATGGATTCGCCGCGGTCAATTGATTCACAGTAGACACAGAGAAAATTAGGGTTCAGGTTGAAGGAGAGAGAAACTATGAACTTACAACTTCCGTCGAAGAGGATTCTCCTGGTGACTAACACTGAGAAGGCGCTAGTGGTTTGATTTAGAACCGAAGGGCTTTTGTTCGTAAGATTGGGTTCGGTTCCGAAGCTGATGGCTCGGCAAGTAACGCGTCCCGTGAAAAATGAGAGGGCTTCTTGAGAGTAATGGTTTACAAAACCGGATCTGACCGGCCGGTTCTCCGTCCAGTGGGTTTCAGCCCGCGTAAAACTGGCCAAAACCAGTTTGGGTTTCCATTGAGATTTTGAGTTCTCGATAGGATCTTTATGAATGGGATTGGTTATTTTAATAACTTTCAGTTTGGTTTCAGTTTGGTTTGAGTTCGAGTTTAATGAATATTAATTATTCAGATTTTGTTAAACCTTAATCAAATGTTGTTGGAATATGTTTACAAACAACTCATCAAAAGACACGGTACTTTTGCATTGTTAGGAGCCGATAGGCTAATACCAGATTAAACAGACCCTATAAAAGTGATTCTAGCTTTGCAGCTAGTGGGTGAGAGCCATTGTTACGTGTTGAACTCAATTTTCTTTGTTTGTTAATCTTTTGCATCAAATTAAGGAATAAATTCTTTGTTCTTCCGAGATATAGGACGAACACCATGTTCGATCCAAACTCGTTAAACTTCGAGGGTTGATATAGAGTTGAGTTTCGATCAAGAGAAACAATCTTAACAAAAGGTGTTATTCTGATAAAAGAAATATCTAGAGAAAAGAAAACTAAAAGCTAACATGAATCTATAGCGGTTCAAATGCAGAAATTGGATGTAGAAACATTTGATGGAAATGAGGAATTTATACTTTGGAAAGAAAAAATCGATAAAATAATGGGATTTAGGGATGTTTTAGATGATAATCCAGAACTGTGAATTCAAGAAGAGGACAATGATCCAAGAACCCAAGTACCTTGGAAGGAGGCCAAACAACATGCATGTCTTCTATCTTGGCTACATACATGAAAAAAAAGGCAAAGAAATATCAGATGCAGATCTAACAACTATAAAAGAAAAATGTAGGAAAGTGATGAACTTGTTAGTTCTTTGTCTCGCTAATCAAATAATTGAGAAATGTGATTAAAAGAAGACGACTTATGGCATATGGAGACTGTAGAAATGTTATTTTTGGAGAAATCTTTGTCAAACATAATATATATATATATATATATATATATGATGTAAAAGATCTCAAGGTTCAAAATAGATGAAAGAAAGACTATTTAAGACAATTTTGACGTCTTTTAGAAGATAGTGTCACACCTACAGAGTCTTCAAGTGAAGATGGATGAAGAATATCAGGCTGTGTATTTGTTAAATTATTATCACCTGCATATGATCAACTCAGAGAAGTGTTGAAATACTCAAGAGCAACCATCACAGCTGAAAAGGTCAAGGCTATAACAAGATCCAAGGAGTTGGAACTAGAATCACAAAAGAGGGGACATAAAACAAATAGGGACGGTAAAAAAATAGAGATAATCATGGAGTAAAAAAATAAAGATCAAGATCAACATCAAAGAGAAAAGGGGACTGATGGTTCTGTGGAAATAAGGACCATTTTAAGAAAGAATGCCTCTCGAAGAAGAAAAAGAATATGCAAGAAACTTCAAAGGAGAATGAAGAAGTATTGGCAAAAGGAGTGACTCTTGAGTCAGAAGTTCTTACTATAGTGTTGATCCTAGCAATGACTACAACCACAATGACATGAGAGATCATTGATTATAGATTCAGGGTGTTTATTCTATATGACACCAAATAGGCATTGATACTCTGATTTGAGTCTATTTCAGAAGTGAGAGTCGGGATGAGAATAACACAATTTGTCCAATTAAAGGTATATGATCTATAACAATCTAGGTTCATGATGGATCTTTTGTAACTCTTACCACAAGGTTATGCACATTCCTAAATGGCCGAGAGAGAGAGCTACGGCGGGGGCGGCTATGGCCGAGAGAGAGAGCTACGGCGGGGGCGGCTATGGGCGAGAGAGAAAGCTGCGGCGAGGCGGCTATGGCGAGAGAGAGCTGCGACGTGGAACGATGTGCTGGGACGGAACGATGTGCCGGGACAGGACGATGTGTCGGGACGGGACGATGTGCCGGGACGGGACGATGTACTGGGACGATGTGTCGGGACGGGATGAGACAGGACGGGATGGATCGGGACGGGATATCCGTAAACGTCTAACATGATCCGTAAACATCTAACATGAATATCCGTAAACATTTAACAAATCATTAAGAAATAGAAACATCCGTAAACATTTAACAAATCATTAAGACGTTAACGTCTTACATGAATATCCGTAAACTTTCAACACTGGATAAACAATGCATTCAGAAATAGAAACAGTTGAATATCCGTCAACGTTTTAACATGATTCATCATCTTCAGAGTCACACAATTGTCCCGTCGACTCTTGTGTTTCTGTATCTGATTCAAATTCGTCTTCTTCTTTTTCTTCTATATCTTCATAAAGATCATCTTCATTTCTTTCGATTTCTTCCATTTCACCGTGCGTAAGTTCTTTAACACGTACCCTCGTCAATAGAAATAATCTCGGTCATTTGTTGTTGCATTGGCAATTGTTGTTGTTCTGCATTGTCGATAAATTTGTCCCTCGGAAGTATCTTCATTGCGACACTCCAACCTAAAGATTTCTAATATGAGGATAGGAAACGTAACAAACTTGATCGACTTGTGATGCAAGAATAAAAGGCTCGTATTTTGCATATCTTCGTGTGGAGTTAACTTCTACAACGCCTAATTTGTTTACTCTTGTTCCGCGACTGATTATTGGATCGAACCAATCACATCGAAATAACATCACTTTTAAACCGACATAACCTACAAAAAATATCAAAATATAATCCAAAATGACATACGTGATACGTGGTAAGGATAACATTGTTTTAAATTTGTTTTCCATACCTGGATATTCCAATTGCAAAATTTCCTTTAAAATCGGGGTAACTTCAAAAATACCCTCGTAGGGCTAAAACACTTCAAAAATACCCTTCCCGGAAAAGAAAAAATTTCTAACTTCAAAAGTACCCGTATAAATGTTGATATTTCCAAAATACCCCTGCGACTTTACGACCCAGTTCGACCCAACGACCCAGTTTGACCCTGCGACCCTTGTCCCTCTGCGACCTTTGTTCCTCTGCGACCCTTGGACCCCTGCGACCCTTGTCCCTCTTCGACCCTTGTTCCTCTGCGTGCAACTCCTGCGACCCTTGCGACCTAACCGACTCACTGACACTGACACTCACCTGTTTCAAATCAATAAACTGAGTCTAAGATGGTCATGAAACTACTGCGACCCTTGCTACTCAACCGACTCACGGAGTCGAAGATGTTCATGCAACTCCTGCGACCCTTGCGACCTAACCGACTCACTGACACTGACACTCACCTGTTTCAAATCAATAAACTGAGTCTAAGATGGTCATGAAACTACTGCGACCCTTGCTACTCAACCGACTCACGGAGTCGAAGATGTTCATGCAACTCCTGCGACCCTTGCGACCTAACCGACTCACTGACACTGACACTCACCCGTTTCAAATCAATAAACTGAGTCTAAGATGGTCATGAAACTACTGCGACCCTTGCTACTCAACCGACTCACGGAGTCGAAGATGTTCATGCAACTCCTGCGACCCTTGCGACCTAACCGACTCACTGACACTGACACTCACCCGTTTCAAATCAATAAACTGAGTCTAAGATGGTCATGAAACTACTGCGACCCTTGCTACTCAACCGACTCACGGAGTCGAAGATGTTCATGCAACTCCTGCGACCCTTGCGACCTAACCGACTCACTGACACTGACACTCACCCGTTTCAAATCAATAAACTGAGTCTAAGATGGTCATGAAACTACTGCGACCCTTGCTACTCAACCGACTCACGGAGTCGAAGATGTTCATGCAACTCCTGCGACCCTTGCGACCTAACCGACTCACTGACACTGACACTCACCTGTTTCAAATCAATAAACTGAGTCTAAGATGGTCATGAAACTACTGCGACCCTTGCTACTCAACCGACTCACGGAGTCGAAGATGTTCATGCAACTCCTGCGACCCTTGCGACCTAACCGACTCACTGACACTGACACTCACCTGTTTCAAATCAATAAACTGAGTCTAAGATGGTCATGAAACTACTGCGACCCTTGCTACTCAACCGACTCACGGAGTCGAAGATGTTCATGCAACTCCTGCGACCCTTGCGACCTAACCGACTCACTGACACTGACACTCACCTGTTTCAAATCAATAAACTGAGTCTAAGATGGTCATGAAACTACTGCGACCCTTGCTACTCAACCGACTCACGGAGTCGAAGATGTTCATGCAACTCCTGCGACCCTTGCGACCTAACCGACTCACTGACACTGACACTCACCCGTTTCAAATCAATAAACTGAGTCTAAGATGGTCATGAAACTACTGCGACCCTTGCTACTCAACCGACTCACGGAGTCGAAGATGTTCATGCAACTCCTGCGACCCTTGCGACCTAACCGACTCACTGACACTGACACTCACCCGTTTCAAATCAATAAACTGAGTCTAAGATGGTCATGAAACTACTGCGACCCTTGCTACTCAACCGACTCACGGAGTCGAAGATGTTCATGCAACTCCTGCGACCCTTGCGACCTAACCGACTCACTGACACTGACACTCACCCGTTTCAAATCAATAAACTGAGTCTAAGATGGTCATGAAACTACTGCGACCCTTGCTACTCAACCGACTCACGGAGTCGAAGATGTTCATGCAACTCCTGCGACCCTTGCGACCTAACCGACTCACTGACACTGACACTCACCTGTTTCAAATCAATAAACTGAGTCTAAGATGGTCATGAAACTACTGCGACCCTTGCTACTCAACCGACTCACGGAGTCGAAGATGTTCATGCAACTCCTGCGACCCTTGCGACCTAACCGACTCACTGACACTGACACTCACCTGTTTCAAATCAATAAACTGAGTCTAAGATGGTCATGAAACTACTGCGACCCTTGCTACTCAACCGACTCACGGAGTCGAAGATGTTCATGCAACTCCTGCGACCCTTGCGACCTAACCGACTCACTGACACTGACACTCACCTGTTTCAAATCAATAAACTGAGTCTAAGATGGTCATGAAACTACTGCGACCCTTGCTACTCAACCGACTCACGGAGTCGAAGATGTTCATGCAACTCCTGCGACCCTTGCGACCTAACCGACTCACTGACACTGACACTCACCCGTTTCAAATCAATAAACTGAGTCTAAGATGGTCATGAAACTACTGCGACCCTTGCTACTCAACCGACTCACGGAGTCGAAGATGTTCATGCAACTCCTGCGACCCTTGCGACCTAACCGACTCACTGACACTGACACTCACCCGTTTCAAATCAATAAACTGAGTCTAAGATGGTCATGAAACTACTGCGACCCTTGCTACTCAACCGACTCACGGAGTCGAAGATGTTCATGCAACTCCTGCGACCCTTGCGACCTAACCGACTCACTGACACTGACACTCACCCGTTTCAAATCAATAAACTGAGTCTAAGATGGTCATGAAACTACTGCGACCCTTGCTACTCAACCGACTCACGGAGTCGAAGATGTTCATGCAACTCCTGCGACCCTTGCGACCTAACCGACTCACTGACACTGACACTCACCTGTTTCAAATCAATAAACTGAGTCTAAGATGGTCATGAAACTACTGCGACCCTTGCTACTCAACCGACTCACGGAGTCGAAGATGTTCATGCAACTCCTGCGACCCTTGCGACCTAACCGACTCACTGACACTGACACTCACCTGTTTCAAATCAATAAACTGAGTCTAAGATGGTCATGAAACTACTGCGACCCTTGCTACTCAACCGACTCACGGAGTCGAAGATGTTCATGCAACTCCTGCGACCCTTGCGACCTAACCGACTCACTGACACTGACACTCACCTGTTTCAAATCAATAAACTGAGTCTAAGATGGTCATGAAACTACTGCGACCCTTGCTACTCAACCGACTCACGGAGTCGAAGATGTTCATGCAACTCCTGCGACCCTTGCGACCTAACCGACTCACTGACACTGACACTCACCCGTTTCAAATCAATAAACTGAGTCTAAGATGGTCATGAAACTACTGCGACCCTTGCTACTCAACCGACTCACGGAGTCGAAGATGTTCATGCAACTCCTGCGACCCTTGCGACCTAACCGACTCACTGACACTGACACTCACCCGTTTCAAATCAATAAACTGAGTCTAAGATGGTCATGAAACTACTGCGACCCTTGCTACTCAACCGACTCACGGAGTCGAAGATGTTCATGCAACTCCTGCGACCCTTGCGACCTAACCGACTCACTGACACTGACACTCACCCGTTTCAAATCAATAAACTGAGTCTAAGATGGTCATGAAACTACTGCGACCCTTGCTACTCAACCGACTCACGGAGTCGAAGATGTTCATGCAACTCCTGCGACCCTTGCGACCTAACCGACTCACTGACACTGACACTCACCTGTTTCAAATCAATAAACTGAGTCTAAGATGGTCATGAAACTACTGCGACCCTTGCTACTCAACCGACTCACGGAGTCGAAGATGTTCATGCAACTCCTGCGACCCTTGCGACCTAACCGACTCACTGACACTGACACTCACCTGTTTCAAATCAATAAACTGAGTCTAAGATGGTCATGAAACTACTGCGACCCTTGCTACTCAACCGACTCACGGAGTCGAAGATGTTCATGCAACTCCTGCGACCCTTGCGACCTAACCGACTCACTGACACTGACACTCACCTGTTTCAAATCAATAAACTGAGTCTAAGATGGTCATGAAACTACTGCGACCCTTGCTACTCAACCGACTCACGGAGTCGAAGATGTTCATGCAACTCCTGCGACCCTTGCGACCTAACCGACTCACTGACACTGACACTCACCCGTTTCAAATCAATAAACTGAGTCTAAGATGGTCATGAAACTACTGCGACCCTTGCTACTCAACCGACTCACGGAGTCGAAGATGTTCATGCAACTCCTGCGACCCTTGCGACCTAACCGACTCACTGACACTGACACTCACCCGTTTCAAATCAATAAACTGAGTCTAAGATGGTCATGAAACTACTGCGACCCTTGCTACTCAACCGACTCACGGAGTCGAAGATGTTCATGCAACTCCTGCGACCCTTGCGACCTAACCGACTCACTGACACTGACACTCACCCGTTTCAAATCAATAAACTGAGTCTAAGATGGTCATGAAACTACTGCGACCCTTGCTACTCAACCGACTCACGGAGTCGAAGATGTTCATGCAACTCCTGCGACCCTTGCGACCTAACCGACTCACTGACACTGACACTCACCTGTTTCAAATCAATAAACTGAGTCTAAGATGGTCATGAAACTACTGCGACCCTTGCTACTCAACCGACTCACGGAGTCGAAGATGTTCATGCAACTCCTGCGACCCTTGCGACCTAACCGACTCACTGACACTGACACTCACCTGTTTCAAATCAATAAACTGAGTCTAAGATGGTCATGAAACTACTGCGACCCTTGCTACTCAACCGACTCACGGAGTCGAAGATGTTCATGCAACTCCTGCGACCCTTGCGACCTAACCGACTCACTGACACTGACACTCACCTGTTTCAAATCAATAAACTGAGTCTAAGATGGTCATGAAACTACTGCGACCCTTGCTACTCAACCGACTCACGGAGTCGAAGATGTTCATGCAACTCCTGCGACCCTTGCGACCTAACCGACTCACTGACACTGACACTCACCCGTTTCAAATCAATAAACTGAGTCTAAGATGGTCATGAAACTACTGCGACCCTTGCTACTCAACCGACTCACGGAGTCGAAGATGTTCATGCAACTCCTGCGACCCTTGCGACCTAACCGACTCACTGACACTGACACTCACCCGTTTCAAATCAATAAACTGAGTCTAAGATGGTCATGAAACTACTGCGACCCTTGCTACTCAACCGACTCACGGAGTCGAAGATGTTCATGCAACTCCTGCGACCCTTGCGACCTAACCGACTCACTGACACTGACACTCACCCGTTTCAAATCAATAAACTGAGTCTAAGATGGTCATGAAACTACTGCGACCCTTGCTACTCAACCGACTCACGGAGTCGAAGATGTTCATGCAACTCCTGCGACCCTTGCGACCTAACCGACTCACTGACACTGACACTCACCTGTTTCAAATCAATAAACTGAGTCTAAGATGGTCATGAAACTACTGCGACCCTTGCTACTCAACCGACTCACGGAGTCGAAGATGTTCATGCAACTCCTGCGACCCTTGCGACCTAACCGACTCACTGACACTGACACTCACCTGTTTCAAATCAATAAACTGAGTCTAAGATGGTCATGAAACTACTGCGACCCTTGCTACTCAACCGACTCACGGAGTCGAAGATGTTCATGCAACTCCTGCGACCCTTGCGACCTAACCGACTCACTGACACTGACACTCACCTGTTTCAAATCAATAAACTGAGTCTAAGATGGTCATGAAACTACTGCGACCCTTGCTACTCAACCGACTCACGGAGTCGAAGATGTTCATGCAACTCCTGCGACCCTTGCGACCTAACCGACTCACTGACACTGACACTCACCCGTTTCAAATCAATAAACTGAGTCTAAGATGGTCATGAAACTACTGCGACCCTTGCTACTCAACCGACTCACGGAGTCGAAGATGTTCATGCAACTCCTGCGACCCTTGCGACCTAACCGACTCACTGACACTGACACTCACCCGTTTCAAATCAATAAACTGAGTCTAAGATGGTCATGAAACTACTGCGACCCTTGCTACTCAACCGACTCACGGAGTCGAAGATGTTCATGCAACTCCTGCGACCCTTGCGACCTAACCGACTCACTGACACTGACACTCACCCGTTTCAAATCAATAAACTGAGTCTAAGATGGTCATGAAACTACTGCGACCCTTGCTACTCAACCGACTCACGGAGTCGAAGATGTTCATGCAACTCCTGCGACCCTTGCGACCTAACCGACTCACTGACACTGACACTCGCCCGTTTCAAATCAATAAACTGAGTCTAAGATGGTCATGAAACTACTGCGACCCTTGCTACTCAACCGACTCACGGAGTCGAAGATGTTCATGCAACTCCTGCGACCCTTGCGACCTAACCGACTCACTGACACTGACACTCACCTGTTTCAAATCAATAAACTGAGTCTAAGATGGTCATGAAACTACTGCGACCCTTGCTACTCAACCGACTCACGGAGTCGAAGATGTTCATGCAACTCCTGCGACCCTTGCGACCTAACCGACTCACTGACACTGACACTCACCTGTTTCAAATCAATAAACTGAGTCTAAGATGGTCATGAAACTACTGCGACCCTTGCTACTCAACCGACTCACGGAGTCGAAGATGTTCATGCAACTCCTGCGACCCTTGCGACCTAACCGACTCACTGACACTGACACTCACCTGTTTCAAATCAATAAACTGAGTCTAAGATGGTCATGAAACTACTGCGACCCTTGCTACTCAACCGACTCACGGAGTCGAAGATGTTCATGCAACTCCTGCGACCCTTGCGACCTAACCGACTCACTGACACTGACACTCACCCGTTTCAAATCAATAAACTGAGTCTAAGATGGTCATGAAACTACTGCGACCCTTGCTACTCAACCGACTCACGGAGTCGAAGATGTTCATGCAACTCCTGCGACCCTTGCGACCTAACCGACTCACTGACACTGACACTCACCCGTTTCAAATCAATAAACTGAGTCTAAGATGGTCATGAAACTACTGCGACCCTTGCTACTCAACCGACTCACGGAGTCGAAGATGTTCATGCAACTCCTGCGACCCTTGCGACCTAACCGACTCACTGACACTGACACTCACCCGTTTCAAATCAATAAACTGAGTCTAAGATGGTCATGAAACTACTGCGACCCTTGCTACTCAACCGACTCACGGAGTCGAAGATGTTCATGCAACTCCTGCGACCCTTGCGACCTAACCGACTCACTGACACTGACACTCACCTGTTTCAAATCAATAAACTGAGTCTAAGATGGTCATGAAACTACTGCGACCCTTGCTACTCAACCGACTCACGGAGTCGAAGATGTTCATGCAACTCCTGCGACCCTTGCGACCCTTGCGACCTAACCGACTCACTGACACTGACACTCGCCCGTTTCAAATCAATAAACTGAGTCTAAGATGGTCATGAAACTACTGCGACCCTTGCTACTCAACCGACTCACGGAGTCGAAGATGTTCATGCAACTCCTGCGACCCTTGCGACCCTTGCGACCTAACCGACTCACTGACACTGACACTCACCCGTTTCAAATCAATAAACTGAGTCTAAGATGGTCATGAAACTACTGCGACCCTTGCTACTCAACCGACTCACGGAGTCGAAGATGTTCATGCAACTCCTGCGACCCTTGCGACCTAACCGACTCACTGACACTGACACTCACCCGTTTCAAATCAATAAACTGAGTCTAAGATGGTCATGAAACTACTGCGACCCTTGCTACTCAACCGACTCATGGAGTCGAAGATGTTCATGCAACTCCTGCGACCCTTGCGACCTAACCGACTCACTGACACTCACCCGTTTCAAATCAATAAACTGAGTCTAAGATGGTCATGAAACTACTGCGACCCTTGCTACTCAACCGACTCACGGAGTCGAAGATGTTCATGCAACTCCTGCGACCCTTGCGACAACCGACTCACTGACACTGACACCCATTTCAAATCAATAAACCATTTTGTGACTCGAAAGCTTGCAAAACCCTAGAAATCGAACTACTTACACTTATTGACGCCATTGAAGATTGACTCGTGCTCTCTTCGTGCTCTCTTCGCCAGTTTCCTTCTCGCCAACTTCAAATCGTTCGCCAACTTCAAATCGTTCCCTCTCAAGTTCGAAATCACTTATTTCTTTCTTGCTATCAACTTTTAAACAGGTTTCATGGCGAAAAACTGTTCGGCTTTCTCGTTTTCGGCAGTTTTTCACGTCGAAAAACTGCCGAACTTCCATTTTTCCACGTTCGAACGTTAAGGGCAAATTTGTCTTTTCTTCAGTTTTTATTTTTTGGATTTAATAATTATTTTGGGGAAGGGTATTTTTGAAGTGATTTAGCCCTATGAGGGTATTTCTGATATTCCGCCTTTAAAATCCCATAAAAATCTGGTTCATCGACTGATGCACAATAGCTTTCGCCTTTCACACATATACCATAATTCATTGTCGACTTCAATTTCCCATGTTTGTAAGTGTGAAAATTATAACCACGTGTAAAATACATAGGACAACTCATAACTTTCACAATCGGTCCTTTGACAAGATCTCGTAGCCACAACGGGTGATTGCCCATCTCAACCTGCAATACATGTACAAACTTAGACAAATCGTCGGAATATTATAAAAGTTGTTTATATAAAATTTCATTACTTACATATTGTCTGATCCATGCGGAGAAATCTTTTTCTTTAAGTTCTTGGAGTTGAGAATCATCAATGTTCGTATATCTATTCTTCAATATATCATCAAATATCATGTATAAAAAGAAACAAAATTCTATAAATATTACAAAAATAAAAAAAAAATTGTTATTGTGATAACCATAGTTAATTATGGTATTTTACCTTTCAAAAGGCTGTAAATATTCGCAATTTAATAAAACATATTTATGTGCGACATGAAGATCTCGTTGTGATAACCATATATCTTTTGCCTTACCAGCAGATCGACCAATTCTGCAAAATATCTCCAAAACATCTGGTACTGGATATGAATACGTCACACCACCATCAAAACATTTGTCTGGATTTCTAGTCCGCGTTTGAACATGTGGCTCGAAGTTGTATGAAGTGAAGAACGATATTTCCTCATTCACGTATTGTTCCACAATTGAACCCTCTGGACGAGCTTTTAGTTTGGTTTTTTTCTTCAGATGAAACATAAATCGCTCGAACGGATACATCCAACGAAATTGAACTGGACCTCCTAGTGCGGCTTCGTGCGGTAAATGAACTGTCAAATGCTCCATAACATCGAAGAAACACGCGTCGCCAAATCTTCTCAAGTTACAAAGTATAGTTACTATGTTATTTTCCAGTCGACGAACCACATCCATACTCAGATTTCTCGCACATAATTCTCGGATGAATAGGCTAATACCTATAACATGAAAGTATTATTAGTGTATTTAACAAATGTTATTCACACTACATATTAATAAAATCAACCACATACCTCCAATTGCTTCATGTGCATGTTTGTCCATCATTTCAGAAAAACATATCGGAAGTAGTCTTTGCATAAATACATGACAATCGTGACTTTTCATCCCTAATAACTTTCCTCCTTGAATGTCCATGCACCTTCCAATGTTAGACGCATAGCCATCGGGAAATTTAGCATCTTCTTTCAACCATTTCAATAATTTATATTTCTTATCATTGATAATCTGAATATCGGGACTGGCGCTTTACTGTCATCACTGATATGTAACTCCTTTCGTGAGCAATACTCTTCTAGATCCTTGCGTGATTTAATATTTTCTTTCGTCTTCCCTTTGACATTCATTATTGTATTGATGATGTTATCGAAAAAATTCTTCTCTATGTGCATGACATCAAGATTATGTCGAAGTTTCAGATTTTTCCAATACGGCAAATCCCAAAATATGCTCTTCTTGTACCAGTTATGAGTAATTCCATGACCACCAATTCTCAGATGATTGTTCCCTCCACAATCTATACTCCTCGAAATACCCAAAACAAGAAGTCGTTCATACAAAATCTCTTCGCCGATCAAAACTGGAGGAGGAGATTTCCGCATAACTACATTCCTTTTGAAATTTCTCTTGTTGCGCCGTAATGCATCATTAACAGGAAGAAAACGACGATGACAATCAAAACAACTCGTCTTTCTTCCATGTTTCAACTGAAAAGCATATGTTTCCTCCATGCAATATGGACAAGCCAATCGACCATGCGTTGTCCATCTAGATAACATACTATAAGCTGGAAAATCACTTATTGTCCACAGGAGAACACCTCGTAACTTTTGTCGCCCATAAAATTTTGTTTCCTCGAGACATCGTACGCTTGAACTCCATTCTATAATTCTTTTAATTCTTCAATTAGTGGTTGAAGAAATATATCCAAACTTCTTTTCGGATGATTAGGCCCGGGAATCATTATTGTTAAAAACAAAAATTCTCGTTTCATGCACATATCCGGTGGTAAGTTGTAAGGTGTCACTATAACTGGCCACAACGAATAATTTCTCCCAGACATCCCAAATGGATTAAAACCATCGGTACAAAGGCCAAAATAGACATTTCGACTCTCAGCCGCAAAATCAGGATATACCTTGTTAAAGTGTTTCCACGCCTCACCATCTAAGGGATGACACATCTCTCCTTCACGACTTGAATGCTCAGCATGCCATCTCATGTCGCTTGCGGTCTCCACAGATTGATACAATCTTTTTAATCTGTCTGTAATTGGTAAGTACCACATACGACGATATAGAACCGATTTTCCATTCTTTGTTAAATAAAACCGATCTTTTCCACAAAATAGACAATTACTCATCTCCGATGTCTCTCTCCAAAAAATCATGCAATTGTCTTGACAAACACCAATCTTTTGATATGGCAATAAACCTAAAGATCACATCATCTTCTTTGTCTCATAATAGGAGTCTACTGCATTATTATCTTCTGACAAACAATCTCTTACTAATTGCAATATCGAATCCATGCAATTCTCAGACAAATTATTTTCAGTCTTCAAATTCATCAAACGTGCAGACAGAGATAGCTGTGATAAACCACTTCTACAACAATCATAAAGTGGATTCCTAGCACTTTCTAGCATTTAAAAAACCTTTTTGCTTCTTCATTCGGATCTTCTTCAATATTTTCAT
>CM071863.1:9833725-9915280 GCA_036759665.1 Gynandropsis gynandra
GTGCCCCTACTAAAGTTTTCCACAACATTACTAGGTCGTGGTGCAAAATTTTCTCCATGACATAACCACATGAAATAATTCGGAGTAAAACCTCTTGAATAAAGATGCTTCCAAACAGGTCTCTCATTAACCAATTTTTCATTCTTGCATTTGACGCATGGACAAACCAACGTACCCGTTTCTTTGTAAACTTGTTGATTTGTCGCCATTGTCATAAACTGTGTGACGCCTTCTATAAACTCCTTCGATATACCTTGAGATTCTGGATCAATTCTTCTGTACATCCATTGTCTAGAAACGAAAATGTTCGATCTTGATGAAGATGTCATTATAATCGCAAACACTATAGAAGATATACGGTGAAAGATATGAGAGTTGCTTATGAAAAATGGATCAATGGTTGAGGGGTTGAATAGATTATTTATAGACAAATTAGGGACGGATTACGGACCAAGAAAATAGTTTGCCGAATAGTCGTCCTGAATCCGTCCCTAAATTGGTTTTTTAAAGTCCCTGGTTAGGGACGGTCTCTGCGTCGTCCCTAAAATTGGGGACGGAAGGAGACACCGTCTCTAAATTTGGGGATGGAAGGTGTTGCAGTCCTTAAATTTGGGGACGGAAGGGGCCGCCGTCCCTAATTTGCGGACGCCTGTGCTCTACCGTCCCAAATCTGGGACGCCCTACTCATCCGTCTCTAATTCGTTTGTACTTGCGGACCAATTAGGGACGGTTCTTCGGTATGCAAAATTGGGGATGGATTCGGGACAAATTTCATTATCCGCCCCTAATCCGTGTATAATTTGTCGCCAAATTTAGGGAGGGAAATCGCAATCCCAAATTCCGTCCCAAATCTTGAATTTTCTAGTAGTGTTTTTAGAAATCTATTGAAACTTGTTCAAAATTAAACAGGGCATAAGATAAAAACTCTCAGAACAGATAATAGACTAGAGTATTGAAATCAAAGATTTGATAATTTTTGCAGTGAGCATGGTATCCAAAGACACAAAATTTGTGTGTACACGCCTCAACAGAACGGAGTAGCAAAGAGGCTGGACCGTACTATCATAGAAAATGTGAGATGTTTACTCTGTGTCAAGGTTATCAGAGCTTATGGGCTAAAGCATCCTCTACAACAGTACATTTAGTGAATAAATAACCATCAACAAAATTGGGACTCAAGTCACACACCGGATTACACACATCTCAGAAGGTTGGGGTGTTTGGTCTATGTTCATGGGATCAAGGTAAATTGAATTCAAGAGAAAAGCAAGGTTTCTTTTCTGGATACCTTAAAGGGATTAAATGGTACAATATATGGTTTCAAAGGGAAAGGAATTTTTTAATCATCAGGGATAGTGTTTAATAATAAAGTTTTGTATAAGGATCTGTCAAACAATGTTAGTTCTAAACCTATAAATGAACCGTGAAGTGATAAGAGAATTACACAATTCGTAAATCCCAATGAGAATGAGAGTTTGAAGGAAGAAAATATTAGGGCAATGTGGATTTTCTTCACAGCAAAATGAGACTCAAAACTCTGATATATTTTCTGATAAATAATCAAGTTCGGTAGAAAGTGATGATGATGAATTGAGTAAGAGTGAGGACACTACATATATAGAACTACAAGACTACATGCTTGCGAGGGACACGCTAGGAGGAACATTAAACCACATAGTAGGTTTAATGAAATCAACTCAGTAGTATTTGAATTCATCTCAGTAGAGAAGATAAAACTTGAAGAACCAAAGAATTTTACAGAAAACAAGAGTAGAAACTGAAAGAGGTGGAATGAAGCCATGGAAGAGTAGATGACTTCACTGAGAAATAATGAGACTCTGATTCTAATCGAACACATAAAGAATATAAGGGTAATAGAATGCAAGTGGGTATTCAAATTGAAGCTGATGTGCGTTATATCAAGTGATAAAACCTAGACTAACGCTTCCGCAAGAATACGGATCGTGTAGTAACTAGGGTCGAACACAAGGAATTGATGCGACTTATAAGCTATTAAACTAATGGAATAGACGTGTAAGGTGACTAAGAATGGGATTGTTATTGAACTAGATTAGACTAAATCGATGAGATCAAATTATAGCTAAGCACCATGGGTATCAAGAGTTTGCATAATGAAGTAACGAAGTTCTAAAAAGATAATTGGTCTTAGGTACTATCATGAGTTCAGGGAATTCAAGCTCTCCTATAGGAACTGACTAGCGTAGACTTGTCCACTATCTAGCATGCATATACCAATGTATCCATTGCGCATCTTACATGCATAGACGCATTACGACCGCTATCCTAATCCCTAGATTTAACCGATTGACCTGGCGTAGATTCTAAACCGATTAAACCCTAAATCATGGCTAAGTTCCAAAGTCTAATGCCCTGGCGTTGTTTATTAGGCTTCTAACATCATTCAATCAAGTGGCGTACAAGTAAAGAAAGCATTAAGAACAACCATGAAATCTGAAAACATGATAAAGTACCAATTTCATTCATTCGAGTGGCGTACAAGTAATGAAAGCATTAAGTTCCACCATTTATTCAGCGTAAGACTTCGTTACAACATAGCAAATCTCTCTAACCCATGGCAAAGGATCTACTCAGACATGAATACAGAAAAGGAAACACAAGAGAAGTCTAAATTCGACATAGATAGAGAAAGAGATGACTCCCTATTCATAAACCGATGTCTTCGGTAGATCCTCCTTGCTCCCGATCCGTAGATTCGTCTTTTCTTCCTTCTTCCTTTCGCCCTAATGTCTCTGAATCTCCTCTGATCCAATCTGGTTCGAACTCTCTTTTTCAGATCTGATTTCCCTTTTAATTTAGCCGTTCTAGATCTTAGGAAAGTTTGTTGAGAATCAAGGACCCGAGCGGGCATGTCCTCTACCCGCTCGTGCAGGCCACTTGCCCGACCGTGTGCCCTCCTTCCAGCCCGAGCGGGCACCATGCCCGATCGTGTGATTCTTGAGCCCGAGTCGTGCAAACCTACGGGGATTTCTTGGCATCAACTGGCCCGAGCGGGCACTCCAATTGCACCCGAGCAGGCACTCCATCATGAGTCGTGTACCTTGAGTGCCCGAGTCGTGTAAAGCTACGGGGGTAATTGACAGCAAATAGCCCGATCGTGCACTCCAATTCCACCCGAGCAAGCACTCCATCTTGGTCGTGTACCTTGAGTGCCCGAGTCGTGCAAAGCTACGGGGGTAATTGGCAGCAAATAGCCCGATCGTGTACACTTCCAATGCCCGAGCGGGCATGTCTTGAAATGTTGTTTCGCTCCCTTCGCTCGGTGTTTGAGTGTTCACTTTCAGTCCATGGCCTTGCACAAGTCGAACCTTGTTACTCAACTTCGTTTTCGGGGTTAGATTGCCAAAATCACTCGTGTTTCTCCTCATGTCTTCGTTTCCTATGCAAAACATGAAATGTAGATAAAGTCTTCGAATATACTCGATAAGTGAATGAAATCTAAATAATCTACTCTAAACTAGACCTAAGAATGATATAAAAACTACAACGGATTACGTGTTATCAGAAGCCAGAAATACCATGGATAGAAAAACGAAGATATAATGTAATGTTATTGCCAAGGGATACTCTCAAATAAAGGGTATAGATTATCATGAAATTTTCTCTTTGGTTGTAAAACATGTGTCAGTTAGGATTAATTTTGTCTTTAGTTGTGCATCAAGACATGGAGCTTGAACAACTAGACGTCAAGACAACTTTCTTGCATGTAAACTTATAGAAGGAAATTCTGATGAAGCAACCAGAGGGCAAGGAAAATGGTAAGGAAAACCTTGTATGTTTACTGAAAAATCTCTATATGGGTTAAAACAATCCTCTAAACAATGAAATCAAAACAATCCTCTAAACAATGAAATCAACGTTTAGATTCTTTTATGAAGAGTCATTCATATCGGAGAAATAAGCACGACTCATGTGTAATTTTCAAAAGGTTAGAGTATCAAAGTTATGCGTATCTTCTGATTTATGTTGATGATATGCTTCTTGCTGCAAAGAATAAGGTGGAGCTCAAAATGGTAAAATATATGCTTAGTACAAAATTTAAAATGAAAGATTTAAAGGCAACACGAAAAATTTTGGGAATGAACACTGTAAGAGACATGTATGTCCTAGTGACATATGGTATGTTCCAGTTAAGGTCAGTAGCTACTCTTCTTGGAGCTCATTTCAAGCTCAAATTAGTCAAGGAAAAAGAGAAGGAAGACTTCTACAATATGGAGGTTATACCATAATCAAACGTTGTACGAAGTCTTATGTATTCCATAAATGGAACCAGACCGGATATAGCTCATCCCGTGGGAGTGGTGTGCAAGTTCATCAACTGTCCAAATAGAAAACATTGGAGGCAGTGAAGTGGATCACGAGACACATCAAGGGAACTCAGAAATTGAAGCTCATATATGTTAGAGGAAGTCATTTTAGAGTTTAAGGTATTGTGATTCACATTATGTTACCGATTTGAATTAGAGAAAATCCATTACAAGCTTTATTTTTGTGAATGCAATAAAAATAGGAGTGCAGATTAAAATTGCTATTTCAGGAAGTTGAGATATTTAAGGAGCACGAATTCAAATCAAGGATGACTGGAGGAAGTCAACGAGAAGATTAAGGAGAAGAAGGAGGAGTCAAGTTGAATCTGGTGGATTCAATGTTGAAGAAAGATCAGCAAGACGACGCGACTGAAGAACCGGAGAGGGTTGCTGAGCCGAGCGGAAGACAGATAAGTTAACCTGAAAAAGAAGAAGGAGGTTAACGATTCTGGGTTGTATCACTGGAGTAAACGAAACAGAGAAAGAGAGAGTTCTAAGGTTTTAAGTGTACTTAATTAGATACTGTACTGAGTGGAGAAACAGTTGAGATTGTATTCACGTCTAATTCAGGGGGAGTTATCCGCGGAGATCTTTACTACATTGTATAAACTGGCAAGTGTACTTAAAGATTGACAAGTAAATAAAGGAATACTGTTTGATATTTCTGATCTCTTTGGTTATCGATTCACTAGTTATCTTCTACAAATTTTCAATTGGTATCAGAGCAGGTAACCAATATTTAGAGTAAATCTAAAAACTGGTTTGGGATCCGAGAAGACACTAAAATGGAAGGACCAAGAGACATGTATTCGTTTGGCAAACCTATCATGTTAGACGCATCTAACTATGGATACTGGAAACTTAAAATGAGAGCGAGCATACGAAGAATTGACGAAGATGCTTGGAGTGCAGTTAAGAACGGATGGACACCACCGACTGTTATCGACGAAAATGGAAAAGAAAAGGAGAAGCCATCAGATCAGTGGACACCTAGTGAAAAAAGGAGTTCAACATTCAATGCAAAGGCCCTGACAACTATCTTTTCTTCAGTAGATATAAATGAATTTAAATAGATTCTAAGGGTGTGAATCTGCCAAGGACGCATGGGATACACTAGAAACTATCCATGAAGGCACAACGAATGTTAAAAGAACACGCCTAGATATATTGGAACATCAATTTGAGAACCTGGAGATGGGAGAATATGAAAGTGTGAAAGAATTCAGTGGTCGAATGAATGCAATCGCAAACGAAGTAAGTGTACTTGGACAGAACTTGGATGATAAGAAACTGGTAAAAAAGCTACTAAGATGTCTTCCGAAGAAATTTCATGCACATAAGGTTGCTATGAATATGTCACTAAACACGGATACAACTAGCTTCAAAGAAATAGTTGGAATCTTGGCAGCATATGAACTTGAACTCCAACTGGAACAAGGGGATATTGCCAAAAATGGAAGCAAATGAGTTGTATTACAAGCAGCTTCAGAAAGCACCAGGTTGGACAGTATTGAAGAAAAAATTGTGTTACTGACCAGAAAATTTGGAAAATTCATGAAGAGAAGGTCAGGGATGAAAAAATCATCAACCGAAGATGCTGGATACAGAAAGGATAACAAATCTGGATCTCAATGTCATGAGTGCAAAGGTTTTGGTCATTTTAAATCAGATTGCCCTAGCATCACGAAAAGGGAAAATGTTTTGAAAAATCTCAGAGAAACACAGTGCTTCAAATGCAAGGGCTTTGGTCATAAAAAGAATGAATGTGCTGCTAATAATCTGGTAAGAGGAAAATCACTAATCATGCTTAGTGAATCCAATTCTGAATCCGGAGAAGAGTCTGAAGAAGAACAGTCGAGCTTTGTTGCCTTCATTGGCATTATTGATGAGGACGATAAAGAAAGTGAAAAAGATCAACTTGAAGAAGAAGATGAAGTTGATGTAGAGATGATATGAGTGGAGTGGAGTAGGATGGGAAAATTGAATGTTCAAGTGATCAAGGAAAATGAGAATCTGGAAGCTCAGATTCAAAATATGAAGAAAGAAGTAGTTGCTAAAGAAGAAGAAGTGCACTTCGTCAAAAGGCAGCTAGAGGAGACAAACAAACAACTGAAGATGCTGTCAAATGGTAAGTTTGTTTCTGGAGGAGACCTGAAAGAAAGCCTGAAATGGAAAGAAAGACAACTAATTCATGATACTCCAAATAAAAGCCAGAATAGACAAAATTCTGACAGAAGAAGAAATTGGATTGATCACGCTGTTGATTACAGACCTAGAGGACAATATCAGAAATCCTATCAACACTACAATTAGAGAAGAAATGTGTCAACACAGAACCATAGACATAACCATTGGAGAATGCATTATGGTAAGAATAGAAAGAGGAACTCAATCAGAGAAGAAATGTGTCAACTTCTGCGGAATTAAGGGCCATAAGCAACACATGTGCTACAAGAAACACAGGTATGATGCAGATAAGTCATCAAATGTAAAACAAATCTGGGTAAAGAAAAGTGAGTTATACTACAATGTTGCATACATTTCTACCCAGAATGAAAAGTGAAATACCTGGTACTTTGACAGTGGATGTTCGAGACACATGACAGGTAATAAAGATTTACTCTCAAATTTTGTTGAAATTAAGAATGCAGGGAGTGTAGTGTTCGGAGATGGGAACAAAAGGAAAAATTCTTGACAGAGGAGATCTCAAGTCACCTGGACAACCAGCATTGACAAATGTTCAATTTGTTGCGGGTCTAACGACTAATTTGATTAGCATCAGTCAACTTTGTGATAGTTACCACAAGGTTAAATTCACTAACAAATAATGTTTAGTGATGAATTCTGATAATAAATGTGTACTTACAGGGTCACGGTCCTCAAATAACTGTTACGTGTGGGCTGAAGAGAAAGTGTGTTTTAAAGCAACAGACGATGCACTATCACTGTGGCATCAGCAACTAGGACACGTAAATACAGATCCTTGGTGAAAATGTCTGACTCTGCAGCAGTAAGAGGTATGCCTAAGCTAAAGTAGATAAATCAGAAATGTGCAAACCTTGTCAGCTAGGTAAACAAGTCAAAGTCCATCATAAACGTTTGCCCGAAGTGAAGACTGAATTAATCCTGGAACTGGTGCATATGGACTTGATGGGTCCAATGAGAACATAGAGTTTTGGAGGGAAAAGATACATTTTTGTTATCGTGGATTATTTTTCTCGACACACTTGGGTAAAATTTCTGAGAGAAAAATCTAAAACGTTTGAGCTGTTTCATTTCCTGTTTCTTCAATTGAAAAATACTAAAGGTTGCATTGAGAGGATCATGAGCGATCATGGAAAAGAATTCGAGAATGATGTATTTAGCAAATTCTGTCAAAAGCATGGTATCATTCACGAATTCTCAGCACCCAAGACACCGCAGCAAAACGGAGTCGTTGAAAGGAAGAACAGGACACTGCAAGAAATGGCTCGAGCAATGCTGCATGGAAAGTCCATATCTATCAGGTTTTGGGCAAAAGCCATTACCACATCATGTTATATCATTAATCGTGTGTACCTTCGTCCAGGTATGTCTAAAACACAATATGAGCTGTGGAAAGGTAAAAGTCCAAATTTAAGTTACTTTCATGTTTTTGGGTGCACTTGCTTTGTACTTAACGATAGAGAATGTCTCGGTAAGTTCGATGCTAAAAGTGATGAGGGAATTTTTCTCGGTTATGGAAATAACACAACTGCTTTTCAAATTTTCAATTTACGTACAATGAAAGTTATTGAATCAGTAAATGTTGTTTTTGATGAGGATCATTCAACTGATAGTGTTATTTTTCCTTTTTCGTCAGAAACTGTGCAAGAACAAACAGAGTCAACTCATGAACATTTAAGTGCACCTGTTGATCAACATACGATTGAATGTGAAACAGATGGAGATACCTCGGAACATGAAAGTCCTCGAATCAATATGGAGCAAATAACGGTACACAAAAATCACTCTATAGAAGATGTTATTGGAAATCTTGAGGATGGAATACGCACACATAACAAACCACGAATAAACTATCATGACATGGTAAAATTTGCGTGTTTTACTTCACAAATAGAACCAAAGTGTGTTCATGATGCGTTAGACGATGAATCCTGGATCAAAGCTATGCATGAGGAGTTAGAGCAATTTGTTCGAAATGATGTTTGGATTTTAATTCCTAGACCAATGCACCTGAATGTAATTGGCACGAAATGGGTGTTTAAGAACAAAACCAACGAGCAAGGGGAGATTGTCCGAAATAAAGCAAGATTAGTAGCACAGGGATATACACAAGTAGAAGGAGTGGATTTCGATGAAACCTTTGCTCCTGTGGCTAGATTAGAATTGATTCGTCTATTGCTTGGTGTTGCGTGTTTCTTTGGTTTCAAACTATTTCAGATGGACGTGAATAGTGCATTTCTTAATGGGATACTGCAAGAGGAAGTCTATGTAGAACAACCGAAAGGATTTTAGGATCCACATAATCCAGAGCATGTCTACATGCTAAAGAAAGCTTTGTACGGACTAAAGCAAGCACCCCGGGCTTGGTATGAAAGACTTACAAGCTTTCTTGTGCAGAACGTCTACAAAAGAGGGGGAGTTAATAAAACATTGTTTATTCATGATTTCGATGGAATTTTGTTGGTTGTGCAGATATACGTTGATGACATTGTGTTTGGCTTTAAATCGCAGGAAAAAGTGGACGGATTTGTGCAAACTATGAAGAGGGAGTTTGAAATGAGCATGTTTGGAGAACTAAGCTACTTCCTTGGTCTACAAGTCAAACAACTCAGCGATGGAATGTTTATTTCTCAAAGTAAATACGCCAGAAATCTAGTAAAAAGATTTGAACTAGATCACAGTAAATCGGAGAGTACCCCCGTGTCAACAACAACAAAGTTGACAAAAGATGCAGATGGTGAAGATGTTGAGGTTAAACTATACAAAAGCATGATTGGTAGTCTTCTTTATCTCACCGCAAGTAGACTTGATCTATGTCTGAGTGTAGGGATTTGTGCCAGATATCAAGCTAAACCGAAGAAATCCCACTTGCTTGCCGTTAAGCGAATTATCAAATATGTCAAAGGTACCGCAGAGTATGGCATACTATATTCAAAAGATACTAACTGTGAACTTGCTGGTTTCAGTGATGCTAATTGGGGAGGAAATGCGGATGATCGCAAAAGTACATCTAGAGGCTGTTTCTTTCTTGGAAACAATTTAGTTTCATGGCATAGAAAAAAGCAAAATTCGACATCTCTTTCTACTGCTGAAGCTGAATACATTGCCTTTGGAAGTTGTTGCACTCAACTGGTATGGATGAATCAAATGCTTATGGACTACGGTATGAAATCCAGAACTTTTATTGCATGGTGTGATAATACTAGTGCTATAGACATTTCGAAAAATCTTGTTCAACATTCTAGAACGAAACATATAGAAATAACACACCATTTTCTGACGGAAAAAGTTAAGCAGAAACAAATGAAAGTGGAGTATGTGCTTACGGAACGTCAGCTCGCAGATATTTTCACAAAACCCCTGGATTTAAATCGATTTGTCTCTCTGAGAAAATCACTTGGTGTTTGTGAGTTTTGATCTTTTCTTGCATATTACATTGGTAGAATTGTGTTTCGGAGTGTTTGATGATCTTACGAAGAAGAGGGAAATTACCGAAATGTCTGCTTGATTTAAGTACACTTAAATGCTCTTTGTTCTGTGTTTGAACACTATTACTATATCTGCAAGTTACAAGTCTTTTATCTCGTGACCTAAGTGCACTTAAAACTCTACTTACTCCTCTGACAACTTTTATGCGCATTCATATGCAAAAATAAAATTAGTTTGTCATGAGTATATGCTCGGGTCTAAGTTGGGAGATATTCAGTTTCAGTTATAACTTCCTATGACACAAAGCAAAAATTGTGCTTAAATACTCCTCTATGCGTGCATAAGAGAATACCTAAAAAGGGTAGTCAAGGAGCTTGTTATATGAACAAAAGGATATCTACACAACGTCCTAGAAGCTGTAAATGAGTGGTTAGAATAAATAAAAACGAACAAGGTGAAAATAAAACAATGATAAGAAGTAATGCAATAGAACAAATTGTTTTAAGTGGAGAACAATTTTCAGTAAGTGTACTTAAACAATCAGCCGTTTACAGTTTTTGACTAATTCTTAACGGTCTGATTCTGCTTTGATTCTTTCTATCATGTTTTATGACAAGGAGTTCACATTGATCTGACGAGCACTAGCAGCACTTGAGTGTTTTTCTCTTTCAAAGTAACCGACATTTTTTTCTTTAATGTGATGGGATAGTTTGTGGGTCGATGTGACTAGTGCAGTTACTTCAAAATTTTTAAAATCCCTAATTTCTCTCTGCAACTGCATTTAACTTCTCCTAAACTGCTGTATTTAACCTTTTGCTTCCATTTCTGAAACCCTTACCCATTTTCTCTAGAGAAAACGAGCAGCAGTTTCTTCGTTGCAGATTCTTCTTTCACTAAAATGCAGACTCGCAGCAACAACTTCGGCCTCAATGCAGACGACATACTCCTGGTTGATGATCAGGAAGTAAGGATGGGGGATCTAGTGTTTACACGAAATCCTTCTCGTGTAAATGGACGCCGCTACAAGGTGATGGCAACGAAATTTTTTGCACCAAATAAACGTGAAAAATCTGAGATCAGGTGCATCTTCAATGGTCCACCTCCGAACATACCCTGATAGCAACCTCAGAGCTCCCTCCATGTCGACCCCACAAAATGACCCACATCAAAATTCCACTGAGCCAAGGGAAACGTCTACTTCTTCAACCCCACCACGGGACACCCACACTACCTCGGTTCCTCCACCGAGTGCTGCTCCTTCCACCATTCCATCAACGCCGACATCTCCTGGAAGATCGGTTCGAGCTCCTGGCACACAATCTTCTGCCTCCTCAAGACGAGGTACCCCTCTATCCGTCTCCAAAGCTTTCTCGTACAAAATGTACAAGGCATCATACCTCAGTAGGTTTAGAACCGTTAAGGAAAGGGAAATTTTCTCATAGAGAGGACTTAGTGTGCATCATTTTCAACACCTCTCTGTGTGGGATTTATTGGTCAACAGGAAGCTGATAAACACAGTCACCACTGTGACTTCTGTTTGTAAGGAACTCGTATATGAGTTCTATGCGAATTTAGTTCCTGATATTGAAGAACCAGGATCGGCTCTGTTTGGCATCACGTATGTTCATGGTCACGTTTTTTGGTTTAGTGCTCAAGTAATAAACGAGTTTGTGGGAATTCCGCATATACCGGTGACTCGCACCAAGGAACTTCAGCTTGACTTAGATATGGACGCTGTCACAAAAGAGTTGACAGATGGTAAGCTAAGTACTTGGCCTGGGCAAATCCCAAATTCCAAACTTCAATGGGAGTATGCATTGCTGAACAAAGTTTCCCGCACAAACTGGGTGCCTAACAAGAAATCGGATGCAATCAGGCAGGATACATCAGTCTTTTTGTACTGCTTGAAGAATGATATACCCATAAACTTTGGGAAAGTGTTTCTGGACTCGATCGTTGGATTGAGTTTGTCTAACTCCACGAAGTTCATTCTTCTGTTCCCTTGCCTGATCCAGAATATCTTGTGTCAACAAGCTGCCGATATAATTGGGAGAGATGAGGTACGTGAGAATACCCCACCGTGGATCATACTGGAAAAGCGTTATATGTCCAAGATGACATCTGCTTCAGCAGCCGGAACGTCCAGGAATAGTACGGTTCAGGAGCTTACTAAACTGAGACAAACCTTAAGTGCAACGTTCAGATCCATCGATGGACTGCTATTGCGATTTCAGAGTAATCAAGTGCACTTATATTGTTGTGTGATTTGTTTCTAATTATAATGTGTCTAATCTGGTTTGAAATCTTATCACATAAACAGGGGGAGAAATGCAGGACGACGAGGAGGTTGTGGACGATGAGGTTGAAGAGATTTATGGGGAATCTACTGCAAGAAAGAGCAAAGGAAAAAAGGAAGAGGAACTGATATGTTCCTATGTGTTCTTTATTTTTCTTTAAGTGCATTTAAAGACAATGCTTATCTTAAGTGTACTTAATGCCTTAATTTCCATGCTTGAACTTATGGTGGTCTGAACATATTTGCGTGAATCCATTTTATGCTGTTTGATCTTATATGTATGCCTGGGTAATTTTATTGCATTGTCTTGAATTCTATATGTTTGATTGATGTATGTTTTTGTGATAAGAATTCAAAGGGGGAGATCGTGAATGCAACAAAAATAGGAGTGCAGATTAAAATTTCTATTTCAGAAAGTTAGAGATATTTAAGGAGCACAAATTCAAATCAAGGATGATTGGAGGAAGTCAACGAGAAGATTAAGGAGAAGAATGAGGAGTCAAGTTGAATATGATGGATTCAATGCTGAAGAAAGATCAGCAAGACGGCACGGCTGAAGAACCGGAGAGGGTTGTTGAGCCGAGCGGAAGACAGATAAGTTAACCTGAAAAAGAAAAAGGAGGTTAACGATTCTGGGTTGTATCACTGAAGTACACGAAACAGAGAAAGAGAGAGTTCTAAGGTTTTAAGTGTACTTAGTTAGATACTGTACTGAGTGGAGAAACAGTTGAGGTTGTATTTACGTCTAACTCAGGGGGAGTTATCCGCGGAGATCTTTAATACATTGTATAAACTGGCAAGTGTACTTAAAGATTGACAAGTAAATAAACGAATACTGTTTGATATTTCTGATCTCTTTGGTTATCGATTCACTAGTTATCTTCTACAAGTTTTCAATTTTCTTAATTAAAGAGAATGTTATTAGGTGGAAATGAAGTCTTCAACATGTGGTGGCTTTGTCAACAATAGAAGTTGAATATATGGTTTTGATTAAAGCTATTAAAGAGGCTTTGTGATTGAAAGGGATTGTTGAAGAGCTTTGGGTAAAATTTGAGGTTATAGAGGTGTTTTGTGATTCTCAGAGCGCCATTAATCTATCGAGAAACCATGCTCACCACTAGAGAACCACACATATTGACGTTAGACTTCTTTTTATAAGAGACATTGTTGTTCAATGGGAATTGAAGTTAAAAAGGTTCACACAGCCGAGAATCTGACTGATATATTTACAAATAATTTACCAACTGTTAAGTTTGCTTCAAGATTTAGTATATTTGGATTGGATGAGGCATAAAAGGTGACCAGGGATAAGAGAAACAAAGATGAATTATATTCTTGGATTTTTGGTTGTTGTGTAAACAAGGTGGAGAGTTGTTGGAATATGTTTACAAACAGCTCACCAAGTACAATTGGATCTGAGGTCTTAAACAATGTTAGGAAATGAAAGGAAAAATCGATATTTCTACATTGAATTTGTTAGGAGTTGTTAGGCTCAACATTAGAAAACAAAATATAAAAGTGATTTTGGTCCATTTGTAATTAGTAGGCGAGAGCGATTGTTTCGTGTTGAACTCAATTCTCGTGATGGATCTCTTGTATCAAAAAATTAAAGAATAAATTGTTTATTTCTTTGAGACGTAGAACGAACACCACATTCATTCCGAATAGGGGTGGATAATCTGGGTTACGTGTAGTTCGGGTTCGATCTGGGTTGCATCGGTTTTTTGGATTCTTTGGCATTTTGTGGGTAATTCAAGTAATAAAAAACAAAAAATTTAGGTTTTTTTTAAATTTTTTGAAGTTTTGAGTTGTTTGGGTTATTCGGGTTCTCCCGAACCTGAATTGAATCGATCCAAATCCAAACGGATTCTAGATTTTTAATCCATATGGGTTTTGTGGGTAACCCAAATGACTTATGTGCTGAATTTTTTGGGTCGATCCAATTCGGATCGGTCCGAGTTACATGAATTGTCCACCCCTAGTTCCGAACTCGCTAAACCTCGAGCGTTGTATCTCTGCCATTCAATTCTTCATTTTCATAAAGACTAAGTTTCTTTAGAGTTTACTAAGGTTAATCTTTGAAGTTAAATCCACAATAGATGTATGTTGATTTGATTGTCTAACGATTTGTTGATTTATTATTATGATAATTATGTTTGAAACAAAATTCAATATTTAATTGACTCATTTATTTCATTTTTTAATTTTATTATATAAAATTAAAATAAATAATAATATGAAAAATTTGTAATAATTGATATACAATTTTAAACGAAATATATATATTAAGAATTCTTTGGATTAATATTATTTACTTAGGTTTAAAATTAATTATAAATAAAACGATCGATTATCTACATTTATTCAGTTTTATACCAAACCAAAATGAATCGAATTTAATTGATATTTTAAATTTGATGACAATCTATCAGTTAGATATATGGAGCGGATTTTACATTATTGGCTTCAGTTTGGTTCGACCCAACGAAATAGCTAAGCCTATTCACAACTAGGATCGGGTACATAGTGGATATCCACAAATATCACACTATTTGTATTCTTATTCCATAACTATTCAAATTTTCATCTGTATTCGTATTCGATGAATATTCGAATTTTTTATTCATATTCGACAAATATCTGGTATTTATTCTTATTCGTAAATGCAGATATCCATAAAGATTGGAGATGTGTATTCGAATGAACATGGACGAACGATGGACGAACGACACAGATAAACGGTGGATGGATGACACAGATGATGCAGTTGAAGGGCACGAACGACACATACGAAGGGCGGATGAACAACACATACAGAGAGACCGATGAGCGATGAACAGACATACGGATGACGAGCGACAACTGGTGTGTGGGTGAAGCTAGCCAAAGAGAAAAGAAAATGGAAAAAAAGAGAAAAGAGAAAAAAGGCGAAAAATGAGAGAGAAGAAAAATGAGATATGTGGTCGATGACAAAGAAAAAAGTGAGACAGAGTGATGGATTATAGTTTTTCTTTGCAATATTTATATGTTAGTCTTGTTTAATATGTTTATTACATATTTTTGTTGTATATATTTTTTTAGTAAAATTATTAGGTTAAAAATTTTATTATTTGCAATTTGATTCTTTATAATTATAAATTTATAATTTTATCTATGTATTTTATAAATAATCTATTTAATATTTATAAATACGAAAAATTCAGATAATTGATCATGATATCGGATATTTGACTTTTTGTTATTTGCATTTGATTTTTCATATATTAAAACTTCTGATTCGAATACGAAACGAATACAAGTCGAATACGAATAATTCAAATATTTTACTCAACCTATTTATGAGTATGCATTTACAAAATATATATATATATATATAATTAACAACTTAATAAAAATAAAAATTTTTTAAAAGGCCAAAATTCACACATTGTACATTATTTTTTCTTTTGGACAATTATTAAAATAACAAAATCTTCTTAAGGCATCAATAACAACTCGAACCATTAAATGAATTAATATTGTATTAATGACAAATACATTCTTATCTTCTTATTTATGTCCTTTGATTTTCCTATGTAAACCTATAAATAGAGGCATTTTTCTTTGTATTGTATACACACCAATTCACTCTTGAATAAGAATTACTCTCCTGTTTATCTCTTCTCTTTACTCCATTGTCTACTTCTCTTGTTCGTTTTTTACTTTTACAACACGTTATCAGCACGATAACCTTATCAAACCTTATTTTTATATAGTTCATTTTTTATTTTTATATAGTTTACGATGTCAAACCTTATCAAACTCGAGTTTTAGACTCTTGACTTATCCGACAAAAACTATTTTTCGTGGGTGTTGGATGCGGAAATTCACTTAGATGCTAAGAATCTCAAAGAGACAATTGATGTTCCAAACAGTTCATCGAATCAAGATAAGATGAAAGCCATGATTTTTCTTCGACATCATCTTCATGATGGACTGAAAAGAGAGTACCTCACAATCAAAGATCCTGCAGATCTTTAGAGATGTTTAAAAGAAAGGTACGATCATAAAAAAATTGTGATTTTTTCAAAAGCACACTATGAATGGATGAATCTTCGCTTCCAAGACTTTAGAACTGTGAATATAACTCAACAATTTTTTGCATTAGCTTGCAAATGAAATTATGTGGTGAAACTGTTACTGATAATGATATGATGGAGAAAACGTGAGAAAGGATTTACTAAATATGGAGATCTAATCTCTGGTCTTCTCGTTGCTAAGCAAAAGAATGATCTACTAATGAAAAATCACGAGTCTCGTCCCATTGGCTCTACTCCATTCCGTGAAGCGAATGTGATGACAATCAACAATTATCGCGGCCGCAGTCATGGTCGAGATCGCGGACACGAACATGGACGTGGACGTGGACGAGGAAAAGGAAGAGGTTTTTTCCATGGTGGTCGAAGCAACCACAATGATGGTGGTAGGAATAAGAAAATGAAAGAAAGTATGTGCCATCGATGTGGGATGCCTTGACATTGGTCACGTGTTTGTCGTATTCCCAAGCATCTTGTTGATCTTTATCAAGAATCGTTGAAAAATAAACGGAAAAATGTTGAAGTTAACTTTGTTGCTGAGGACTCCAACAATTTTACTGAAGGCTTTGATGACCTAATGCATCTCGATGTTGCCGATTTTCTTATCCATCCAGAAGATGAAAGTGAGAAGAAGTGATCAAGAGACAAGAAATCTATGTTTTTCGTTTTCATCTAGCAATAATGAATAATGATGAATGACTTTTTCATGAACTATGTTTTTTCTTTAATTTTTAGTTTGAATTATGTTTTTGTATTTATTTTTATTATAAGTTTTAAATTATGTCATTTTTCTCTTATGAACCCATGCTACTACAAGTCCTTATTTTTTATATTTATTATTTTTTTACAAAGGAAACTTATGTATCAATACAAGATTCAAGATGGGGATATATGTCTTGCAGAAACGTTACAACGCACACAATTATTAAAGAAAAGAAATATTTTTTGAATTTTATAAATGATCAAACACATGTCCACACTATATCAGGTTGTGCACATATTATTGAAGGCTCTGGAAAAACAAGTTTTATTATGCCTAAAGGCAAAAAAATAATTATCGAAAATGCCTTATTTTCGCCCAAGTCCTCAAGAAATTTGTTAAGTTTTAAGGATATCCGTATGAATGGGTATCATATTGAAACAATGACTGAAAAAGGCGTTGGATATCTTTATATTACTTCAGTTGAGATGGACAAAAAGTGTGTTGGAAAACTTATCCACTTTCTTATCGGGATTATATTTTACATATATAAGAATGATCGAATCATATAATACAGTAAACCAGAAGTTTACTGATGCAAACAAAAAGTTTACGGATTATTTTAAGATTTGGCATGACAAGTTAGGCATCCCAGTTCAACAATGATGCAAAAAATTATTGAGAATTCATGTGGTCACTTGTTGAAAAACCAGAAGATTTTTCAAACTCATGAATTTTCTTGTGTTGGATGTTCAAAAGGGAAACTGATAATAAGACCCTCACTAGCTAAAATAAAGAATGAATCATTATCATCTCTTGAACGAATACATGCTGATATTTGTGGCCCGATTGACCCACCATGTGGCCCATTTAGATATTTCATGGCAATAATTGATGCATCAACTAGATGGTCACATGTGTGCTTATTATCATCTCGTAATTGAGCTTTTGCAAGATTTCTTGCACAAATAATACGATTACGGACACATTTTGCTGATTATCCAATAAAAACAACTTGCTTGGATAGTGCTGGTGAATTTATATCACAATCTTTTGTGACTTATTGTACGTCCATTGGGATAAAGGTAGAACATCATGTACCATATGTTCATACTCAGAACGGTCTTGCGGAATCTTTTATAAAACGAATCCAATGGATTGCAAGACCATTGCTTATGAAATCTAATCTTCCCGTTTGGGCATGGGGACATGCAGTTTTGCATGCAACGCAACTAATACGCATCCAAACAACTAGTTATAATGAACATTCCCCCTTACAATTGGTTCATGGCTATAAGCCAAATATTTCTCATTTCCGTATTTTTAGATGCGCAGTATATGTCCCAATTAATCCACCACAACGAACAAAAATGGGACCTCAAAGGAGGATGGAAATCTATGTTGGGTATGAATCTCTTTCGATAATTAGATATATTGAACCAACGATAGGAGACATATTTACTGCAAGATTTGCATATTGTCATTTTGATGAATTATTATTCCCAACATTAGGTGGAGAAAACAAACAGTTGGAAAAAATATCATTGAATGTATTATCATTAAAAGGTTTAGATCCTCGAACAAAAGAAAGTGAACTAGAAGTTCAAAAGATAATACATTTATAAGGTATAACAAATCAATTGCCAGACGCATTTGCTAACCATGATAGAGTTAAAAAAATCTCATATTCCAGCTGTAAATGCTCCGATAAGAATTGAAATTCCAGAAGAAAAAGCAAAAATTGCGAGTAAGTCTAAGACATGCTTGAAACGTAATAGACCACTTGGTTCCAAAGATAAACATCCTCGAAAAAAGAAAATGAGCAAATTGTCATGATGATCAAAACGAGGATGTCTCTCCTGAAGAGACCATACATATAATTAATGATGAAGATAAACAAGTACGTAATGAGAATGAAGAGATCTCGATTAATTATATCAATACGGGAAAAATTTAGAACCGAGACAATATAATCATCGACGATATTTTTGTTTATAACATAGCACACGATATAACAAAAGAAAATAGGGATCGTGAACCTACCTCTATTGAAGAATGTAGAAGTAGAACTGGTTGGCCAAAATGGAGAGAGGCAATCAAGTCTGAATTAGAATCGTTTGAAAAACGAGGAGTTTTCGAACCAGTGGTCCAAACAACGAAGGAATTAAACTTGTGGGTAATAAATGGGTCTTTATACGAAAGAGAAATGAACAAAATGAAATTTTTCGATACAAAGCAATACATTTCGCTCAAGGTTTTACCCAAATTCCCGATATTGATTATGATTCAACACATTCTCCCATGGTGGATGCAATAACATTTCGATATTTTATTTTTCTGGAAAATAATAAAAGACTTGAAATGCGCCTCATGGATGTGGTAACAACTTATCTATATGGTTCATTAGACCATGACATATATAATTAAATCCATGAAGGATTTAAGACGCATGAAGCACATGATAATGATTCTCGCAAGATATACTCTGTTAAGCTTAACAAAGCTTTGTATGGATTGCAACAATCCGTACAAATGTGGTACAACCGCTTGAATGAATATTTGATAAAAAAAGGAAATAAAAATGATCCTATATGTCCATGTGTTTTCATAAAAGGTTCAAACTCAAAGTTTGTTGTAATTTCGGTTTATGTTGATGACTTAAATATAATTGGAATTCCGGAAGAGTTATCAAAAGCTATGCAATGCTTAAAGAAATAATTTAAAATGAAAGACCTCGGGAAAACAAAATTTTGTTTAGGTCTTCAAATTGAGCATATTAAAGATGAGATATTTTGCATCAAACTCTTATACATAAAATATACTGACAAATCACACCCTTTAAGTATACCAATGGTTGTGAGATCATTAGATATTCATATATTTAGACCACGTGAAGAAAGCGAGAAAACACTTGGTCATGAAGTACCATATCTTAGTGCTATTGGAGCACTAATGTATTTTGCTAATAATACACGTCCGAATATATCTTTTGTTGTAAGTTTATTGGTAAGATATAGTTCCTCGCCAACTCGAAGACATTGGAACAGTGTGAAACATATATTTCGATATCTTCGAGGTACCAATGACATGGACTTATATTATAATAATTCGTCAAAGGCAGATTTAGTTGGTTATGCCGACGTGGGATATTTATCATATCCACATAAAGCCCGATCTCAATCTGGATATGTTTCCACTTGTGGTGGAACTGCAATCTCATGGCGTTCTACGAATCAAACTTTTGTAGCAACTTCATCAAATCACACAGAGATACTTGCAATTTATGAGGCAAGTCGTGAAAGTGTTTGGTTGAGATCTTTATCTCAATATTCAGCAAACATGTGGTTTTCCAATTGATAAACATATCCCACAACTTTATTTGAAGATAATACTGCGTGTATTGCCTAACTATCTGATAGTTACATCAAAGGTGATAAAGACAAAGCATATATCACCCAATTTTTTTTTACTCATGATCTTCAAAAGGAGGGCGACATAAATGTTCAACAAATCAAATCAAGTGAGAATCCACCAGATTTTTTCACTAAAGCTCTTCCTACAAGAGCATTTGAGAAGATAATTTATATGATTGGAATGCGTCATTTGAAAGATCTCAAGCAATGATCTTCTCAGGAGGAGAAAAATATGATGCCACACTCTTTTTTCCTTTACTAAGTTTTTCCTATTAGGTTTTATTGGTAAAAGCTTTTAACGAGGTAGTATTTTGTTGCATATGATCTCTACTAAAAGAACACATTCAAGGGAGAGTATTACACAATGAACGTGTATTTTGACCAAATAAATATTACATAATGAATGTGTATTTTAACCAAATAAATATTACACAATGAATGTGTATTTTGACCAAATAAATTTATATTCATGTATTACATTAATGACAAATACATTCTTATCTTCTTATTCATGTCCTTTGATCTTCCTATGTAAGCCTATAAATAGAGACATTTTCCTTTGTATTGTACATACAACATTTAACTCTTGAATAAGAATTACTCTCCCTTTCATCTCTTTTCTTTACTCCATTTACTTCTTTTGTTCATCCTTTACTTTTACAACAATTAACGAAATATTGTTGATTAAAAAACTCAACTTATAACATCATCAATAACTAAACAAATAATAATCCAATTATAAGAGCTCACGAAGAGCTGAGGATTGGAATTGACAACCTAAAATCTGCGACTGAGCAATTATTTTAACAAACACAAACATTTTTCAAATTATCATCTTCACTCCATAAGAGCTCACGAAGAGCTGAGGATTGGAATTGACAACATAAAATCTGCGACTAAGCAATTATTTTAACAAACACAAACAACAATCAACAAAACAAACGAGGCTTATTCCTTCTTCCCAATGCCATGCGACATGTTATAGATTCCGGTTCCCTGTTTGAGCAATACAATAACTTCCTCTGTTAGTAAATTTACATGGTCATATTGGGTATCGTTGTAAGAAAGAAAATGCGATATAAATGAGAGTTTGCAGGTAGGGAGTGATGTTCTGTTTTCAGACAGTCTAAACTGCTATCGATGGCTCTTAAAATAGCTGTTTTTGGAGGCACATTGTGTGCAAGCATAACCAGTTCTATGAAGTGATGTTCTGTCTCAAGCCATCAGAATCACTGAGGGAAGTGATCTTTCAAAAGCTAAAACAGAGATGCAGTTCTTGGAACCAGAAGCATACAGCATTTTCAAACAGACAAGATTTAACTTACAATCATGTAGAGCGAACTTGCAGCCAATGCAAGAGGAATTGCAACGGAAGTGATCTTATCGAAAGGTCCTTTCAGGTAAGTGTGCTTGTGAATGTTTTGGAAGTATCTCTGCTTCTCCAGAAGCTTCTCACGTGGCCTAAAAGGAGGTTCAGTCATCTTGATCTGCAATCACAACCAAACAAACCTGAATGATTCAAGGCGTGATGAACACCTCCAATGTGTAGACTGCCATCGACTAGGCGAAAAGACAAAGCCCTTTTAATGCATTCTTATCAAGACATAACCAACGGAAGATGATAGCAATCAAGCTATACTTCCAAATCATGTCTAACTTCAAAACCAATTACAGCTTAACACCATGAAAATGCTCCTTGACACTAACAAAAGAGGATCTGATCGTCAGAAAGGGAGGAAACACCAAATCTGTGAATAACATGCTCAATCAACAAGACAAAAAATCAAAAGATCAACCCAGAGAAGAAGAAGACGTCATATCAATCTATCAGAGAACATTGACCTAATAACCAGAGAATCCACTTCTCACAACCAAACCTCTACGATCGACAAATCAAGAAACAAAAACATTGAATTGAACAATCGGATCAGACAAACCAGACAAACGACAAAAGGAATCCCCAGACTGTAATTAAAATTGACGATTCTTCTAGACTTTTTTCCCACTCAATTGAGAAACTGAAACAGCGAAACAGAAATCTAATGGCGAAGCGAATAAACATACGTGATTCAGGGAGAGATCACGGCGTAACGTATAATCCGTAGGGCTTCGGAGGATATTGATGGCCGAGAAGAAGATGGTTGGAAACACGGAGCTACGGTTGAAGAAGCTTACAAAGATAAGGGTAATATGGTCTTAAGATCAATACGTTTTTTTATTCTTTAATACTTAGTTATTTGAGATTTGTAGCAAATAAATTATTCTGCAAGATTCTATCAAAAACTCGCAAACATTTCTGAACTTTTTTGGAAATTCTCTGATCGTATTTCATGTTCCCTTCATAAAAAAAAAAGAAAAAAGAAAATTACCCAAAACAATCCTGATTTTTCTTTTGGAAATTCTATTATCCATGTTTTATATTTCAAATTTCCTTCATTAAAAGAAAAATTACCTAAAACATTTGGATAACTAAAAAAATCCTACGCAATGTGCGAGCGATGATTTGCATAATTTTCTTTACAAACGTATTGGAATTATGATAGAATTTTTAATAAAATTCAATTATGCTATAAATTTGTCTTTTGTAGTGGAAGATATGTATGAATAGGAAAAAACAATGATATCATATGAAAAGAGTGACTAAAGAAGAATCGAAAAAAACTAATTAAATATGTTGGATAACAGAGATGTCAATATTGTCTACGGATCGTAACGAAACAAAAAGCATGTTGATGATCTGTATTGTGATTAGTTCAATTAAGAGAAATGGATGGATCCATAAAATGAATGCAGATGTGCAATATCTCTTGAAACATTATAAACCAAGAAAATGTTAGGACAAAAATAATGGAAAAAAAATTATAGGTATCGATGCATATAATTTAAAAGGTATTAGAACCAACAATAAGTAATAATTGTAATAAACCAATGAGAAATTTTTTTATATGATGTCAATCTGCATAGAAACAACCTTGATCAATATGATTTCTGGCGAATAACAATGTATGGTTGAAGATGACAACTATGAATTTAAAGAATTATATTTTACCTATATACCTTGTGATTTTGGGAGACCGTTTAAAATTTTTCGATAGACACATTTTGCTTACTCTTTGCATTTATATCTAATATCTTTAGTCCATTCGCTGAATTTACTCTTAAAAGTGCAACATAAAGCTGGTCATGGCTGAAAACTGGTTTCGGAAGATAATCCGATTTGCTTAAGACTTTGTCCTTAACTTTTGATGATTGTCATTGCGTAGCACAATCTGATTGGTAATTATTATCTTCTCAATCTAAATGGAAGATCTGAATAAGTAGGTGATAAAATAACCCTCGGTATAAGGACTTTGTTATGAATTTAATAATACAGAAAAATAACAAATTGAAAAAATAATAATAATTTATCACGGTTCATATTATATTACAAATAATTTTTAATTTTATATGATGTATTTGTATTTCAAGAGTCATATATATTTTGAAGTTTTATTATTGTTATTTAATATCATTGAAAAATATATCAAATAACGTATGCTAGTATATCTCATTATTTTATTTAATAAAATATAATTGTATTTTATTTTTTTTTATATATTTAACATCTTTTATTTGGTAAAAAATAGCTGATTTTTAATTCTAATTAAATAAAAATATTGTATTGTATATAAATATGAAACGTTAATTAAAATCTAACATTTATAGCCAAATGATTTTATGACCTTGGCTTATAGCCAAATGATTTTATGACCTTGGCTTCCATGGGAAGCATAACCTTGGCTTCCATGGCGGATCTTATGAAGATGGAGCAAATCATATTTCATCATCTAAAAACACTAACATCCAAAAATTGGTTACGAGCGGAGAAGACTCGATCTAAGATCGAAGAGAGGAGAAGACTTTCAAACCTTATGGAGGGAACCCAGAGAAAGATGGATTCCTCGTCGATGACCCATTTCTCCCTCTTCAACGGATTATCATCTCAGATAGAAGTGAATCCTCTGCGATGCTCGCTGCTACTTGCCCTTTCAGATTCCTTCATCATCGAATGGTAGTGAAAGTCGGAGCATAACCTTCGCTTCCATGGCGAATCTGCTGGAGATGATTGAGGGAGAAAGAGGAAAGAGGAGAGAAGAACACTTGCATGACTGCGAAAGAGAGGTCGATTGGTTGAGAACATTCTAAGAAAAACAAATATGAATAAGAAAAAGAGGAGCCGAAAAGTAATGCATAGATGGGGGAACGAAAAATTGAGATAAACAGAGATGCTGAATTATAACATAGTCAACTAAATGAAGAGTCGAACACCGTTAATCAAAACGAGTGGAGATTGAGTGAGAAGGAGGTGGAAAGGATGGACATTAAAATGATGAAACACTTGTCTCCATTACTAAAAGACAATGATAGCCACTATTAATAGATAAGGGTGATGAAACGTCATGGTAAACACTAAAAATAAATTAAAAAATTAATATAAAATAAAAGCGGTCAAAATAGCTAAAAGGAAAAAATAAAACCGAAAAAGGTGAAAAATAAATAAACTTTTTTTTTTACAAAGATGCATATGTGGCTTCACCAAGAACCAAGAAGATATTCTCCTTATATATATATATATATATTATTGTTTTAAAAAGTTGTTGATTTAGGAGAAGCCACCAACAAAAACATTTAAAATTTATATTTTAAATATTTAAAATTGTAATAAAGAATATTTGAATGGATATTTAAGGTGATTAATGATGTAATTAAATATAATTATTGATTTAAGTATATATATAATAAATAAAAAAAGTTCTTGCTGAGGTAGCTTCACCAGAAGCCTCGTTTTGCAAGAACTTATATATATATATAATTTAAAAAATCATTAATTTTTTTGTTGTTAAAATTAAATGAAATATAAATAGGTGAGATGAAGAGATTTTTTTTGTGAAGAGAATTTAAAAAATCATTAACTTTTTGTTTAAAATTAAATGAAATATAAATAGATGAGGCAAAGAGATTTTTTTGTGTAGAGATTTTGTTGTGATATTTAATAATTCTTACTGAGGTGGCTTCACAAGAAGCAACCTCGCAAGGATTATTATATATATAATTTTTAAATTTCATGTAAACTCTTTATATCATGTCGAATCGATATACGATATAACGTTTATATTTTTTTAATTGATGCGAATGCTAATGATGAAAATAATTTGTTTGAATTATCATTTTAGATGTCACTCTTTTTACTCAATTAAAAGAGCTTAAAATACAAAATTTAATTAAAAAAAAATTATAAAAACTTTAGGCGTGATTGAGGAGTTTTCACATTATTTTTTTTCTGTAAATGCACGTATGAACATAACTTTTATGAGAGAACTCGACCGAACATAGATGTTGTTCGGTCGAATGAACGTAACTTTTATGGAATTAGGATTTTAAGTCTTATGTGACACTTAATTAAGATGTTTCATTGCTTGATGGAGCATTTTTGGCCGTTTTAATTAAGTTATTTTATATTATTCAGTTTTTATTATTACTTGGTCCCTATAAATAGAGGATACATTGATGACATTTTCACCTAATCTTTGATAATTAAGATTGTCTTGTTCTTGTTAATTCTAGAGATTTAGCTACTACACTCTTGGAGAGATTCCGAGTTATTTACCGATTTATCAACACTAGATCACAAGTTTTTTTAGCATCGTTCGTTGAGCCTGAGGTATTATAGTCGAGTTGTAGTTGGGGTTCGAGATGTCATTTCTTTAGAAAGACAAGTTTTAGGTTCTACTATCGGGTTGCTAATAAGTTTCAGTACATTTCTATCAATCTAACAAAAGAATGTTAGTCTAGATTCATATCATTCGTACCATGCTCGAAGACCAACGATACAACAAGTATTGTGGATATTTTCTTCAAAAAGATCGTACACATCCACGACCACCCAAGAAAAGTATTGAACTATGATCCAAAGTTTCTAAGTTATTTCTAGAGGACACTTAGGCAGAAACTAGGGACAAAGCTCATGTTCTCTACCACGTGCCATCCACATATTGACGGTCATACAGAAATGGTTAACTACACGTTATCAACATTGCTAAGGTCTTTCATCGGATGATACCCTAAGAAGTGGTTTGATTACTTGCCGTATGTCGAGTTCGCTTACAACTGAACACAACACTCTACAACCAAGCACTCACCATTTGAGGTCATCTATGGGTTGATCCCACCACCCCCTTGGACCTTTCGGTCCTACATTGCAAAAAGATCACCAACTTGGATGGTGAGAAGAAAGTCGAGCTGATAAAGAGGCTGCACGAAAAAGTTCCAAAAAATACAAGGCGGATGACTGAACAATACGTCAAACAAGCCAACAAAGGACACAAAAATCTAGTGTTAAAAAAAGGAGATTGGTTGTGGCTATATCTAAGACGAGAAAGGTTCCCCATCAGAGTAACGCAAAGCTAGTACCAATAGAAGACAACTCATTTTGCATTCTACGGGGAACAATGCAACGTTACCACCTTGAACTATGAGATGAGTATAGTATGTCTACAACATTTAACGTTGTTGATCTATATCCTTTTGGTATAGATGATAACATTTAGAGAATAGAACGCTCGTAAGGGGTAGTGAATGATGACGACATCGACCACGAAGTCTCACCAGAGAGAGACACACCTATGAGGAGCTAACTTAAAAAACCGAGTGACCAGACTTTCCCAAAGGCCTACTCACACATGGATGATCAAAGATTTCGTAGAACATAATAAATGAGATGATAAGGAAAAGATCTTAGATCCACCACAAGTTCCACGAGGACATATAACAATAGACAAGGCAAAAAAGCTTCGAGCTTCAGGACGTGTTTAAATGAATGGACGTGAAAGAATGGATAACGATCCAATGAGGACATCAATAAAAATTTTAGAAAGACTAAATGATGTTCCTACAAAGACAGAAGGTCGAGAGAAGCAAGAAACAAGAGAATTAGACAATGTTCGACCAGAGCAGACTTCTGTTCGGCTAGAGTGCTCGTCCAGAGCACAATTCTACTCGGCTTAGAGTGTTCGACCTGAGCAAGAAAATTCTTGACATGAGGATTTACTCTAGATCAATATAATTAAGTTTCTTAGATTTTAAGGTTAAGACTTATGCGATGCTCGACCAAGCGATCAGACCGCTCGACCGAGCAAATTTTATTGAGTTTTTTAAGTTAGTTTATTTTTATTCACCTTTATATTGCATAAAATTTAAATCAAGTTATAATGAATTGAGAATGTTTTTTCTTTGCTAATCCTAGAAATTTATTTACCAGACACTTGAAGATATTTTGAGTTGTTACACTGACTTATCAACCATACATCACAAGTGTTGTGGTATCGTTCACTGAGTCTAAGATTTTCTAATCAAGTTGTAGTTGAGATTTATGACGTTCTTTCTTCGGAAAGATAAGTTCTAGCATTTTCTATCAGGTTGTTGGTGGTTTTCAGTCTATTTCTATCCTTTTAACAAAATAATATTGGTCTAGGATCATATCACGAGATAGTCAATGATGAGAGACTCTTGATCAAACAAAGGATTTTGGCCTAATTCAAAGTAGACTCGCGTTGGTTTCCTATATTGAACCGGGTTTTGACCCACACACCTAAACTGAGAGGTTTGGGTGACACACATAGGGAGAGTAGGAAGATACAATTTTTTTTATTCTTTCCAACGGCTAGGAAATTACTATAGTCAATCTATGTTCCTATATATTCTCTACATTCCCCATTGTGAGATCTTCAATGTCTAGAATATCTTTCTAATGACTAGTTCATCAATTTTCCATCTTTTTATTTACATAATTTCTTTGTTTTCATGTAGAGTCTCTCCTATATAATGAGTTCCACTCCATTTGTAACTACAAAATGAATTTGCTAAGAAATAAACTTTATTCTCTTGATCGTTTATCAAGAGCACGATGTCTTCAACTTTTTCCAGGAACAATTATAGTCATTTTTTACTTTACCAAACATCTCTTGTAGTATCTTTCACTCCACTAAACCTCGTTCTTCCATCATCTTCATCTCAAGAAGCTACTTGCTTCATGTGATCATATACACCACTGCGACTGGACAAACTCTTGAAGAGTGCCCCTAGGCTAGCCAATATATCCTTTATAATTCGAAAAATCCTACTCGAGAGATCGAATAACAGATTCCTTGTATGCATCTTGAGATCCAAGACTCGAGGCATGTATCAATTTATCTTTTTGAATGAAAAAGGAAACAAGTTGGAAATGTTTGATTTAAGTTTATTTTATAATAGCTTTTTTACTTATCAATATGATACTTTAATAGTTTAGCTTGTGAAAAAAATAGTTATATGTATATGTTTTGATGTAGGTTTTTGTTTTTTTATAAATATCTCGAAGTTCGAGGAGATGATGGAAAATACATATGAATATGTATTTGGGTGAAGAAAAACATAAAATAACATATTTTCCCGATTTAGATGTTTTTTTGGGTTTTAAAGGAGAATAAACATTTTTTATGTGATCTAAGTGGGCTCGGAATCATCATTTCTTTTGGTTCTCTTATTCTAAACAATTATAAAAGCCTTTTTCTCTCAAAAAATGTACAAGCATTGATTTGTATACGTTCTTAGCTTAAAAAGTTTTACGGTGGACAAAATAAACTTTTTTAATTTTTTTCATTTCTTATTTATTGTTGTTAAAATGCGTATCAAAATATTTTTCATTATATTGATTTATAATGAGATGAACCATTATTAAAAAAAAGATGAAAAGAATGTTACGAGTGGAATTGCGATCGGTCAAAATTAAAATGTTTATATTTTTTATATTTTATTTGATATTCGATAAGTTTGTATTTGATTATTATTTTTTGTTGTATTAATATATTCATAGTTTAGATATTTTATTTTGGTTTTAGTTAATGAGCAAACTCGTTTTAACAAACTAAAGACGAACTGAATTGAGCTGATATTTTTCAACTTGTTTAGAAAACAAGCTGAGCTACGCCAACTCGTTTTCTGGCAATTGACGGTGAACTAGGTTGAATTGAACCAACCCGTTTTCACCCTCGATTTAACTATCTTACCACACTATTCAATTTTCATTAGGGATTTCCAATTTGAGTTACTCGAACAACTTGATCTGGCCCGAAGAATCTAACCCATATCAAATACGGGTTACCCAAAACCCCATATTTGGGCCCAAAGTTAAGAACCATTCGGGTTTGGATTTGGTCTAGGTTTTGAACAACCAAAATTAGAAAAACAAATCTAGATCCTTAAAACTAAACCTAACAAAAAAAAATGAATAATCTGAACTATCCGAATTATCCAAATATAACCCGACGCTAATAACTTGAAACTATTCGAATGACCCAAATAATTGATCTAAATACCCTGAATAACTCGAATTACTCAAATAATCCAATAAGAAAAACCCAAACTATTCAACCCCAAATAACCTGAATTATCCAAATAATCCGAAATAATTTGGGTTATTTCAGTTTAACCTCCAAAACCCAAAAAACCCGAACTGAAACCCATAACCTAAACCGAAAACCATTCTTATTCAATTTGACTCCAAATTTTCAAAACTCAAACCCGAACACTACTAGAAAATTCAAGATTAGGGACGGAATTTGGGGACCGACATTTCTGTCCCTAAATTTAGGGACGGATTATACACGGATTAGGGATGGAAAATGAAACCTGTCCCGAATCCGTCCCCAAATTTGGGTACCGAAGAGCCGTCCCTAATCTGTCCCTAATTGCGGACCAATTAGGGACGGATGAGTAAGGCGTCCCTAAATTGGGGACGAAAATTTCTGTCGTCCCTAAATTGGGGACGAAATTTGTTGCCGTCCCTAATTTGGGGACAGACGTTTCTGCCATCCCTATATTTAGGGACGACCAGATCATCCGTCCCCAATTTAGGGACAACATCTTTTTCTGTCCCTAAATTTGGGACGGATTTGGGACCGTCCCCAAATTTAGGACTTTAAAAACCATTTTAGGGACGGATTCGAGACGATTTTTCGGAAAATTAATTTTTTAGTCCCTCATCCGTCCCTAATTCGTGTATAAATAATATATTTAACCCCTCAACCATTAATCCGTTTTTTAATCGTCACGATCCCGATCTATCGTCTAGGCCCCAGTCAATCGTTTCGATCTCGGAATTGGGGACGGATGAGCCGTCCCAATTGGGGACGGGTTAGTCTCAACCGTCCCCAATTGGGGACGGAAACATAAAGCCCGTCCCCAATTGGAGACGGTTGCATCACGCCCGTCTCAAAATACCCTTAAATGACGTAATAAAATCATAGTAGGCTTTATAGTTATATGAAAATGTCAATGCATGTTCCGTTCTGAAGAAGCCTCCGTTATTTCATTTTGTTATTTGCTGTGTTTTTGATTGAATTATCAGAAAGACACTGACGTATCATCATTCATACATCTAGAAGGACAACGGATTAGAACAAACCAGCAAAATATACTCATTAGATCTCTCATGATATCGAAACAAAGAGGTGAATCTAGTTCGTCGGATTCAAAAGGCGCTGGTGAAGATAGACCTAGAAAGAGGTGTTGAGCTGACTTGATTCATTCGCTTGACCAACACATAAATTGTCAGCTCAATAGCCAATCTAAAATTTTCATGCCAGTCTTAGAGTTAACTTTTGAATGCATGTGTATACTTCTAACGGCTACCATTGTTTCCTCTTCTTTTGCTTGTGTTCGCAATAGGTCTGCAAAGAGGGTTCTGGACTTCAGACCTCCAGCCAAAAGAACTACTATCGGAACTCAGCAAGGTAAGCTCCTATAATATCTATGCTCTGCATGCATTTTCTAAAATCTAAGGGGAAATTTAGGGAAGGCGAAATTCCATCCCTAAATTTAGGGACGGCTGCAGCGGCCCGTTCCCAAATTTTAGGGACGAAAAACGGTTCGTCCCCAATTGGGGATTGAATTTTCCGTCCCTAATTAGGGATGGATTGAGGACTGAATTTTCCGTCCCTAATTAGAAACTTTGGGGACTGAATTTTCCGTCCCTAATTGGGAACGGATAGCATTTGGAGACGCGCGATTGGGGACTACCGCTGGTCGTCCCTAATCCGTCCCTAAACCTGTTTAGAGACGGATTTTTCAGTCCCTAAAACCTGATTTTCTTGTAGTGGAAAAATCCCTACCTTAACCCGGATTGGACACCTTAATTTCTATCTAACGCCATTCTTGTTTCTCCAAAACTAAATTATTTAATGAAAAAGAAATCATATCATAAATAAATGAAAGTTAAATCCATATATTTAAAGATTGGATAAACGGAGGCTTCACATTCATTCTTCTCAAGCTTCCACATCATCAAGTTAAGTCTTTTTTGTTTTATCTTTTTTATTCCTACATAATTACAATTTATAAATGATTAATTATTTTATATTTGGATACAACAAATATCATATTAAAACTTTTTATTTATTTATTTATATTTTAAATTTTTACATTTTAAATAAATATTACAAAAATTTAAAATATGATTTTTCAAAATTATATATATATATATATATATATATTACTAAACCATTTGTTTTGTAATGGGTACATGGTGTGTTTCACGAGAAGTTAATATTATTGATAATGATGGTTGAGGATTAAAGCAAAATGCTAAGTATTAGAGAGAATGGATTAATATTATTAAATGTGATTAAGAGTTATGGTTAAGGATTTTGTTTTAAAAATGCTCCTCAATACTAATTACTATATAAAATAATTCAATAAATTTTTTAAGTTGATTAGAAAAAAAACTAAATATTTTTTTATTATTTTATTTTATTAACACTTAATGAATTATTATTACTAATAATTTAAAATTTGTAACATTAAAATGTATAAATCCATTATATAACTTCTATTTTTTGAGAAAAAAAATAATTCATTTTAATTACTAAAAGCTAGTATTAATATGATTAACATTAATTGAAAAACATTTAATTACATATTAATTGAAAATTTCAATAATTTATATGTCGAATCCGTTATTATAAATAAAATAATATTTGAATCTCATTTATTCAGATAATTTCTTATTACAATTTAAATTTATTAGTTTAATTTTAAGTTAATATTAATTTCGGATTCAAAAGTGAATGTGAATTCAAAATATTGACGCCGAGACAATAAAATTTTTTTTTAAAATTTGTTTACTAAGAAACTTTTTTGAAATATATAAAATTTAATATATATATATATATATATATAAGGAAATGGAAATTTTTGTAGTTCATAAATTCTATCATTTGGTGGTTATTATTAACAAACAATATTTTCTCTTTTCTTTTTTAGGTACAAAACATTATAATTGTTAGTTGATTATTAGTAAATATATTAACATTTGATTTTTATTTAAATTTTTATTAGATTATTAGTTAATGTATTATCATGTATTTAATTATTTTAAAGTGAAATATTATTTTAAATTTTATAAAATAACAAAAACCATATAATAATATATCACAATAAACAATTTAATATTTAGTTCATTAAATCACTCTAACCCTTTATAAATTTATTGAAATAATATTTTAAAAAAGTTATACCATTATATAGCTTCTATTTTTGAAAAAAAAGTAATTCATTTTAATTACTAAAAGCTAATATTAATATGATTAACATTAACTCAAAATTTTTATTATATATTAATTGAAAATTTCAATAATTTATATGTCAAATCAATTATTATAAATAAAATAATATTCGAATTTCATTTATTCATATAATTTTTAATTACAATTCAAATTTATTATTGTAATTTTTAGTTAATATTAATTTCGGATTCAAAGTGAATCTGAACTCAAAATACTGACGTCTAATCAATAAAATATTCAAAATTTGTTTACAAAGAAAAATTTTTGAAATATATAAAGCTTTTTTATATAATAATAAGAAAATTTTTGTAGTTCATTAATTTATTATTTGGTGGTTATTATTGTCATTATTATTAATAAACAATTTTTTTCTTTTCTTTTTAGGTACAAGATATTATGACTGCTTGTTGATTATTAATAAATATATTAACATTTTATTTTATTTAAATTTTATTAGATTATTAGTTAATATAGTATCCATATAAATATTATATTTTAATTATTTTAAAAGTAAAATATTATTTTAATTTTTTAAAATAAGAAAAACCATATAATAATATATCACAATAAACAATTTAATATTTTTTCATTAAATCACTCTAATTCTTCATAAATTTATTCAAATAATATTTTAAAAAAGGTATATCATTATATATTTTCATAACCACTGTAATTATATATTTTTTATAATACTTATAAATTATACATATTATATTATAATTAAACTATTTATTAATATCAATTTTAATAATTTTAAAATTCGTTGTTATGTACTGTTAGTATCTAGTTATATTTTAGTTGAGCCCCTTACTTTGTGCGGCTCTTCATTTCATCCCCATGTGTCACGTAGTGCGAACACTTCATCATCGATCAGACGATTCAACGATCTTGCGCCGACGAGGCTCTGATCCCTTACGAGCATCTTCAATCCTTATGATTTCTACATCTTTCTTCTGATTTGGTTGAGCGCTTTTGTTTTCCTTCTTTTTTTTATCGATTTGGTTGGAGACATTGGTGTTTCTGTAGGATTGATTTCAACTGCGGAAACGTGTTTTTATCAACCCGAATTTTAGATCTAGTCATGTTCGGATTAGTTTTTACAGATTTCAACGACGAACAAATACAAAAACAATTTCTAGGTACCTGTAGCGTTGAACGTGCAGTCGTCGGATGTGAGGCTTGATGGTACAAGCCCTCTACGCATATCCACGCCGAGATCGGGATTGCTTTGATGTGGAAATCAGAAGAACGAAAAATGTTTTTTGTTCTTCGGGTTTTTCTTTTCTGACGGCTAGGGTTTCTAGGTTTAGAACTGTCTGTATACGAAACCTCGTATTGCGTTTATTTATAATTATTAACTCTCTAATAATTACAGCTTAAACCCATAACTATTTAATATTACATATTAGGCATAGGACTTTCAATCTCCCACTTGCCTTTACGTAATATTTCAAATAGTCGAAATACATGTATCTCCATACACATATTTGCTTGTACATCTTATGTACTAACCCAAAAGAAAAATCAAATACAATTATATTCTTCGGTGCTAGCGGATGGATATAACTGTATCCCACAATGATTGTCTAACAATCATAAGCAAATACCGAGACACTCGTATGCGTGTGACCTCGTAGGTTCATCACTAAACTGGTAGTCAATTAGTCTTACTAATTAACTAATCGAGGTTGGCGTCTAGCAACACTCCTCAACGACCAGATAGTGTGAAATAACATTCTTACTCTGTAGAACCATGGTAGAAGGATAATATTATTATTTTCCTCCGTCTTTACAGCTCCGGATAATCCTAGGACATGGTCTGACTGTCAAGTCCTAATAGATTATCAACTATGTTTCATGCCTAACATAACTGACTGGTGAATGATCGCAAGAAACTCTTTTCTTCTCTCATTCAAATGCCCTGGCCAAGGTCTTTTCAGTCATTATGTTGCTGACAACATAGAGCTCAAACTCTTTACCTAGAGTTGACGGATTCCATCTTGATCAATCACTAACTGCACAAGCATCTAATCATTCCCAATATCCTTTCAACTTACATCCCAAGGCATAAGGTGTCCAGTATCAAAGAATGATAGATAACTTGTCAGTTACCATGATGATCTCAGGTCTAAGGAAATTATAATATTCCAATCCTTCTAGAGAAATTCCTATTGACAGTTCAATGGTAATGTAACCATTAGGAATTCTCCCTTTGGGTCTGTTCAATGATCACATCTCTATGTGCATCATCCATACATGTGATTTAGTAAAAGAGATCTACTAATTTCTATCAAATAGAAACCATCACATCCATGTTGATCTATCCGGATTACTAACGTCCAATCAGTTATCCTATGATCAAGAACGATTTAGATTAAGTTTTACCAAAACTTGACTCTCTTTATCATGATCTCTATCATGATGACAAGTTTCTAAACTTAATCATGGACTCTATCATACTAGCTATGAAAACATATACACATATTATGACATAAAATTAGCTTTTAAATAGTTACAACAATTGTACTATTCCTAGAACTAATTCCAGCATGTCATGTTCTTCAATCCAATCATCAACTTGTGCTTGTCAAACTCATTTGAACCAAGAGACTTTGTGAGTGGATCTACTGCATTTTCTTTTCCTTCTACCTTCTGGATTTGAACGTCCCCACGCTCAATGATTTCCCTTAACAGATGGTACTTCCACAGAACATGCTTTGATCTTTTATGAGATCTTGGTTCTTTCGCCTGGGCAGTTGCCCCGGTATTATCACATAATAAAGGATTGGTTCCTTTATCGAAGGTACCACACCAAGTTCAGTTATGAACTTTCTCATCCAGATCGCTTTCTTAGCAGCTTCGCAAGCCGCTATGTATTCTGCTTCAGTAACCGAATCAGCTACAGTAGCCTGTTTGGAACTTTTCCAACACACTGCACCCCCATTGAGACAAAAGAATACCCCGATGTCGATCTGCTATCGTCCTTATCGGACATAAAGCTGGCATCCGTGAACCCTTCTAACTCTAAGTTAGAATCTCCATAAACAAGGAATCGGTCTCTAGTCCTTCTCAAGTACTTGAGGATGGTTTTCACCAATTTCCAGTGTTCCTCACCGGGCTCGCTACACTTAGCGCGAAGGCTACATCAGGCCTCGTACATGTCGTGGAATACATGATGGCTCCCACTGCGCTAGCATATGGGATCCTACTCATGCGTTCTCTCTCTTCTTGTGTCTGAGGACAATCCTCTTTGGAGAGAGTAATTCCAGTGCCTATCGGTAGAAAGCCTCTCTTGGAATTTTCCATGTTATACCTCTTCGTGATGGTATCAATGTACTGGGACTGTGATAGTCCAAGCAACCTCCTTGATCTATCTCTATAGATCTTTATTCCCCCGGAATATAGGTTGCTTCTCCCAGATCTTTCATGGAGAACTGTTCGGATAACAAAAACTTCGTCTCTTGCAACGCCGGAATGTCATTCCCCATGAGCAATATGTCATCCACATAAAGCATAAGGAAGACAACCGTGCTCCCACTAAACTTTTTGTACACACAAGGCTCTTCTTCGCATCTAACAAAGTTGAACTCTTCAACTGCCTTGTTAAAGCGAATGTTCCAGGTTCGAGAAGCTTGCTTGAGTCCATAAATGGACCTCTGAAGCTTGCATACCATATGACTTTGAGTTGACAACGTGAAACCCTCAGGTTGAGTCATGAAAACCTCTTCCTGGAGCTCTCCGTTAAGGAAAGTTGTTTTCACATCTATTTGCCAAATCTCATAATCATAGTATGCTATCGCAAACAGAATCTGAATAGATTTGAGCATTGCCACAGGGGAGAATGTTTCTTCATAGTCAATCCCTTCTCGTTGACTATACCCCTTGGCAACTAGACGAGCTTTATAGGTCTCTACCTGCCTATCTGCTCCAATCTTCCTCTTGTAAACCCATTTACAACCGATTGGTCTGGAAACCTGTGAAGAATCAACCAAAGTCCATACTTTGTTGATCTTCATAGATTCCATCTTGGATTCCATGACTTTCCACCATTTCTCAAAATCTGGGCCTTGTATAGCCTCTTGGAAAATCAACGGGTCGTCATCTCTATGACCGACCACGTCCTCTTGCACCAGTAGGTAAAGTCTATCAGGTGCACGTCGAGAACGTGTTGACCTTCTCAAGAAAGCCTGTGTAGTAGGTTAAACCTGCGTTGGGATATTTTGCTAGGCTTGTTCCTGAATAGGTTCCTGAACTTGTTCCTGAACGGGCACTATCACTTCAACATTTGAAGATGATGCGCCAGAGCCTAAGACTGTATCACCCAGCCAAGAACGCTCATTTGACATCTCATGTCCATGAGCTTGTGTTGGTTCGTCGGGTTCTTGAATCTCGTCAAGAACTACTTCCCCGCCAAGAATTCCTTCCTCAAGAAATTCCCTTTCAAGAAAGGTTGTCGTTCTGGCCACAAACACTTTGTGTTCAGACGGGTGGTAGAACCTACACTTGTCAGACCTAGCATCAAGCTTGTCTAGCTGAAGTCTCTTAACGAAGGCCGGACACCCCCAAACCTTGATGTGCCTCAGGTTTGGCTTACGTCCTTTCCATATATCATATGGTGTCTTCGAGACTGCTTTGGTGGGAACTTTGTTTAGCAGATAGACAGCTGTTTCTGAAGCATAGCCCCATAAGTTCATTGGAAGATCAGTGAACCCCGTCATGGATCTCACCATATCTAATAAGGTTCGATTTCTCCGTTCGGATACACCATTATGTTGTGGTGTTCCGGGAGAAGTCCACTGAGACAAAATCTCATTTTGCCTTAGATAATCGACAAATTCATGACTAAGATATTCACCGCCCCGGTCAGATCTCAACACCTTGATACTCTTTCCGGTTTGTTTCTCCATTTCACTGCGGAATCTCTTGAACATTTCAAAAGATTCGGATTTGTGTTTCATCAAGAACACAAATTTATATCTCGACATATCATCAGTAAATGTGATGAATATGTATCAGTCCTAGGAGTTCTATAGCTCTTTCCTCGGTTCCACTAAACGGAGATTTGGTCATCTTACCAGTGAGACAGGACTCACAAGTTGCATAAGATTCATAATCGAAATGGCCTAAAAGACCATCTTTATGCAACTTGTTTATCCTCTTCTCACCGATATGACCAAGTCTACAATGCCAAAAATACGTCTGTCTTTGACGATCATCTACTTTTCTCTTAAGGCCCGAAATATGCATGTTAATTTGTTCTACATTAACATCAGGTAAGATATACAGCCCTTGTTGTAAATAACCATTCACACAAAATTCATCACCATGATAAATAGAGCAAATGTTATTACTAAAAACTGTTCGAAATCCACGTCTATCAAGCATAGAAATAGAAATTATGTTCGGAACAAATTTAAGAACATAATAACAGTCGTCTAACAACAAGGTCTTGCCCGCAGGCATTACAAGGGAAATTGATCATACGGCTAGATCAGCAACACTTGCGCCATTTCCAACCTTCAGACTGAACTCTCCCTTCCTGAACCTCCTACTGATCCTCAGCCCCTGCAACATATTGCAGATGTTAAAACTGCAACCGGTATCCAGTACCCATCTAGACGAATCAATAGTAGTTAAGGAAATCATGAAAACATTTTTCATGAGAATCTTACCTGGCTTCTTGCCCTTCAGAGACGGCAGGTATTCTTTGCAGTTCCTCTTCCAATGCCCCTTCTTCTTACAGAAGAAGCACTCAGCATCAGCTTGGTCAGATTTGCCCCTTTTCGCCTTGGGTTTGGTCACACCACCCTTGGGCCCATGGAGCTTCTTCTTGGGCTTTTTGTTGCCTTTGCCCTTCTTGGAAGAAGAGCCGACCACCATCATGGCACTATGTCCCTTAGACGTCTCAGACACTGACTGACTCTCATAGTCAATCAGCTGGTTCAGCATCTCATGCAGATCCATGTCCATCTTGTTCATGTTAAAGTTAACAATGAACGGAGAGAACGTATTAGGAAATGACTGCAAGATCAGATCTTGAGATAACTCTTTGCCTAGTGTGCACCCCAGCTTCACAAGCTGTTCAATAAGACTGATCATCTTACGAACATGGGGCCCCACCGGAGAGTTAACAGACAATCTTGACTTGAATAGTGCCTTCGACAACTGATATCTTGCCGTTCGGCTCTGCGCACCATACATCTTCTTAAGATGCTCAATGATAGCAGCAGGCTCCATATCCTCATGCTCGCGCTGGAGTTCTGAACTCATTGAGGCTAGGATGATACACTGGGCAGTGTCAAGGCGATCCCTTTGCTCTGACCCTATCGATATAGACGAGTTTTATCCTTCAGCTCATGGTCGGATATCAATTAAGTTTATGTCTCCCGGGTAGTCCAGGCGTTTACAAAAACTAATTGATTCCTCCCACTCGACATCTGATGTCATAGACGTATGAATCGAATTCTCGAACTACATGCCTCCTGGTAGTCAGGTCGTACCATGTAAACGAGAATTTATTCAAAAACGTCTACGGTGAAGGAAAAAACTTAACGATAAACAATTTATCGTTTAATAACTCAATTATTAATACTTTAAAATTAAAATTCATTTAATTTTAATCTTAAATATTTTTTTAATTTTTTTACTAACCCTAACCCTAGCCGTCGCCCCTAAAACCCTATCTCCGATTTACCGCCGACAATCGACAGCCGTCTCCCTCGCCCGACGTTCATGACTCCCTCGATGGGCGCTCGAAGAACGCCTCTCGTCGCCTCCTCTATGCTGCGCCGGTACTGGATACGTCGGCCGGCCCTTCGCCTGCGACGGACGACCCTCGTTCGGCCAGCTAGGGCGTCGGCCGTCGCCCAGGCGCTCCTCTTTTCCGCCTGCGTTCTGTAGCGATGGTTCGTGTGCTCGCGCCGCTTTTCGATCCAATTTTTCACACAAAAAAACCGAAAAACTAATCCTAAACATGCATCCAGACGCTCTGATACCACTGTAGGGTTGATTTCAATTGCGAAAACGTGTTTTTATCAACCCGAATTTTAGATCTAGTCATGTTCGGATTAGTTTTTACAGATTTCAACGACGAACAAATACAGAAACAATTTCTGGGTACCTGTAGCGTTGAACGTGCAGTCGTCGGATGTGAGGCTTGATGGTACAAGCCCTCTCTGCGTATCCACGCCGAGATCGGGATTGCTTTGATGTGGAAATCGGAAGAACGAAAACTGTTTTTCGTTCTTCGGGTTTTTCTTTTCTGACGGCTAGGGTTTCTGGTTTTAGAATTCTCTGTTAACGAAAACTCGTTTTCGTTCTTTAAATAATTATTAAGACTTCTTAATAATTGCAACTAAACCCTCAACTATCCAATATTACATATTAGGCATAGGACTTTCAGTTTCGAGTTGGAGTAATGGTAGTAGTAGTAGTTTTGGATCATGATTCCAGTGGATCCAGATTAGGTCAAGGAATTGCGTTCGAGTTGCTATGCGTTCCTATGTCTTGATGCATGTATTGGAGCTCTGTTTGGAGTTTTCGATGGATCAGATGTTTCATGTTCGCTTGTTGTATAATTTGCCTCGATGTGGTTATTTGTTAGGTTATTATGTCGAAGCTACCTGATTAAACGTGGTCCTTCTTGAGTAGGAGTAGCCATTTACGTTTTCCGATGTTCTTAGTTCCTTTGGTGGGTTGTAATATTCTGATTTTGAGAGTAGTTCCTTTGCAATTATCTTTTCTTATTTCTTATGTTTGTAATTGTATCCTTCGTTATGAATTGGTCTCCAACGTTCAATCTTTTGAAGCCACATACTGCTATTGTAATGAATTTGAATAATTTTATTGACAGGGTAGTCTTCATTCACCATGGCAACCAGAAATGCTTTGAGATTTGTTTCTCATAGGTTTTCTTCTAGTGGAGGAAAAGTTCTCAGTGAAGAGGAAAAAACTGCAGAAAATGTGTACATCAAGGTAAAGAAAACAAGCGAGTTATATTTCCTTTCTTCATGTTCCTCCGATTTTTGTTTTTAATTCTGTTAGGAACTAGGGGAGAATTCGGATTTGTTGATGAGTATATAATTGCCATTGTTGTCTTTTCAGAAGTTTTTGAGACAAATTGTAGAAGTTAAATCTTCCATTGCTTAAATCTGTAGTTTCCACCCGAAACACCTGAGAGAGGAAAATTGAAACAGAGGAAAAAAACAGAGCAGAAGGAAGAAGAAATACTTTCTGCCGATTAAGCTTACGTAGCTCTTCTCTTATTTATCATTATTTATATTAAAAAGAAACAAAGAGTGGTGTCCTATTTTTGCTCTTCCACGTGAAGCATTAATAGGAAATAACAAATGGGCTTTGAACAGATCAAAGCACTTATGACTCAAATAAAAAATAAAACATTATCATGGTTATTTGTTAACAAATCACCCCCTAACCATGACATATCGGCTGGACTTCCATTAATCCCATCTTCCTCCTGAGTTCAATGAATTTTAGTCGACCAAGAGCTTTTGTTAATAGATCTGCAAGCTATTCTCCAGTGTCTACGTGATCAATATCAATATTTCCTTCTTCGATACATCCACGTATAAAGTGATACTTTGTATCAATGTGTTTGCTTCGATTGTGCATCACCGGATTTTTAGAGAGAGCTATTGCCGACTTATTATCAACCAGCATCTTGACTCGTTTCAGCTCTTTTCCCGTTAGCTCTCATATGAGACGACTTAACCAAATAGCTTGACATGCGGCCATAGCTGCCGCAATATACTCGGCTTCACAAGACGAGAGCGCCACAATTTTCTGTTTTTGAGAAGCCCAAGAAATCAAGCTTGTACCGAGAAAGAATGCCATACCTGTGGTGCTCTTTCGATCATCCGTGTCTCCGGCTAAGTCACTATCGCTGTAACCGACCAATTCAAGTGATAGATTCTCATGTTTTTTGTATCGACACCCAAAGAGAGTTGTTCCTTTCACGTACCGTAGGATATGTTTCACAGCTGTCATGTGTTGTGTAGTCGGCCTCTCCATGTATCGGCTGACAATGCCCATGGCATACGCTATGTCTGGCCTGTGTTCACAAGATATCGCAGACTTCCGATGATGCTGCGATACTTTGTGGTGTCGACCGCAACACTGCCATCATCCTTGCTGAGTTTTAATCTATGCTCCATTGGTGTTGAGCTAGGATTGCAGTATGTCATCCCAGCAGACTCGAGAATCTTCTTTGCGTAACCACTCTGACATAGCGTGATATCGTCGTTACCTTGTCGTACCTCAATACCCAAATAGTAGCTCAACAAACCTAGATCGCTCATACTGAAAAGATTTTGCATCTGATCTTTAAATTTGTTGATGTCACCGTTGCTTGAACCTGTGATGATGAGATCATCTACGTACACCCCCACAAGCAAAATCTCGTCTCCTTTAGCCCGTCGATATACAGCATGTTCCAGTGGGCTTTTCTCAAAACCAAGCGATGCCAATGTGTTGTCCAGCTTCATGTTCCAGGCTCGTGGCGCTTGTCGTAACCCATACAACGCCTTATGCAATCGTAAGACTGCATTTTTGTTCTTATCATTGACATACCCAGGTGGTTGTTGAACATAAACCTCCTCTGCCAATTCGCCATTCCAAAAAGCGGACTTTACGTCCATATGATGGATTTGCCACCCATTATGTGCCGCTAGTGCTATTAGAATCCTTACCGTTTCCATGCGCGCCACCGGTGCGTAGATTTCGTCATAGTCTACACCTTGACGTTGGATGTAGCCTTTTGCAACCAACCTTGCTTTATGCTTCACAATATTTCCGTGTGGATCTTTCTTCACCTTAAAGACCCACTTCAGTCCAATAGCACGATGGTTTGAAGGGAGCTCGACATATTCCCAAGTCTTGTTATCATGAATAGACTTCATTTCTTCATCCATGGCCTTTTTCCAAGAGTTATCCGCTAATGCTTCCTCAATGTTCCCAGGCTCCTCGGCAATTAAACACATGTTGTTGTCATCGCCACCTTCTTGGTCACTTTCTAGGCCAGCAATTGTAATGGGTGTCGTTGTATCATAAAGTTCTGACATGGTACGGTATCGAAGCTTTTACCATCTATGTCATGTGTTCCACCTGTTGGCGGTGTTGCCCATTCTGTTGTTCCATCATATGATGTCGTGGATTCCATTGTTGGTGCCTCATGTGTGTCTTCACCAGTGTTTATTGTCTCATCACCTGTAACAAATACATCAGTGTAACTTATGATAAACTTGTTGTTGGTGTATTCATTTGCCGTAGTCCAATCCCATGGCTTCTCTTCCTCGAACACCACATCACGGGTAACATGAAGCTTGCGCGTCATTGGATCATAAACGCGATAAGCCTTTGATCCTTCTTCGTAACCAATCAAAACCATTGGGACAGATCTATCAGAAAGTTTGTCAATACCTGGACCGATTTTCTTTACATGTGATGTGCAACCAAAAGTGCGGAAGTAACTAACATTGGGTTTCCTCCTGAACCATGCCTCGTACGGTGTTTTGCCGTCTAGACTTCGAGTGGGTGCTCGGTTCCGCACATGTACAGCCGTCTTCACTGCTTCTCCCCAAAACATAGATGGCATTTTCATGTTCTTTAACATGCTGCAAGCCATCTCGATGATCGTTTGGTTTCGTCGCTCGACCACACCATTTTGTTGCGGTGAATATGGTGACGTGGTATGCCTTTTAATTCCCATCTCATTACAGTAGTTGTTGAATTCATTTGAATTGAACTCACCACCCCGGTCCGTTCGAAAAGTCTTGAGCTTTGCGTCGATCTCATTTTCAGCAATGGCCTTGATTTTCTTGAAGAACTTGAAAGCCTCATCCTTTGACCTTAGTACTTCCAGCCACATATATCTGCTATGATCATCAATAATTAGCAAGAAATAGCGTGCTCCACCTGGTGTGGCCTGAGTGATTGGCCCGCAAAGGTCACCGTGAATAAGCTCTAGTCGTCGTTCTGTACGATACGTCGTGGCGTGTGGAAATGGGATTCTGTGCTGCTTGCCGAGTGCACATGCATTGCAGAACTGCTCCACGCGATTGATTTTTGGCATACCAAATACCATGTCTTTCGCCGTGAGGTCATGCAATCCACGGAAGTTTAGGTGACCATAGCGTGCATGCCATATCCATGCTACATCATCAATTTTTGTCGTCAAACATATGGGCGAAGTCAAGTTCAGAGTGAGAGCGTATAACTTGTTTCTAGATCGTGGTACACGAGCTAGTAGTAGACGTTCTCGGTCGAAAATGCTTAGAGTGCCGTCTTCTATCACGATCTTGCATCCGTTTTCTTCCATCTGTCCAATGCTGATTATGTTACTGCGTAACTGAGGTATAAAGTACACCTCGGTTAGTATCCGATGGGCATGATTTCTGTCTTCAAATAACACTGAGCCTTTTCCGCGTATGTCTACACATGAACCATCTCCAAATTTGACACTTCCATGTACTGTTTCATCGAGGGAGACAAACCAACTCTTGTCCCCCGTCATGTGGTTATTGGCTCTAGTGTCCAGGTACCAGCCGTCATTGCTATTCTCTTCCGGGAATAGCTTTTCTTCATTGAGAAATACTTTCTCTGTCAAAATGGGACTCGTTTGATTAACTTCATAATGTCTTGCCAGTAGAAGTACTGGTGTGTCATCTTCCACGATCAGATTTGCCGTCTCTTTACGTTGACGACGAGGCTTGGTGTAATGCTTGGAAATGTGCCCGTAGAGGTTGCAGTTGTAACACTTCGTCTTAGACATGTCACGGCTGTACGTGGATGACATAGCTTTCTTGACATCGCGGTTGCCGTTGCGATGCTTATCTCTGGTGTCACCCCAATTTGAATAATTTCCTCCTTGCTCCTTCCTTTTCTGCCTCGCCATCCATTCCTCCTCCGTAAGAAGTAAGCGAGAGCCACCCCCGTGTGTGACATCCTCCTGTTCAAGACGTTCTTCAACCGCCTTGAGTCGTCCAATGAGCTCTTCAATGGACATCTTCTTCAAATCCATCAAGGTTTCGATGGACATTGCTATCTGTTTGAACTCGCGAGGAACAACACGCAAAAATTTCCGCACAACCTTTTCATCTCCTAACTTCTCCCCGAGAATAGATAGTTTACTTACTAGGGCCATGAGACGCATAGCAAAATCGTCGATTGTCTCCCCATCTTTGAACTTCATTGCCTCGAACTCGCTGAGTAGAGTCTGAGCATTCGCTTCTCGTACACGGTCTGCTCCCATTCTCATCATTTTTACCGCATCCCATGCCTCTTTGGCTGAATCTTTCTCAGCCAATGTGCCAAGCATTTCTGGTGGAACTGCACGCAATATCGCAGCTAGAGCTAATCGATCATCTCGGTACTCCACTTTTTCATGCCCTGGTTCAATCGCAGACCAGAGTCCTAGGGCTTGCAGATTCACCCGCATCAACAGTGACCAGTCACCGTAGTTCGAGCGCGTCAACATGGGGTAGACAACCGTGCCGCCCATATCCTTCACCACCCGTTGCACCACGATTTCACGACCAACCTCGTCACTGTTGCCAGACCGGCTGCCTTGCTCGTTCCCAGACATAGTCGTGCCAATGGGTGAGTTCAGATGCTGCGAACTCTCGGCCATGTTGATAATGGGACTCTGATACCAAATGTAGTTTCCACCCGAAACACCTGAGAGAGGAAAACTGAAACAGAGGAAAAAAACAGAGCAGAAGGAAGAAGAAATACTTTCTGCCGATTAAGCTTGCGTAGCTCTTCTCTTATTTATCATTATTTATATTAAAAAGAAACAAAGAGTTGTGTCCTATTTTTGCTCTTCCACGTGAAGCATTAATAGGAAATAACAAATGGGCTTTGAACAGATCAAAGCACTTATGACTCAAATAAAAAATAAAACATTATCATGGTTATTTGTTAACAAAATCATCTGCCTTCAAAATTCACGGCAAATCTGGTTGTTTGTTTATATGTTTTGAGTAGAAATCATCGTACATTCCTTGTAACCCGCTGATCTTGTTAATCGTGGACTGCATTAATCATTGTAATGTGATACAAATTGATCTTCAAATTGGTCATCTCGTCGTCGCAGAAAATGGAGCAGGAGAAGCTCGAGAAGATTGCACGGAAGGTGTGAACTCTCTTATATGTGCCTACTCAAACAAGTAGATCGCTTGGCTAGAAACACTGTGTGACAACAACACTGACTTATTTACCTTTCCTCAGGGACCAAATCCAGGAGAACAATCAGCTGCAGGTGGTGGGGCCTCAGCGGCCGAAGCCAAGGCGAGTGCCGCGGCGTCCGCATCAGAAGGATCAACACCAAAAGTCTCAGATGGCAAGTACGACATCATCTCCGTCAGTGCTTGTTTTGTGGCCTTCATGGGTTCACTCGGATGGTACATGAAATCCGAACTAAAGAAAAAGCAGGAGGCTCAAGACTGAGTTTGGAATTTCGGTTTTCTGAGAAAAGCGTGATCGACGTTAAAAAACCCTGAATAATGGAACACCTGTTTTTGTATTCCGCAAATTTGGTTCTTTCCTAAACACAACTTTCATATTATTCGTTTTCAGAAATTTTAGAGCATAAATGGAAATTCTGAAATGCAAATTTACTAAGATTTATCAAATCATACTACAATAATAACATAATTTTGAAAATTGCAGTATGTCTAAAATATTATGTTTAGTTTTCGTTCAGCCCACTTTTAAACTTTTAATCCTAATTTTGTTACCATTCAAAATTTTATAAATTTTGTTATCCGTTAAAATTTCATCAAACTATCTATTAAATCAGATGAGTCCTTAATATGCATGTTAATTTGAGTTATTTTAATCCGATTTTCCTTATTTTGATATAATTTAGTTTATTTCCTCTCTCTCCTCCAATATTTTATACACTCCGACTATTTTTTCATGATGTTCTAAATTTGGTCTATCTCCACACGAGATACAAAGAAAAATTAATGATATTATAATGTTCTCAGTAAATTCACAATATAGTTAATGAATACAATTGTATCGTTAATTAATACAATAAATTATCACAAAATAACGAATAAAATAATTTATCTAAAACTAAGCTATACAATAAATTCACCAAAAGTTTACAGAAAATCCACCATAAATTAACGGTTACAATGAGTTCATTTCGTCGTTGGAAAAGGTTCAAGGTGATGAAGGATGAGTTGATGGGTCAAGTGAGGCTGAGATAATACGTGTAAATAAAAATCAATGTTGAAGACCTCGGCCTAGATAACCATATAGGCACTAGAATTTGTTAGGTGTGCCAAATTTTTCCAAATCAGGGTTTCTAAGCGGTCTGTCTGCAAAGTGACCCAAACATATGTCATTATAAAAATTATTATTTTTTAATAGATGATTTTTGATATTATTCATTATTTTATTCGATCTTAATTAATATTAATATTTTTCAAAATGAAAATATTAACATGTAGAAACTAATAGTTGATTAACTTATTATTTATATAAATCATATACAATTTTTGTATAACAAGACAAATAAAATCATTTTTGTATATATTAGTGACTAAATGGAGAAATTAATATTGAATTTGAGTTAAATGCAAATATTTTAATAAAAAATATAGGAAGTGAAATTACATAATTAGAAATAAGTATTTGAATTAAAATAGTTGATGTTGATGTTGAAATAAAATTATGAAGAATATAGAATAATGTTTGGAATAAATAGAAAATTTAACGTTGAAGTGAAATTACAAAAAAAATGGAAAAATGTTATTTTATTCGGTTTTGATTTTTTTGTTTGTTGTTTACATTTGATATTTATTAAAATTAAATGTTTAGATTATAAGAATTATTTTATATTCATCTACTATCTAGTGATTTTTTGAATTTTGATAATGATAAAAAGAGAATAGATGGAAGATGGGATTGAAACTTTCAGAACGGTAAAACAGAGGTGTTAACTCCTTAACCGAATCTGAAGTGGTGACATCTTGTAACTATGAAGTTATATACCATTAACATACAATTTTAGCTATAACTTATTTATTAACTTGTGGTTATTTTATTGTATCTATTTACTTATTTCTATATTTAATTTTTTGTTTTCAATGGTGAAATATGCATTCGATTTAGGAACACACGCATGAATATACTGAATGTTAAAAACCGAAAGAATAGAACATATCAAATCATAATAAATTAAATCAAATCAAAATAATTCGAATTAAACGATTAAATTTACAAAATTTGCAAGTGGTGGTAACAAGACTAAGAGCATGTTTTTTAGAAAAATTTAGAGTTTGATTTATATCTAATTCAATTTTTTCATAAAATTTAGAGTTTGATTTAATTTTTGTACAAAATTTAAAAAAAATCACATTATTTTTATAAATTATATTTATTCATCATTTTATTAATTTCACATAAAAATTATTATTATAATCTATATATAGATAAAGATGTTTTTTCTCTTTTCGGGTGAAATCATCTCATCGGAAAGAAAAAAAACCATTTATTTATATATAGATTATATATATATTTAATATATATATATATATTTTTATTTATAAAAATCTCTTTATTTATATATAATATTTGTTTAGTATATATTCATGTATAGTGGATTATATTTTTATATCCATATTTTATTATATTATTTGAAATAACATTAAATAGTTATATATATATATTTATTTATTTAATATATGTTAATATATATATAATCATATACATTGTATAGATATTTGTTCACAGCCAAATTTTGTACCTTAATAATAGATTTCTATATATAATATTATTTATTTACAAAAACAATTATTGTTTCCAAAAAAATAATATTCTAATATATTTTTTCTCTTCTCAAAGTGTCACATCATCTTTCAACTTTTTTATTTTTTAATTTAATTGTTTTATCATAAATTAATCAATTGACCGTTATGTTTCATATTCCAATGAATACACAAAAGAAACATTCATCTTTCACATCATTCTTTAATATTTTTTTAATTTTAATTTTATTATCATTAAATATATTATATAATGAAAAAAACGAAACGTTTTTGAAATAACACTTTAAAAAAATTATAAATAAAACGTCATGTTTAAAAAATTCAATTAAATGACGATAAAAGTTTATCTTAAATATGGTACAAGAATATTCAATATTCCCATGAATATACAAAAAAAAACCTTTCACCTTCAATTTCATTCTTTTATATTTTTCTAATTTTTAATTTTATTATCATTACATATATACATATTGAAGAGAAATAATGAAGATAAAAATGAAACCTTTCTAAAAAAGGAAAAGTGAGAAAATGAAACATCATTTTTTAAAAAAATTAAATGACAATAAAAGTTTGTCTTAAATATATATGAGTACGAGAAGATTGCATTAGATATGCACAATCCTCGCACCCATATTTAAGACAATGCTTGATGCTACTAATGGTTTTCGGATCTCTCTTGCAATCGCTATACTCTTGCTCATCTCTTTCTCTTTTTGTTTGAGATGTATTTTCTCTCTAATTAAAACATTGAGAATATCTTTTTTTTAATCATAAGCATATTAATATTCAAAAGTTCGACACATGAGTTAAGCCTCATTCATTCAATTCGCATCAGTCTGAACTTTTTGGTGATTATCACCACCATGAGGGTCGTTGGAGATAGATCTCATCGTAGGAACACGATGAAAAACTGACGATGAAATGGTGAGGTGGGGTCGAGGATATGTTGAGAACGTTGGTTGCTCAACCGATGGTTGCCCCAACGACGTCTGTCTACCTTTATTTTTCATTATTAACGTTACTAAAACAAGATACTAGTGGTCATAAATTTTTAGTTATTGATGTTATTACTAAACACGACTAGGATATAAAGACATAGGTGACTGTTCATAAATTAATTCCTAGAGAATTTGAAAAATTATCTTTCTCGAACTCTATTTGATAAAATCTACGTTATTATTTTCGTGAAGCTAATTGAATACAATGGAGGAAATAATAACATATTTTCACGAACTGTGTTATTTTCGTAAAGCTAATAGAATACAATGGAGGAAATAATAACATACTTTTGTGAAGCTTCAATATGAGGAAATTATTAATTTCATTGGCATTTTCATTTCTCACAATTATATTTGTCTTATTTGTAACTAATGCATTAATTTAATAAATATTAATATTTTAAATAAAGAGGTTTTTTCTTCTCTTTGTGAAGTCATCTCATATGAGAGAGATAAAATCATTTATTTATATATAAATTTAAAAATATATACATATTTATTTAATATATATATATATTCATATATATTGGATATATATTTTTTTATCCATAAAACCTATTTATTTATATATAAATATTAAAATATATATTTTTTAATATATATTCATATATATTGGATATATATTTTTTCATATCCATATTTTATTATGTTATTTGAAGTAACACCAAATAGTTATACATATACATTTAATATATGTTAATATATATATATATACTAGTTTTATACCCGTGCTACGCGCGTGAGATATTATTTTTAATAAAAATTGACATAAAGATTGAATAAAAGTTATATACATGTGCGTAATATCGTATCAAAATATGTGTTGTAATAATGTTCAATATTTTTACAGATAATTTTTTTATTGAGTATTTATACAATTAAAAAGTAATTAAATTACAAATTATGAAATATTTCTTTGAACACAACGATTATTGTTTTCGTACATATATTGTTTGGTTGACATCTAAAATTAGTATTTTTAGTCCATCAACTCAAGAAACAACGATGTATAATTGTCAATGAATAAATACAGGACACGGTAAATATATGTCAACTTTATTTAAGCTTTGTCATTGACTCCTATTAATTGTCATTGTGAAACATGGTATGATTGGAAATTGTTTGTGTTTAAACCGAAAGGGTAATATAGTATTTGTAGGAATTAAAGATAGTCTCGGAATAAATACTTTGTCACCTTTGTTAGTTCCCGTAAGAATTTTGCGTTCCATTATATTCATTCCTTGTTGCGTAATTTGTAAACGTGTACCATTATATAATCCAAGCGTTTGATCAATATTCCGCAAAAGCATTATAGGGATTCCAATTTTTAGTTGCAGACAATGATTTAAAATTCCAAGGCATTTAATTGTGTTTAAAAATTCAGTATTATATAATTTTGTGTCGTTATTGTTGTCGTTGGAACATAATGTATCCGAACTAAACTATTCTTTAAAATCACTTGGTGTCATATTTAGTAATATATTGTTTATTTCGTATACTATATCATTTGTTGGACATAGTACTCTTTCTTCGAAAAAAGACTGGTCGTGATATTCTTTTTTTGCTAAACCCTCGTATACATGATGTATGATAGATTGAATTAGATTATTGTTTTCTGTTATAATTATATCAAGAGGTATATATATATATATATATATATATACCATTCGTCGTTAGGTTCTGATAATGAGCCATCGCCTAGTTGTAACACCCAATCCGAGAATGTTGTATAACTTCAATGTTGGTATTTGCATTTGTATGTAGGCGCATATTTTTTTGTAAGTTTAAGAATCTATAGATACGAAGAATTTGTGGACGCTGCAACAATATCATGTCTAGTACCTTTCGTGATAACAGCTAATATTTGTCGAAAATCGTCGCCAAATGGTTTTGTACGAAAGCTACTGTTAACAAAATTCATAATATCTTTAAAACATTTATTCAACGCTACAGAATAATGTTTATGTACCATCGCTGCTTCATCTCATGTTATAAGTTTTGTGATTTTTATCAGTTCTGCTAACTCTATCTGTAATTTGATGGAGCATATCGAGTCTTCAGTGATGTCAATGGGAATAGCAAATCTTGAGTGAGCAGTTCATCCACCTTGTAATAACAACGGAGCTATTTCATTTGATGCAACATTTAAAACTATATCTCCCTTCGCGCGAATACATGTTGATAATGTTTTCCATAAGAAAGTTTTAGCAGTTCCTCCATAGCCGTAAACAAAAAAAATTATCGGTAGATCGATAAGTAGAGTCTATTATTGCGGTGAAAATTTGATGTTGTTCATTGGTAAGTTGGTTTTTTAATTCGTTAAATTTTGATTTCATCGTGGTTAGGTTATACGATGTTTCTTCATATATTAGTTTGTTTAGTGTGAGGTTAATGTTGGTATTGTTAGGAAATGGCATTAGAAGAAAATGTTTCAACGATTTGCCATTTTTTTCGCAATATATATTCGATTTGGATAAGTGTCTTTTGCTCTGACTCTAGTGATTAGATGTCATGATCTGCAAAAAAGGACGTTATGAATAATCGAGGTATATGGAAACATGAGTAGTCAATATACAAAATAACATAAAACCTGGAAGGTTCAAAGTTTTTCGTTGTTTGTATATGATATCGTCTGCAAGATCTAACCAAATAGTTGACCAAACATATTTTCGCAAATAAGATGGGGATGTCCAATTACTTACTTCTTGTATAGCATCTATATACTCTTTATCGTCGTCTAAAAGGCATAGTGCACGACAAGTTTCTTTAAAAGTTGTGTAAGTGATATCGTTAATAGTGCGTAAGCAGTTGAACGAAGTTGAACCTTTCATTTGGTTAAGAATAACTTTTAAGTAATAAGCTTCACCTGCTGTAGGAGAAACATGGTGCAATCGACCAAGTGCGTAACCTTTTTGTCTTGGAGTCCATATTTCTTTAGTTTTGTTCCAAACAAATTTAGATGGGAAATTAGTGTACATTAAATCTTTAGTGTCATGATGTGTAGCATTGCATTTGAACCATTCTGTAAACATGCTATGATTGTTATTTTGTTCTGAGATTATATCAGTTAATGCGCCATTTTCTATAAAATTTATATTTTGCTCCTCAAGCAGATGAAACTTAATCGTTCAACAGGTATACTTCGATAGTAGATATCAAATTTATAAATTCGTCAACACGCTTTACAACCTGAAATATATCGACAATTATAATAATTCTTTATTTCATTTATTATCATTTCTTTATTTGTAGCATCTGATGAATATATGTTAGTTGTAATTTTGTATGATCTTTTATTTATGTATTTGATTGCTTTTGTTTGATTACACCATTTAATATTTATATGAGCTTTATATTTTAATAGTAAATAAGCATTATATGGTACAATGTAGTGGTTGTCTAGTTTGATATAATCTTTAATAACAGATCTCTGGTTGTCAGGTCTTTTGTATATCGGATAACCATAGTGATCTATATAAGGATTTTGGTTAAAATTTCTAGGAAATCGTTCTGTATATTTACCGTTTTCCATACATGGAGAAAACTTGTTTGCAATACCACATGCTCCATGTACCATGGTTTCTTGGACTGCATTGTACAAATTTTTAGTTGGAAAACTCGTCTGAAATTTCACCAGATATGATTGAGTCGATATCAGTAGTTATAGGTAATTTGGATTCACGTGCTAAGAATAGTAAAATGTGAGCATGCAGAAGTCCTCGTTTTTTGGAATTCATTTGTGTAGAAGACTGCAAATTAGATAATATATAAAATTTAGTTTAAAATAAACGAATATAGAAATGTGTGATGTGTAACTTTGTAATTGTTTATCTCCTAATACATGGTCCAATACCTCATTTTTTTTAAGATCCTTGATCATGTTTTCGAGTTTTATTTTAAATACATGAGTCAAGATATCAGGGCGATTTTCTAAGGCAATATTTCGTTTTGAAAGAAATCTTTGTATTTCTGGCCATTTTGTGTTACATGTAAAAGTTATAAATAGGTCTAGATATCCTAAACTTCGACATACAACCATTGCATCCATATAGTTTTGTCTCATGTATCGGGATTCCTGTGAACAAAGAAGGTAAAATATCACGATTTTCAATTGTAGAAGCATCATTGTTTCCAGAGTCAATAGCTGAGCGTATATTGTTATAATTTTCACAACGAAGTTTGTTTTGATTTTTTCTATTGTAAGAAATACATTAAGATTCAACCATGCAGAATCCATCAACAACAAATAGATGAAAAACTCTTCAGCAATAGTGTAAAATAGAAAATTTAGAGCGTCATTATTGTAATCGGTAAGCCAAATATTCTCTAATACTTATTCGAAATCGTGATTTTTTAAGAGGACACTGAGGGACGTAGATCTAAATCGATATGATAACCATCTTCGCCGTAGTGAAAAAATAATAGATACTGAAGCGGTAAATAGGCAGGATGGAGTTCAGTAATACATATTAATTCATTAGTATGTTTTTGTAACAAGATATCCCGGGATTCTAATAATTCATCAAAATCACCTACTAACAGCGCAACTACTTCAGCTACTTTAGGTGTCGAGTATGTCTGGCCAATATTTTTCTGTGAAGCTATTAAACGAATTTTCATATTAATTTATTTTTCTGAATTAAACATGTCTTTTTCTTGTTGAAGTATTTTTACATATGGGTTATACGTATCAAGCATTTGTTATAAACCTTTCACAAGACTGGATTTAATTGTAATCTATTCAGATGTTGCACGTTGTGTACTGCTCTAACGTTAAAAAAATAATAAAAACAAAATAAATAGAAAAAACTATAAGATTAGTTAAGGTGTTAAAATAAATATGATCTTATAGAAGTAACTCTATTTTGAAGTTCGTTTATAGTGTCATGTATATAAAGTTGTGCACATTTTGGTGCATCTCCTAATAAAGGTAATAAACCACCTATTCGATGATAATTTGTCCATGTATTTTGAAGATACATGATCCAGATTTTTGGTTCATTGAAGTATCAATCTTTTCGCCCATTGATGTAAATGAAACATCGTGTTATACGCTCTAATGTATTGGTGGAAATGTTTAGCGTTAGGTATTCTTTCGAATATAAGGTTTTGTAGATATTTAGGGGGTTTAGGAATTTTGATAAGGATATTTTTTTGTCTTTCGAACAACATGGTGAGAATTTAAAAGGGATTTTTTTTTGTTTGTTAGTTCTTTCGCCATACCACATAGACGCGTCACGACACGAACAATAATATTTCGGGTCTCCAATGTCATGATACTCTGAAAAAAGGAATTAAAATATAAATTTTAAGAAATATCAATTTTTTTTCTAAATACAGAGAACTTGAAAAAGATTATACTAATAAGTGATGTATTGTGTGTTGTAATCGTAGCATCATTTAAAATAGCTGATATACGTGGACATCACATTTGTATTTGATAAATCTCAGAATTTTGATATTTATACGAATCTTGAAGTCGTGATCTCTGGATTGAAGAATATATATATATATATGTGTGTGTGTATTAAATTGTTATTGTCTATCAATAAAAATAGGAAATAAGATCACAAAGATACTAATAATCAACAATATACACTATATAAAAAACTATTGTTGCATATAATATACATACATATATAGACTCTATTGGCACTCCCATCCAAAAAAGCATAACCATGGACCAAAAAGTTATATTGTCGGATCTAGAGTATGATGACACTTGTTATAAACCACACGAGAATCTGCACAAAACATTGTACCAATGGGATTCAAGCTTTTCGCAGGCAATATACAAACGTAATATACATGAGAAAAACATTAACTTGTCAGATAGATTGGTTTTCGATTGTTTCAATTACATCTTCGTCAGTGTCCGTTTGCTTTACCTTTGTGGATGAAGAATGGGATGATAAGTATTTTATAATATCCTCGACATGTCATTTTCCGAGCAAATAAAACGGTGATGTTGAACCGTGAGACGATTCTACGTGAGGAGGGCCGCAAACTACCACCTGGTAAAAAAGAAAATCATAGTACATATCATATGAAAAATTTATCAAAACCTCGTTAAATATGATTGTAGAAAGATGATATATACCGTAGTAATAGCTGTAATAATTTCTGGATTTGTTGTTACTTTACTTGCACAAAATATGATCAGAGATCCTTTATGGTATGCGCGGAACGATAAAACACGAGCAATAAGCGATTGTGGCGGTGCAGAAAGTTGGAACAAATAAATTCCGATTACACAACATCAAAAATTCCTCAGGATAATCACCACCAGATATACCATACGAATGACATTTAATTTGCATATTCATAAACTCGTCATATGGTATAAATAATAAAAACAACATATTAAAAAGTACATTTAATAAAATTTATGTGATATGATAACCCGTGGAATGTAGCAACGACCGTCAGTGACAAATTTATTTATCAATTAAACAAACTCTTTATCGAAAAGAAGTAATGTCGCACTGTTAGTGTTGTCAACCAATTTGGCGTAAACTCTAAATTTGCATTCAACGACATAAATATATAATAAAATTGATTAAATTAAAGAATACTTTACTCAGAGGAAACATACTTTGGAATTGGATTAGTCGTCACACAGTTGTAAACAACCAAAAGAAATCTATCGTTGCAGGCAGATTTGAATCCTCGTCAATAAAAGGATTAACTTTTTTGCTGCATTGTCGACAACCAAGATAATACCAACCGTCCTTAGTAATTACATCAGTGATAGTCGCAACAATTACAAAAGTCGTTCACTACAAAAAAAAAATATACTATACAATATTAGGCATATTTGTTAAAATATAACTTTTACAAAAATTCCAAGTATTGATGTGATTATAATATGTAAAAGAACAATAGTCTGACCTTCGAAATTCGATACACACTTATGCTCTTAAAAGGAAAACCGTTTCAATGTTCCAATGTGTTTGTCGTAGGAGGTCAAGGAGCAAGGTAACTGATCATCGCTTGAATGTCAAGGACATGTTCTCACAAACTATTGGAAACATGGACCGAAAACATTTAAATACTAATTAACACCTGTGTATATAAATCAAAATAATATAAAAAATTAGTATTATAAAAACATAATGTACATTATCTTTGCTTGAACGCTACGATCGACGACACATTTTGGTTTGTCACGAGTTTACTTGAGTTTGGGTATTTTTTATAATCCGAGATTCTGCAGGACAATGATAAAAAAATTGAGAAGAAGAGAAAGACCTTAAAAGTATAATAACATTAAATAAATGTATAAAAGCTTTGACGTATAACTATCAATACCACTTACCATTCCAAGAATGAGTTTTTAGTAGCTGGCATATAATGACCAACGTGTCTCTCTCATGATTGTATACACAATCATAGAGTTCTTGAGCAATTTTGTCCCATAAAGTGCATTCTAAAAGTTTTCCACTCTCATAGAAAACAATAATAATTAGACAACATAACATAGTTATCATAAAGGTAACATATTTTTAAAATAATTTTAGATGATAAAATATTGATATACCTATCATCGCGTGGAACTACTGTTAAACATTTTGACATTCGACCAATATAGGTTGTATCTTCCAAGCTCCGATTAGATTTGATTTCTTCGATACAATCTACAAAAGAATGACGAAATCACTAAAAACTAATATCAAATGATATAGTTACGTTTGAATCATCACAAAACTAACCAATCAACACTTTTTCATCCATCAACCCCATAGTAATGTCAGAGAAGTTAACACAGTTGAAGTACTTATCATGATTAGGTAGTTCTTCGGAAGATCGTACAATGGTTGTCGAATTGAACACAATTTTATATTGGATGCAGCAGCCTTGTAGTCACCATAGCTACGATAAACATCGAAGTTAACTATTACACAACAGTTACCTTCAAGCAGATATCGTTGATGTTTATTCCAATAAATGGAGCTTATAGACATCTGCATTCTATTACCCTGCAAATGAACCAATATAATCAAATCAGTAAACCATAAATATGTTAAAAAACAAAAACCAAATACAATAGATAACAATCAACAATATACAACACAATATAGCTAAGTTTGATTCTTACCTATTCATCGCAAGCCACCATTTCACGTATAGTTGTCGAATCACGTACAAATTCATACAAAAAGTCCACAAACAAACATTTCTAACTCTAACTTTGTAAGATATTTTTGAATTGGTTGGATAATATCACAAGTAAGAGTATACATGATGAGACAACAAATAAAATTCATACAAAACCAGCACAACAACTTAAAATGCAGGCAACAATTAAAAACGGTTGGTAATACCGCGATAAAGACAACATACAACAAGTCTAAACAATTCATAACAAATTCTCTTTTATATTTTATCATGTGTTTCCATAAAGGAGTAAACTAATACTCACGACAAATACATATTAAGATAATCAAACCAATAAAACCAAGTAGAAATATGCTCCAAAAAAGAAAAACACAAAAAGGCAACAAAAAAAAATCCACATAAAATTGAAACAACAACTTAAAGAATGAAACTGCTCAAAATGAATACTAACACCATTGTAAAAACAACATACATCAGGTCCAAACAACTCACACCAAAGTTTTTTTTTATATTTTGTCATGTATTTTCCTAAAGGAGTAAACTATAACTCATCACACATATATACTAAAACGATAAAGTCAATAAACCAAGCAAAAATATGCTCCAAAAGAATAAAAACACAAAAACAACAAAGTAACTAACTGACATGCGGAAACTCAAGCAATAATATTTCCTAGACCACTCTACCGCAAGTATACAGTTCGTGTAGTACCAGGGTCGAACTCTAGGGACTAATGCAGCCTTTTCTAAGAATATCACTAAACGAAGACGGTGTGAAATAGATAATGGCGTGGTGTAAATGTCTAAAATACTAAACTAAATGATGACATCGATAGAAAGGTTAGGAAGACTTGACGATGAAGAACACTACGGGTTTTGGGATACCGGGAATCACAAGGATGTAACAACTAAAGATCATAACCCTATCGAATTATCTTGATAATGGGAAATTCATGTTCTAAGATAAGGAGTGATTCGGTCGAGCCTAAACCTCCTAACCATAAGTACGTGCAATCCTACCTTCCAGCAGCGATTAACTCGTGACTACGGCAGCGTTACGCACGCAATCCTAATTCCTAAGTCGATTAACCGACCGGTCAGATTCTCATTAATCGAACTTAACCTATAATTCAAAAGTTTCGGATTCATACTTTAACCTTCTAACAAAATACGAATTTCTAAGTTACCGAGCGGGCAACACTAGTATAAGCGTTTGCGATGTTGATTATAGAACCGAATATCAAGACAAATACGATAGATCTAAGCATTAACGCATAACTTGTACATCCATTACAAATCCGATATCCCTAACCCATAGTTGGGAATCTATTCACTCATGGAGTTTACTGTCAATGGAAATAACACAACCCTAAACATGATAAAACTTAGGAAATCCGATGCCTCGATCTTCCCTATTGTGTTACCGATGTATGGATTGATGCTTCTCTCCTTCTCCAGCGTCTCCCGAGCCTTTCCTGATGATTTCCAAGCCTTTCCTTGTCCTAGCCGTCACCCCTCTTGTCTCTGGAACTGATCTCCTCTCTTATTTTGCTCGTTCAAAATCTAAAAAGAGGTTGTTGCGACAAAGGCGGCCCGCTCGGGTACATGTTTTACCCGATCGTGCAGAAGGCAGCCCGGTCGTGTACTTAGTCCAACCCGATCAGGCATCAGCACCCGACCGCGTGGTCTAACAGCCCGAGTCGTGTAAACTCTTGGGGATTTTCAGGACTAATTGCCGCCTGAGCGGGTTCCGTGCTGCCGCTCGAGCGGGCATGATCACCCGATCATGTTGTCTTCGTGTTCGGGTCGTGTAGATTGTTGTAATTAACCCCATAGCTTTTGCCCGAGCGGGTAGACCTTAGTGCCCGAGCGGACACTCTTCATTTCATGCTTTTACTTCATCCGCTCGATGCTCGGGTGTTCCATTAAGTTCCGTGGCTTGAATTTGGCTCCGAGTGAATTGTATCTTCAATAAGTGCAGTTTGATTCAGGAATTTGCCTTTTTACGCTCGTTTAGGCCTTGTCGCCTTAAAACCTAAAAACCAATAAAAAAGGGCGTATATAAATAACAATCGTATCGGAATTTTAACTCGTGCTAAGAAATCTATGCGAAAATGATGTGAATATCTAGCCTAAAAGTGATACACTATACGTGTTATCAAACTCCCCCAGACCTGAACCTTTGTTTGTCCTCAAACAAAACTAAAACCAAGTGTAAGAAGAATCTAATAACGATGGATACTAGCACAAGAATATTCGAAGAGTTAGTCATTATGCAAATCAACGCATCATATGAACATAAGCCTAAGCGTACCGAGCCATGCAATCCTACCAATAGTCTATTTCATAACCCTAGATAACGTCAAGGCGATCTCCATACCTATTCCCCTAAGCTTAAGATATCATTAAACATGTTTTCTCATTCTTATTCTTTTTTTCGATACTTAAATCCACGCTTGGTTCCTAGAACGTCGAAGTCGAAGAGGGATGGCTTTCTACTTAGACCCAGGCTGCCTATGGCACACTCATAAGGTCGTGTGACCTTAGCGGAGTGAAGAGTTGCGTTATTGAAGATCATTATTTTTTCGATAAATTACGCATCACTCTAACCCTTAGGACGTAGAACAGCGCCTCAACCCACCACTTAGACCCGAACCATCGATCTCAATGTAATCATGTCAATGCTAACCCGGAATAGTCAGAAACTTATCCAAGATGACAGCGGAGTATAAGCGTGTGGCATCTAATGACTCATGAACGGTAAAAATATATCAAACAAGCAAGGGATGAACGGTATACACGAAGATATGGATACTTGGTACTGAAACCTAGGAGGTGAATTCAACTATAGATCATGGCTTCAAACACAACTATCGACTAATCGGCTTCCAAAAGACTTATACGCAAACCTAGACTATTCTTCACGATTCGACAAGGTTGCAAAATAATGACTAAAGCTCGAAAATTCGTACTAGATATCCATCTATTATTCCTAATCCTAACCCTAATCCTAATCGCAAATATGTCACTCATAATGAAAAATATCGTATCACTCAAAAGAGTATCCCTCCAGACCTGAACGGAACACAGTCCCGGTGTTCAAGATCTATGAGGGATACCCGCATGCCAAAAAATTCGAGAAAATATATGAAGTAAGAACGAGTACACCTAGCGTGTTTAGCTTTCTGAAAATTGTGTTAAATCCGAATTTGTGATACTCTCTTGCTCTAATGCGGGTGTTATCGTGAGGGACTTGTGATGAGAATCATGCAACACAAAAGATAGAGAAAAGAGTACTACATCAATAAGTCTGAAAGAGCGTACATAAGTGCGAAAACGAAAAAGAAATAAAATAAAAAATGGGTCCATAAAACAAGAAATAGAAAAAGAAAGAAAAGGAAAAAGGAAGAATGGTGGCCTAATCCTCTTCCTCTCCACCGCGGGTGGCCAGAGGGTCTGCTCGCTCCGCGGGTTCCCCTTCCCCAGGTGGGAAGTAAAATGATTGCAGCTCGTACGGGATGTGCGGGCGGTATGGAGTGGCGCCAGTGTGGTAGTCCTGCGGGATCGGCACGTATGGCTCCTGATAGTGCTGCATGCTAAGCTGCTGGAATCTGCGAACGGAATGCGTGAGATAGTACGTGTGCTGAATGGACTGCTCCTGAAACTGCTGCTGCTGCGCATATCTCGCAGCCTCGATGTTGTGCCTCGCCGCCTCGAGGTCGTATCTTTGCTCTTCCATAAAAGACTGATATCTACTCTCCTTCGCGACATACCTGAGAACGTCGGAGACACCTTCCATGGAAGGGAAGTCAGAGCGGTGTTGACGGCACTCTAGGCTGGTACGGGAATAAGTGGCGCATCGGCTCCGCTGCCTAGACATCGAAGGTCCCGGTGCAGCGGCTGGAGCTGGATCTACCTCACCTATTCCAGGGCCAATGTGTCCGATGGCTGGGTCAATCCTGAAACGTATGCCCTCCTCGTCTAGTCCCGACATCTGAATCTCATGTAGGTCGACTTCCAAGTTTCAACCGTGTTCATCCTTGTAGCTTCATATTACTCTGTACCTCTCGATCGATATTGCCCTTCGGTTGCACAAGTTCTGAAGGTTCAGCTCGGGCTCCTCATTAATCTTATCCTTTGTCAGGATACAAAGATTGATCCCGACTCTACGTGCTATCATCGTGACAATCCCACCACACATAATCTTCGTGTTTGTGCTACATTTCTCGGTGGCGATGTCGTGGAAGTGCCGCATAACTAGCGATGCCAAGTCGACGTCTAGTATGTCCCACTCGTCCACAGCGAAGCCTGTGTGTACCATCCGCCTAAGGTATGCTAACTCCGTGTGGTTGACTCCGTCTTGTGCTCCTTTTCCTAGGATAGAGGAGACTAGGAAATACTGGAAATACCTTAGGTCGGGATGGCGTATGTGGCTGGCTTTGGACTTCGTCGAGTAATCACCATACGCTATCTGGGCCCAGAATTGCACTTGACGGCTCCTATTGTGCACGGGCATTTTCGTGAAGTTGCAATGCGGGGCGTCAAGCACGATCGCGAACTGTCGCGTGCTAAGCCGGTAGTTCTATCCCAGCAGACGGAACTCCATAAATGCTCTCTCCCGATCTCCTGACTCGGGGAAGAATGCCGTGTACGATGCAAAAAATTCTGCAGTAAGGTTGCGGTACGTGTACTCCTGTGTGTCCCGCAATCCCGTCCATCCCAACGTGTTGAAGATGGTGTCAATGTGCTCCTCGATGTGGAGGGCACTACTGGCTTCCGAGGATAGGAAGCGAGATGGGAATATCCGCGGCTATAGCTCGGTAAACTTCGACTTCTGACCGGACAAAAAGGTTGTTGTCCGGTAGTTGTATTGCTGATGAGATGTCGTGATTGGCATGTACGGCGTTAGTTCCGTGATGGCATCCGACTTTGCTGGCCATCTGTGTTCTGGATCGTAGGCATCAGATCGTCGTTTCTTTGAGCTTTGGAATAGTTTCGGGGCCATCTGCAAAACAATCGAAGAAGAGAATTCGAATGTAAGTAACAGTTTGCAGACTGCCCGCGCGGATAGAGTATGTAGCCCGCTCAGGCTCAATTTCGTCAAAATACCCCGTAGGTATCGCCCGACTCGGGTGAATTCACTGCCCGATCGGGCTGAACATCATGCTGCCCGACCGGGCGCAAACCCTAACCCGATCGGGCTGGTCGCGGAATCGCGACCTGCTGTTCGATTTCGTGGTTCAATCCACAAATTCCCCCTAAATCTTTTCTAACCAGGCCTAAATCTAGTCCATAGTGGTCCAAATCACAAAATATTTCATGTAAATACTTGGAATTTGAAGGAAATTAAGAGATTTCGAGGTTTTTCGCGAGAGAGGAGGGAGAGGGTATTTCGAGTAACCGAGGGTGGTCGACCGGCGACGATGGAACGGCGGCGGCGTGTGAGCAAACTCCGGCGGATGATGCAACGTGAAGGGTTGCAATTGGGGTAGCACGGTCGGAACGAATTTTTGGTTATATTAATGGCCACTCGGGTTACTCGAAATAAAAATCTGTGCAGGTGATACACGGTGCCCGCTCGGGTCCCCTTAAGCTGCCCGATCGGGCGTAGTTGAATTTTTACCTAGCCCGCTCGGGTGGAGGATGTCTACCGACCGGGCATTGCTGAAAAACCGAAAAATTACGAGGAAAACCATGCAGCAAAAAATTCAATAAGACCACTAAAATTCCTAAATCTCAAGAAAAATTGTCCACGTTTTAAAAGAGTTAAAAAATAGAAATAAAACGAAAATGACGAAAAGGATACGGGGCTCGGGTTGCCTCCCGAGAAGCGCTTGTTTACGGTCTTTAGCCTGACCAAAGCGTGCTACTCATTAGGTGGATGTCCTCGATGTCGTCGTGTGCGTAGCGTCTCGCGTGCAATATGTGCTCGATAAGATGCAACACGCGGATCAGTTGAGTCCCTTTCACGATCGGTAATGTCTTCCCTAAAATTGGTCATGATGCTCTCTAAGTTGGGTGCTAGATCGTGCTGTCCAAAAATTCTGTTCGAGCTGTTCTTAAGTCGGGTTGTGTACTCCATGAAACCGGTTAGGCGTTCGTCGCTTGTTTCCTTCAGCGTCTCCAGAGATGTTTTGTGTGTGAGCCTTTGTGGTGAAGGCTTCATCTTTACCTTGGGTGCTTTATCAATGTCCCAATTGTGTGTTGGACGTTTGGTGTAGCTTCTCGGCATCTCAGGGTCATTTATGTATTGACTTGCACCGCATTTAGCTCGGGTTGTGCGGAAGTTTTGGTCGGGGGATTCCTCCTTCTTTTCGTTGTTAAGCAGCTCGTTTGGTACTTTGTAATTTCCTTCCTCAACTGCTATGAGATTCATATCTAAGCAATCCGTATTCTGAAATCCCTCACAAACTTCCTCGGCTAAATTCTCAAAGATGTCGTCGGGGAACACGAAATCAATAGCGCACGGTTGCTCAAGTGTGTCCATTGACCTGAATTCTACTTCCACTTCGGGTTTCTTCATATGCTCATCAATGTTCGTAGCCTTATCCACTGCCGTGTTAGATTCGCCTCCTTTTTCAATTAACGAGGGATTTGGCTGATCTATCGTCTTACAATCCCTTAGGCAGATTTCGCTGACATGTTCACGAGGATTTATTTCTGAACTTTCCGATAGAACCTCTTGTGGCTGCGATGCCCCTTGTGCAAGTTCTGAAGCTTGCGTGTCCAATTGTCTAAAGAAGTCGTTCATCTGCTCATTGGGGCTTTCTTGTTCCGCTTCCACTCCCATAACCAAGTTGTTTCGATTCTCAAATACTTCAAGGAGGTGGGTGAACATGGCGGCACAATCGGGGGCTGCTTCGGATTGGTTTGGGTGTGGCTGAGGCACATATGACTGATAGCTCTGAGTTTGGGGTTGGTCCATGGCTGAAAGTTCCCAAACGATTGTTGTGCATTCAGCATACCCTCGGTGTTCCTGTACGGGAAGTATGCGTGATCGCTCCATCCGTGATTGTACGTATTCCCGAAAGGCTGATTGTAGCTATCGTAGATCTCTTCTTCATACCCCCAAACATTTTGTTCCCATGATTGCTCTGAGTATTGCGGATGGTATAAGTCAGAGAGCATATGACGAATTTCGGAAAGTTGATATTTCAATTCAGCTATATCGGCACCCGAAGAGGTGAAGTTGTTCATGTTACCTCGCAAAATAAAGAACACCAATTTTGATTAAGCTCCAAGAGGTAAAGAAAAATTTAACTCCATAAGAAAGAAAAACAAGAGCAAAAATACGAAAAACAAAAGAAGACTCCGGAAAGGACTAGATCTTAATCTAGCTAATTCCTAGTCCAGGCTGTAATTAGTCCCCGGCAACGGCGCCAAAAAACTTGATGTGCGGAAACTCAAGCAGTAATATTTCCTAGACCACTCTACCGCAAGTATACGGTTCGTGTAGTACCAGGGTCGAACTCTAGGGACTAATGCAGCCTTTTCTAAGAATATCACTAAACTAAGACGGTGTGAAATAGATAATGGCGTGGTGTAAATGTCTAAAATACTAAACTAAATGATGAAAGCGATAGAAAGGTTAGAAAGACTTGACGATGAAGAACACTACGGGTTTCGGGATACCGGGAATTACAAGGATGTAACAACTAAAGATCATAAACCTATCGAATTATCTTGACAACGGAAAATTCATGCTCTAAGATGAGGAGTGATTCTGCCGAGCCTAAACCTCCTAACTATAATTACGTGCAATCCTACCTTCCAGCAGCGATTAACTCGTGACTACGGCAACGTTACGCACATAATCCTAATTCCTAAGTCGATTAAGCGACCGGTCAGATTCTCATTAATCGAACTTAACCTACAATTCAACAGTTCCGGATTCATACTTTAACCTTCCAACAAAATACGAATTCCTAAGTTACTGAACGGGCAACACTAGTATAAGCGTTTGCGATATTGATTATAGAACCGAATATCAAGACAAATACGATAGATCTAAGCATTAATGCATAACTTGTACATCCATTACAAATCTGATATTTCTAACCCATAGTTGAGAATCTACTCACTCATGGAGTTTACTGTCAATGGAAATAACACAACCCTAAACATGATAAAACTTAGGAAAGTTTAAAAAAACACATGGCAACATATAAAAAAGGTGTCGAATAAAGGAGATGACTCCAGACTAATACATAGACAGCAAGTCACCAAACACACACACACACACACACACACACACACACACACACACACACACACATATATATATACATACATAACCAAAACAATAGCCACAAACCTAACCAAACAAATGTAGACATCACAAACAGACAAACAAATATATACATCCATAAATATTTGAAACCTAACTTACAATCATACAATATAACAGTCGTAAACCCAACCAAAAAATAAAGACACAACAAAAAGACAAAAAAAATTATATACATGCATAGATATATGAAATCTAACTTGAGAAACAGTTAGATCCAGGTGAAATTCCTCGAACCCAATTCACATTTAATGATCGCCATTCTCACCACCAAATCTACTAAATCTGATCAAACGATTCACCATTACCCCAACACGAATGTCATAAAAGAACATTTAGATTTCAAAAGTAATAAATTCTTATTAAGTTTTCACTTACATGGAAAAAGACAGTGTAGTGACTATCTCCTATGCCTCCATAGTGGTTGTTGATAACATAGAGCAAGACAACATTTAGATTTCAAAAGCACTAAAATCTTATTCAATTTTCACTTACATGGACAAAGTAGTGTAGTAATCACCTCCATGCTTCCATAGTGGTTGGTGAAAGCATAGAGCATATACCAATTAGTGGCCTGACCATTCTTGTAGGAGATGTAACTCGAAAGGTCAAGAACATCAATGAGAAAGTCTATCCTACCGAATATGATCTACAAAACAAACCAAAGAATCGACGGAAACAACAAAAAGATAGTCCATCCTATTGAAACAATCAATGGAGCATCACGTAATAAAGCACCAGCGCCTAAAGACAAAACCTATTCCCACAAAAATGATCTATAACAAAGGTTTGAAATGCCAATAGAACACAGAAATGATCCATAACAACAATCAACATACCAAGCAAACAAAGCATTCGAAAGGAATATCACCAATCAAACCCACCGAGAAACCCTAGATCCCCAATTCAACCGAAAACGAACCGTAGTTACACAAACCCAATCAAAAATCAAATCATCATAAGAATCTCAAACGAATATCGTCGACAAAGCAAATAAATAAAGTATTTGAAGGAAACCTATGATTGCACAAAACTAGTCAGAAATCACCATAGCAAACTTAAACATATATCATCGACGAAGCAAACAAAGAAAGATTTCGAAGGAGAAATCCCAAATCAACAAAAAAAATCAATGTTAATGCAAACCCAAACGGAAATAATCAACAAAACAATCCAGAAACGCAAATGAAGGAAGAAATCAATCGAGAAACACAAGGGAATAAAGAAATCAACCAGAAAAATGCAAGGATTCAACCGGAAAATGCAAAGAAACGAAGGAATTGCCAATCACCGACCGAGGAACCCTAAAACACCAAAACCCCTCGATTGTGAAGAATAACCAGGGAAAAACACCTCGAAAAGAGAATAATATTGAACACCTAAGATCATGTCCCGGAGAATAATCCAATGGCTAAAAATGCAACCATGCATGAACAATAATTAAATAACATATGAAGGCCTAGGATTGTCCAGTACAAAAAAAAGAAAAAGAAAAAAAATCCAGCGGTTGATGTAAGGATCCTTACTATTTTTTTAATTCAATTGTTTTAATACTATTATAATATTTTTTTCTCTCTTCTCACGCTGCCGCATCATGTTTCAATTTTTTATTTTTAAAATTCAATTGTTTTATCATAAATTAATCAATTGACCATTATGTTTCATATTCCAATGGAAACACAAACAAACCTTTCATCTTCCACAGCATTCTTTTATTGTTTTCTAATTTTAATTTTATTATCATTAAATATATACATAATGAAAAAACGAAACGTTTTTTGAAATACCACTAAAAAAGAAAAATTATAAATGAAGTGTCATGTTTAAAAAAACTTAAATGACAATTAAAGTTTGCCTTAAATATGGGTACAAGAAGATTTCATATTCCCATGAATACATTAAAAATTTGAACTTTCATGTCATTCTTTTATATTTTTCTAATTTTTAAATTTATTATCATTGAATATATACATAATGAAGAGAAAAATGAAACGTTTTTTTGAAATAACACTAAAAAAAAGTTAGAAAAGAAACATCATGTTTAAAAAAATAAATGGCAATAAAAGTTGTCTTAAATATGTCCAATCGTCGCACGGTTTGTTCCACATTTGTGTTTTTTCATTTTCTTTAGCAGAAAAAGGCAATGCTTGATGTTTCATGCCAATGGTTTTCGCATCTCTCTTGCAATCATATACTCTCGCTCATCTCTTTCTCTTTTTGTTTGAGCTATATTTTCTCCCTAATTAAAACATTGAGAACATTTTTTTTAATCACTAGCATATTGATATTCAAAAGTTCGACACATGAATTAAGCTTCATTCATTCAATTTGCATTAGTCCAAACCTTTTGGTGATTATCACCACCGTGAGGATCGTTGGAGATAGATCTCATCGCAGGAACACGGTGGAAAACCGACGACGAAATGGTGAGGTGGGGTCAAGGATATGTTGAGAATGTTGGTTGCTCCAATGATGGTTGACCAAACGATGTCCCCCTACCTTTATTTTTCATTATAAACTTTACTAAGTTAAGATATGAGTGGTCATAAATTTTTAATTATTGATGTTATTACTAAACACGACTAGGAGATAAAAACATAGATGAGTTTGTTCATAAATTAATTCCTAAAGAATTTGAAAAATTATCTTTCTCGAACTCCATTCGATATTATTATTTTCGTGAAACTAATAGAGTACAATGGAGGAAATAATGACATATTTTCGCGAATTGTGTTACTTTCGTGAAGCTAATAGAATACAATGGAGGAAATAATAACATATTTTCGCGAAGTTTCTATATGAGGAGATCATTTATTTCATTGATATTTTCATTTCTAAAAGTTATAATTGTCTTATCTGTAACGTGTACATTAATTTAGTAAATTAGTATTTTAAAATTATTCATTCCATTAGAATGAGATGAGAAATAAAAATAGACAAAGTCACGGCAAATAAATCTGAAGAGATTTTTCGGGTTCATGTTGGTTAAGATTGAAAAAAAAACTGAATTATATGAGAACTAATAGTTTGTTAATAAATTATGTGTAAAAAAACTGAAAACATATAGCTAAGGTTATAAAAACCATTTCACAAAAAAAAAAACATGCAATCTGTATACAAAATTGTGAGTCCAATATCTAAAAAGTGTATAGTATTTAAGAAAGACAAGTTTAACTTAAATGAAAGAAAAAAACTCTAATATACCATTGGAATAATTTATATTACTCTAAAATGAGAGAATATCAAGGATACCATCATAGAGCTTCTTTATTTAATGTATTTCTTCGAAAACCTAATAAAAAAAAATTGGAGGAAAGACAGATATGCCATGATATTTTGATATTGTGAAAACATACACAATTTGATATTTTCGAAACAAAATATATTTTAAAATTGAGAGTAATGAACGATAGACGATTCCAACAATTTTACAGGGTAATATGGGTGGCAGATCTTAAAAGCAATATAATAATATTGATATAATAAAAGATAAAATTGAAACTGAATTGAAGTTCTTATGTGATTTGTAATATGACGTGATATTCATTGATAAACTTTCTAAATTAATATGACTACAATAAGGTTTAATATTATTACAAATCACATTTAAAATTTTAAAAGTTCTAAAACTTTTTAAAGGATATTTTAATAATTTAGATGTTATTTTAACTCAAAATCACTGAAAATTACAGCATTTAAAAAATTAGAATTTAGGTTCTAGGCTCAATTCGGCTCAGTCGCATTTCACGTTTGCAATTAGGTGACGATTGAATCCAAAAAATAATATAACAGTGACGTTTTTTCATGATACCTAAACCACAATCTCTCTAGAATTCCAGGAAGATATAAAATCCCAATTGTTCTCACTACAAACTAAATGTAAAAAAACTTGTACTTCTCAAAACGTTTGACAATGCAACATAAAAAAAAGACAATATAATGACAGCAAAACCAGAGAGACCTAAGCGCCTTAGTCAAACAGACTGAATCCCATGTCCTGCAACAAACACAAACCACAAAACCCTGGTCAGAAACCTACATGAAGTCTCAATATCTAAAGATCAATTACTTGCTTCAACCGCTGGATTTCTTTTTTTCAAGGAAGGAACTTACATCATCGGATTCTTCCTTCTCTTCCTTCTTCTCCTCTTTCTTCTCCTCAGCTGCAGGAGCAGCAGCGCCACCACCAGCAGCTGGAGCGGCAGCCACTGCCACACCACCACCAGAGGGCACTGAAGCCAGCTTCTCCCGTCCAGCTGCAATCACTTCAGCGATGTCCTTGCCATTGACTTCTTTCAAGAGAAGCTCAATTTCATCCTCACTAGCCTCGGCACCAACTACAACAGAGAAAAAAACAATAAGAAGCTCATAATTAGCTCCTCGCCCGGATGCAAAAACTCCAAAAACATGATAAAAATGCATATATAAAACCATTAAAGATATGGCTCTACAGAATTAAACATTGAGCTCGATCCCCATTTCATATTCTTCCTATCCACATGCTTGTATTGGGACCACGGAATTATAAGAAAACAAATTACAAATGCAAAAATTGTCTACAAGACCACAAAAAGGTATTCGCTTTTGAGCTAAGAGAGGAACAAAATCATCCATCGCAAACTGTATCTAACTCATATATTTAATTGATGTTTACATTATCCTTAATTCGAAAATAAAAATTGTATCAAAAGACCCATATTAATAACTTGCACTATCGAATCCTTCTTTCTCACTCGCAAGGAATCTAGAATAATTTCAATCATATCAGAGTCAGTCGGTTGAGCAAAAAAAAGTTTTAGAGATCAGAATGAAATTTGCAAAAGAAACGAACCTGAACCGAGAATGTTCTTTATGTCTTCAGCTGTGGGCGAGGTTTTGCCACCCAAAACAGCGAGCAGGAACGCAGAGACCACCTTCATTCTCTGACCAATCGAACAGGAGAAAAAACAAATAAGAGGACGAATACGAGAGCGGAACCAACATCCAGAAAGAAAAAAGGTTATGAGACACTTACTCCTGATGTTACTGGATCTCGCAGGAGGCGTTTCGCTCTGGTTCTTAGCTTAGGGTTCTTTTGTTTGCAGGCGGAGGAAGTGAAGATATAATGTATTTATATATATAGCTAGGGTTTTGTAGTGCTCTCTCTATCGAAGGTCGTTCAACTTCGACATTTCCAGTTTTACCCTCGCCACTCGTATATTATTATGGATAAACTTAAGCGGCTTAAGGCCCACGGGCCTACTTTGGCCCAATTAAATAAAGCTTGTTGAGAGTTTTCGGAGTTCTCCTACTTCCAGTCTCTTATAAACTAAAGGGATAAATGCCATAATGAAAAGCCATACAACACTTCAACCACATTGATAAATTTTAAATGTACTAGTTACAAATTAATTCAAATTGATCCACACAAAGTGACATATCAACCACATTGATAAATTTTAAATGTAGGGTTGCTACATCGTATACAGAAGCGTGTTTTACAACCCATATTAAAGATCTAGTCAAGTTCGAAATAGTTTTTGGGGTTTCAACGACAAACGTAATTAGAAATAATTTCGATAATACCTGTTGCGTTGAAACTGATGATTGTCGGCTGTGAGACTTGATAGCGCAAGTCCTCTACGCGTATCCATGCCGAGAACAGATTCTGCATCAACGATTGGTGCGGTTTTGGGGAGAACGAAAAAGTTGTTTTTTCTTGTTCTTCGTTTTTCTCTCTGGTTTGGGATTAGGGTTTCGATTTGTCGTTAATGAATTCGGATAACGAAAACCTGTTTTTCGTTTAATAAATATTATTGAATTTTTTCAATAATTACAATTTAAATCCATGACTATTAAAATATTACATAAAAGGCATTATACTTTCAATCTCCCACTTGCCTTTACGTAATATCTTAAATAGTCGAAGTACATGTATCTCTATACATATATTTACCTATACATCTAATGTACTAACCCCAAAAGAGAACCAAATACAATTATATTCTTCGATGCTAGCGGATGAATATAATTGCATTCCACACCAATTGTCTAACAATGACAGGTAGATACCGAGTCAATCATATGCGTGTGACCTCGTAGGTTTATCACTAAGCCGGTAGCCAATTAGTCTCCACTAATTAACTAATCGAGGTTGGCGTCTAGTAACACTCCTCGACGACCGGATAGCGTGAAGTAACATCCTTACTCATTTGAGTAACAATCTTACCCAAAACGAACCAGGGTGAAGTTGACGTTAGTATTTCCTTCTATCTTTAAAGCTCCGTGTATCCTAAGCATGATCATAACTGTCAGCCTTACGGATCATCAACTATGTCTCCTGTTAATCACAACTGACTGATGAATGAACCTAAAAAACACCTTTCTTCATTCATTCAATGCACTCTGGCCAGAGATTCGTACAATCATTGTGATTACTGACAACATAGAGCTCAAACTCTTACCAAGAGTTGACGGATCCCATCTTGATCAGTCACTAACTACGCAAATATCTAATTATTCTCAATATCTATTCAACTAGTACTCTAAGATACTAGGTGTCTAGAATCAAAGAATAACAAATAAAATGCTAGTTACTATGCTGATCTCAGGTCTAAGGAAAACTAACTATCTAACTATCTGGAGAAATCTTAATGACAGTTCATTGGTTATTTAACCATTAAGCATTTCACCTTTTAGTCAGTTCAATGATCACATCATTATATATATCACCCACATATGTGATTTAGTAAAAGAGATCCACTAATTTCTATCAACATAGAAACTTATCACATATATGTTGTTCTTTTCCGAATCACTATAGTCCGAGTAGTGATCCTACGAACAAGAACAATTCAGATTAAATCATACCAAACTCGACTCTCTTTATTATGATATCTATCATAATGTCAAGTTTTAGATTTAATCTTGGACTCTATCATACATTTATGAAAAACTCATCAAATGAAAATAATGCCATATATTATTAAAAATAAAATTGATGTCTAAAATCTACAACTCGCTACTAGTCTATAAACTAATGCCAGCTCGTCATCTCTCTCAATCCGATCCTTAGCTTATGCTTGTCAAACTCCTTTGACCCAAGCGCCTTTGTGAACGGATCTACTTCATTTTTCTTTCTATCCACTTTTTGGATTTGCACGTCCCCACGCGTTATGATCTCTCGTATCAGGTGATACTTCCGCAGAACATGTTTCAATTTCTGATGAGACCTTGATTCCTTCGCATGGGATATAGCCCCGGTGTTATCACACAATAAAGGAACAACTTCCTTTATCGAAGGTACCACATCAAGTTCATCTGTGAACTTTCTCATCCAAGTTCATCTGGTCCTTAGTCCTTCATAAGTACTTAAGGATGTTCTTAATAACCTTCCAGTGTTCCTCACCAGGATCTGCCTAATATCTACTCATTACACTAGTGCGTAGGCTACGTTACACGTCATGGAGTACATGATGGCTCCCACTGCGCTAGCGTAGAGAAGTCGACTCATGCATTCTCTTTCCTCCGAGGTCTTAGGACAATCCTCCCTAGATAGAGAAATTCCAGTGCCTATCGGTAGATAGCCCTTCTTGGAACTTTTTATGTTGTATCGTCTCACGATACTGTCAATGTACTAGAATTGTGACAATCCAAGAAACCTCTTTGATCAATCCCTATAGATGTTTATTCCTAGAATATAGTTGCTTCTCCTAGATCCTTCATGAAGAACTGATCAAACAACCATGACTTAGTCTTTTGTAACGCGAGAATGTAATTTCCTAAGAGCAATATGTCATCCACATAAAGCACAAGGAAGACAACCACGCTCCCACTAAACTTCTTGTACACACAAGGCTTTTCATCGCATCTAACAAATTTGAACTCTTCAACTGCTTTGTTGAAACGAATGTCCCACCTTCGAGAAGCTTGCTTGAGTCCATAAATGGACCTCTGAAGCTTGCATACCATATGAATTTGAGTTGGTAACGTAAAACCCTAAGGTTGAGCTATAAAAACCTCTTCTTGGAGCTCTCCGTTAAGGAAAGCTGTTTTCACGTCCATTTGCCAAATCTCATAGTCATAGTATGCCGCAATCACAAGCAGAATCCGAATAGATTTGAGCATTGCCACATGGGAGAATGTTTCTTCATAGTCAATCACGTCTCGTTGACTATACCCCTTGGCAACTAGACGAGCTTTATAGGTCTCTACCTGCCCGCCTGCTCCAATCTTTTTCTTGTAAACCCATTTACAACCAATCGGTCTGGAAGTCTCTGAAGGATCAACCAAAGTCCATACTTCGTTGATCTTCATAAATTCCATCTTGGATTCCATGGCTTTCCACCATTTCTAAAAATCTGGGCCTTGTATAGCTTCTTGGAAAGTCAACGAATCGTCATCTCTATGACCGACCACGTCCTCTTGCACCATCAGATTAAGTCTTTCAAGTGCACGTCAAAAACGTGTTGACCTTCTCAAGAAAGCCTGTGTAGCAGGTTCAACCTGCACTGGGATATCTTGTTGGAGTTGTTCTTGAACAGGTTCCTGAACTTGTTCCTGAATTAGCACTGTCACTTCAACAATTGAAGATGAAGCCCCAAAGCGTAACAACATATCTCGCAGACAAGATCACCCATTTGACATCTCATGTCCATGAACTTGTGTTGGTTCGTCGGGTTCTTGAATCTCGTCAAGAACTACTTCTCCATCATGAATTCCTTCCTCAAGGAATTCCCTTTCAAGAAAGGTTGATGTTCTGGCCACAAACACTTTGTGCTCAGACGGGTGGTAGAAATAATATCTCATAGTTTCATTGGGATAACCTATGAACCTACACCTATCAGACCTAGTATCTAGCTTATGCTGAAGTCTCTTAACGAAGGCCGGACAACCCCAAACCTTGATGTGTCTCAGGTTTGGTTTCCATCCCTTCCATATCTCATATGGAGTTTTAGAGATTTCTTTAGTGGGAACCTTGTTTAAGAATGAAGCAGTTGCTTCTAAAGCATAACCCCAAAGGTTTATTAGAAGATCCATGAACCCCATCATGGATCAGACCATATCTAATAAAGTCTGATTTCTCCTTTCGGACACACCATTATGCTGTGGTATTCTAGGAGAAGTCCAGTGAGACAAAATCCCATTTTTCCTTAGATAATCAATAAATTCATGACTTAGATACTCACCACCCTGGTCTGATCTCAATAACTTGATATTATTACCGATTTGTTTCTCCACTTCACTCCGGAATTTCTTAAACATTTCAAAAGATTCAGACTTGTGTTTCATCAAGAACACAAATCCATATATCGACTTATCATCAGTGAACGTGATGAAATATGAATATCCACCTTTGGCTTGAACTCTCAGAGGTCCACATACATCTATATGTATGAGTCCTAGGAGTTCTGTAGCTCTCTCCCCAGCTCCACTAAATGGAGATTTGGTCATCTTACCAGTGAGACAGGATTCACAAGTTGCATAATATTCATAATCAAAATGGCCTAGAAGACCATCTTTATGCAACTTGTTTATCCTCTTCTCACCGATGTGACCAAGTCTACAATGCCAAAGGTACGTCTGTCTTTGACGATCATCTACCTTTCTCTTATGGCCCGAAATATGCATGTTAATTGGTTCTACATTAACATCAAATAAGATATAAATTCGTTGTTGCAAGTAACCATTCACACATAAATCATCACCATGATAAATAGAGCAAAAGTTACTACTGAAAACTGTTCGAAATCCACGTCTATGAAGCAAAGAAATAGAAATAATGTTCGAAAAAAACTTATGAACATAATAACAGTCGTCACAACAAAGTCTTGCCCGTAGGCATAACAAGGAAAATCGATTCTACGGCTAGAGCAGCACCACTTGCGCCATTTCCAACCTTCAGACTGAACTCTCCCTTCCTGAACCTCCTACTGAGCCTCAGTCCATGCAACATATTGCAGACGTTAAAACTGCTATCGGTATGTAATACCCATCTAGATGAATGAATGGTAGTTAAGGATATCATGAAAACATTTTCCATGAGAATCTTACATTGCTTCTTGCAGTTCCTCTTCCAATGTCATTTCTTCTTGTAGAAGAAACATTCAGAAACACTTCACAGTGATGCATTTTTTCTCGTACTTGGTGTATTCACTAAACGCCTCGTCATTCGCTGGATATGGCATTGGAGGACCCAGTTTGTCAATCACATCGATCAGCTTCTCATGTGTCAGCACCAGGCGCAAATTGCGTTGCCATTCTTCGAAATTTTCACCAACCAGCTTGTTCGTCTCGAGTATTGGACATAAGTTGAACTGAGACATTCTCAAGAGATCTGAAAACAAAGGAAAATTTAACAGCAGAGAGTTAAACATCGTAAATATCATAAAGACATGAACTTCATGTAAATGATATTTGTCGCTAATCAACGTTACAATAACATTAGAAATCTTATTTCTCATTAGCGTTATTCTATAACTATATGTTTGAGCCCCTTGGTAGTCAAGACGTTTTTGAAACATATAAAATTTTATCCCTATAAAATTCGTAGTGAATTAAAACGGCTCTATATCACATAGTCACCTGGTAGTCAGGTCGTTCCTTTTGATACAGTTGAGTTCATCCTTTAGCTCATGGTCGGATAACAATTAAGTTCATGTCTCCCGGGTAGTCCTGGCGTTTACCAGAACTAATTGTTCTCTCCCACTAGACATCTAATGCCATAGATGTATGAATCAAATTTTTGAACTACATGCCTCCTGGTAGTTAGGCCGTACCATGTAAACGAGAGTCTATTCATATATCTACGACAAAGGAAAAACCTAACGATAAATAATTTATCATTCTTAGAACTCAATTAATTTTATTATTATTTATTTTTTAAGATTTTCTGCACGAGCGGGCTTGTTACGCGCGCCCGCTCGGGTTGTAGTGCTCGTCCGCTCGGGTCGAGCACGTTCGCCCGCTCGGGCTCGTGAGAAAACATCCGCTCAGGCTGAAACACAACGCCCTGCTCAGGCTAAAAGAATCGCTCGGTCGGGCTGGAGGAATAGTTCGGTTGGGCTGGAGGGACTGCTCAGTCGGGCTAGAGCACGCGGAACCGCTTAGTCGGGCTGGAGGAACCGCCCGCTTGGGCTGGCCGGACTTCCCGCTCGGGCTGGCCGGATTGCCCGCTCGTGCTAGCCGGACGAGCCCGCACGGGCTAGGGTTTCCAAAACCCTAGGCATCGTCGACCTTGTAAACGCCCGCTCGGGCTCCTTCAAACCGCCCGCTCGGGCTCGAAGGAGCGGTTAGGGTTTCTGAAAACCTTGTTCGTGACGTTCGCCCTCACGCCGATGCTCGCGCCCCCTCGCTCTTGACGCCGTTCTAGACCTCCCCACTGACTCTCGCCCGACCGCCTGCTGCAGGAATCCCATCCGACATTGGGCCATTTCGTGCCGCTCGCTCGCGATCGCATTGCCTCCGAAGCGGTCGCGCGAAACGTCACCCCATCCCCACTCGCGTCATGACTAAAAATCTGCGCCACCACCTGCTTGCGGTTGTCCAGGAACGTGCCCGCCGACCCTTCACCTGTGACCGATGTCGAACGCGCGACCGACTAGGGTTTGGACCGTACGCCGTTCTGTTACATTGTTCGTGTGTGTGTGCGATGCGCGCGAGTCTATGCGTTCATTCGTCCGATTTTCACAAAATAAATCCAAAAACTAATCCTGAACAGACGATCAGACGCTCTGATACCATTGTTGGATTGCTACATCGGGTGCAGAAGCGTGTTTCACAATCCAAATAGTCAAGTTCGGAATAGTTTTTTGGTTTTTCAACGACGAACGTAATTAGAAACAATTTCGATAATACTTGTTGCGTTGAAACTGATGATTGTCGGATGTGAGACTTGATAGCGCAAGTCTTCTACGCGTATCCATGCCGAGAACGGATTCTGCAATCAACAACTGGTGCGATTTTGGGAAGAACGAAAAAACTTTTTTTCTCATTCTTCGTTTTTCTCTCTGGTTTGGGATTAGGATTTCGAGTTGTCATTAATGAATTCTGATAACGAAAACCTACTTTTTGTTTAATAAATATTTTTGAAATTTTTCAATAATTACAATTTAAACCCGTGTCTATTAAAATATTACATAAGAGACATTATACTTTCAGTAAAATGCCACATCATATTATTTAGAACTAGACCCGCATGATGTATAGACTTTTGAAAACAAAATGATTTTAATTTTATTTGTATATAGTTATTTGTTTTATTATAACTAAAGCATCATCGATACTTAATGTTATTAGGTTGATTATTGTAATGCATTTCTAAAAATCCTCAAACTTAAATTAAATTAAGATCAATATTAAATTAATACAATGGGCAACTGACATAATTATAAGGATTTGTATAATTATTGTATGTTAATAATGAATTTTGACAACAATAATGTATATTAAATTTAAGTTAAAAAATTATAAATATTTATATAATTATTGTATGATCTTATAAAAGTCACTTTAAAAAACGTAGATCATAAAATAAATGTAAAGAAAAAAAATCAGACAAATAGTTCTTATATTAAGATATTTCATAACACAATTGTATATCATCTATATCTATAACCAACAAAATACTTTTTTAAAAAAAAATCTTTTGAATACTAAATTACTTGTTGTTAAATTTTCTGATCATCTTTAATTTTCTATCTGTATATAAAATTTTGTTGATGTTGAGATGTAAAATGTTAAAATCCGTGAACATTAAATAAATCAGACCATAATTAATAATAGTAACACAAATAAAAATGGTTATATATAATTTGCTAGAAAAATGTGTTATTTTTTCTGAATTTTACTTTTTTTTTCTATTTTTTACGATCAATATAACTTATTTTAAATTCATATCGATCACAAAATATATAGAATTGTAAAATTTTTATTTAAAAGAGCCATGTACATTATTGCAATTTGACATCATTAGAATCAAATAGTTTTTAAACTTATATTTCAATAAAATGTATGGTTATCTCGTCAACCCAACACCTCTCTTCGTACGTCTTTTTCCATCTAAAATCATCAAATAGAATATTTATAATGATTGGTGAAACAAAATTGTAAATGACAAAAAAAACCTTAAAATAACATATCGACCGTCAATTTAAAATGATGACAGATAATCTCAATCATTGGTTGTGTCAAATATTATTATATGCATCAAACGATTGTGTACTAATATCATTCAATTATTTTTAAAATATAAATAAAAAATCAATGAAATTGTATATTTTCAATGACTTTGTTATATTTATTTTTATATATCTGAATACTTTTTAAAAAATAACAACCCAATTATTTAATTATTAGACGCGAATCCATACGTGTAAAAAGAACTTGAGTGATATGAAGCCTATGAAAAAACTAAAAAACCTTGTTGATCCATAAAAACTCCTAAAGAAAGACATTTTAACGACATAACTAAAAAAACTATCATAATAAAACCAATTTACATTTTCTCTCGAGGTTAGGTAATGGCCGTTGTAAACTGTCACTTGTTCAATGTATCACAATATTTCAAACATGCCGACAATTTCTGCAAATCACATAAAATTGAGAGTCCAAGAGCTTTTTTTACAAGAATCAAAAACCAAAAAGCCATCTTGAGAAAAACTTTCATCGTGACTTAATTGTTAAAAATCTTATATTCAACGTAAATATTAAAAGCGGACATTGAAAATGATTTGCCATGGAATTTAACTTGTAATTATATGTATATGGTTCAATTAAGAGTTCACTTTGATGAATCGACATAACAATAGCTAGCAAAGTGAGTGAAGAACAAAACATCTTTAGGCCAATATTCATTGAGTTATTAGCTTGTACTAACCCGCTGAAGAAAGAATGAGAGTGAAGACATCCAAATTTATAGTAGATTAGAATAAAGATGAAAATCAAAAGCATTTAGTTTACAAAAAAAAATCGAAGGTTCAAGGCTTGAAGTAGTGAGTTACGATAGCTCTTTCACTTGCCTTACTTTAGAAATAGTGACTTACGGTAGCTCTTTTCCTTGCCTCACCTGTCACATCTCCTCGCCGATCTCGCCGTTGGTTAGCCACCTTAGCTCGCCCTTGGTTAACCACCATCAACTCGTTGCTTGTATCTCTTCACATAACCGTTGACCTATGTACTAATCTCGTGAAAATCATCGACCTCGCCTTCTCTGCAAATTGATCGACCGAATGGCGAGTCATCAGATTTCAGCAAAACGACATCTTCAAAACTCGAAACCTCGATAATATTCCTCTGAATCGATTCATCAGCCAAAACATCAACAGAAGTAATAGTGGTGGGGGAATGGATTTGTAATAGTGGTATTGGAGTGAAAAGAATTTGAACGTATAGAGTGATGAGAAAGAAAAAATGGTGGGAGAGATCCGAAGACCAATGAATGCAAAGGATACTATAAGCGATAAGTTGGTCTTTCTATTAAAAAAAAATGAGTGTCGACATGACATGTTGAGAAGGCAAGGAATGTCAAAGAGTGGGAGAAAAGTAATAGTTGGAGAGCGAGCATTAAATTGGGAGGTAAATTAATCTCGATGAAACACTTCGTCAGTCTTATAAATTATATATATATATATATATAATGTTTTGGATGTTTTAATAGGCGGAATATCAGAAATACCCTTATAGGACTAAACCGCTTCAAAAATACCCTTCTCTAAAATAATTATTAAATTGAAAAAAAAACTGAAGAAAAGAAAAATTTGCCCTTAATGTTTGAACGTGAAAAAACCCACGTTCGGTAGTTTTTCGACGTGAAAAATGTCAAAACACGAGAAAGCCGAACAGTTTTTCGACGTGAAACCTGTTTAAAAGTTCATAGCAAGAAAGAAATAAGTGACGCCAAACTTGAGAGGGATCGATTTGAAGTTGGCGAGAAGGAAAATGGCTAGAATCAGTAGCAGCAGTGACGAAGAGAGCACGAGTCAATCTTCAATGGCGTCAATAAGTGTAAGTAGATCGATTTCTAGGGTTTTCCAAGCTTTCCAGTCGCAACATGGTGTATTGATTTGAAATGAGTGAGTGTCAGTGAATCGGTTGGGTCGCAAGGGTCGCAGGAGTTGCATGAACATCTTCGACTCAGTGAGTTGATTGAGTCGCAAGGGTCGTAGGAGTTGCATGACCATCTTCGATTCAGTGAGTCGGTTGTCTCAGTGAGTGGGGTGGGTGGCAATGGTCGTTTGAGGGGCGTGGGTCGGTTGAGTCTCAGTTCGGTTGAGT
>CM071863.1:9918410-9929868 GCA_036759665.1 Gynandropsis gynandra
TCATCTCGAATGTGTAACGACCCCATGGAAAGCCTTCACAAAATTCCAAGTCATCAACCATGTCAATGAGATCATGGCTGATAGAGTTTTCTGCTGAAGGCAAGCCATAACTTGCGCCAACAACATCAAAGTTGCCAACCTCTTTCGGTCGTCGGAATTCTTCGCCTTCACAAGCTTTTCACTGACTTATTCGGGGGTCACCTTTCCACGGCCGAAATTCTTCAGCATGAATGTGACACCCATCATGGACTCTCATCCTATGGGATATGGTTTGCATTTCAATCCGGAAATTAGTATGTGCCCCACTATAGAGTACCGGACGGGAATGCCGTTTATGACGAACCATAACTCTGTCTTGTCCCGTATAATCACGAAATGATTTAGTAGGACAGACATTTGAACCTTTGTCAATATGGAGTCACATTGAAAATGGAATAAATGCCTAAATTGTGACTCCTTCTCGAAGTAATGCAACTCATGTTCATCTAAGATTCCTCTCAGCGTCCTTATTGTCTCGTGAGGATAACACTTGGTGGTGATCTTTTGCATTCTTTTCATGTGCTTGAATTCATACATAAACTTCGGCTTTGGCGCCACCTGCCAAATGACCAATTACGAATACATTATACTTCTACCGACTTAAGCGACCCATGCGACTCGTCCGACCCATGCGACTCAACCGATTTTCCAGTCAATTGTAGGAAGAAAACACGATCGAGAAGCACGCCCACTTGCACTTTGTGCATTAAAGCTAGAGCAATCACCCGACCAGAGAATATATACATTATACTTCTACCGACTTAAGCGACCCATGCGACTCGTCCGACCCATGCGACTCAACCGACTTGTGCGACCCTTGCGACTCAGCCGACCCGTGCAACCCATGCGACTCAACCGACCCTCAGACACTCTGCGACACTCAACCGACTCAATAAGACTCCACCGACCCACGCCTCTCAAATGACCATTGTGACCCATCCCACTCACTGAGACAACCGACTCACTGAGTCGAAGATGGTCATGCAACTCCTGCGACCCTTACGACTCAATCGACTCACTGAGTCGAAGATGTTCATGCAACTCCTGCGACCCTTGCGACCCAACCGACTCACTGACACTCACCCATTTCAAATCAATAAACCATTTTGTGACTCGAAAGCTTGCAAAACCCTAGTAATCGATCTACTTACACTTATTGACGCCATTGAAAATTGACTCGTGCTCTCTTCGACACTGTTGTTGCTGATTCTAGCCATTTTCCTTCTCGCCAACTTCAAATCGATCCCTCTAAAGTTCGACATCACTTATTTCTTTCTTGCTATAAACTTTTAAACAGGTTTCACGTCGAAAAACTGTTCAGCTTTCTCGCTTTTGACAGTTTTTCACGTCGAAAAACTGCCGAACGTGGGTTTTTTCACGTTCGAACATTAAGGGCAAATTTGTTTTTTCTTCAGTTTTTTTTCGATTTAATAATTATTTTAGGGAAGAGTATTTTTGAAGCGGTTTAGCCTATAAGGGTATTTCTGATATTCCGCCCTTTTGGCCTCCCAGTTTATCTTTCAATTTATACCATCCGAATACCAATTAATACATATCAAAATTTAATCTCCCAAATACATTTGAACTTCTCCAAATCTTCATAATCCTACACTCAAAATAAAATACACTAAACATTAGTACATTAATACACTAAAGTTTTCATTAAAACATTAAACACAAGACGTAAAGATATCTTAGGTATGTGTATATACAGAGATAATATAACAATTAATTCAATTGATTAAATTAATTCATTTGATAGATACTTATTATAATGTATAACTTAAACTTGATTCAATGCATATTAACTAGGGGTGGGCATTTCGGGTTACTCGGACCGACCCAACCCGAAAAACCCAACCCGTGAGATAAATGGGTTTTGTAGAAAACCCATATGGGTTTAAAATCTAAAACCCAAATGGGTTCGGGTCAGTCTGGGTTGGGTTCGCGAGAACTCGAGGAATCCAAAAAAAACCCTAACCCTTCTATCCTAATTTTTTGTATGTTAAATTTGGAACCCGAATTACCCGTTTAAACCCGAATGACCCGTTTAAAACCCGAATTACCCGTTTAAAACCCAAATTACCCGTTTAAAACTCGAATTACCCTTTTAAACCCGAATTACCCGTACTTAAATAACCCAAATAACCCGAGAATCCAAATAACCCGAGAACCCAAAAGAACCCAAATACAATTCGGGCTTTTTTGGGTTCAATGTTCAAAACCCGAACAACCCAAACCCAACCCGAAACCCGATGAACTCGTCCCGAAAACCAAATGGATTTTTTTGGGTTCAATTTTTAGAACCCGAGGAACTCGAACCCAACCCAAACCCGAGGAACCCGTCCTGAAACCCGAAACACCCACCCCTAATATTAACGCAATATACATACTATCATTCGCAACTAACCTCAACATCAAGAGTCTTGGAAGCAGAGATTATCACAGGCACTCATGTTATGAATAAGGTTCTCATACCATGAATTATTCTATCTCCAAATGAAATTTATCTTCCGTTTACTCTGCATAGGAGACAATTTCTAGTTCGATTATGCTATGCAGTAATGATTAATAAAAGTCAAGGGCAAAGTTTGAAACAAATTGGATTATATATTCCCAAACCTGTATTCAGCCATGGACAGTTATATATGGCACTTTCACGAGTAAATTCATCCAACAAACTTAGAATTTTGGATCTAAATGAACAAGGTACAAGAAAATCGTCCATAACAAATGTTGTTTACAAGTAAATATTTAATGGCCTACTAGACCCACCCGAGAACACTAAAAATAGGTTAGTAATTATTATATTACATTGACATCAACATTCTCGGATATTTCTATCCATGATCGAATCATGTGCATCATTAATGTAAATAATACATTTGCTAGAGGTACTTCATATTGCATTTCAACTACTATACATTCTTTTTTTCATTTATTTTACTTAACCATTATTGATATCATTTAATTACGACATAATTTCATGCACTTTTGTTTTCTTCTAGCTTATTTCATGTTATAAGGGATTGAAAAAACAACAACTTTTTTTTAATAAAAGCTCTAAACATTACTTATTCTGTAAAATTATATATTCTAAATTCATGTGTTATAGAATTTTTAAATATTTGTCCAATAAAACAAATCATTGTGTTGACTAATGACTGCACATTTTTTTTGTTTACATTTATTCCATTATGCTTACCAAATTCAAACACGTATGTCTAAAGGCAAAATGCTCATCAAAGGGGTCGTCCCTTCCAACAATATGTTGTGGATGCATACACTGCCATTGAACAAAAACAGATTCGACGGGCTAGGAACAACTAGAGGAAGCTTAGATCTAATCTTTGTTACAATAGTTTTTATATGTTGTTGAAATGGAGATAAATGCAGTCAAGTTATAGGAAAAGGATTACATTTTCACATTCATTTACGGGAGGGCCACGCTATATGGTTGAAAATTATAACGATGTAATTGCTATTTGTAGATGGTATAGTAACCCAGATCTATGTATGACAATAACTGTGAATCTAAAATGGAAAGATAATTTAAATCATCTTGAGATGTCCGGTGGAGGAGTCGCTAGTTATCGTCCTAACATAGAATATCGAGTGTTCAAGATCAAATTAGATGCTATTTTGGAAGATATTAATGCTAATGTTTTCTTCCCTAAACCTATATTAGGTACAAATTTCATTTTTCTTCTTAATATTTCTATTTCATACATTAATACATAATATACCAACTAACACATCTTTTAAAACTTTTCCCAACAGTTATTTACACTATAGAGTTCCAAAAATGTGACTTACCACATGTTCATATTCTTATATGCTACAACACATGTTCAAGAATCCTTCACCAAAGACATCGATAAGTTATTTCAAGCAGAGTTGCATGATAAAGTCGTCGACCTTAAAGGGCTCAACTTGGTTACACAACATATGGTGCATGGTCCATGTGTTTTATAGAGACCACGGTCGCCCATAACCGTTGTACAAGGTGGTCAAGAAATTACCTACGAGTCGTCCCTCTCAGATTCAAGCAGATCACACTTTCCAATGAACCTTTGTTATATATATCTATATTTTCGTTGGAAGAGATAACTGGGAGGTTGAAGGCTGCATAAGAACGATTTGATTCATTTGAGCCCTTATTGAGGGCATGCGTAAACTTTATCTCAATGAAGAGGAATGAGTTGCACGATGAATGAGCAACAAAAAGGAAAAAGTTTCTTTGGATGCTTTAAGTCGGGGAAACATCTTCGGAAATAACAATGTCGTAAATCCGTATCTAATGGTGGATCTAGTTCTAGCGAAAACCAAGATAGATCAAAAGACGAATATCAAATTTCGGCAAGATGAGTCATTAGACTAGAGAGTGTCTATTCGAGCCCAAAACTGAAAAAGTACATCTGACCCACGAGGACGACTTTAGATGTCAGAAGATTATTAATAAGGGCATTTTGACGGCAAAAGACTCACAACAACTAGTGGCATCTGTCTAAAGATCCTCTAATAGGCTCTATTAGATCTAACTCAATATTGCACGACCAGTGTGCTTGAAAATAAGAAGCCTAGAGGAATCATTAAAATGGCATGCAAGATTCAACCATAATAGTTTTAAAACGCTATGCAAACTCACACAACACAGAATGGTGTGTGGGTTGCCACATATTGGTCAAGTTGCCTCGCGAGAATCAAAGACGATACTCGTTTCAAGAGAAGGCGCAAGAACGTGATGTAGACATTATGGATATCGTCCATGGTGATCTATGTAGTCCCATCACACTGATGACACCAAGCGAAAATTATTATTTCCTACTACTCATAGATGACTTCAATCATTACATGTTGCTCACTTTTCTCGCAAGCAAGGACATAGCTTCAGTGACAATCAAGAGGTTCCCAAGCTGCAATAGAGGTAGAATTAGGACGAAAGCTCAAGGTGCTTCACAATGATCATGGAGATGAATTTGCATTAGTGGAATTTGGAGAATATTGCACCGAGAGGGGAGTCCGGAGATAATTCACATCCCTTACTCACCACAGTAAAATGGATTCGTTGAACGATGCAACCAGAACATAGTTTCCATGGCCCAGTGCATGATGAAGGCAAAAGGTGTTCCAAGAAAGTTCTAAGACGAAATCACTACATTTTTTATCTTCAATCCAAACATGTAGTCTTGATGAAAAGACGCCATACGAGGCTTGACATAGTGCAAAACCAACAGTCTATTTCCTTTGCACATTCGGTTGCATCGCACATGTTAAGGACACACGACCATATTTTAAGAAGCTTGATGCACTTATGGAACACACCTGAAGTGTAGAATTTGTAGAACAAAGATGAGACAGCGGAAGCAAGATAGAAAGACGGATGCGGAGAAAAAAACCCGACACTTCTTGGGTAGACGGATGCGGATACTCAAGCTTAGGCGTTCAAAAGCAACATACGTGAAGCCTCATTAAAACCTTTTCGGGGAAAACCCAATTGGGACAAAAAAACCCGACATATGAAAAAGAGTACAACAACTTATGAGCTTGAGAGACGATCCACTAAGCTTGAATGCGATTCCTTAGGACTGAAGATATCAATGAGATCGATCCGATAATGGAGATCTTTGCAGAATTTTTCACTTGTGGCTTTGGTGAAGACATCGGTCAACTGATCTACGCTTCTTGGGTATATGAATTCAATGACGCCATCTCCGAGCTTCTCTCAAACAAAATGACAGTCAACTTCAATATGTTTTGTTCGTTTGTGGAACACCGAGTTCGATGCAATGTGAATTTCCGTCTGATTGTCGCAATGAAGCACTGTGGCCTGCAAAGGTTCGAGGCCAAGATCTTTGAGGAGACACGAATCCAAATGAGCTCACATGTTGTATTTGCCATAGCTCGTTACTCGGTCTCAGCGCTGGAATGAGAGACGATCGATTGCTTTTTGCTTCTCCATGTGACAAGGTTCCCTCCGACAAAGCTACAAAACCTCGTCGTTGATTTCCGGTCTTTGCGGTCACCGGCTCAATCTGCATCACAATACTCAATTAGACTAGTGTCGTTGTTTTTACTCATTAGTATACCTTTTCCTGGAGCGTTCTTGATGTATCGGAGGATTCGGTCCATCATTTTCCAATGTTGTTCCTTTGGAGCATTCATATGTTGGCTGACCTGATTCACAATATAACACAAGTCCGGTCTTGTTATCGTGAGATATATTAGCTTACCGATAAGGCGCATGTATTGTTCTATATCAAGAAATTGTTCCCCCGCACGCAAGTCTTTGTATTTTTCTTCGATGGGGGTCTTGGTCGGCTTAAATCTGAGTTTATCTGTTTTATTCAAAAGGTCTAAAGCATATTTTTTTCGTTGAGAAAGAAATAAAGTATCATTAGATCTAGTTACTTCAATTCCAAGAAAGTACATAAGTTCACGTAGATCCTTTATATCAAATGTTTCTTTTAGAAAACGTTTAACACTTTCTATTCCTTTATTATCATCACTTGTTATGATGATATCATCAACATAAACTAAGAGAATGATGATACCAGAATTGTTTTGAATGATGAACATGGAATGATCAGCCTCACTCCTCTTAAAACCATACTTTCGAAGAACATCATAGAGCCTCGTGTACCAAGCTCGTGGGGACTATTTAAGTCCATAGAAAGCTCCCTTTAGTTTGCATAAAATTCCTTTTTCGGTTTGGAGGCCCGGGGGAGGTTTCATATAGATCTCTTCCTTTATTTCCCCTTGAAGGAAAGCGTTTTTAACATCCATCTGCCACAAACTCGAATTAAGGTTAATAGCAATAGAAAAGATAATGCGAACAGAATGAAGTTTAGCAACAGAAGCAAAAGTCTCAGTATAATCTTCCCCATATGTCTGATTATACCCTTGCATTACAAGGCGTGCCTTGTAACGTTCTACCTCACCATTACTTTTATATTTGATTTTGTATACCCATTTGCTTCCAATGGGCTTCTTTTCTTTATGAAGAGGGACAAGGTCCCATATTTTATTCTTTTCTAAGGCTATTACCTCCTCAGCCATGGCTTCCTCCCATGTGGCTTCCCTTTGGCTTCTCTATAGGTTTGTGGCTCGATATCCCTATCAATTTTACTAAGAAAAAATTTAGGATCAGTAGAGATAAATGCCAAAGAGATAAAATTTTGAATAGGATGTTTAGTTGCCACGCCATTGAAATAGGGTGTTTGGTTGCCGCACCATTGAATAGGATTGTGAATCCATTCCGAGATTGGTCGCCTTATTCTAGTGCTTCTCCGAGACACTATCTCATTTAGAATCTTTCCTTCAACTTCATCGACGTTATGATCATCATTTTGGTTATGATCATGGCTTTGATCTTCATTTTCATGATTTAAGGCCCTAGTTTTCTCTTTATGATTTTGCTCAGAATACGTGATCTCATAATGGCTTTCTTGTTCTTCGTTTTCTGATATTTCTTGATCATTTTGGTCTTCATGATGTTCAGGTACACTTGGCAGAGGACATTTGCATTGTTAGTTTTTGAAATTGAATTTACTAAGTTTCTAAGGGACAAACCTATATCATTTGGTTCTGAGATTCCTTTAATCTCTTCCCTGCTGATTTTATCATGAAAGCTCTTGTATTCGAGAAACATAACATCTCGAGACACTATTACATGTTGAGATTTTGGATCAAAACACTTGTAGCCTTTTTTATTTACTGAGTATCCGATGAACATGGCTTTAGTGCTCCTTGGTTCCAACTTGTTTCGCTGTGAATTAGGAACAAGAACGAAACACACACAACCGAAAGTTCTAAAATACTCAATATAAGATTTTGTAGAGTTTAATACCTCATAAGGTGATTTGTCCTACCTTTATAGGAATTCTATTCATGATGTGACATGCGGTCATGACTGCATCGGACCAAAACCTTTTAGGAACATCTCGATCGAACATGATAGTTTTCGAGACTTCCATTAGGCGCCTGCTCTTCCTCTCAGCCACTCCGTTTTGTTGTGGAATATAGGGACACGAGGTTTGGTGTGTAATGTCTTGTTCTTCAAGGTCCATGCAAAATTGAGACTAGTATACTCTCCACCATTTTCAGTCCTTAGACATTTTATTTTAGCATCAGATTGAGAACATGCTTATGAAACTTTGCAAACATATCATAAACACAACTCTTAGACGAGAGAGTATAAAGCCATGTAAACTTTGATTTTTCATTGATGAAGGTTACAAAATATTTCTTTTGATCACGAGAAACAAATGGAGTTGTCCAAACATCAGAATGGATTAGTTCAAAATAGTTTTTTATAAACCGACACAGAGTTTGGAAAAACTTGTTTTACGTGCTTTCTTAAGATGCAAGCTTCACATGCTTCATGTTTGTCTTTAAGATCAGGAAAAATGATACTTAGAACTTTTCCATGAGGGTTTCCAAGTCTCGCATGCCATATAGAAACTTTATCAATATTTAAATTTGATAGAAACACAGACTCAGGATCACAATACATGACTCAAGAACATAAAGACCATTGAGGAGCTTTTCTTTACCGATTACTTGTTTGCTTTTAATATCCTGCATTTAGAATGAGTTAGAATCGAAACAAACTTAGCAATTAAGATCCTCTGCATAATTTTGGATAGAAATCAGATAAAAACTTTGGAACAAAGAGAGCCCTTGTATCATGACCGAGAAGCTTAAGTTTCCCTGTTTTAAATTGGAACACTCTCTTCATTTGCAATAGAAATAGAGCCACTATGAGGTTTTATATCTTTAAACAAGTCATGGTTTTTTATCATATGATTTGTAGCTCCAGAATCTATTATAATATGGTCTCAAAAAACAGAGAGAGTAGAGGTAACATTACCTCCCTCTTTATCTACTTTATTTGTTTGAGTTCCTGACTTAATAATTTGGAAAAACTCTTGGAGGTTTGCCTTAGTGACTAACCCGGACTTAGAGGTCATATTAGCATTATCTTGGCCGTCACGACTTTTGTTCTTCAAATAGGGGTCAAGGATCCAACAATGATCCTTTGTATGACCTTTCTTTTTGCAATGCTCACAAGAGAACTGCTTTTTGAAAAGCTTGATAGAAGTGGCTTGTCTAGAGGTGCTTTTAGAGACATTAGCATCCTCGGTCATTTCTTTAAAGAGACGGTTTCCCTCTTCTTCCCTTTTAGTTATCACCAAAGTGATATATGTGATGAATCGATTTTTTGTCACTTATCACTGCATCTACGACCATATTAGAATGTATGGTGATTGTCCTAAAATAGGTCTGATCTGAAGAATATGACCTTGATTGTGCGTTTGATGATGATGAATATTTCAACTTACACAAATATTATCCGAAACCAGTACGTGAAAAATCATATCACCTTTTTGATGAAAAACTACAAAATCACCAATTCAAAAATCATACGAGAAGTCTTTCCATCCATCCATGAATCTAAGGTCGTCTAACTTGACTTCCCATGTCTGGTTAGACACATTCGATTTAAGAGTTGTCGTATTGTTGTTCCTCGTTTTTCCTTCGACATGCTCATCAAAGAACTTACTTAGAATGTCCTGCAACAAAAACAAAAACAAACAGTCATAGTACATTCTTTACAAGTGCAACAGACATACAGAGATACTGATGGAGGAGATTAAAATGTAGTGTTGTTCGAGATAGCTAGGAAGAATCAATTAGAAAAATGTGGATTAAAAAGGAAAAACATGGGAGTCAATCTCAAATGTGAGAGATGATAAGAGTTGGAGAGAGAGATGGAGGGAGATGAGAGTGCGTCGTCGTATTCGAAAATGCAAAGGTTGGAATTGGTAAAGACAAGTGTCTGACATTGAAACAATAGAATAGAAAAACGTGTTGTACAACCTGACCAACTTTGAACACACGTTGTACACAACATGTGGTACAACATGTGTACAAAGGTGTGCATAGGTTGTACACAACGTTTGGTACAACGTATGTGGTTCCACGGACATTGTATAAAACGTGTGTGGTTCAATGTGTGTAGTTCAATATGTGTGGTACAACGTGTGTGGTTCAACGTATGTGGTACAACGTGTATGGTTCAACGTGTGTGGTTCCACGAACGTTGTACAATATGTGTGGTTCAACGTGTGTGGTTCCACGAACATTGTACTACATGTGTGTTTCAACATGTGTGGTTCAACGAGCGGTGTATAACGTGTGTGGTTCCATGAACATTGTACAACGTATGTGGTTCAACGTGTGTGGTACAACGTGTGTGTTTCCATGAATGTTGTACAATGTGTGTGGTTCCACGAATGTTGTACAACATGTATTGTTTCACAACGTTGTACAATGTGTTGTTCAATGTGTTTGGTTTAACGTGTTTGGTTCAACGAATGTTGTACAATGTGTGTGGTTCAATGAACATTGTACAACATCTATGGTATAACAAATTTGTAGAACTTGTGTGGTACAATGTTCGTGCTAAAATCTACCACGAATGTAATACACGTGTGTACAACGTATGTGGTTCAATGTATCGTTTGTACGTTGAATATTTTAAGAAAATTTCTCGATGACATCAGAGAAAGAGAGATGAGAAAGAGTTTTTTTAATTCTGAAGACGGTAAATCTGTAATATTTGTGTACAGTAAGGATATTAAAATTAATATTCTATTTTCATTTGAAAAATTAAAAAATGTATTAAATTAATGTGTCTATGACCATGACACAGGGTTTCAAGGAAAATCACAATCACAAATGAGGAGCCTTAAGCAGAAAATTTACTTAGTCCCTCTCTGTTTTGAAACCCTACCGTCGTTTTCGCTTATTCAAATCGGGTTCTTCTATAAATCAGATTGAGAAGCCGGGTATTTGCGGTAAGCCAATTTTCCCAAGAATGAACTTGATTCTTGCTTATGTAACATCAGAGAATCAGGCATCAAAGAATTGGAGGTCGAAGAGATAGACGATGGGAGAAGTAAAGAGATAGGTTACAACATCCAAACTCATCCGACATGAGCTCTACATTGAGATTCAAGTCTGTGTCAATGTCATGATGTAATTTTCCATATCGTTGCTTTTGATTCCGATCGATTTTGAGGTTAGATTTCCAGTTATCCTTTGTGAATGGAGATTCAATACTGAAATTGTATTTCTGAATGAATGAGTTTGAATAGCCCTAAACGGCTATAAGTACAATAGGTTAAGAATTAAACCTAATTACGGAATGAGAAATTACAATAATACCCTTATGTACAAGAATGTTCTAATACTCTTTATACGCCCCCGCAAGATGAATCAATGTGATTCCTTCCAATCTTGGAACACAAGTCTTGAAAAGGCAACCGCGGAAGTGGCTTGGTGAGGAGATCGGCAAGCTGGTCCTTGGAGTGCACATGAGAAACTCGAAGTGTACCAGCTTCTATTTGACCAC
>CM071863.1:9967333-9985309 GCA_036759665.1 Gynandropsis gynandra
AAATCAACAACGTATGAAGGCATTAAGCACAAATCTATAACCTATCGAACCATTCAATTGAACAAAACTGAAAATCAAGCATTAATAACATAAATCATCCATTACAATGGCATCCCTAACCCATGACAACAAATCTACTCAGAAATCATAGAGAAACAAACAAAAACGAAGTAAGTGTTTGTCTCCCCTATCATCCCGAGCGTTGTGGTTCGGATGAATCCTACAGATGCCCGATGTCTTCAATCCGTGTTCTCTCCTCTTTCTTGTGTGTCTCTCCCCCTCCTTAGGTCTGTGTTTCGTCCCTTTTAATGTCTTGTACGAATCCTAGCCTTAGAAGGTCTCTTTTCTGATTAATTGGCCGTTCAAAAATCAAGGAGTTTGTTGAGAAAAAGGTGGACCCACTCGGGCACAACCACCACCCGCTCGGGTAGACCTCAAGTCCGCTCGTGCACACTTCCAGCCTGGTCGGGCTCCCATGCCCATGCGGGTTCACTACCAGCCTGAGTCGGGCTGATTCTCTGCGTTTTTCTGGTCCAAATTGGTGCCCGATCGGGCACACATACACAGCCTGAGCGGGCACACATGCAATTGCTCTTTCCGCTCCTTTCGCTCGAGGTTTGAGTGTTCCATTTTCTTCCATGGCCGTGCACATGAGGCAACTTGTCATTCAAACATGTTTTCGGGGTGGAATTGCCATAATCATTTGTGTTTTCCTTCATGTCTTCATTTTCTACACAAATCACGAAATAGTAGACAAAAGCCTCAAATAATCGGTAAAGTCCAAGAAATCTAATCTAATCTAAACCTAAGAATGATATAAATACTACGACAGATAACATGTTATCAGGTAGCTTGAATGAATGATTTTAAAAATCTAATTGCATTGGGAGATGAATTGGATTTTGGAACGTAGCCATGATATGAAGTCTCAATTGACTTAGAACCTTGGCCGGTCAGTTAATTGAACTTAGGAATTAGGATAACGATCTTAATACATCTAGTAGGTTAGATTACACAATTGTGAGATTGGTAGTACACATGCAAGATATTGGGTTTAGGCATCGGGAGAGTCATTCCCTACGAAAGAGCTTGAATTCCCCGAATACGTAACAATATCTATAACCATGATCTTGTTAGAACTTTTTTGCATCATCGTGCATCTCTCGAATCCTGTGGTGTTTAGTTCGTTGAGTTTAATTTGATACTTAGTTATGTTATCTTTATTCATATTCCAATCACTTATTTATTTTACACGTCCTATTCATTAGTTTACTAGCTTTAGAGTTGCATCGATTCCTCGTGTTCAACCCTGATACTATACGATATGTTACTTGCGGAAGGCAGCCCGGCCCCGTTTTAAAGCTCAAAATCCTTTATTTGGTCGATATGTTGGATATTTAGAGCCGGAGATGCACTTTTCGAGTTTCTTAAGGTACGAATGTCATTTCTTGTCAATACGCCACTTGCATTGCGTTTGTCTCTCGGATATTCCTTTTACTTCCTATTTCCTATTTGCGTTAGTCTCTCGTGTTGCACCCCTTTTCCGCTTTTTGTTTTTTTTTCACGTGATTAGACGAGTACAACAATGAATTTTATGATGGGCTTTGAAATACCATAACTTTGCGTACGAAGCTTTGAATTACATGATTTTTTTCATCATCTCATTCATCATTTTGAGATAAACGATGCCCTGGGATGCTAAAGGCAGCCTGACCCCTTTTTCAAGCTCAAAATCCTTTATTTAGGTCGATACATTTGATATTTAGAGCCGAGAGATGCACTTTTTGAGTTTCTCAGGATACGAATGTCATTTCTTGTCAATACGCCGCTTGTGTTGTGTTTGTCTCTCGGATATTCCATTTGCTTCATATTTCCTATTTGCGTTTATCTCTCGAGTTCCACTCCTTTTCCGCTTTTTGTTTTTTTTTTCACATGATTAGACGACTACAACAATGAATCGTATGACGGGCTTTGAAATACCATAATTTTACCTACGAATTTCCGAAATACATGATTTTTCATCATCTCATCCATCTTTTCGAGATAAAAGATTCACCGGGCTGCTGAAGGTAGCCTGACCTCGTTTTCGAGCACAAAATCTTTTATTTATGTTGATACATTGGATATTTAGAGCCGAGAGATGCACTTTTCGAGTTTCTTTGGATACGAATGTCATTTCTTCTCAATACGCCGCTTGCCTTGTGTTTGCCTCTCGGATATTCCTTTTGCTTCCTATTTCCTATTTGCGTTTTATCTCTCATTTGCAGCCATTTTCCCCTTTTTGTTTTTGTTTTCACGTGATTAGACGACTTCAACTATGAATCGTATGACGGGCTTTGAAATACAATAACTTTGCCTACGAAGCTCCGAAAAATATGATTTTTTCATCATCTCATTCATCTTTTCGAGATAAATCATGCCCCAGGCTGCTGAAGGCAGCCTGACCCCGTTTTTGAGCTCAAAATCATTTATTTTGGTCGATACGTTGGATATTTAGAGCCGGAAGATACACTTTTCGAGTTTCTTAGGATACGAATGTCATTTCTTGTAATGGTTTTTACGTTTTACCTGATGCAAAGGTTAATTGGATTAACATGCATGTTTCTGGACAAAATAGGAAAAGTATGATCGTTTGAATCAAACTTTCCCTAGCATTGTATTATTAGGGACATTGAATCATGTCTCTAAGGCAAAATGACCAAATCTCCGTTTATGAGAAAATGAGAAAGCCTAACAGAATTTTTAGGATTCGTACATTTTGATGTATGTGTCCGATGAGGGTTTAGACCAGGGGAGGATATTCCTACTTCATTACTTTTATTGATGATGTTTTATGGCACGGGTTTGTGTAACATATGAAACACAAATCCGAGTCTTTTGAAATGTTCAAACGATTCCAACGTGCAGTGGAGAACCAAACAAGAAAGGCCATCAAAGTGATGAAATCGGACTGTGGAAGGGAATACGTGAGACAAAAAATTTCATTGATTGTCTACGGAAAAATGGAATTTTGTCGCAGTAGAATTCTCCTAGAACGCTGTAGGATAATGGGGTTTTGAAAAAAAAAAGAAATTGCACTTTATTGGACATGATGCAATTCATGATGGGGTTCACTGATCATTTGATTAGCTTGTGGGGTTACGCTTTTGAAATGGCTGCCTATTTGCTAACAAAGTTCCCATGAAAGCAGTTTCTAAGACTCCATATAAGATAAGAAAAGGACGTAAGCCGAATACGAAATACTTAACAGTATGGGGATGCCCGGTATTCATCAAGAGATTGTAGTCGTGTAAACTTGAGGCTAAATCTGAAAAACATCATTTTATAGAATATCCCAAAGAAATGATGTGATATTATTTCTATCACCCCTCGGATAACAAAGTGTTTGTGGCTTGAGACATGACCTTTTTAGACACGAAGTTATTTAGTGAAGAAAATCGCGATGATGAAATAATTCGTATTGATATCAAGAATCTAAGGCACTGACAAAGAATCCCAAGCATGAGATGCCCTATAAGCATTCTTTTTCTAGATGTGTTGAAGATGAACAAGAATATTTCGTCTTCAAGCATTCATAGTGAAGAACGCGATGATGAAATAATTCGTATTGATATCAAGAATCTAAGGCACTGACAAAGAATCCCAAGCATGAGATGCCCTATAAGCATTCTTTTTCTAGATGTGTTGAAGATGAACAAGAATATTTCGTCTTCAAGCATTCAAGTGGGAGGATTGGTTATGGAACTCGTCTAGGAATACGCTCAACAACAACATCAAGATGAGATTGTACCTTCAGTACAAAAGCTCCACTCAGAAGGTCTACACGTTCTCGACACGCACTTGATAGGTTGAACCTAAAGGTGCAAGAGAATGATATTGATGATGACCTGTTGACTTTTGAGAAAGCAACGCAAAATTTCAACTTTGAGATGTGGTGGAAGGCCATGAAATCCAAAATAGAGTCGATGAGGATAAACAAGTTTGGACTTTGGTTGATCCTTCACTAAACTCTAGATCAATCGGTTGTAAAGGATTTTATAAGAAGGTGATTGGAGTGGATGGGAAAGTGGAGACTTATAAAGTCTATCTTGTGCTAAGGGGTATAGTCAATGCGAACACATTGACTATGAAGAAACCTTCTCCCCTATGGAATTGCTCAAGTCTATTTGGATTTTACTTGCCATTATGTCCTATCATTACGATGAGATATGGTAGATGGACATGAAAACAACTTTCCTAAATAAAGAGCTCCATGAAGAGGTCTATATGACTCAACCTGTGGGTTTCACGATTCCATGCATGGATGGCATGGTATACAAGCTGCAAAGATCCATTTATGAACTTAAGCAAGCTTCTCGAAGTTGGAACCTTCGATTTAACAAGGTAGTTGAAAATTTCAACTTTGTTAGATGTGAAGAAGAATCTTATGTGTACAAGAGGGCAAGTGGGAGCAAGATTATATTTCTACTATTGTATGTAGACGACATACTGCTCATAAGAAATGACATACCGTCATTGCCGGAAACCAAAAGTTGGTTATCCAAATAGTTCTCCATGAAGGACTTGGAAGAAGCGGCTACATTCTTGGAATAAAGATCTATTGTGATAGATCCGGAAGATTGCTAGGACTCTCTAAATCCATGTACATTGATACAATCATACGATGGTATAACATTGTGAAACCCAAGAAGGCTTATCTTCTGATAGGCACTGGAATTTCTCTCTCTGGGAAGGACTGCCCTAAGACCTAGGTTGAGAGAAAATGCATGAGTAGGATCTCGTACGCTAGCACAGTGGGAGCGATCATGTGTACCATGACGTGTACTGATCATCTAATTTTTTGACACGATTCTCGTATGATTTTAGAGACGTTTATGATGATAGTTGCAAAGTTTATGTGTTAATTTGTATTTGTTTCACTTATTTTCGTGTTTTCGTGGTTTATAGGTTTTAATGCGTATTCGATTCATTTTTAAGCTAAGGAGCATACATGGGACAAAATACGACATCAAGGGTAATGACGGATCAAACGGAACGAGAAATGGACAAGTCATGGCCGAACACACAACTTAGCACAACCGAGCATGTATCAAGGGACACAGCCCGGTCGAGTATGATCAAGTGCACGATCGAAATCTCACCCATGATCAAGTACCCGACCGGGCACGGTCGGGATCTTATGGCATTTTATGCCCTAGAGATGTGCACGACCCGAGCATGCCAAGTGCACGGTCGGACACTCTCTTGGTGAGGTAGCACGGTCGGCTCTCCTATGGTGCACGGTCGGGCATTTCATGCAAATTTCATCCCCGAGACTAGTGCACGGGTTGGGCATGTCGGTTGCACGGTCGGGCACCCTCCTTTGAAGGTAGCACGGTCGCGCGTTCCATCCAGCACATTCGGTCATAATAGGAAAGCGTTCAGTCTATATTCACGGTCGGCCATGACTTTGTAAAACGGCCTACCGGCGAATTTAAGGGGAATTAGTCGGCTAAGGCTTGGATTTGAAATTATAAAATGTCAAGGGCAGAAGACAATCGTCCATCATCCATAATACATTCTTCACCATTCACGACAACCATTCATCCATCGAGCCCTCTTGACGGGAGTCACGCAAGTAGTCGAGAATTGATTCGGGATTACACTCGTTTGATATTTCTTTGCTCGTTACTCTACTTATTTCGTTTATGCTGTTTAGACTCATTATCGAGTAGTAGATTTGTTCTAGGAGAAGGGATTAGCCCATGACTATCCTGGAACCCTCTATGACTTGTTTATGAATGCATTTCCATGTTTTGTTTATCTATTCTTTGTTTGAGCGCTTAATGACTTATGTTTACAAATTGCTACGTATATGCATATGTTAGGGATTAGGAGAAGGACCGAAAGGATAATTCTAGTCCTAGAAGATTAGGCTTAGAACAACGGAGACTAGATCATGAAAGTAGGGTGGTAATGATTGAGGGTTAAATCAGGTTAATCATTAATCGTAATGGGGTTTAGTTGGGTGTCAGCCACGAAAGTAGGGAATGAATCAATCGAACCACACTCCTATGCCTTGAGAGAGGGTAGGTTCTACATTAGGATCGTCTGCCTTAGATATCTTGATAGGAAATGCATGATCAGATAGATCGAAGATAGGTTTCGAAAGCTATGCAGTGAAACCGGATCGTAGAACATTTGTCTCTTTGTTAGGAACTTTTTCGTCCACTGCATCATTATATTTGCATCTCACCATCCTTATTTCATCGCAGCAAGCATTGATTCTTGTTTGATTCTTAGATCGTGTTGCATTAGTCCTTTTGGGATTGATACCTAAATTACTACACACGTGTCGTGCACTTGTGGATAGTTTTAGGTTAACTTGTTTAACTTGTGCATCATGTACCTCCCATAATATGCCCTTCGCGCTAAGTGTAGTGAGTCAGTATCGGGTGGACCCCGATGAAAAACATTGGAAGTTGGTGAAACCCATCCTTAAGTACTTAAGAAGGACTATGGACCAATTCCTCATTTATTGAGATTATAGTTTAAAACTAGAAGGGTTCATCAATGCTAGTTTCGCATCGAACAATGATGACACTAAATCCACATAAGGTTATGTGTTTTGTCTAAATGGTGGAATGGTCAGTTGGAAATGTTCCAAGCAGGCTACGATAGCTGACTCGGTCACAAAAGCGGAATACATCGCTGCTTGTGAAACATCGAAGGATGTGATCTAAATGTGGAAGTTCATTAGTGAATTCGGTGTGGTCGCTTCAACAAAGGAACCCATTCTACTATTATGCGATAATACGAGAATGATAACTCAAGCGAAGATCTCATCAAAGATCGAAGCATGTTTTGTGGAAGTACCATTTCATTCAGGAGATCATTGAGCATGGAGACATTTGGATTTTGAAGGTGGATGGAAAGGAAAACGTAGTTGATCCACTCACAAAGGCGCTCGAGTCAAAGGAGTTTGATTAGCAAAAATTGAGAATAGGATTAAGAGCTATGACATATTGGAATTATTTCTAAAATAGGTCAAAAGGGTTATGTTATTGAGAATTAGCGTACGTTTACATTATGTATAGACATCCATTTTAATAATATGAAATTTTTTATCATTTTTTATATGTAAGTTTATATGATATATTTATAAATGGATTGGATATAAGATATGTGATTGTCTATGGTCTATAATGATCATAATGACAAACAACAACGCATTTTATAGTATATAGATCAAAAGGTGTTCTTAATTGTAGGATAAGAAATAGGACATTGGTTATCTGCTAGATCAAGATACATGTGACTGTTTCTACTGGATAGGAATTAGTATATCGCTTTTACTAAGTCATATATATGGATTATGCACATAGATATGTGATAATTAAACAGACCTAGCTGGAGATTTTATAATGGTTAATTTACCATTGATCTATCAATTGGAGTTCTTGGAAAGGATCTGAATGTCAGATTTTTCATTCACATGTGGTCAACAGTGTAATTGACAAATTATTTGTCATTCTTTGATTCTATACACCTTTGTGCTTAAAAGCACTTGTTGAAAGGCTATAGGGAATCACCATTTGCCTGTGAAATTGATTCTTAACCAGTATGGGATCCGTTAACTCTGAGTGAGACTTAGAGCTCTATGTTATTATAGATCATAGCGTCTGAAAAAGTCTTTCCCCAAAGCAGATAATGATAAAAAGAAAAAACAACTTTTCTCAAGTTCATTCAATAATCAATTACGACAAACATGAAACATATTTGGTAATCTTTTAGGATTTTACGGTCAAACCATGCTCCAGGATTATCCGAAGCTGAAATGAAGGAAAACAAATTCTAAATTCCCTTTAATAGAATTTCAGTGGAATAAATGATGTTTATTCACGTTATCTTATCGTTGAGAAGTGTTGCTAGATGCCAACCTCGATTAGGCGATTAGCAAGACTTATAAAGTATCGACTTCGTATTGAACCCATGAGGTCACACAGTTATGAGTGTCTCAGTATTCACTGGTGATTGTTGGATAATCAACGTGGAAATTAATTGTGTTTTCCACTGGCATTGAAAACACAATTGATTAATTGAATCATTCAATTAAGAATGGACATGTCTATTGGTATTGCATATATGATATAAGTTTCCAGTACTTAAACAAAGTTTCCAGTAATTATACAAAGTATTATTACAAAAAAATTATGTTAGAGACAAACGACACAAAGAAAAGGTTTCTCTCGATTCTCGCCACATCAATCGTTGAACAGTGGACACGATCTCGATGTGGACTACTTATGGAAGCTCTACATTATCAGCACTTCATCCTACACTATCTAATTACTAGTAATTTGAACCATTGGTAGCTTCGTTTTTATGAAAAACATCAACCCCAAAACTGAAATCTCTAAAACAAACTATACCTATGTTAAGTTAGTAAGAAAATGCTTTTGCAGCCAATTGTACAACCTTTCACTTATCTCTCTCCATCTATGTCTTTCGGCGTTCTTCCTCCATTTTCTCTGACGTAGTTCCTCCATTTTTTTCTGGCATTTTACGTTGACCCGTCTCGGTACCCTATAAAGGCAATTGGTATAAAAACAACAATTCTATGGTAAAGTCAATGCCCAAATATTTTTAAACATAAATGGGATCACCAGACCTAAAATAGGCAGCAGTAATGTTCAAAGCGGCGTAATTTAGATTTGGAAACCAACGGGGGGTGAGCATAGCCTAACCCAGGATGAGGTTTCCAGGAAGATAAATCAAAAGTACACGACGAACATGAATTATTGTATGACGACGAATGCAAGTGAAAATCCAAAATCGCGTCTAGGGCTAGTGTTTAACCATAGAGCTGGAATGGTTAGAGCTAAAATGGAGGACAAGCGGGAGATGTGACAGTGAAAGGACAGAGAAAACAAGAGATGAAGAGGGAGGTAAGATAGCTAGAATCAGCACACTTAGAGAAAGAACCGTGCCAACAAATTTCAACGAGATTTTGCTGTAAGGCGTCTTAGGGTATGGTTATTAACAAAGATGATGCTCTACATAAAATCTCATGTTAAGACCCTAGTTTTAAGCCCAGGTGATGAGGTCATTGGTACCTGATGCGTTATCAAAGTTAAACAAATAACCTAAACTACTTGCAAGTGCACGGCACCTGTGTAGTACTTCAGGTGTCGATCCCACAGGGACTACGCAACACAACATAAACTCTAACTACGAATCAAACTTGCTAACGAATGAAATATGGTTTTAAGAGTGGAATACTACAAAGAAATAAACAAAGTAGTTCTTAAGAATGAGACAAACGTTCCAGGAAACCGGTTTCACCACAAGACTACCGAAACCAATAATCAACTTATCTATCATGCAATCCCAGTCAAGTTATCTCAGGCAGACGATCCTAATATGATATCTACCCTCTCTCGAGGCATAGACAAGTGATCTAGTCAAGTTACCCCCTACTTTCGTGGTTGACACTTTGAACTAAACCCATAAGACCTGTGATTCATCCGTTTTACCCTTAACCGCTGCTACCCTACTTTCGTGGCCTAACCTCGGTGTTCTAAACCTGATCTTTTAGGACTAGAATTCTCCTTTCGGTCCTTCTCCTAATCCCTAACACATGCATCTACATGGCCATCATAAACACAAGTAAATTAAGCATTCAGAAAAAGAATAGATAAACGAAAATTGGAAGATGCAGTCAAAGATAAATCAAAAGTGGTTCCGAGATAGCCATGGGCTAATCCCTTCTCCTAGAACAAACAAACTACTCGCTTATGCGTCCGTAAACAAACATCAACGAAAAAGAAGGTCTAAGGAACATGAAAACCAAACGATAACCGAATTGTGGGGTTGATCTCCAATGCTCCTTGTAAGTCTCCTTCGCAAGAACCTCCTCCTTCTCTCTACTCTCTCTCCTCGATCCAGAACTGAAAACTGAGTGAATGAGCTCGACCTCTCACTCCTCTCTTCTTCTTTCCTTCTCCTTTTCTTTCCTTTTCTCCCTTCTTTCCCTTTCCGCCGTTCAGTTCTTCCTTTTGTTGCAGCAGTCACCGATTGTTGTCTTTTCATGAGTTTCCATTCTTGAATAAGTTGGGTGACGTTTCCATTACTTTCTCCAGCAAAATATCACTTATTCATCTTCTCTAAAGTCGTTTTCCTTATTGTATAAGTCCCCAACAAACTCCCATTGGTTTTAAGTCAAATTAACTTATTTGGAGTTGCAGGTGACGAACGCGACCCGCGCGGGCTATGTAAGTGACCCGCTCAGGTACGGCACGGAAGATCACGCAAGAACGCGATGGAGAATGAGGCAGCCCTCTCGGGCTGTGTTGTTGCCCGCTCGGGCGGAGGTGCTGCCCGCTTGGGCTGAGGCCCCGGGCGTGGTAATTCTTGCCCGACTCGTGCTGGACAAAATCACTATAACAAATGCCCGCTCGGGCTAGGGAGTTACCCGCGCGGGTAGTGGCTATTCCTTGCCGATTCTCGTCCCGTTTGTCCCGTGATGATCCTCAATGTTGGTACTTTGTCTCCTGCACGTCCTTTAGCTCTGAAATGAACTGAATACGCATAAAAACCTGTAAGAACATGAAAACACAAAAACAAGTATAACGGATACAAAATCATACATAAAGTGTCGCATCTATATCATAAACATATCTAAAATTGTGCAAGAAATACGTATGAAAATGAGATGATAAAAATTACCCAGACTTGAATGTTTGTTTGTCCGTAAGCAAACATAAACGTGGAACACGTGGGGTATACAAAATCCGAGAATTCCCCTTTCTCCTAGAAATACCGCTAGAGCGAACCTAACCGGTCAACTAGCACGTCGAGAGCAAATTTGGCCTAATTAAGTTTTCAGTCTTCATACTAGGTTCACCAAGGCTACCCATTAGAAAGTAAATCAATGGAAAACTAGACAAGCCACCGTAACTCTCTCCACCAAACAAGACTGCAGAAAATGCTAAACCTAGAACAACCGAGTATACTTGTTTCTTTTCCGAGCTACTTTCTTTCTTTTTTCTTTTTCTTTCTTTCTTTTTATTTTCTTTTTATGTCTTCTTCTTCCTTTTTTTCTTTTCTCTTTTTTTTTTCTTTTTCTTTTTTCTTTATGCATACACACTAGGCTTCTAGGACGTCGGATTTGAAGGGATCCAGCCTCTACTTAGACCTAGACTACCGATGGGAGTATACTCATGCATCTCGTTCAAGAGTGCAGCGGAGTAGGCGGCGTTTATTGTGCCATGCCATTAGGACGTAGAAAGATGATCGCCAACCCACCACTTAGACCCAAGCCATTGAAAGAGTATCAAGGTCGATGCACTCATATCGATTTTAGATCATGCGTTTTAGGCATTATTTCTATCGACAGCGGAGTGTTAGTGTGCGCTCTTAATCTGCAAATAAGCTCGATCTCATACGATATAGTAATCCTCATAGAAAAGTGAAGTAAAGCATCGTCTACACGAAGTATGGCCATCTGGATAGAGAGAATAAACGATAAACGATAAACTAGCCTAGCAACCTCGTCTAAACCTCCCTTACAAGCAACACTAGGATTCCCAAAGAACTACGACCTATTGTTTTTCAGCCGACTAATAAGATTTAACGCTTAGGGAAAACCTAGCTCAAATATGCAAAATCTCATGGAAAAGGCCCACTTCTTAAGCATCCTAGGTTTAAGGTTCATCTCAAAACGTGGCACTGGACAAGTGCCAGGGACGACTCTCACTCATTAAAGCAAAAAGAAACGAAAACTATGAAATCAAAGAGAAAATGAAAGGAAATGAAACGAAATCACCTGACAAACGTGAGCTACTCCCCCAGACTTGAATTGAACGGCGTCCTCGACGTGAAGCTCCAATGGAGAGTAAGGGAAGTGAAGCACGTTTGTGGTGGTATTTTTTTGTGTTTTTCTGTTTTTTTAACGAAAACGAAGAACTGAGTCTGAAACTAAAAACTAAGAAAAATAAAAGCAAACAGCTGGGTTGCCTCCCTGAAAGCGCTTATTTAACGTCTTTAAGCTTTGACGTCTCCATTCCTCATGCGTGCGCGACGGGTGGATCAGAAAGGGAAATGGAGTTTCCACTTTTGATCGGTTGAGCGGCTTGGTAGAGCTTTAGTCGGTGTCCATTAGCTTTGAACGTTCTGCTCGAATCGCTCCATAGTTCCACGTCTCCGTGTGTGAAGACTTCACGTACCTGAAAAGGACAAGACCAAAGCGGGCGTAGATTGACCGAGAAAAGCTTAGGACGAGAATTGAAAAGTAGAACTAAGTCACCTAGTTGGAAGTCATGAGGTAGGATCTTTTTGTCGTGCCATCCCTTAGTCATTGCATCTTTTTTTGGCACATCATGCACTGGATTCACTCGCTTGCTGCCCAAGGTTAGAAAAATGGTATCTGCATTGAAAGGTTTTATGACGTCTTTTTCCATTACTCTTGCAAGCGCAGATGCAGCCTCTTTAAAGTTTCGATGGAAGGTTCGTGGCTGTCTTCCTTATAAGTTCCGTGCGTACATACTGCAGAGCTGACTCTTCTACGCTTCTTGACACATGTGGGTTGTTTTCTCATATCATCTACACTCAAGTTAGCATTCATAACAGCATGATATATTTTATCGTAATCAACGTACTCATACCGAAAAGAAGACGGAGGTGGCTCGGGCTCAAGTTTGGACATCTTCTCCACTGCGAAACCAGCATGTAATTCGTGTGGTACCTCCTCACATGAGGCCTCTCCTAGTGCTGCAATAGCACTCATGAATTTCGTGTACACCTCAGCTCCTTCGTCCGTAAATCCTGCATTATCGCAAACTCGTATTAAGCATTGCATAAGTAGGTCGGAAACACTTACTTGATCATGCGTGTCTTTTGATAACTCGTCCAGCAAATCGATTGTAAAGAAAGACTCCTTGGATAAGGGTCCGTTCACGGGGTGGACAAATTGAATTCTATCGTCTCATCTCCGACACGTAAGGAAAGCTTTCCTTGTTGTACGTCTATCAGGGCACCTGCAGTAGCTAGAAACGGTCTACCAAGAATAATTGGTATTCTAGCATCTTCCTTTAACTCAAGTACAACAAAATCAGTGGGAATGTGAAACTTACCTACCATGGTGGGAACGTTTTCAATAATTCACACCAGATATCTTACCGAGCGATCCACGAGGCGTAAAGACATCTTCGTAGGTTTGAGATTCTCGAAGTCCGTCCGCTTGAAAACTGAGTGTGGAATGATGCTCACGCTTGCCCCTAAATCGCACAAAGCATGATCAATATCAATATTACCTATTTTGCATGGAATGGAGAAGCTTCCGGGGTCCTTCAACTTTGGTGGCAGCTTGTTCTGAAGAACTGCACTGCATTCCTCGGTGAGTGCTACTGTCTCGTTCTCTTCGATATTCCTCTCTTTGGAAAGTGCCTCTTTGATGAGTTTTGCGTGATTAGGCATCTTTTGGAGGGCTTCCACGAGTGGGATGTTGATGTCAAGCTTCTTGAGACCCTCTACAAATCTGCCCACTCGTTCTTCATTCCTACAGCTCACCAACCGTTGAGGAAACGGTATCGGAAGTTTGTATGTCGGTGGACCAACGTTTTGTTTGTCTAAATCTTGTTCGACTCCTTCCATAATCGCAATCTTACCTTTTCCTCTATTCATGGAAGTTCCAGCAGCTTGCCCTTGCCCTTTGGAGGGCGAATTCTCAATCACATCACCGCTGCACATAGAAATAGCATTCACATACTCTCTCGGGTTAAATTCGGGTTTACCTGGGAGCTGTCTGGGATTCCGAGAGGATGAGGCAGCTTGCTGTGCTACGGAGTTCTCTAAGCTCTTAACATGGTTGCTCAAGGATTCCATCTGAGTTTTGAGCTCGTTGATCGCTGTCCCACATCCGCATTGAATTTTGTTTGAGTTTAGTGTTGCTGCCTTTGCTCCTTGATAAATTCGAGCAACACTCCTTCAAGGTTTGACGAAGGGGCTTGAGGAGTTTGAGGAGCTTGGAGAACTTGCTGAGCTTGCTGGAATTGATGATTGTTTTGTTGGTATAACTGTTGCCTTTGCTGAAACCCCGAATACTTTACCGGTTGAGTCGTTCGATACGAAAGATTCGGGTGATTCCTCCAATTCGGGTTGTAGGTATTCCCGAATTGAGGGTTTCCTTGCTGCTGGGCATAATTCATCTGTTCCAAATCCTCATGTACCGTGCATTGATACGCTACATGCTCCGTATCTCCACAATTCACACAGTACATGGCGTTCGCTGCATTACCCGTTGCCCTGCTCTGATTCGGCTCATTTAGGCGACGAATGTTGTTAGGCATACCTCTAGGTGTGCTCTGATTCTTTAGGCGACGAATGTTGTTAGGCATACCTCTAGGTGTTGACCACATGGTGTGGTTCATGGCAAGGTTATCGATCAGCTCGTATGCCTCCTCGACGCTTAGATCCATAAATGATCCTCTAACAGCGTTATCCAACGTTGTTTGATGCTCATCTGAAATTCCATTGTAAAAGGTTTGATTAACGTACCACTGCTCGAGACCATGGTGTGGACACATCTGTAGAAGATCTTTAAATCTGCCCCACGCTTCAAATAACATTTCTCGATCTCTGCATCTAAACGTTGTGATTTCCCCCCTCATATGAATCGTCTTGCTCGGAGGAAAAAAGCGTGATAAGAACAATGTGCAGAGTTGATCCCAAGTAGTGATAGATCCAGCGGGGAGCGATTGCAGCCAAGTTTTCGCTCTCCCCCCAATTGAGAAGGGCAAGAGACACAATAAGATCGCGTCCTCCAAGACTCCGTGTATCTTGAATGTACCAGAAAGCTCAAGAAAGTCTCTGAGGTGCTGATGGGGATCCTCGTGATTTCCACCCATGAATTGCTTCTGATAAAGCATGTTGATCATGGTCGGCTTAATTTCAAACTGTTCCCTAGCAACAGCAGGCATCCTAATGGTTGTTTGCACGTTGTTCATCTTCGGCACCATGTAATCTCTGAGGCGACGTGGTGGAGGAGCCTGTGGTTCTCGCGGTTGAGGCACGAGTTGTTGTTGTTGCATATGCCCCAGATTACCGATAGGTAACTGTGGCTGTCCATGGCCATGCTGATTATCCATCTCTCGTTGATCTGACGACTCTACGAAGGACAGACAAAGAACGATTTAGGTAGAAAGAACAAAAGAAAAGAAAACAAAACAAGAAAGACTCTAGGCTCTAATCTAAAACATGTTGACAATAATCCCGGCAACGGCGCCAAAAATTTGATGCGTTATCAAAGTTAAACAAATAACCTAAACTACCCGCAAGTGCACGGCACGTGTGTAGTACTTCAGGTTTCGATCCCACAGGGACTACGCAACACAACCTAAACTCTAACTACGAATCAAACTTGCTAACGAACGAAATATGGTTTTAAGAATGAAATATTAAGAACAAGTAAACAAACTAGTTCTTAAGAATGAGACAAATGTTCCAGGAAACCGGTTTCACCATAAGACTACCGAAACCAACAATCAACTTATCTATCATGCAATCCCAGTCAAGTTATCTAAGGCAGACGATCCTAATATGATATCTACCCTGTCTTGAGGCATAGACACGTGATCTAGTCAAGTTACCCCCTACTTTCTTGCCTGACACTTTGAACTAAACCCAAAAGACCTGTGATTCATCCGTTTTACCCTCAACCGCCGCTACCCTACTTTCGTGGCCTAACCTCGGTTGTTCTAAACCTGATCTTCTAAGACTAGAATTCTCCTTTCGGTCCTTCTCCTAATCCCTAACACATGCATCTACATGACCATCGCAAACACAAGTAAATTAAGCACTCGGATAAAGATTAAATAAACAAAAACGGGAAGATGCATTCAAAGATAAATCAAAAGTGGTTCTGGGATAGCAATGGGCTAATTTCTTCTTCTAGAACAAACAAACTACTTTCTCATGCGTCCGTAAACAAACATCAACGAATTAGAAGGTCTAAGGAACATGAAAACCATATGAAAACCGAAGTTTGGGGTTGATCTCCAATGCTCTTTGTAAGTCTCCTTCGCAAGAACCTCCTCCTTCTCTCTACTCTCTCTCCTCGATCCAGAACTGAAAACTGAGTGAATGAGCTCGACCTCTCACTCCTCTCTTCTTCTTTCCTTCTCCTTTTCTTTCCTTTTCTCCCTTCTTTCCCTTTCCGCCGTTCAGTTCTTCTTTTTCTTGCAGCAGCCACCGATTGTTGTCTTTTCATGAGTTTCCATTCTTGAATAAGTTGGGTGACAAACTTTCTCCAGCAAAATATCACTTATTCCTCTTCTCTAAAGTCGTTTTCCTTATTGTATAAGTCCCCAACAAACTCCCATTTGTTTTAAGTCAAAATAACTTATTTGGAGTTGCAGGTGACGGACGCGACCCGCGCGGGCTGGGTAAGTGACCCGCTCGGGTACGGCGTGGAAGATCACGCAAAAATGCGATGGAGAATGAGGCAGCCCGCTCGGGCTTTGTTGTTGCCCGCTCGGGCAGAGGTGCTGCCCCCTCGGGCTGAGGCCCCGGGCGTGGTAATTCTTGCTCGATTCGTGCTCAATTTGCTGGAAAAAATCACCGTAAAAAATACCCGCTCAGGCTAGGGAGTTACCCACGCAGGTAGTGGCTATTCCTTGCTGATTTTTGTCCCGTTTGTCCCGTGATGATCCTCGATGTTGGTACTTTGTCTCGTGCATGTCCTTTAGCTTCGAAATGAACCGAATACGCATAAAAACTTGAAAGAACATGAAAACACTAAAACAAGTAAAACGTATACAAAATCATACGTAAAATGATGTGCGTAGACTCAAGTAATAAATTACCTAGACTAACGCTTCCGCAAGGATACGGATCGTGTAGCAACTAGGGTCGAACACAAGGAATTGATGCGACTTATAAGCTATTAGACTAATGAATAAGACGTGATGAATCTAATGGTGAATGAAATGCAAATGCAAATGCAAACTAAACCTAAGATGGGAATGACTCAGCGACAAATCACCATAGGTATCAAGAGTTGCACAACGATGTAACAAAGTTCTAACGAGATAATTGGTCTTAGATACTATCACGAGTTCAAGGAATTCAAGCTCTCCTATAGGAACTGACTGGCGTAGACTTGTCCACTATCTACCATGCATATACCAATGTATCCATTGCGCATCTTACATGGATAGACGCATTACGACCGCTATCCTAATCCCTAGATTTAACCGATTGACCTGGCGTAGATTCTAAACCGATTAAACCCTAAATCATGGCTAAGTTCCAAAGTCTAATGCCCTGGCGTTGGTTTATTAGACTCCTAACATCATTCATTCAAGTGGCGTACAGGTAATGAAAGCATTAAGAACAACCATAAGATCTGAAAACATGATAAAATACCGAATTCATTCATAACGAGTGGCGTACAAGTATGAAAGCATTAAGATCCACCATTCATTAAGCACAAGACTTCTCTACATGTTGGCAATACTCTCTAACCTATGGCAATAGATCTACTTGAACATGAACTCAGGAAACAAAACACAAAAGAAATCTAAATTCAACATAGATAGAGAAAGAGAGTGCTCCCTATTCATCAACCGATGTCTTCAATAGATCCTCCATGCTTCGGATCCGTAGATCCGTCCTTCTCGATCCTTCCAAGTGTGTCTTCTATGGCACTGAATTGTCCTTGAGTCCCCCCCTCTCAATTGGGTTCGAATCCCCTTTAAATAGATCTGATTTTGGTTGTTAGAAATCTTGGGAATTTGTTGAGAAATACAAGGGCCCGAGCGGGCACAGCATCTACCCGCTCGTGCAAGCCTTGTACCCGACCATTTGCTTCATTTTGGCCCGAGCGGGCACTCATGCCCGATTGTGTAAGTCCACAGCCCGAGCGGGCACACACCTACGGTGATTTCTTGGTATGAATTAGCCCGAGCGGGCACACCAAAAGCACCCGAGCGGGCACAC
>CM071863.1:9997910-10023454 GCA_036759665.1 Gynandropsis gynandra
TTCACAAAGTCAGCATACCAAGGAATGGAAGAGCAAGTCAAGGACATTACCACATCATCTCGGAGATAGTCATCGATAGGAATGCACTCGGGGATCTCAAGACGTGAAAGATGATCAGCTACTCCATGCTCGGTTCCTTTCCTATCCCGTATCTCAAGACAGCATGATCCGTATCTCAAGACAGCATGATCCTTTCCCATCTAATCAGCCTCGGCTTTGCATCCTTCTTAGTGAGTAGGTAATGTAAGACAGCATGATCCGTATAAACAATTACCTTTGAACCCACTAAGTATGAGCGAAACTTCTCAAACGCATAGACAATTGCAAGGAGCTCTTTCTCAGTCGTGGACTAGGTTCATTGGGCGTTGTCTAAAGTCCAAATAGCATAGTATATAGCATGCAACATCCGATCATTGCGCTTACCTAAAACTGCTCCAACCGCATAGTCACTCGCATCACACATGATCTCAAAAGGAAGCTCCCAATTCGGCGGTTGTATGATAGGTGGAGAAACCAAAGCTTTCTTCAACTTCTCAAAGGCATCTTGACAACCCGCTGTGAACTCAAATGGCACGTCCTTACCTAGTAGATCCATGAGGGGTTTGGATATTTTGGAAAAATCCTTAATGAACCGCCTATAGAACCCCGCATGACCTAGGAAACTACGGATAGCCTTTACGTTCGTTGGGGGTGGCAGCTTCTCAATGACTTCAATCTTGGCCTTATCTACCTCAATACCCTTCGCTGATATCTTGTGACCCAATACAATGCCCTCGCGAACCATAAAATGGCATTTCTCCCAATTCAATACGAGATTCGCTTCCAAGCACCTATCTAACACATTGCACAAATTGGTTAGACAAGCATCAAAAGAAGGTCCATGAACTGAAAATGAAAGGTAAAGGGAGGTGATCTTTCTGTGTGTTCGCATTCAACTTGCGGTAGTCGATGCACATGCGCCATCCCGTGACTGCTCTTGTTGGAATCAATTCGTTGTTTGCATTTGGAATGATGGTGATGCCTCCCTTCTTTGGAACTACATGTACAGGACTCACCCACGCACTATCCGAAATAGGATATATAATTCCAGCATATAACAACTTAAGAACCACTTTCTTAACCACTTCCATCATATTAGGGTTCAATCTATGTTGATGTTCAATAGAGGTCTTAGTGTCATCTTCTAAGTGAATCCTATGCATGCAAAGGCCTGGACTAAGTCCCCTAATATCCGCTAATGTATAACCTATAGCACCCCTATACCTCCTAAGAGCTTCTAGCAATCGTGCTTTTTAGGATTCATCTAGGTCATCATTTACTATCACCGGATACGTGGATTCGAGTCCAAGAAATTCATACCTCAACCCTTGTGGTAAGGGCTTCACCTCTACCTTCGGGGCTTTGTCAACACTCCAGTCAGGTTTTGGATGCTTGATTTGACCATTAAGCATATCGGGAGTGGTTGAACTATCGATGTAAGCCGCTTGAGGTGCGCTGGAATCTGTCTGGCATTCTCGGAGGGTTGTGCACTGGTTTGCAACGTTTTCTTGACTTGAATCCCTCTCCAACTGATCTGTACTCATGTGTTCATGAGTTGGGAAGTCTCTTTGATGAGGACTACCCGAAAATCCATCGTTTTCTGAGGTTGCGACCTGCTGTGCTCGGGTCGCCCAGAATTCTGCTTGGAGTACATCTAGCTCGGTTCGGGTTTGACGTATTTAGGCTCCACTTCCTCCTCTTTGTTCTCTTTAACGTGGTTGCTCTCTCTCGCTACTGCCTTTGATGATTCTCCCTGTTCAAACTTTGAAAGAGTGGGGTGATCGATTGTCTTACCGCTTCTCAAGTGAATGGCATTGATTTGTTCACCAGGATTTGCTTCCGGGCGCGCCGGTAGAACTCCTTGCGGTCGTGTTGCCCCTTGTGCAAGTTGTGCGACTTGCGTCTACAGTTGTCTAATATGAGTTGAAAGACTCTCTAACTGCTTCTGGGTGTTCTCTTGACTCCTAACTCTAAAGCCGTAATCAATTCCCCGGCAACGGCGCCAAAAACATGATGTGCGTTAACTCAAGTAATAAATTACCTAGATCTAACGCTTCCGCAAGAATACGGATCGTATAGTAACTAGGGTCGAACACAAGGAAGTGATGCAACTCTAAAGATATTAGACTAATGGATAAGACGTGCAAATTGACTAATGGTAGGATTGGGAATGAACTAAGCTAAACTAATTGACGAGATAAACTTATGACTAAGCACCATAGGTATCGAGAGTTGCACAACGATGTAACGAAGTTCTAACAAGATAATTGGTCTTAGATACTATCACGAGTTCAGGGAATTTAAGCTCTCCTATAGGAACTGACTGGCATAGACTTGTCCACTATCTAGCATGCGTATACCAATATATCTATTGCGCATCTCACATACATAGACGCATTAAGACCGCTATCCTAATCCCTAGATTCAATCGATTGACCTGGCGTAGATTCTAAACCGATTAAACCGTAAATCATGGCTAGGTTCCAAAGTCTAATCCCTTGGCGTAGATTCATTAGACTTCTAATATCCTCCATTCGAATGGCGTACCAGAATGAAAGCATTAAACACAACCAATCAATCTGAAAAACGATCAAGTACCGAATTCATTCATTTCAAGTGGCGTACAAGAATGAAAGCATTAAGATCCACCATTCATTAAGAACGAGACTTCGTTACATACTGGCAATACTCACTAACCCATGGCAATAGATCTACTCAGACATGAACACAGCAAAAGAAACACAAGAGAATACTAACGACATAGAAAGAGAATAAGAATGCTCCCTATTCATCAACCGATGTCTTCAATAGACCCTCCTTGCTCCCGATCCTTTGTTCCATCCTTTCTTCCTTTTTCAATCTTCCCCAATAGCTCTGAATGATCCCCCTTTTTGAATCTGGCGTGCAAAGCTACGAAGGTCTTGGGCTTTAATTCCTCAAATTGTGCCCGAGCGGGTTCTCTCCATACCCGAGCGTGCAGGTCTTGATTTGTTGTTTCCGCTCCTTTCGCTCGGTGTTTGAGTGTTCACTTTCAATCCATGGCCTTGCACAAGTTGAACCTTGTCATTCAACTACGTTTTCGGGGATAAATCGCCAGAATCTCTCGTGTTTCTCCTCATGTCTTCGTTTCCTATACAAAATGCGAAATGTAGATGAAGTCCTCGAATAAACTCGATAAATTTGTGAAATCTAAGTAATCTACTCAAGCTCCTTAGCCCGAGTCGTGCAAACCTATGGCGAATTTTGGCAACAATTAGTGCCCGAGCGGGCACTCCCTTTCCACCCGAGCGGGCACACCTTCCCGATCGTGTTCCTTGAGCGCCCGAGTCGTGCAAAGCTACGGGGGTCTTTTGCCTTAATTCCTCAACTTGTGCCCGAGCGGGTTCTCTCCATACCCGAGCGTGCAGGTCTTGATTTGTTGTTTCCGCTCCTTTCGCTCGGTGTTTGAGTGTTCACTTTCAATCCATGGCCTTGCACAAGTTGAACCTTGTCATTCAACTACGTTTTCGGGGATAAATCGCCAGAATCTCTCGTGTTTCTCCTCATGTCTTCGTTTCCTATACAAAATGCGAAATGTAGATGAAGTCCTCGAATAAACTCGATAAATTTGTGAAATCTAAGTAATCTACTCAAAACTAGACCTAAGAATTACGTAAATACTACAACGGATTACGTGTTATCACCTAACTCTAAAGTCGTAATCAATTCCCCGGCAACGGCGCCAAAAACATGATGTCGGTTAATCTCAAGTAATAATTTACCTAGACTAACGCTTCCGCAAGAATACGGATCGTATAGTACCAGGGTCGAACACAAGGAATTGATGCAATTCTAAAGCTAGTAACTAATGAATAAGACGTGTGAAATCAATGAGTGAATGGGAATGCGAATGCAACTAAACTAAACTAATGAAGGGAATGACTCAATGACTAGACACCACGGGTTTCGACAGTTGCACAATGATGCAACGAAGTTCTAACAAGATCATTGGTCGTAGATATTATCACGAATTCAGGGAATTCAAGCTCTTATATAGGAACTGACTGGCATAGACTTGTCTATCTAGCATTTGTATGCCAATCTCCCAATTGTGGATCTACTCAGACATGAACTCAGAAAACGAATCACAAAAGATAACTATATTCAACATTGATAAAGAATGAGATCCCTCCCTATTCATTTACCGACGTCTTCAATAGCTCCTCCATGCTCTGGATTCCTCGTTCCGTCCTTCTCCCTCTTTCTATACGTCTCTAAGTGTCTCCTCCGATCTCCCCCTCGTATCCTAGCCCTAGAAGGCTTCTTATTTCATTAATTGGCCGTTAAAATTCAAGGAGTTTGTTGAGGAAAAGGTGGATCCGAGCGGGCACAAGTGCAGCCCGATCGTGCACAGCATTAGCCCGAGCGTGCACCATAGTAAGCCGGAGCGGGCACTCTTGCCCGTGTGTGTGGTCATCCATCCCGAGTCGGGCTTGTTCTCGGCGATTTTCAGTACCAATTTGGAGCCCGAGCGGGCACCCTTTTGCAGCCCGAGCGGGCATGGTCACCCGGCCACGTTCAAGGCATGCCCGAGTCGTGTTGATGTTCGGGGATTTGTGCGTAGCTTTAGCCCGAGTGGGCATGGTCCAAGCCCGAGCGTGCAGCACCTATTTTGTTGTTTCCGCTCCTTTTGCTCGGTGGTTGAGTGTTCGATTTGGATCCTTCGCCTTACACATGTCGTACGTTGTCATTCGATCACGTTTCCGGGGTTGAATTGCCATAATCACTCATGTTTTACTTCATGTATTCGTTTCCTACACAAAACACGAAATAGTAGATGAAGTCCTCGAATATGCTCAATAACTCGGTAAAATCCAAGAAATCTAATCAAAATTAAACCTAAGAATCATGTAAATTCTATGACGGATTTAATGTTATCATTTGTCATGAACAAGGCAGCGGGTGTAGAATAGATTTTACCGTTGTTCTTGCTCGTCACCCTTAGGTTGTACATTCAGAGAACGTCGTGCGACCAGCAACTTGCCCGTGGCCGGTTCCTCCTCACACGTCTCGTCCGACAGTTCAGCTGCTTCGTCTTCGGACTCGAACTCGCCATCGTCATGAAGGATCATGACTTTCTTGTTCGTGCACTCACTGGCGTAGTGTCTTCTCCCATGACACTTGAAGCACTTCACGTCCCGACCCCTAGAAGTCATCGCCTTGGCCTTTCCTTTGTTCCGCGACGCTGCTGGACCGAACTTCGCTGCATCTCAGTTTGTTGGGTTCGACTTGGACGCGTCGCGGTTTGCTGGAACCGTGCTGTCCCTCCTTGGATAGCTCGGCTTCTCATCCCAATTTTGCCCATATTTTCCAGCTCCATAACCCGAGCATGTATTCCTTCGCCGCTGGAGTTGTTGCTCGATCAGGATCGCCTTACGGAGCATTTCTTGAACATCCACATAGTGTTGCATCTCGAGGTGGTCTTGGATCTCTAGATTTAACCCTCCAAAGAACCAAGACATTGTCGTCTCTCTATCCTCCATAAGGTCAGCCCGCAACATGACCAGCTCCATTTATTGGAAATACTCATCTAGGGAACGGCTTCCTTGGGTGAGCTTCCGTAACCGTCGATTAACCTCTCGGTGGTGATGGCTTGGCACAAACCTCTTGCGCATAATTGTTTTCATTTCCAGCCAAGTCGCTACTGGTTCTTCGCCGTTTTTCTGCCTAGAAATCGTTAGTTGATCCCACTAACTCAACGCGTAGTCGTAGAACTCCGTGGCCGCTACCCTCACCTTCATGGCCTCAGGATAGTTTTGACAACCAAAAACGAGCTCTACTTTTTTGTCCTATTCTAGGTATGCGTCAGGGTTGGCTTTACCATGGAACACCGGAATCTTCAGCTTGAGACCAGCGAGGTCGTCCCTCGGTTCGTCTCGTCGTTCCCTTCGCGCACGCCGCCGTCGGTGACTACTTCGGGATGAGGATGAACTACCTCGTTCGGAGTAGTTGCTATCCTCTTCATGCTGGTTCCTTTCTTGTTTTGGGAATGCATGAACGTCTCTTGGTTGTGTGGGATGTTCGGGTCGAAATTCTCGTCGAAACTCCTCCATTTTATTATTGATACTTTGCTCCAAACGAGCCGCGAGAGCCTCAATTAGCCTCTCGTTCATCCGGCTGTTCTCGGCACCTATTTCCTCCATGTTTTCCTACGGTTCTTTGTGTATACCTACTCAAGAGTTCCTGCACACGAACACACGGAGCAGCCACAAGCGGGAAACAAAAAAACCACGACAAGGAGATAGATACATACGAGTAACAAGACTCGTAAACGTACGAAATGGATATATATATATATATATTGTTGTGTTCAACCCTAGCTATTTTCGAAACAAACAAACCGAATTGAACTAACCTTTGTTGCTAGAACGAGCTCTGATACCACTTGACGTGATCCCGATTGGAATGACGCTCTAGACCTAAAGGTTGGAACGGATACACCTTGCTGCAATGGATTGCACAAGGGATGTGGAACGAGTGGTCACACGAGAGTTGCATAAGGCTCTCTATTCACCGGTTTGTCTCCGATGGATGTTACGCACCAACGAAGAACGAACAAGATGTTGGATATTGCACAACAACGAATTTGCTGGACATTACACACCAACAAGGAGATTTCACAAAGGAAAATCAAGATCAAATTCAAAAAGTTTAAGGTTGATGTTTAGAAGAGGGTGGCCGGCCGTATTAAGGAAAACAAGGCCATGCATATTTAAAGTCAACATTAAATGCAGGTCTGCATGCAAGACCACTAATATATGCATTGAAAACACAAAAAAAGATATTAAAACAAGCTTTGTAAATCGTGTTTATTGGAATACGAACTTGTCTTGGAACCCTCGGGTTATTAATTAGGTCGCGGGAAAAGTGACACGCGGCCTCGTTAAAAACCCGTCGTCGGAAAACCCCGTGCGACAAAACCGACGAAGGGAAAAGAGTACACGCGGGTCACTTACCTAATTAATAGCCGTTGCGGGGCAGGCTTTGGCTTGGATAACATTTTGTAGGATCGTGACTTCACGTGGACTTGAATAATCTTCGTGAACATGGACGGCCGCGAGAATCCCAATAATTGCGTCCTTAAGCTTCGCAGCCTCGGCTCGGGTCACGGGACCAGCTGGTAGGGCCAAAGCCTCCTCCTCCTTAGCCCTAGCTCGGGTCACGGGACCAACATCCTTCGGTCTGGTCACGTCTCGGGTCGCACTGACCGACTCTTCTTCTGCGCTGGAGGTCGCGTCCTCTTTTGCGTTATCTGAAAACATGATAAAATACCGAATTCATTCATATCGAGTGGCGTACAAGTATGAAAGCATTAAGATCCACCATTCATTAAGCACGAAACTCCATTACATCTTGGCAATACCCTGTACCCTATGGCAATAGATCTACTGGGACATGAACTCAGAAAACAAAACACAAAAGAAATCTAAATTCAACATAGATAGAGAAAGAGATGACTCCCTATTCATCAACCGATGTCTTCAATAGATCCTCCATGCCTCGGATCCCTTGTTCCGTCCTTCTTGATGTCTCCAATTCTCTGCTCTAATGTCCCTGAATCGTCATTGGGTCCCCCTTTCAATTTGGTTCGATTCCCCTTTAAATAGATCTGATTTCCCTTGATTTGGTTTCCGCTCCTTTCGCTCGGTGTTTGAGTGCTCACTTCCATCCTTGGCCTTGCACAAGTTGAACCTTGTCACTCAACTACGTTTCCGGGGTTAAATTGCCATAATCTCTCGTGTTTCTCTTCATGTCCTCGTTTCCTACACAAAACACGAAATGTAGATGAAGTCCTCGAATAATCTCGATAAATGAATGAAATCTAATAAATCTACCTAAAACTAGACCTAAGAATGACATAAAAACTACTACGAATTACGTGTTATCAGCTGCCTTAAGCTTCTTATGCAAAGTTATTGTATTTCAAAGCCCATCATACGATTCATTGTTGTAGTCGTCAAATCACGTGAAAACAAAAACAAAAAGCGGAAAAAGAGGTGCAACACGAGAAATAAATGGAAATAGGAAATAGGAAGCAAAAGGAATATCCGAGAGACAAACGCAACACAAGAGGCGTACTGACAAGAAATGACATTTGTATCCTAAGAAACTCAAAAAATGCATCTCCCGGCTCTAAATATCCAATTTATCAACCTAAATAAAGGATTTTGAGCTTGTGAACGGGATTGGGCAGCCTTCAGCAACCCGTGGCATGGTTTACCTCCAAAAGATGATTGAGATGATGAAAAAATCATGTAATTCGGAGCTTCTTACGCAGAGTTATGGTATTTCAAAGCCCGTCATACGATTCATTGCCTAGTCGTCTAATCACGTGACAACAAAGACAAAAAGGAAAAAAAGGGTGTAACACAAGAGATAAACGCAAATTGGAAATAGGAAGCAAAAGGAATATCCGATAGACAAATGCAACGCAAGGGGCGTATTGACAAAAAATTACATTGGTATCCTAAGAAACTCGGAAAGTGCATCTCTCGGTTCTAAATATCCAATGTATCGACCTAAATAAAGGATTTTGAGGTTGAAAATGGGGTCAGGCTGCATTCAGCGTCCCCGGGTATTGTTTATCTCGAAAAGAAGAATGAGTTGACGAAAAATCATGTAATTCGGAGTTTCGTACGCAAAGTTATGGTATTTCAATGTCCGTCATATTATTCATTGTTGTAGTCGTCTAATCACGTGAAAACAAAAAAAAAGCGGAAAAGGGGTGCAAAACGAGAGATAAATGGAAATAGGAAATAGGAAGCAAAAGGAATATCCGAGAGACAAACGCAACACAAGAGGCGTATTGACAAGAAATGACATTTGTATCCTAAGAAACTCGAAAAATGCATCTCCCGGCTCTAAATATCCAATTTATCAACCTAAATAAAGGATTTTGAGCTTGAAAATGGGGTCGGGCTACCTTCAGTAGCATGGGGCATCGTTTATCTCGAAAGGATGATTGAGATGATGAAAAAATCATGTAATCCGGAGCTTCTTACGCAACGTTATGGTATTTGAAAGCCCACCATACGATTCATTGTTGTAGTCGTCTAATCACATGACAACAAAAAAAAGCAAAAAAAGGGTGCAACACAAGAGATAAACGCAAATAGGAAATAGGAAGCAAAAGGAATATCCGAGAGACAAATGCAACGCAAGGGGCGTATTGACAAGAAATGACATTTGTATCCTAAGAAACTCGAAAAATGCATCTCCCGGCTCTAAATATCCAATTTATCAACCTAAATAAAGGATTTTGAGCTTGAGAACGGGATTGGGTAGCCTTCAGCAACACGTGGCATGGTTTACCTCGAAAAGATTAATGAGATGATGAAAAAATCATGTAATTCGGAGCTTCTTACGCAGAGTAATGGTATTTCAAAGCCCGTCATACGATTCATTGTTGTAGTCGTCTAATCACATGACAACAAAAAAAAGCAAAAAAAGGGTGCAACACAAGAGATAAACGCAAATAGGAAATAGGAAGCAAAAGGAATATCCGAGAGACAAATGCAACGCAAGGGGCGTATTGACAAGAAATGACATTTGTATCCTAAGAAACTCGAAAAGTGCATCTAGCGGTTCTAAATATCCAATGTATCGACCTAAATAAAGGATTTTGAGGTTGGAAATGGGGTCAGACTGCTTTCAGCGTCCCGAGTATTGTTTATCTCGAAAAGTAGAATGAGATGATGAAAAGTCATGTAATTCGGAGTTTCGTACGTAAAGTTATGGTATTTCAATGTCCGTCATATGATTCATTGTTGTAGTCGTTCTAATAACAGAAAACAAAAAAAAAAAGCGGAAAAGGGGTGCAAAACGAGAGATAAGTGCAAATAGGAAATAGGAAGCAAAAGGAATATCCGGTAGACAAATGCAATGCAAGTGGCGTATATGACAGGAAATGACATTTGTATCCTCCGAAACTCAAAAAGGGCATCTCCGGGCTCTAAAAATCAAACGTATCGACCTAAATAAAGGATTTTATGCTCGAAAACAGGATCTGACAGCCTGGAGCAGCCCGGGGTATCATTTATCTCGAAAAGATGAATGAGATGATGAAAAAATCGTGTAATTCAGAGCTTCTTATGCAATGTTATGGTATTTCAAAACCCGTCATACGATTCATTATTGCAGTCATCTAATCACGTGAAAATATAAACAAAAAGCAGAAAAGGGGTGCAACACGAGAGATAAACGCATATAGGAAATAGGAAGCAAAAGGAAAATCTGAGAGACAAACGGAATGCAAGCGACGTATTGACAAGAAATGACATCCGTTTCCTAGGAAATTCAAAAAGTGTATCTCCCGGCTCTAAATATCCAACGTATCAACTTAAATAAAGGATTTTAAGCTCGAAAATGAGGTCGGGCTGCCTTCATCATCCCGGGGCATCATTTATCTTGAAATGATGAATTAGATGATGAAAAAGTCATGTAATTCGGAGCTCCTTATGCAAAGTTATGGTATTTAAAAGCCCGTCATAGATACATTGTTGTAGTCGTCTAATCATGTAAAAACAAAAACAAAAAGCGGGAAAAGGGGTGCAACACAAGAGATAAACGCAAATAGGAAATTGGAAGCTAAAGGAAAATCTGAGAGACAAACGCAACGAAAGCGGCGTATTGACAAGAAATGGCATATGTATCCTAAGAAACTCGAAAAGTGCATCTCCCTCCTCTAAAGATCCAACGTATCGACCTAAATAAAGAAATTTCATTTCAATAATGGGGTCGGGTTGCCTTCATCAGCCCTGGGCATCGTTTACCTCAAAAAGATGAATTAGATGATGAAAAAATCATGTATTCGGAGCTTCTTATGCAATGTTAATGGTATTTCAAAGCCCATCGGAAAAGGGTGCCACACGAGAGAGAAACACAAATAGGAACTAGGAAGCAAAAGGAATATCTGAGAAACAAATGCAACGCAAGGGGCGTATTGACAAGAAATGACATTTGTATCCTAAGAAACTCGAAAAGTGCCTCTCTCGGTTCTAAATATCCAACGTATCGACCTAAATAAAGGATTTTGAGGTCGAAAATCGGGCCAGGCTGCTTTCAGCATCCCCGGGTATTGTTTATCTCGAAATGAAGAATGAGATGATGAAAAATCATGTAATTCGGAGCTTCGTACGCAAAGTTATGGTATTTCAAAGTCTGTCATCCGATTCATTGTTGTAGTCGTCTAATCACGTGAAAACAAAAACAAAAACTGGAAAAGGGGTGCAAAACGAGAGATAAATGCAAATAGGAAATAGGAAGCAAAAGGAATATCTGATAGACAAACGCAATACAAGCGGCGTATTGACAAGAAATGACATTTGTATCCGCCGAAACTCGAAAAGGGCATCTCCCGGCTCTAAAAATCAAACGCATCGACCTAAATAAAGGATTTTGTGCTCGAAAACAGGGTCTGATTGCCTTCAGCAGCCCAGGGCATCATTTATCTCGAAAACATGAATGAAATGATGAAAAATCATGTAATTCGGAGCTTCATACGCAAAGTTATGGTATTTCAAAGCCCGTCATACGATTCATTGTTGAAGTCGTCTAATCACGTGAAAACAAAAACAAAAAAGAAGAAGAGGGGTGCAACACGAGAGATAAGCACAAATAGGGGTAGGAAGCAAAAGGAATATCCGAGAGACAAATACAACTCATGCGGCGTATTGACAAGAAATGACATTCGTATCCTAAGGAACTCGAAAAGGGCATCTCCCGGCTCTTAAAATCCAACGTCTCGACCTCAATAAAGGATTTTCGCTCGAAAATGGGGTCGGGCTGCCTTCATCAGCCCGAGGCATTGTTATCTCGAACGATGAATGAGATTATGAAAAAAAAGCATGTAATTCAGAGCTTCGTATGCAAAAGTATTATATTTCAAAACTCGTCATACGATTCATTGTTATAGTCATCTAATCACGTGAAAACAAAAACAAAAAGGGTGCAACACGAGAGATAAACACGAAAGGAAATAGGAAGCAAAAGGAATATCCGAAAGACAAATGCAACACACGCGACGTATTGACAAGAAATGCATAATTATCTTAAGAAACTCAAAAAGTTCATCTCTCGGCTCTAAATATCCAACGTATCGACCTAAATAAAGGATTTTGAGCTCGAAAATTGGGTCAGGCTGCCATCAGCATCCCAGGGCATTGTTATCTCGAAAAGAATAATGAGATGATGAAAAAATTATGTAATTCGGAGCTTCGTACGCAAAGTTATGGTATTTCAAAGCCCTCCATACGATTCATTGTTGTAGTCGTCTAATCATGTGAAAACAAAAACAAAATGCAGAAAATGGGTGCAAAAGGAGTCATAAATGCAAAAAGGAAATAGGAAGCAAAAGGAATATCCGAGAGACAAACGCAAACCAAGCGGCGTATTGACTAGAAATGACATCCGTATCATGTGAAACTCGAAAAGGGCATCTCCCTACTCTAAAAATCCAACGTATCGACCAAAATGAAGGATTTTGTGCTCGAAAACGGGGTAGGACTGCCTTCAGCATCCGGAGGCATCGTTTATCTCGAAAAGATGAATGAGATGATGAAAAATCATGTTATTCGGAGGTTCTTACGCAAAGTTATTGTATTTCAAAACCCGTCATACGTTTCATTGGTGTAGTCGTCTAATCACGTGAAAACAAAAAAAAACGGAAAAGGGGTGCAACATGAGAGATAAATGCAAATAGGAAATAGAAAGCAAAAGGAAAATCTGCGAGACAAAGGCAACGTAAGCGGCGTATTGATAAGAAATGGCATCCGTATCCTAAGAAACTCGAAAAGTGCATCTCCCAGCTCTAAATATCCAATGTATCGACCTAAATAAATAAATTTCAGCTCAATAATGGGGTCGGGCTGCCTCTATCAACCCTGGCCATCGTTTATCTCGAAAAGATGAATTAGATGATGAAAAATCATGTAATTCGGAGATTCTTATGCAATGCTATGGTATTTCAAAGCCCGTCATACGATTCATTATTGTAGTCGTCTAATCACATGAAAACAAAAACAAAAAGCGGAAAAGGGGTGCCACACGAGAGATAAATGCAAATGGGAAATAGGAAGGAAAAGGAATATCCGAGAGAAAAACGCAACGCAATCGACGTATCGACAAGGAATGATATTCCTTTTCTACAAAACTCGAAAATTGCATCTCCCAGTCTAATATCGAACGTATCGACCTAAATAAAGGATTTTGAGCTCGATAACGGGGTCGGGCTGTGATGTGTGGGATCAGAGGTTTTAATATTTCCAAGACCACTCTACAACAAGTTTACGGTTCGTGTAGTACCACGGTCAAACTCTGGGGACTGAGTGCAGCGTTAGAACTAAGAATTCACGAGAAGAAGATCGATCAATATAAGATTATGAAACGTAAGAGTAAAGATAATAAAGGATGACGAAGCTAGGCTCAACAAGATAGAGTACCATGGGCTTTGGGAATACCGGAACATGCAATGGATGTTTCTAAGGATCATGAAGTCGGTTTGTATCAATCGATGGGGAACTAATATCTAATCCTCTACCTAGGAAATCAACGTCACTCATCTCCGGATGTAGCACGGAATGTCTAGATGCATGAAGAACAGTAGGGAACTCTACCTCGATTATTACCGTTCCTAAATCGATTAACCGATTGGCCAAATTCTCATTAACCTAATTCATTCGAAAGTTCATTCACGAAACTCAAATCTGACGCTCCCAAGCCTAGATTAATGTCTAATCTCCCTCAAACATGCATAATCTAAGTAGAATAGATCTAGTCTTATTCAAGCATGAAATCAACAACGAATGAAGGCATTACGGATAAATCGAACCATTCAATTGAACAAAACTGAAATCAAGCATTAATAACTTAAACAATCCAATACAATGGCATCCCTAAAACATGGCAATGAGAACTACTCAGAATACTTTTAGAAGCAAACAAAAACGAAGTAAGTGTTCGACTCCCCTATCATCCCGAGCGTAACCTCCGACGAATCCTTCAGTTCCCCGAAGTCTCCTTCTTCGGCCGTGCTCTCTCTGTCTTCTCCTTTGCCTGATTCGTTCCCCTTGTTATCTTGCCTTTTCCAGTCTGATCTTGGCTTTCCCCTTCTGTTCCTTTTAAGTGCAGGCCGTTCAAAATTCTAGGAAACTTGTTGAGAAAAAGGTGGACCTGCGCGGGCACAACCTCCACCCGGTCGGGCACAACTCAGCCCGTGTGTGTATGACTCTCCGCCTGGTCCGGCTGGCCTGCCCGAGCGTACATCATATGAGCCCGACTCGGACTAACTCTCGGCGAATTTCTGGTTCAAATTGCAGCCCGATCGGATGCACATACACAGCCCGAGAGGGTACACTTCTCAGCCCGAGCGTGCACACTTCAATTGTTGTTTCTGCTCCTTTCACTCGATGCTTGAGTGTTTGATTTGCTTACGTGGCCGTGCACATGAGGTATCTTGTCATTCAATCAAGTTTTTGGGGTGGAATTGCCGTAATCATTTGTGTTTTCCTTCATGTCTTCATTTCCTACCCAAAACACGAAATGTAGATAAAATCCTTGAATATGCTCAATAACTCAGTAAAGTCCAAGAACTCTAATCAAAACTAAACCTAAGAATCATGAAAATACTACGACGGATAACATGTTATCAAACTCCCCCAGACTTAACCATTGCTCGTCCTCAAGCAAATCTATAGTCGAGTACAAAAAGAGCTAAACAACAATGGACACTAGCACGAGAACTTCGAAGAATTGGCTATCATGCAAAACAACGCGTCACATGAACACAAGCCTAAGCGCACCTAGTTCACACTTCTATCAATCGAAAGTCACGAGCCATGCAATCCTACCAATGACCTAAGTCTATTTCATACTACTAGAGAACGTCCAAGCGATCTCTATACCAATTCCCTAAGCTTGAGATATCATTAAACTCGTATTCTCGTTCTTATTCTCTTTTTTTTTTCATTTTTTATAGATCTACGTTTGGTTCCTAGGACATCGAAGTCGAAGAGGGATGGCTTTCTACTTAGACCCAGGCTGCCTATGGCACACTCATAAGGTATTGTAACCTTAGCAGAGTGAAGAGGTGCATCATTGAAGAACATTTTTCTCTTTTTATTTTTACCAAGGAATACGCATCACTATAACCCTTAGGATGTAGAATAGCGCCTCAACCTGCCACTTAGACCCGAACCATCGATCTCGATGTACTCATGTCAAAGTGAACCTGAAATAGTCAAAATCTTATCCAAGGAAAAAAGATTGACAGCGGAGTATAAGTGTGTGGAATCTAATGATCAATGAACAATAAAATATATCAAACAAGCAACGATCAATCAGTATACACAGAGATATGGATACTTGGTACTGAAACCTAAGAGATGAATGCAACTATAGATCATTGTTTCAAGCACAACTACTCGACTAATTGGTATCCAAAAGACTTCTAAACAAACCTAGACCATTGTTCACGATTCGACAAAGTTGCACAATAATGACTAAAGCTCGAAATTTCATACTAGGTATCCATCCGTTTATTCCTATCAAAATTCTAATCACATGCATGTTACTCAACGAGTACTCACCCAGACTTGAATGAAACACCGTCTCGTGTTCAAGACCTAAGATAATCTCGCATACCAAAACACGGGAAAATAAGGGTTAGAACGTGTGCACCTTGCGTGTTTTGCTGTCCCGAGTTGGCGATGTGGCTGTACGTTGTATGCATCTCCTCCTCAAGGATGATATCGAAGTCGAAAAACCTGTGAGAAAGAATCACACAATCCAAAAGAAAAAACAAAACGTAATAGCTCACCGAGTACATCAATGCAAAAAGAATAAGTTCTGAAAATAAAATAAAAAGAAAATGCAAAAGTCGGGTTGCCTCCCGATAAGCGCTTGCTTAATGTCTCGAGCTTGACTGGATCTCGACTCAATGAAATCCTAAGTCCAATACCGTAACTATTCCCCGGAAACGGCGCCAAAAACTTGATGTGTGGGATCAAAGGTTTTAATATTTCCAAGACAACTCTACCGCAAGTATACGGTTTGTGTAGTACCAGGGTCGAAATCTGGGGACTGAGTGCAGCGTTAGAACTAAGAATTCACGAGAAGAAGATCGATCAATATAAGATTATGAAACGAGAAAGTAAAGATAATAAAGGATGACGAAGCTAGGCTCAACAAGATAGAGTACCATGGGCTTCGGAAATACCGGAACATGCAATGGATGTTTCGAAGGATCATGAAGTCGGTCTGTATCAATCGATGGGGAACTAATATATAATCATCTACCTAGGAAATCAACGTCACTCATCTCTTGATGTAGCGGAACGTCTAGATGCATGAAGAGAAGAAGGGAACTCTACCCCGATTATTACCGTTCCTACATAGATTAACTGATTGGCCAAATACTCGTTAACCTAATTCATTCGAAAGTTCATTCACGAGACTCAAATCTGACTCTCCCAAGCCTAGATGAATCTCTAATATCCCTCAATTATGCATAATCTCAGTAGAATAGATCTAGTCTTATTCACGCATGAAATCAACAACAAATGAAGGCATTACGCATAAATCGAACCATTCAATTGAACAAAACCGAAATCAAGCATTAATAACTTAAACGATCCAATACAATGGCATCCCTAACCCATGGCAACGAGAAGTACTCATAATACATAGAGAAGCAAAAAAAACGAAGTAAGTGTTCGACTCCCCTATCATCCCGAGCGTACCTTCCGACGAATCCTTCGGTTCCCCGAAGTCTCCTTCTTCGGCCGTGCTCTCTCTCTTCTCCTTTCCCTGATTCGTCACCCTTGTTCTCTTGCCTTTTCCAGTCTGATCTTGGCTTTCCCCTTCTGTTCCTTTTAAGTGCAGGCGGTCGGGCACAACTCAGCTTGTGCGTGTATGACTCTCAGCCTGGTCGGGCTGGCCTTCCCTAGCGTGCATCATATAAGCCCGAGTCGGGCTAACACTCGGCAAATTTCTGGTTCAAATTGCAGCCCGATCGGGTGCACATACACAGCCCGAGCGGACACACTTCTTAGCTCGAGGGTGCACACTTCAATTGCTGTTCCCGCTCATTTTGCTCCATGCTTGAGTGTTTGATTTGCTTCCGTGGCCGTGCACATGAGGTATCTTGTCATTGAATCATGTTTTCAGGGTGGAATTGCCGTAATCATTTGTGTTTTCCTTCATGTCTTCATTTCCTGCACAAAACACGAAATGTAGGTAAAATCCTCGAATATGCTCAATAACTCAGTAAAGTCCAAGAAATCTAATCAAAACTAAACCTAAGAATCATGAAAATACTACGACGAATAACATGTTATCAGGCTGCCTTCAACATCTCGGGGCATCGTTTATCTCGAAAAGATGATATAGATGATGAAAAAATAATGTAATTCGGAGCTTCTTACCCAGAGTTATGGTATTTCAAAGCTCGTCATACGATTCATTATTGTAGTCGTCTAATCACGTGAAAACAAAAACAAGAAGTGGAAAAAGGGTGCCACACGAGAGATAAATGCAAATGGGAAATAGGAAGCAAAACGAATATCCGAGAGACAAACGCAACGCAATCGACGCTGATAACATGTAATCCATCGTAGTATTTACATGATTCTTAGGTTTAGTATTGATTAGATTTCTTGAACTTTACCGACTTATTGAGTTTATTCGAAAATTTCATCTACCATTTCATGTTTTGTATAGGAAACGAAGACATGAAGCAAAACACGAGTGAGTACGACAATTCCACCACGGAAACGTGATTGAATGACAGATACAACATGTGCAAGGCCACGGATCCAAATCGAACACTCAGGCATCGAGCGAAAGGATCAGAAACAGCAAGTGAAGACCTACACGCTTGGGCATGGAGAGCACCCGCTCGGGCTACACTTCTCCAATTAGGACTGAAAATCCCCGAAACCATGCCCGCTCGGGCTGCAAAAGGGAACCCGCTCGGGCTCCAATTAGGAATGAAAATCGCCGAAAACGAACATTTAGACCCGAGCAGTGAGTTAAGTTAAGTTAACTTTACTTAAAATAAAAGGAAGTTCGTGCGGAGATTAAGGCAACATTTAGACCGACTTAAAGGACATAAAAAGGAGGCCGGAGGATGACATTGCAGACACTTTTGATTCAGTTCGTGATTGAGGAGATTCTTGCGAGGAGGGAAGCGATGAGCATTGGAGATCAAGCCCCGACACTTCGGTTTCGTTTGGTTTTCATGTTCCTTAGACATTCTATTTCGTTTATGTTTGGTTACAGACGCATGAGCGAGTAGTTTGTTTGTTCTAGGAGAAGGGATTAGCCCTTGGCTATCCCGGAACCATCTTTTGATTTATTTTGAATTCATCTTCCCGTTTTCGTTTATCTATTCTCTATCTGAGTGTTTGACTAGATCACGTGTCTATGCCTCGAGAGAGGGTAGATATCATATTAGGATCGTCTGCCTTAGATAGCTTAAATTGGGATTGCATGATAGATAGATTGATAGTTGGTTTCGGTAGCCTTGTGGTGAAACAGGATTCCTAGAACGTTTGTCTTATCGTTGAAAACCATTTCGTTTATTTACTTTTAGTGTTTCATTCTTAAACCATATTCGTTCGTTTGCAAGTTTGATTTATACTTCGAGTTTAGATTGTGTTGCGTAGTCGCTGTGGGATCGACACCTAAAATACTACACACGTGTTGTGCACTTGCGGGTAGTTTAGGTTATTTTATTTAACTTGGAGAATGCATCAAGTTTTTGGCGCCGTTGCCGGGGACTATTTTCAACGCGTCTTAGATTCGAACCTAGAGTCTTTCTTGCTTTGTTTTTATTTTTGCTTTTTGTTTACTTTCGATTCTTTCTACCTAATTCCATTCGTTCGTTCTTTGTCGGTTTATGACAAGGTCTCAAGGCACTTCTAGTCTACTCCGAATCGACCCAGAGATCGAGCGAACTTGCAGACTACTGAGGAAGGGTAAGGAAGAGGGTAACACAGAGCCGTCAGATCAACTAGACATGGATAATCAGAACGGCCGCGAACATGCTCAGTTACCTCTCGGTAATCTGGGGCAAATGCAGCAACAGCCACTCGCGCCTCAGCCGCGAGAACCACATGCTCCTCCACCACGTCATCTAAGGGATTACGTGGTTCCGAACATGAACAACGTGCAAACAGCCATAAGGATGCCTGCTGTTGCAAGAGAACAGTTTGAGATTAAGCCAGCGATGATCAACATGCTTTATCAGAAGCAATTCATGGGTGGAAACCATGAGGATCCCCATCAGCACCTCAGAGACTTCCTTGAGCTTTAAGGTACGTTCAAAATACATTGAGTCTCAGAGGATGCGATCTTGTTGTGTCTCTTCCCCTTCTCTATTGGGGGACGAGCGAAAACTTGGCTGCAATCGCTCCCCGCCGGATCTATCACCACTTGTGATCAGCTCTGCACACTGTTCCTATCACGTTTCTTTCCCAAGAGCAAGACGATTCAGATGAGGGGGGAAATCACAACATTCAGATGCAGAGATGAAGAGATTTTGTTTGAGGCGTGGGGTAGATTCAAGGATCGTCTACAGCTATGTCCACACCATGGTCTTGAGCAGTGGTACGTTATCCAAACTTTCTATATCGGAATTTCAGATGAGCACCGAACGACGTTGGATAACGCTGCCAGAGGATCATTCATGGATCTGAGCATCGAGGAGGCATTAGAGCTGATCGATAACCTTGCCATGAACCACACCATGAGGTCAAATCCGAGAGGTATGCCTAATAACACTCGTCATTTATATGAGCCTAATCAGAACAGAGCTATGGGTAATGCAGCGAATGCCATGTACTGTGCGGATTGCGGAGATACGAAGCATGTAGCGTATCAATGCACGGTACATGAGGATCTCGAACATATGAATTATGCCCAGCAGCAAGGCAACACTCAATTCGGGAATTCTTACAACCCGAGTTGGACAAATCACCCGAATCTTTCGTATCGAACGACTCAACCGGTAAAGTATTCAGGGTTTCCACAAAGGCAGAATATATTTTCAGCAAAACAACCAGCAATTCCAGCAAGCTCAGCAAGTTCCGCAAGCCCCTCAACCTCCTCAAGCCTCTTCATCAAACCTTGAGGCGGTATTGATCGAATTTATTAAGAAGCAGGAGCAGCAACAATCGATTCGAACCAAATTCGACGCGGAAGTGGGGACAACGATTAGCGAGCTTAAATCTCAGATGGATTCTTTCAGCACACATGTGAAGATGTTGGAAAACTCCATAGCACAGCAGGCTGCCTCATCCTCTCGGAATCCCGGTAAGCCCGATCTTAACCCAAGAGAGCACGTGAACGCCATCACCTTGCGCAGCGGCAATGTGCTCACGAATCTGCCCCCGAAAGAGCAAGAGAGAGTTGCTGGAAAATCAGTGGATAAGGGAAAAAGGCATTGTGAATGAGGGAGGAGCTGAATCAGAATTGGAGAAACCGTATGTAGCTCCACCGGCGTACAAGCCCCCAATACCGTTTCCGCAACGATTGGTGAGCAGCAAGAACGAGATAAGGTATGGACGTTTCATAGAAATACTTAAGAAACTTCAAATTAACATACCTTTTGTAGAAGCCCTCCAACAAATGCCCACGTACGCCAAATTTCTAAAAGAAATTATGTCCAACAAACGGCGTAACGAAGAGAGTGAGACGGTAGCACTCACTGAGGAATGCAGCGCCATTCTTCAAAACAAGCTGCCCCCGAAGTTGAAGGACCCCGGAAGTTTCTTGATTCCATGCACAATAGGTAATCTCAATATCGATAAAGCGTTGTGTGATTTAGGAGCAAGCGTGAGCCTCATGCCACATTCAATCTTCAAGCGGATGAACTTCGGCGACCTCAAACCTACCAAGATGTCTCTCCAACTCGCTGATCGTTCGGTAAGATATCCGGTGGGGATTTCTGAGAACATTCCCACCAAGGTAGGTAATTTATGTATACCCGCTGACTTTTTTGTACTTGACATTGAAGAGGATGCTAGGATACCTATTATACTTGGTAGGCCTTTCTTAGCTACTGCAGGTGCGATGATAGACGTACAACAAGGGAAACTTTCCCTATGTGTCGGAGACGAAACGATTGAATTCAACTTGTCCAAATCCATGAACGGACCCTCCATCAAGGAGTCTTGCTTTCGAATTGACTTGCTGTACGAGTTAACGAACGACACGTTTGATCAAGTAAGTATTTCTGATCCCCTCGTTAGATATTTGACTCAAGTTTGCAAAGATGCAGGTCTTACCGACGAAGAATCTGAGGAGATAACACACGAAGTACTAAGAGACGCCCCACGTGAGGAGATAATACACGAAGTACAAGCTGACTTCGCAGTGGAGAAGGCGCCCAAACTCGAGTTGAAGCCGCTGCCCTCTTCTCTTCGGTATGAGTACCTCGGACTTAATGATACATATCCCGTTATTGTTAATGCTGACTTGAGTGCCGATGAGATGCAAAATATGCTTGAATGCCGATGAGACGCAAAATCTGCTTGAATGCTTAAGAAAGCATAGGAAAGTGATCGGATATACCATTGAGGATATCAAGGGACTAAGCCCTTCGTTATGCATGCATCGAATTCTCATGGAGGACGGGCATAAACCGTCAATTGAAGCGCAAAGGCGGCTGAACCCCAACTTAAAAGAGGTAGTGAAAAAGGAGATACTGAAACTTTTGGATGCACGTATCATATATCCTATCCCGGACAGCGAATGGGTGAGCCCCGTGCATGTCGTGCCAAAGAAAGGAGGAATGACGGTAGTGCACAATGATAACAACGAGCTGATTCCAACAAGAACCGTCACTGGGTGGAGGATGTGCATAGACTACCGCAAGCTCAACAAAGCGACGAGGAAAGATCACTTCCCTCTCCCATTCATCGACCAAATGTTAGAACGGTTAGCGAATCATGCCTACTTTTGTTATTTGGAAGGATATTCTGGTTTCTTTCAGATTCCCATTCACCCTCAAGACCAAGAGAAGACGACCTTCACGTGTCCTTATGGGACATTCGCTTACCGTCGTATGCTTTTTGGCCTCTGCAACGCTTCGGCTACTTTCCAGCGTTGTATGATGACAATCTTTTCTGATTTGATCGAACATATCTTGGAAGTGTTTATGGATGATGATTTTTCGGTTTATGGGTCTACATTCGTTGATTGTCTTGTTAACCTTTCTAGAGTGTTACAGCGATGTGAGGAAGCGAATCTCGTTCTTAATTGGGAAAAGTGTCACTTTATGGTGATGGAAGGTATCGTGCTCGGACACATGATCTCATCAAGGGGCATAGAAGTCGACAAAGCCATGATTGAGGTAATCGAGAAACTTCCTCCACCTATTTCGGTTAAGCAAATTCGTAGCTTCCTAGGGCATGTAGGTTTTTATCGGAGGTTCATCAAAGACTTCTCAAAGATCACAAAACCATTGACGGAGTTGGTGGCCAAAGACGCTACATTCGAATTCTCTCAAGAGTGCCATAACGCCTTCAACACCATCAAAACCGCATTGGTTTCAGCGCCCATCATTCAGCCGCCCGACTGGAGCCTTCCATTCGAGATTATGTGTGACGCTAGCGACTACGCCGTAGGCGCTGTCCTAGGGCAGCGAAGGGACAAGATCTCTCATGTCATCTCCTACGCTAGCAAGACATTGGATGACGCCCAAATCAACTATGCCACAACCGAAAAGGAGCTACTTGCCGTCATCTTCGCCTTTGACAAGTTCAAATCCTATCTCGTCGGGTCAAAGGTAATCGTTTATACTGACCATGCAGCACTTAAATATCTTCAAGGGAAGAAGGACGCGAAACCACGCCTCATCCGATGGATCCTTCTTCTACAAGAGTTCGATCTCGAAATCAAAGATAGGAAGGGGTCGGAGAACGTCGTTGCAGATCACCTCTCTAGCATTGTTGTAGAAGATGCGAGACCTATCGACGACTCCTTGAAAGACGACATCATATGCGTACTAGGTTCAGACATCCCCACTCCTTGGTATGCTGATTTTGTTAATTTTCTTGTGAGCGGTATACTATGCCCCGATCTTTCTTTTCATGAGCGCAGGAAGTTCTTTGCGGATGTCAAACACTATCACTGGGACGATCCAATTCTATACAAGAGATGTGGGGATGGAGTCATTAGGAGATGCATCCCCGGGGAAGAGGTAGAGAGCATCCTATTCCATTGTCATGGATCGGATTATAGAGGCCACTTCAGCAAGTCCAAGACCGCTTCAAAGGTGCTTCAAGCAGGTTTTTATTGGCCAAACCTCTTCAAAGACACCCATAGGTACGTTTCCTCTTGTGATAGATGTCAAAGAACGGGAAATATAGGTAGGAGGAACGAGATGCCACAGAATTACATCCTCGAGGTAGAATTGTTCGATGTTTGGGGTGTAGATTTCATGGGACCTTTCCCATCATCATGTGGCAACCAATACATATTGGTAGGTGTAGATTATGTGTCTAAGTGGGTAGAAGCCATAGCAACGCCAACTAATGATGCTAGGGTAGTAATGAAATTCTTTAAGAAGATCATATTCCCTCGTTTTGGAGTTCCTAGGTTAGTCATTAGTGACGGAGGTTCACACTTCATTGCACGACAATTTGAGTCCCTCCTTAAGCATTATGGCGTGAGACATAGGATAGCTACACCATACCACCCACAACCCAGCGGACAAGTAGAGGTTTCGAATAGGGAAATTAAGAGCATACTAGAAAAAACAGTGTCTAGGTCCCGTCGAGATTGGTCGATGAAGTTAGATGATGCATTATGGGCCTATAGGACAGCGTTCAAAACTCCAATTGGTATGACTCCTTTTCAGCTTGTTTATGGAAAATCTTGCCATTTACCTGTCGAGCTAGAGCACCGCGCCTATTGGGCGACAAAGCTCCTTAACTTTGATCTTAAGAGCGCAGGTGAGAAACGACTTTTGCAGATTAACGAGCTTGATGAGCTCCGTCTTGATGCCTACGGGAACTCTAAGATCTACAAGGAGCGTGCCAAGAGATGGCATGACAAGAAGATCCTACCTCATGATTTTCAGCAAGGTGACTTGGTTTTACTTTTTAATTCTCGTCTTAAGCTTTTTCCGGGAAAACTACGGTTGCATTGGTCTGGTCCTTTTCAGATACGAGAGGTCTTTCCGCATGGAGCAGTAGAACTTTGGAGCGAGACGAGTGCCGCATTCAAAGCTAATGGACAGCGGGTTAAGCTCTACCAAGCCGCTCAACCGATCGAAAGTGGAAACTCCATCTCCCTTTCCGATCCACCCGTCACGCACGCATGAGGAATGGAGACGTCAAAGCTTTATGACGTTAAATAAGCGCTTTCTGGGAGGCAACCCAACTGTTTGCTTTTAAATTTCTTAGTTTTTAGGTTAAGACTCGGTTATTTATTTTTCATAAAAAAAGAAGAAAACCACAAAAAAATAACACCACAAACGTGCTTCACTTCCTTCATCCTCCATCGGAGCTTCACGTCGAGGACGCCGTTCAATTCAAGTCTGGGGGAGCAGCTCACGTTTGTCATTTGGTTTCGTTTCACTTTCTTTTGAATTTTTAGTTTTTAGGTTATTTTTGCGATTGTTAGTTTGTTTTTGTTTTCATGAGTCACAGTCGTCCCAAGGCACTTGTCCGGTGCCACATTTTGATATGAACCCTGAACTTAGGATGCTTAAGAAGTTAAACTTTTCCGTGAAATTTTGCATGATTGAGCTAGGTTTTCCTATGCGTTAGAGCTTATTAGTCGGCTGAAAAACAATAGGTCGTAGTTCTTGGGAATCCTAGTGTTGCTTCTGGGGAGGTTTAGACGAGGTTGCTAGGCTAGTTTATCGTTTATTCTTTCTACCCAGATGGTCATACTTCGTATAGACGACACTTTACTTTGGTTACATTGAGGATCATTGGATCATATAAAATCGAGCTTATTTTGCAGATTAAAAAAGCACACACTAACACTCCGCTGTCGATAGAAATAGTGCCTAATAAGCATGATCAAAAATCGATATGAGTGCATCGACCTTGTTACTCCTTCGGTGGCTCGGGTCTAAGTGGTGGGTTGGCGATCATCTTTCTACGTCCCAAGGGCTTGGCACAAAAACCCGCCTACTCCGCTGCGCTCTTACACGAGACGCATGAGTATACCGTCATCGGTAGTCTGGGTCTAAGTAGAGGCTAGATCCCTTCAAATCCGACGTCCTAGAAACCTAGTGTGTATGCAAAGAAAAAGAAGAAAAAAAAATGGAAAAGAAAAATAAAAACAAAACAAAAGAAAAAAAAAGAAAAAGTCATAAAAAGAAAAAGAAAAAGAAAAAAAAGAAAGAAGCTCGGAAAGAAAGAAACAAGTATCCTCGGTTGAGAAACAAAAGACCGACTTAAAGTGCATAAAAGGAGGCAGAAGACGTCATTAGAGCAAGCTTACATTGGAGA
>CM071863.1:10035743-10060152 GCA_036759665.1 Gynandropsis gynandra
GTCAAGATAAGTTGATAGATCTATGATCCTTAGTTGTTTCATCCATACGATTCCCGGTATCCCGGACACCCGTAGTGTTTGCCATATCCCGAGTTCATCCCAACCTAGTATTGTTGTCACCACATAGGTTAGTTTTAGGTATTTAGGATCACATCCCCTTCTATCTTTATTCGTCTTAGTTTAGTTTTATTCTTAGTTTTTGGTTGCTTTAGTCCCCAGAGATCGACCCTGGTACGACACAAACCGTATACTTGCGGTGAAGTGGTCTAGGATAATTTATAACTCGTGTTTACACACATCACAAACATTCAACTCTGGGGGATTTTGATCATCTCGTTTTCATACGTATTTCTTGCACGATTATAGATATGTTTATGATATATATGTGTTGCTTTACGTATGATTCCGTATCCGTTTTACTTGTTTTCGTGTTTTCATGTCCTTACAGGTTTTTACGCGTATTTGGTTCATTTCGGAGCTAAAGGACATGTACGGAGCTAAGGAACAACTTTGAGGATCATCACGGGACAAACGGGACGCGATTTAGCAAGAAGAGCCACCACCCGATCGGGCACAAATCACACCCGACCGGGCAAAGGCTACGACAAATTTTGGTGCGCATTCACACACGACTCGGGCAAGGAAATGCCCGAGCAGATGCCTCACACCCGACCGGGCGCACATCATGCCCGATCGGGCAACCCATGCAGATCGCGATCCGCGCGACCCGACCTAGCCGTACCCGAGCGGGTACATTGAGTGCCCGAGTGGGTCGCGACCCGAGCAGTGAGTTAAGTTAAGTTAACTTAACATAAAATTAAAGGAAGTTCGTGGGGAGATTAAGGCAACATTTACACTGACTTAAAGGACATAAAATGGAGGCCGGAGGTTGACATTGGAGACACTTTTGATTCAGTTCGTGATTGGGGAGTTTCTTGCGAGGAGGCAAGCGAGGAGCATTGGAGATCAAGCCCCGACACTTCGGTTTCGTTTTGTTTTCATGTTCCTTAGACTTTCTATTTCGTATATGTTTGTTTACAGACGCATGAGCGAGTAGTTTGTTTGTTCTAGGAGAAGGGATTAGCCCTTGGCTATCCCGGAACTATCTTTTGATTTATTTTGAATGCATCTTCCTGTTTTCGTTTATCTATTCTCTATCTGAGTGCTTAAATTTACTTGTGTTTGCGATGGCCACGTAGATGCATGTGTTAGGGCTTAGGAGAAGGACCGAAAGGAGAATTCTAATCCTAGAAGATCAGGTTTAGAACAACCGAGGTTAGGCCACGAAAGTAGGGTAGCAACGGTTGAGGGTAATCATAGTTCTTATGGGTTTAGTTCAATGTGTCAGCCATGAAAGTAGGGGGCAACTTGACTAGATCGCGTGTCTATGCCTCGAGAGAGGGTAGATATCATATTAGGATCGTCTGCCTTAGATAGCTTAAATTGGGATTGCATGATAGATAGATTGATAGTTGGTTTCGGTAGTCTTGTGGTGAAACTGGATTCCTAGAACGTTTGTCTTATCGTTGAGAACCAATTTGTTTATTTACTTTCAGTGTTTCATTCTTAAACCATATTCGTTCGTTAGTAAGTTTGATTTATAGTTCGAGTTTACCTCGAAAAAATGAATGAGATGATGAAAAAATCATGTAGTTCGGAGCTTCTTACGCATAGTTATGGTATTTCAAAGCTCGTCATACGATTTATTGTTGTAGTCGTCTAATCACGTGAAAATGAAAACAGAAAGCGGAAAAGGGGTGCAACACTAGAGATAAACGCAAATAGAAAAAACGAACCAAAAGGAATATCCGAGAGAAAAATGTAACAAAAGTGGAGTATTGACAAGAAATGACATTCGTATCCTAAGAAACTCGAAAAGTACATCTCCCGGATCTAAATATCCAACGTATCGACCTAAATAAAGAATTTTCAGCTCGGAAGGGGGTCGGGATGATGAAGGAAGCATTTATCCCAAAAAGATTATATAGGTGATGAAAAAAATAATGTAATTCGGAGCTTCTTATGCAAAGTTATGGTATTTCAAAATCTGTCATACGATTCATTGTTGTAGTCGTATAATCACGTGAAAACAAAACAAAAAGCGGAAAAGGGGTGCAACACGAGAGATAAACGCAAATAGGAAATATGAAGCAAAAGGAGTATCCGAGAAACAAACGCAACGTAAAACAAATAGAACAACCGAGAGTAGGTATAGTAACGGTTGAGGGTTGTACCGGGTAAATCATGAATCGTAATGGGATTTAGTTGGGGTGTCAGCCACGAAAGTAGGGGATGACTCAATCTAGCTACGTTCCTATGCCTTGAGAGAGGGTAGGTTTGGACATTAGGATCGTCCGACTTAGATATCTTGATAGGGAATGCACGATTAGATAAATCGGAGACAGGTTTCGGAAGCTATGCGGTGAAACCGGTTTGCTAGGACGTTTGTCTCTTTGTTTAGAACTCACTTATCCATTGCATCATCATCATATTTGCATTTCATATCCTTATTCTTTCGTAGCAAGCTTTGGTTCTACTTTTGAATCTTAGGTCGTGTTACGATAGTTGTCGTGGGACCGACACATTAATTACTACACACGTGCTGTGTACTTGCGGGTAGTCTTAGATGAACTTGTTAACTTGACACACATCAAGTTTTCGGCGCCGTTTCCGGGGACTAATTGTCAACACGTTTAGGAATTCCGATTTAGAATCATACTTGTTTTGGTTTTTCTTTTGTTTTTCTTTTCTTTTCGTTTCTTTGTAATAATTCTTTTTACTTGTCTTTCGTAGGTGCATGACCCGATCTCAAGGTAATTTGAATTTGCATCGAATCAACCCTGATATTGAGAAAACGATAAATAAGCGAAAGAAGGGCAAGGGAGAAGAAATGATAGATACGACCAATCCACGAGCGATGAACAATCAAAAGGATGTATTGGATGGTCACAGATAGCCGCAATTACCTGTTGGTAATGTGGCGAATTACAACAACAGCAGGCTCCTCCGCCACGTTGTCTCCGTGATTACGTGGTGATGAACATGAGCAATGTCCAAACAGAAATAAGGACGTTGTTGCGAGGGAACAATTCGTGATCAATCCACCGATACTCAACATGTTATACCAAAAACAGTTTATGGGCGGCAATCACGAAGACCCTCATTAACATTTACAAGACTTCCTAGAGCTATCAAGCACATTCAAAATTCATGGAGTCTCGGAGGATGCTATTTTGCTGTTCCCTTCTCCATTGGGGGACGAGCGAAGGCGTGGCGACAATCTCTTCCCGCTGGTCCTATCACTTCATGGGACCAGCTTTGCACGACATTCCTATCACGGTTCTTCCCTCCGAGCAAGATGATTCAAATGCGAGGAGAAATCACTATGTTTAGAAGCCGAGAGGGAGAGACGTTATTTGATGCATGGGGAAGATTCAAGGACCTTTTACAAATGTATCCTCATCACGATCTAGCGTAGTGGTACGTTATTCAAACATTCTACAACGGGATCACGTATGAGCATAGAACGACGTTAGACAATGCTGCTCGAGGATCAATCATGGACTTAAGTGTAGAAGAGGCATACGAGCTTATCGACCATCTTGCCATGAACCACACTATGTGGTCTACGCCAAGAAGTATGCCGAGCAAGACACGAGGTCTTTATGAAGTTTACCAAAGAAGTGCTATGGGCGATGTAGTGAATGCCATCTATTGAGCAAATTGTGGAGAAACTGATCATATGGCTTATCAAGGCACAATGCAAGAAGGCATGGAGCAAGTGAGCTACGCCAACAGCAAGGCAATACGCAATTCGGGAACACATACAATCCGAATTGGAGCAACCACCCGAATCTCTTATCGCACGAACCAACCTGTGAAATATTCGGGTTTTCAGCAAAGGCAGCAGCAATAACAGCAATCAAAGCCACTCCAGAAAGCTCCTCAACTTCCTCAAACTCCTTCGTCAAGTCTTGAAGTGGTGATGCTTGAGTTCATCAAGGAACAAAGGCAGCAACAATCGACTGAAGCGAAATTTAACGAAATGGGGATTGCGATCAATGAGCCGAAAAATCAAATAGACTCCTTGAGCACACATATGAAAATGCTAGTATAGTCCATTGCGCAGCAGGCTGCATCATCCTCTCGGAATCCCGGAATGCTACCTGGAGAACCTGATCTTAACCCGAGAGAGCACGTAAATGCCATCACGTTGTGCAGTGAGGATACGACTGGGAGTCCACCCCTGAAACAGTAAGAAAAAACTGCTGGAAAATCAGAGGACAAGGGAAAGGTCATTGCAATCATGGAAGGATATGAGCCTGATTTAGAGAAGCCATATGTTGCTCCGTTGGCGTACGAACCTTCTGTACCATTTCCTAGATGCTTGGTGAGCAGCAAGAATAGAGAGAGTGTGATGAAATTCTTCCATCACCTCAAGCAGCTCAATATCAACATGCCCTTCGTGGATGCGCTCCAAAAGATTCCTAAGCGAGCAAATTACCTTATAGAGGTTCTTTCCAAGGAGAAGTGCATCAAAAAGAGTGAGACAGTAGTACTCACTGAGGAATGCAACGCCATTCTCCAAAACAAGCTGCCACCAAAGTAAAAAGACCCCAGACGCTTCTCCATCCCATGCTTCATAGGAGACATTGACATTGATAAAGCTTTGTGCGATTTGGGAGCAAGCGTGAGCATAATGCCAAACTCGGTGTATAAGCCGGTGAACTTCGAGAATATCAAGCCTACCAAGAGGTGTCTACGACTCGCTGATCGTTCGATAAGGCATCCTGTGGGAATTGTTGAAAACATTCCCACCGAGGTAGGTCGTATTTGCATTCCCACTGATTTTGTTGTACTCGATATTAAGGAAGATACTAACGTGCCTATAATTCTTGGAAGACCATTCTTAGCTACTGCAAGTGCGAAAATAGATGTACAACAAGGGAAGCTCTCTCTGCGTGTCGGCAAAAAGAAGATTGAATTCCATTTGTCCAGCCCTAAGGAGTGATGCTATAGAGTTGATGTGTTGAACAAGTCGGCGAATGACACGTTTAATCAAGTAAGTACTTCCAATCCCTCGAGAGAGGGCTAACACAAGTTTACAATACTGTAGGACTTTGTCAGAGGTGCGTCGGAACGGTCGGTGGCTACCAATGAAGGGACCAAGGTCTATGCGACATTCATAAGTGCCAATCAGGCACTGCAAGACGCTCCACATGAGAAGATGCCGCACGAAACGCTGACTGATTTTGCAGTAGAAAAGGCGTCTAAGCTGCAGCTTGAACCTCTTCCTTCCTCTATTCGGCAGGAGATGCGAAAGCCACCAATTCGTCTGAAGAAGCGTAGGAGAGTGAGCTCTTCAACATCTATGCGCTGGATACCTAAGGAGGACAGTCACGAAATGTCTATCAACGATCAAAGAAGGATGCACCAATGTTTGGAAAAGAAAGGAGCATCGAAGGCAATGTGCAATGAGAAAGGCAACCGAGCTGAAACATGGCACGATACAAAAACCATACCTCATTTTTTTCGGCCAGGTGATATTGTTCTACTTTTTGATTTTCGTTTTAATCCTTTCACGGGCAGATTACATTCCCATTGGAATGCTCCATTTTAGGTACGAGAAGTCTTCACAAATGGAGAGGTAGAACTATGGAGCGATTCAAGCGGAACGTTCACAACATATGGGCAGCATTTAAAGCTATATCAAGTCATTCAACCGATCGAAAGTGGAAACTCCATCTCTCTATTCAATCCACCCATCGCGCACACATGAAGCATGGAGGGTCAAGCTCAACGACGCTAAACAAGCGCTTTCTATGAGGTAACCCAACATTTAGTTTTTTTTTTCGTATTACGAACTTGGTTTATTTTGAAAAAATAACATAAAAGAAACACTTAAAAAGAAGAACACCTACAACCGTGACTTCACCTTCCTATCCTCCATCGGAGCTACACGTCGAGGATGCCGGTCAATTCAAGTTTGGGGGCAGTAGCTAATGTTTGTCAGGTGATCTCGTTTCATTTTCCTTGTTTTTTGTAGTTCTTAGATTAGTTTAGTTGTTTTTGAGTTAGAGTCGTCCCAGGCACTTGTCCGGTGCCACGTTTGAGATGAACCTTGAACCTAGAATGCTAAAGAAGTTAGCCTTTTCCGTGATATCTTGCAAGTTAGAGCTTATTAGATGGTAGAGGGTGACTGCTTTACTGGCAAGGGGGCCATGGCAACGAGTGGGTCGTAAATCTTTGGGAATCCTAGTGTTACTTATGGGAAGTTAAGATGAGTTTGCTATGTTAGTTTATTGTTCATTCTCTCTATCCAAATGAATATACTTCATATTGACGATGATTTATTTCTTTTTCACGAGGCTGATTTGATCGCATGAGTTGAGCTTGTTTTGCAGAAAATAAGAGCGCACACTAACACTCCGCTATCAATAGAAATAATGCCTCAAAGCGTGATTTAAAATTGATACGAGTTCAGCGACCTTGATACATTTTCAATGATTCGGAACTAAGTGGTGGGTTGACGATCATCTTTCTACGTCCTGAGAGCAACTGATGCGTATCAGAGTTAAATATAACCTAATCTACCCGCAAGTGCACGGCACGTGTGTAGTATTTTAGGTGTCGATCCCACAGAGACTATGCAACGCTACCTAAACCCGAACTATGAATCAAACTTGCTAACGAAAGAATGTGAATAAGGAATGAAATACTGAAATTAACTAAACTACTTGGGTTCTAACGATGAGACAAACGTCCTAGGAATCCGGTTTCACCACAAGACTACCGAAACCAACGACCAACCTATCTATCATGCAATACCAGTTAAAGCTATCTAAGGCGGACGATCCTAACATGATATCTAACCTCTCTCAAGGCATAGACACGTGATCTAGACAAACTGCCCCCTACTTTCGTGGCTGACAACATGAACTAAACCCATAAACTCTGTGATTCGCCCGTTCACCCTCAACCGTTGCTACCCTACTTTCGTGGCCTAACCTCGGTTGTTCTAAACCTGACTTTCTAGGACTAGAATTCTCCTTTCGGTCCTTCTCCTAACCCCTAACACATGCATCTACGTGGCCAGCGCAAACACAAGTAAATTGAAGTACTCAGATAAAGAATAGATAAACTAAAACGGGAAGATGCATTCAAAATAGATCAAAAGCGGTCTCGGGATAGCCAAGGGCTAATCCCTTCTCCTAGAACAAACAAACTACTCGCTCATGCGTCTGTAAAGAAACATAAACATAGTAGAAAGTCTAAGGAACATAAAAACCAAACAAAACCGAAGTGGCGGTGCTTGATCTCCAATGCTCCTCGCTTATCTCCTCGCAAGAATCTGCTCTAACTTCGCTGAATTGTTCTCCTCTGTATGCTTCCTCTAATCACGTCTTTTTGCCTCCTTTTAAGCCTCCTAAGTCGGTCCAATTGTTGCCTAAATTGCCCCACGAGTTCCCTTATGTTTTAAGTTAAGTTTACTTAAGTTTTGAGAGGTTCCGGGCCGCTACCCGCTCGGGTAGTGACTGTACCCGCTCGGGTGCGGCTAGGGCAGTTCGTGCGCGTCCTGTGGTGCTGGAATGGTGCCCGATCGGGCATGGCATGTGTGCCCGCTCGGGCACAAGGCAAAATGGTCCTAAATGCTTGCCCACATGAAAAGCACGAAAGCAAGTAAAACGGATACGGAATCATACGTAAAACATCACATATGTATCAAAAACGTCTCCTAAATCGTGCAGGAAATACGTATGAAAACGAGATGATCAGCAACGCGCATAAAAACGTCATCTACTCCGCTGCACTCTTGAACGAGGTGCAAGAGTATACCGTCATCGGAAGTTTGGGTCTAAGTAGAAGTTTAATTCCTTCAAATCCGAAGTCCTAGAAGCCTAGTGTGTTTGCAAAATCAGAATAAAGAAAAAAATTGAATGAAAGAATAAAGAAGCTCGATAATAAAACACGTATCCTCTTTGATTATGTGATTAATATTTGTTTGAAGTCTTGTTTGGTAGAGAGAGTTGTAGTTTCTCACTTAGCTCGTCTTTGATTTACATTCTTATAGGTAGCCATGGTGAACTAAGATGAAGGCTGGAAGTTATTAGGCCAAAATTATCTCTAACTTGCTTGTTGATCGATTAGGTTTGCTTTAGAGGTGTTTCTAGGGAGAGGCAAATTCTCCATTTTTATATCTCCCACGTGTTCCACGTTTACGTTTGCTTAGGGACACGCAAACATTCAAGTCTGGGGGATTTTGATCATCTCGTTTCCGTACACGATTCTCGCGTGATTTTAGATATGTTTATGACGATAGTTGCGAGGTTTATGTGTGATTTTGTATCCGTTTTGATGTTCCTTAGCACGCACAGATTGATGTTCAAGAGGAGCCCGCATGGGGTGTCTTCCTTAGCATGCGCGGGTCGTGGAGAAAATGAGAAGCCCACCCGGGTTTCCTCCCTAGACCACGTGGGGCATGCCTATAACAACTTCCCTAGAATGTTTCCAACGGGGAATTTGTATAAAAAGGGACCCGAAATTGATTTCAGAATCAAGAAAACACATAGGAGAACCCTAGGAGGGTACACAACATCCATCAATAAAATCTAGAGCCATCTTTGATGGGAGACACAACAAGGGGTCGGGAATTGATTTGGGATGATCTCTCGTTTGATATTTCTATGCTCCTTACTTTACTATTTTCTTTATGATATTTAGACACATCATTGAGTACTAGGTTTGTTCTAGGAGAAGGGATTACCCCATGGCTATCCCGGAACCTTTTTTGATTCGTTTATGATTGCATTTCCCCGTTTTGTATTATCTATTCTTTGTTTGAGAACTTATTGTCTTGTGTTTAGGAATGGACACGTATATGCATGTGTTAGGGATTAGGAGAAGGACTGAAAGGTGAATTCTAATCCTAGAAAATCAGGCTTGAACAAACCGATACTAGGTCACGAAAGTAGGATAGTAACGGTTGAGGGTTGTATCGGGTGAATCATTAATCGTAATGGGGTTTAGTTGGGGTGTCAGCCAAGAAAGTAGGGCATGAATCAAAATCAATCTAACCACGTACCTATGCCACGTCCACCTTAGATATCTTGATTGGGAATGCACGATGAGATAGATCAGAGATAGGTTTCGGAAGCTATGCGGTGAAACCGGTTTCTTAGCACGTTTGTCTCTTTGTTTAGAACTCACTTATCCATTGCATCATCAGCATATTTGCATTTCATATCCTAATTCTTTTGTAGCAAGTTTTGTTTCTACTATTGATTCTTAGATCGTGTTACGATACTCCTTGTGGGCTCGACGCCTTAACTACTACACATGTGACATTCACTTGCGGGTAGTCTTAGGTAAACTTGTTAACTTGACACGCGTCAAAACGCAACGTAATCGGCATATTGACAAGAAATGACATTTGTATACTTAGAAACTCGAAAACTGCATCTCCCGGCTCTAAATATCCAACGTATTGAACTAAATAAAGGATTTTGAGCGCAAAAATAGGGTCGGGCTACCTTCAGCAAGCTAGTGCACAGTTTACCTCGAAAATATGAATGATATGATAAAAAAAACATGTAATTCGGAGCTTCTTACGCAAAGTTATGGTATTTCAAAGCCCGACATACGATCCATTTTTGTAGTCGTCTAATCACGTGAAAACAAAAACAAAAAGCGGAAAAGGGTTGCAACACGAGAGTCAACGCAAATAGGAAATAGGAAGCAAAATAAATATTTGAGAGACAAACGCAACACAGGCGACGTATTGACCAAAAATGACATTCGTATCCTAAGAAACTCAAAAAGTGCATCTCCCAGCTCTAAATATCCAACGTATCGACCTAAATAAATGATTTTGAGCTCGAAAACAAGGTCGAGCTACATTCAGCAGGCTAGGGCATAGTTTATCTCGAAAATATGAATGAGATGATGAAAAATCATGTCATTCAAAGTTATGGTATTTCAAAGCCCGTCATATGATTCATTGTTGTAGTCGTCTAATCACATAAACACAAAAACAAAAAGTGGAAAAGTGGTGCAACACGAGAGATAAATGCAAATATGAAATAGGAAATAAAAGAAATATCTGAGATACAAACTCAACGCAAGTGGTGTATTGACAAGAAATGACATACGTATCCTAAGAAACTTCAAAATTGCATCTCCCGGCTCTAAATATCCAATGTATCGAATTTTGAGCTTGAAAACGTGGTCGGTGATCATTTCATTTTCATACGTATTTCTTGCACGATTTTAAAGATGTTTACGATATAGATGCGATGTTTACGTATGATTTTGTATCCGTTTGACTCGTTTTCATGTTTTCATGTTCTTACAGGTTTTAATTCGTATTTGTTTCATTTTGGAGCTAAAGGACGTACACGGGACAAAGTACTAAAGTCGAGGATCATAACAAAGCAAACGGGACGATTATCGGCAAGGACTAACACAGCCCACACGGGGCATTCGCCTAGCCCGCACGGGCTACAACCTCAGCAAACTCAGCACGGGTTGGGGCACTCCTCAGCACGCACGGGTCTTCCCGGCGCTCCTCAGCCTGCGCGGGGCACACCTCAGCCCACGCGAAGCACTTGTTCCAATAGACCCAACATAGCTCGGGCTGTGCATCAGCCCGAGCTGATCCAGCACCAGGAAGGGAGCCCACGCGGGGCAGACACTCCAGCCCACGCGGGTCACGACCGTTACCTGTAGAAACAAGAAACGGAAACTTTCGGGAAAGATGAAAAGAAAGTGGTTAGTTGCATACACAAAAAGGAAACATTGTTAGAGAAGAGGAATGAGAGTTATATGGCTGGAAAATAGAATAAAAATGTGCCCACTTACTCAAGAATAGAAATCAATGCAAAGAAGAATGGAAAACTCACAAAAACAACATGCTGCAACAAAGAGGAAAGAAGAGGAAAGGAAGTGAACGGTCAAAGAGGAAAAAGAGGAGAAAAAAAAGAAAGAAAAGAGGAAAGATAAGGAGGAGAGCTAGGGTTCGTTCACTTAAGTTCGGAGAGGAAAAACACAGATGGGAGAGAGAGTTGCAGAAAGAGTTGCAAGGAGAGAGTAGAAAGGAGAGTTGTTCTTGAGTGCTTGCGGAGGAGGCATTCAAGGGGAATTGGACATCAATTCACGACTTCGGTTCCGTTTGGTTTTTATGTTCTTTAGACTTTCTACTTCGATTATAATGTTTGTTTTTGAACGCATGACCGAGCAGTTGTTTCATTCTAGGAGAAGGGATTAGCCCTCCGCTATCCTAGAACCACTTTGATTTATCTTTGAATGCAATTTCCCATTTTCGTTTATCTATTCTTTATTTGAGTGCTTCATTGACTTGTGTTTACGAAGGCCACGTAGATGCATTCTTTAGGAACTTAGGAGAAGGACCGAAAGGAGAATCCTAATTCAAGATAATCAGGTCTAGAAAAACCGAGGTTAGGCCACGAAAGTAGGGTAGCAGCCGTTGAGGGTAAAACGGATGAATCATAGAACTTATGGGTTTAGCTTAAGGTGTCAGCCACGAAATTGGGGATAACTTAACTAGATCACGTGTCTATGCCTTAAGAGATAGTAGATATCATATTAGGATCGTATGCCTTAGATAACCTGATCTGGATTGCATGATTAGATAGGTTGATTGTTGGTTTCGTTAGTCTTGTGGTGAAACCGAATTCCTAGAACGTTTGTCTCACTGTTAAGAACTCGTTAGTTTATTTTTTTTTTAGTAATTCATTCTCAAAACCCATATTTCGTTCGTTTGCAAGTTTGATTCATAGTTTGAGTTTAGGTTGTCTTGCATAGTCCATGTGGGATCGACACCTAGAGTACTACATACGTGTCGTGCACTTGCGGGTAGTTTAGATTAATATTTGTTTAACTTTGAATCGCATTATGTTTTTGACGCCGTTGCTGGGGATTTTGGTCAACAGGTATTAGATTCGAGCCTAGAGTCATTCTTGTTTTGTTTTTCTTTTTGTTTTCCTTTCTTTCGTTCTTTCTACCTAAATCATTTTTATTAGTCCTTCGCAGAGCCGTCATATCAACGAGAGATGGATAATCAGAACAGCCATGGATATATGCAGCATCAACAACTCGCACCTCAACCGCGAGAACCACAGGCTCCTCCACCACGTTTCCTCAGCGATTACGTGGTGCCAAACATGAACAACGGGCAAATAGCCATACGGATGACTGTTGTTGCTAGAGAACAATTTGAAATTCAGCCGGGAATGATCAACATGCTTTATTAGAAGCAATTCATGGGTGGAAATCACGAGGATCCCCATCAGCATCTTAGAGACTTCATAGAGCTTTTCGGTACGTTCAAAATACAAGGAGTCTCAAAGGACGCGATCTTACTACGTCTTTTCCCCATCTTAATTGGGGGACGAGCGAAAACTTGGCAGCAATCGCTTCCCCCTAGTTCAATCACGACTTGGGACCAACTCTGCACATTGTTCCTCTCACGATTCTTTCCTTTGAGCAAGACGATTCAGATGAGGGGGGAAATCACGACGTTTAGATGCAGAGATGGAGAGACATTGTTTGCAGCGTGGGGCAGATTTAAGGGTCTTTTACAGATGTGTCCACACCATGGTCTTGAGCAGTGGTGTGTTATCCAAACCTTTTACGACGGAATTTAAGATGAACACCGAACTACACTGGATAGCGATGCTAGAGGATCGTTTATGGATCTGAGTGTGGAGAGGGCATACGAGCTGATTGATAACCTCGCCATGGACCACCCAATGTGCTCCACACCGAGAGGTATGCCTCACAGCAGTCGACGTCTATATGAGCCGAATCAGAATAAAGCGATAGGCAATGCAGCGAACGCCATGTACTGCGTGAATTGCAGAGATACAGAATACGTGGCTTATCAATGCACGCTGCAAAAGAACGTGGAATACATGAATTATGCCCAGCAGCAAGAAAACACGCAATTCGGGAATACCTACAACACGAATTGGATGAACCACCCGAACTTGTCATACCGAACGATTCAACCGATAAAGTATTCGGGATTTCAGCAACCACAGCAGCCGTACCAGAAAAATAATCAGCAATTTCAGAATGCTCAACAAGTTCCGCAAGCTCCTTAACCTCTGCAAACCCCTTCTTCAAACCTTGAGGATGTAATGCTCGATTTTATCAAAGAGCAAAGGCAACAACAATCGACTCAAGCCAAATTCAATGAGGATGTGGGCACAGCTATTAGCGAGCTCAAAACTCATATGGAATCATTGAACAACCATGTGAAGAGATTAGAGAACTCCGTAGCACAGCAAGCTGCCTAATCCTCTTGGAATCCTGGACAACTTCCCGGTAAGCCCGACTTAAACCCGAGAGAGTACATTAACGCTATTTCCGTGTGCAGCAGTGATGTGATTGAGCATTCCCCCTCCAAAGGGCAAGAGCAAGCTGCTGGAACGTCTATGAAAAGAGGCAAAGTATGGTCGCGATTATGGAAGGAGTCGAACCAGATTAGGATAAACCATACGTTGCTCCACCGGCGTACTAACCTCCAATTTCGTTTCCTCAACGGTCAGTGAGCAGCAAGAATGAAGAACCAGTTGGCAGATTTATAGAGGGCCTCAAGAAGCTTGATATCATCACCCAATTCGTATTTCAAAGCCCGTCATACGATTCATTGTATTTCATTGTATTTCAAAGCCCGTTTATCTTGAAAAGATGAATTAGATGATAAAAGCATAATGTAATTCAGAGCTTCTTACGCAAAGTTATCGTATTTCAAAGTTCGTCATACGATTCATTGTTGTAGTCGTCTCATCACATGAAAACAAAAACAAAAAGCGGAAAAGGGGTGCAACACGAGGGATAAATACTAATAGAAAATAGAATAAAAAGAAATATCCGAGAGACAAATGCAACGCAAGCAACGTATTGACAAGAAATGACATTCGTATCTTAAGAAACTCGAAAAGTGCATCTCCCGGCTCTAAATATCCAACGTATCCACCTAAGTAAAAGATTTTGAGATCGAAAACTGGGTCGGGCTGCCTTCAGCATCCCGGGGCATCGTTTATCTCGAAAAGATGAATGAGATGATGAAAAAATCATGTGATTGAGAGCTTCTTACGAAAAGTTATGGTATTTCAAAGCCCGTCATACGATTCATTGTTGTAGTCGTCTAATCACGTGAAAACAAAAACAATAAGCGGAAAAGGGGTGCAACACGACAGATAAACGCAAATAGGAAGCAACAGGAATATCCGAGAGACAAACGTAATGCAAGTGGCGTATTGACAAGAAATTACATCCGTATCCTAAGAAACTCTAAAAGTGCATCTCCCGACGCTAAATATCCAACTTATCGACCTAAATAAAGGACTTTGACCTCAAAAACGGGGTCGGGCTGCCTTCAGCAGACCGAGGCGTGTTTTATCTCGAAAAGATGAATGAGATGATGAAAACATTATGTAATTCGGAGCTTTTTACGCAAAGTTATGGTATTTCTTAGCCCATCGTACAATTCATTGTTGTAGTTGTCTAATCACGTGAAAACAAAAACAAAAAGCAGAAAAGGGTTGCAACACGAGACATAAATGCAAATAGGAAATCGGAGCAAAAAGAATATCTGAGGGAAAAAAGCAACGCAAGCGGCGTATTGACAAGAAATGACATTCGTATCCTAAGAAAATCGAAAAGTGCATCTCCCGGCTCTACATATACAACGTATGCACCTAAATAAAGAATTTTGAGCTAGAAAACTTAGTTGGCCTTCCTTCAGCATCTTGGGGCATCTTTTATCTTGAATAGATGAATGAGATGATGAAAAATCATGTTATTCAGAGTTTCTTACGCAAATATGGTATTTCAAAGCCGGACATACGATTCATTGTTGTAGTCCTCTAATCACGTGAAAAAAAAAACAAAAAGCGGAAAATGGGTGCAACATGAGAGACAACCACAAATAGGAAATAGGAAGCAAAAGGAATATCTGAGAGACTAATGCAACGCAAGCGGCGTATTGACAAGAAATGACATTTTATCCTAAGAAACTCCAAAAGTGCATCTCCCGGCTCTAAATATCCAATATATCGACCACAATAAAAGATTTTGGGCTCGAAAACGGGGTCGGTCTCCCTTCAGCAAACCGGGGCATCGTTCATCTTGAAAAGATGAATTAGATGATGAAAACATAATGTAATTCGGAGCTTCTTACGCAAAGTTATGGTATTTTAAAGCCCGTCATACGATTCATAGTTGTAGTCGTGTAATCACATGAAAACAAAAACAAAAAGCGGAAAAGGGGTGAAACACCAGAGATAAACACGAATAGAAAATAGGAAGCAATAGGAATATCTGAGAGACAAATTCAACACAAGCGGCGTATTGACTAGAAATGACATTCGTATCCTAAAAACTCGAAAAGTGCATCTCCCGGCTCTACATCTCCAACGCATCCAACAAAATAAAGGATTTTGAGCTCGGAAACTGGGTCGGGCTTCCTTCAGCATCTCGGGGCATCGTTTTTCTCAAAAAGCTGATGAGATGATGAAAAATCATGTTATTCGAAGCTTCTTAAGCAAAGTTATGGTATTTCAAAGCCCGTCATACCATTCATTGTTGTAGTCGTCTAATCACGTGAAAATAAAAACAAAAAGCGGAAAAGGGGTGCAACACGAGAGATAAACGCAAATAGGAAGCAAAAGTAATACCCGAGAGACAAACGCAACGCAAGCGGCGTATTGATAAGAAATGACATTCGTATCCTAGAAAACTCGAAAAGTGCATCTCCCGGCTCTAAATATCCAACGTATCGACCTAAATAAAGGACTTTGAGCTCGAAAATGGGGTCGGGCTGCCTTCAGTAGACCTGGGCATCTTTTATCTCGAAAAGATGAATGATATGATGAAAAAATCATGTAATTCGGAGCTTCTTACACAAAGTTATAGTATTTCAAAGCCCATCATACGATTCATTGTTGTAGTCGTCTAATCACGTGACAAAAAAAAAAGAGGAAAACAGATGCAACACGAGAGATAAACGAAAATAGGAAACCGGAGCAAAAAGAATATCCGAGAGACAAACGCAACGCAAGCGGCGTATTGACTGCATCTCCCGGCTCTACATCTCCAACGCATCCAACAAAATAAAGGATTTTGAGCTCGGAAACTGGGTCGGGCTTCCTTCAGCATCTCGGGGCATCGTTTTTCTCAAAAAGCTGATGAGATGATGAAAAATCATGTTATTCGAAGCTTCTTAAGCAAAGTTATGGTATTTCAAAGCCCGTCATACCATTCATTGTTGTAGTCGTCTAATCACGTGAAAATAAAAAACAAAACAAAAAAAGGCGTGCAACACGAGAGATAAACGCAAATAGGAAGCAAAAGTAATACCCGAGAGACAAACGCAACGCAAGCGGCGTCGGCGTATGAAATGACATTCGTATCCTAGAAAACTCGAAAAGTGCATCTCCCGGCTCTAAATATCCAACGTATCGACCTAAATAAAGGACTTTGAGCTCGAAAATGGGGTCGGGCTGCCTTTGCCTTACCTGGGCATCTATTATCTCGAAAAGATGAATGATATGATGAAAAAATCATGTAATTCGGAGCTTCTTACACAAAGTTATAGTTATAGAAAGCCCGTCATAAGATTCATTGTTGTAGTCGTCTAATCACGTGAAAAAAAAAGCGGAAAACGGATGCAACACAAGAGATAAACGGAAATAGGAAACCGGAGCAAAAAGAATATCCGAGAGACAAACGCAACGCAAGCGGCGTATTGACAAGAAATGACATTCGTATGCTAAGAAAATAGAAAGGTGCATCTCATGGCTCTAAATATCCAACGTATCGACCTAAATAAAGGACTTTGAGCTCGAAAACAGGGTCGGGCTGCCTTAAGCATCCTGGGGCATCGTTTATCTCAAAAAGATGAATGAGATGATGAAAAAATAATGTAATTCGGACCTTCTTACGCAAAGTTATGGTATTTCAATGCCCATCATACGATTCATTGTTGTAGTCCTCTAATCACGTGAAAGAAAAAACAAAAAGCGGAAAAGGGGTGCAACACGAGAGATAAACGCAAATAGGAAGCAAAAGTAATACCCGAGAGACAAACGCAACGCAAGCGGCGTATTGATAAGAAATGACATTCGTATCCTAGAAAACTCGAAAAGTGCATCTCCCGGCTCTAAATATCCAACGTATCGACCTAAAAAAAGGACTTTGAGCTCGAAAATGGGGTCGGGCTGCCTTTAGTAGACCTGGGCATCTTTATCTCGAAAAGATGAATGATATGATGAAAAAATCATGTAATGCGGAGCTTCTTACACAAAGTTATAGTATTTCAAAGCCCGTCATACGATTCATTGTTGTAGTCGTCTAATCACGTGAAAAAAAAAGCGGAAACCGGATGCAACACGAGAGATAAACGGAAATAGGAAACCGGAGCAAAAAGAATATCCGAGAGACAAACGCAACGCAAGCGGCGTATTGACAAGAAATAAATGACATTTGCTAAGAAAATCGAAAGGTGCATCTCATGGCTCTACATATCCAACGTATCGACCTAAATAAAGGACTTTGAGCTCGAAAACAGGGTCGGGCTGCCTTAAGCATCCTGGGGCATCGTTTATCTCAAAAAGATGAATGAGATGATGAAAAAATAATGTAATTCGGACCTTCTTACGCAAAGTTATGGTATTTCAATGCCCATCATACGATTCATTGTTGTAGTCCTCTAATCACGTGAAAGAAAAAACAAAAAGCGGAAAAGGGGTGCAACACGAGAGATAAACGCAAATAGGAAGCAAAAGTAATACCCGAGAGACAAACGCAACGCAAGCGGCGTATTGATAAGAAATGACATTCGTATCCTAGAAAACTCGAAAAGTGCATCTCCCGGCTCTAAATATCCAACGTATCGACCTAAAAAAAGGACTTTGAGCTCGAAAATGGGGTCGGGCTGCCTTTAGTAGACCTGGGCATCTTTATCTCGAAAAGATGAATGATATGATGAAAAAATCATGTAATGCGGAGCTTCTTACACAAAGTTATAGTATTTCAAAGCCCGTCATACGATTCATTGTTGTAGTCGTCTAATCACGTGAAAAAAAAGCGGAAACCGGATGCAACACGAGAGATAAACGGAAATAGGAAACCGGAGCAAAAAGAATATCCGAGAGACAAACGCAACGCAAGCGGCGTATTGACAAGAAATGACATTCGTATGCTAAGAAAATCGAAAGGTGCATCTCATGGCTCTACATATCCAACGTATCGACCTAAATAAAGGACTTTGAGCTCGAAAACAGGGTCGGGCTGCCTTAAGCATCCTGGGGCATCGTTTATCTCAAAAAGATGAATGAGATGATGAAAAAATAATGTAATTCGGACCTTCTTACGCAAAGTTATGGTATTTCAATGCCCATCATACGATTCATTGTTGTAGTCCTCTAATCACGTGAAAGAAAAAACAAAAAGCGGAAAAGGGGTGCAACACGAGAGATAAACGCAAATAGGAAGCAAAAGTAATACCCGAGAGACAAACGCAACGCAAGCGGCGTATTGATAAGAAATGACATTCGTATCCTAGAAAACTCGAAAAGTGCATCTCCCGGCTCTAAATATCCAACGTATCGACCTAAAAAAAGGACTTTGAGCTCGAAAATGGGGTCGGGCTGCCTTTAGTAGACCTGGGCATCTTTATCTCGAAAAGATGAATGATATGATGAAAAAATCATGTAATGCGGAGCTTCTTACACAAAGTTATAGTATTTCAAAGCCCGTCATACGATTCATTGTTGTAGTCGTCTAATCACGTGAAAAAAAAGCGGAAAGCGGATGCAACACGAGAGATAAACGGAAATAGGAAACCGGAGCAAAAAGAATATCCGAGAGACAAACGCAACGCAAGCGGCGTATTGACAAGAAATGACATTCGTATGCTAAGAAAATAGAAAGGTGCATCTCATGGCTCTAAATATCCAACGTATCGACCTAAATAAAGGACTTTGAGCTCGAAAACAGGGTCGGGCTGCCTTAAGCATCCTGGGGCATCGTTTATATGCCCATCATACGATTCATTGTTGTAGTCCTCTAATCACGTGAAAAAAAAAACAAAAAACGGAAAAGCAGTGCAACACGAGAGACAAACACAAATAGGAAATAGGAAGTAAAAGGAATATCTGAGAGACAAACGAAACGCAAGTGGCGTATTGCCAAGAAATGAAATTGTATCCTAAGAAACTCGAAAAGTGCATCTCACGGCTCTAAATATCCAATGTATCGACCAAAATAAAGGATTTTAAACTAGAAAACAGGGTCGATCTGCCATCAGCAAACCGGGGAATCGTTCATCTTGAAAAGATAATTGAGATGATGAACAAATCATGTACTTCGGAGCTTCGTACGCGAAGTTATGGTATTTCAAAGCCCGTCACACGATTCATTGTTGTAGTCGTGTAATCACGTGAAAAGAAAAACAAAAAGCAGAAAAGCAATGCAACACGAGAGACACACGAATACGAAATAGGAAACAAAAGGAATACCCGAGAGACAAATGCAACTCAAGGGGTATATTGACAAGAAACGACATTTGTATCCTAAGAAACTCGAAAAGTGAATCTCACGACTCTTAAAAACCAAAGCATCGAACTAAATAAAGGATTTTGTGCTCGAAAGCGGGGTCGGGCTGCCTTTAGCATCCCAAAGCATCGTTTATCTCGAAAAGATGAATGAGATGATGAAAAAATCATGTAATTCGGAGCTTCGTACGCAAAGTTATGGTATTTCAAAGCCCGACATACGATTCATTGTTGTAGTCGTCTAATCATGTGAAAACAAAAACAAAAAGCGGAAAAGGGGTGCAACACGAGAGACTAACGCAAATAGGAAATAGGAAGCAAAAGGAATATCCGAGAGACAAAGGAAACGCAAGCGGCGTATTGACAAGAAATGACATTTGTATCCTAAGAAACGAAACCAGAAAGCAGAAAACAGGTGCAACACAAGAGACTAACGCAACTAGCAAATAGGAAGCAAAAGGAATATCCAAGAGACAAACACAATGCAAGCGGAGTATTCACAAGAAATGACATTCGTATCCTAAGAAACTCGAAAAGTGCATCTCCCAACTCTAAATATCAACCGTATTACCTAAATAAAGGATTTTGAGCTTCAAAACGGGGTAGGGCTGCCTTCAGCAACACCGGACATCGTTTATCACAAAAACGATGAACGAGATGATGAAAAAATCATGTAATTCGGTGCTCCATACGCATAATTATTGTATTTCAAAGCCCGTCATACGATTCATTGTTGTAGTCGTCTAATCACGTGAAAACAAAAAGAAAAAGCGGAAATGGGGTGCAACAAGAGAGATAAACGCAAATAGGAAATAGGAAGCAAAAGGAACATCCGAGTGACAAATGCAACGCAAGCGGCTTATTGACAAGAGATGACATTCGTATCCTAAGAATTTCGAAAAGTGCATCTCCCAGGTTTAAATATCCAACCTATCGACCCAAATAAAGGATTTTGAGCTCGATAACGGGGTTGGGCTGCCTTCAGTAGACCGAGGCATCGTTTGTCTCGAAAATATGAATGAGATGATGAAAAAAATCATGTAAGTCGGATCTTCTTATGCCAAGTTATTGTATTTCAAAGCCCGTCATACGATTCATTGTTGTAGTCGTCTAATCACGTGAAAACAAAAACAAATAGCAGAAAATTGGTGCATTACCAGAGATAAACGCAAATAGGAAATAGGAAGCAAAAGGAATATCCGAGAGACAAACGCAACGCAAGCGGCTTATTGATAAGAAATGACATTCATATCCTAAGAAACTCGAAAAGTGCATCTCTCGACTCTAAATATCCAACGTTTGACCGAAATAAAGGATTTTGAGCTTGAAAACAAGATCGGGCTGCCTTCAGCAGACTGGGCATCGTTTATCTCGAAAAGACGAATTAGATGATGAAAAAATAAAGTAATTAGGAGCTTCTTACACAAAGTTATTGTATTTCAAAGCCCATCAAAAGAATCATTGTTGTAGTCGTCTAATCACGTGAAAATAAAAACAAAAAGTAGACAAGGGGTGCAAGACGAGAGATATACGCAAATAGGAAATAGAAAGCAAAAGGAATATCCGAGAGACAAACGCAATGCAAGTGGTTTATTGACAAGAGATGACATTTGTATTCTAAGAAACTCGAAAAAGGCATATCCCGGCTTTAAATATCCAATGTATCCACCTGAATAAAGGATTTTGAGCTCAATAACGGGGTCGGGCTGCCTACAGTAGACTCGGGCATTGTTTGTCTCGAAAATATGAATGAGATGATGAAAAAATAATGTAAGTTGGAACTTCTTACGCCAAGTTATTGTATTTCAAATCCCGTCATATGATTCATTGTTGTACTCGTCTAATCACGTGAAAACAAAAATAAAGAGCGGAAAAGGGGTGCAACACGAGAGACTAACGCAAATAGGAAATAGGAAGCAAAAGAAATATCTGAGAGACAAACGCAACGCAAGCTGCCTATTGAAAAGAAATGACATTAGTATCCTAAGAAACTCGAAACGTGCATCTCTCGCCTTTAAATATCCAATGTATAGACCTAAATAAAGGATTTTGAGCTCGATAACGGGGTCGGGCTGCCTTCAGCAGACTGAGGCATTGTTTGTCTAAAAAATATGAATGAGATGATGAAACAATCATCTAAGTCGGAGCTTCTTACGCCAAGTTATTGTATTTCAAAGCTCGTCATACGATTCATTGTAGTAGTCGTCTATTCACGAGAAAACAAAAACAAAAAGCGGAAAAAGGGTGCAACACGAGAGATAAACGCAAATAGGAAATAGAAAGCAAAAGGAACATCCGAGAGACAAACGCAACGCAAGCGGCTTATTGACAAGAAATGACATTCGTATCCTATGTAACTCGAAAACTACATCTAACGACTCCAAATATCCAACGTATGAACCTAAATAAAGGATTTTGAGCTCGAAAACGGGATTGGGTTGCCTTCAGCAGACCGAGGTATCATTTATCTCGAAAAGTTAAATTAGATGATGAAAAATAATGTAATTCGAAGCTTCGTACGCAAAGTTATAGTATTTCAAAGGTCGTCATAAGATTCATTGGGTTAGTTGTCTAATCACGTGAAAATAAAAACAAAAACCGGAAAAGGGGTGCAACACGAGAGATAAACGCAAATAGGAAATAGGAAGCAAAAGGAATATCTGAGAGACAAATGCAACGCAAGCTGCCTATTGACATGTCACACAAGTGGGTGGAGGCTTTGGCATGTCACACAAACGACTCCAAACCAGTGACCAAGATGTTCAAGCGTGTCATATTTCCACGTTTTGGAGTCCCGAGAGTTGTGATCAGCGACGGAGGTAAGCATTTTGTGAATCGTACCATAGATGGGTTGCTGAAAAAGTACGGTGTTAGACATAGGGTAGCAACGCCTTATCATCCTCAAACCAGCGGCCAAGTTGAGGTTTCTAATAGAGAAATCAAATCAATTTTTGAGAAAACGGTCTCAAGGTCTAGGAAGGATTGGGCATTGAAACTCGATGATGTACTGTGGGCTTATCGTACGGCATTTAAAACGCCAATCGGAATGACTCCGTTTCAGCTTGTGTACGGTAAGGCATGCCATCTACCGGTTGAGTTAGAATACCGAGCGTATTGGGCGATCAAGGCACTGAACAACGACTATAAATCAGCCGCTGAGAAAATGACGTTAAAGCTTCATCACCTTGAGGAAATGCGCCTCGATTCGTATGAAAATGCAAAAATTTACAAGGAACGTACGAAGCGGTGGCACGATCGGCATATACTCCAGCGGACATTTGAGGTTGGTGATCGTGTACTTCTTTTCAACTCACGTTTAAAACTCTTTCCAGGGAAGCTTAGGTCACGCTGGTCCGGGCCATTCACGATTAAAAGCATCTCACCACACGGAGCAATCGAGATAATAGGAGCCAATGGTGCATTTAAAGTGAACGCTCAACGAATTAAGCTCTACAATGCGGATATCACAGATTTTGATCAAGCTAAGTTCGCTCTTTCGGAGCCGACTCATATGTAGAGCATTTCAGTCAAGCTAAAGACCTTAAACAAGTGCTTATGGGGAGGCAACCCGACTGTTTCATATTTCATTTCATTTTCTTTCGGACTATTCCTTTTTCTTTTCATATTGATGTACTTGGTGGGATCATATTCCTCTTTTTGGATTGTAAGAATTTTTTTTTTCGCAGGTTCTTCAACGTCCGTATCATCCTTGAGGAGGAGACACAAACTCGGGATTGGAAGTTACACAAGGTGCACACGTTCCAACTCTTATTTTCCCGTTATTATGTTTGCAATATCCTCTTAGATTTTGAACACCGGGACGGTGTCTCATTCAAGTATGGGGGGGCGGGGGTACTCGTCGAGTATTGTCATTTGATTAGGATTAGATGTAGATTTTTGTTTTTAGGAATAAACGGACGGATACTTAGCATGAATTGTCGAGCTTTAGTCATTATTGTGCGACCCTGTCGAATCGTGAACTAAAGTCTAGGTGTGTTTAGAAGTCTTCTTGATTCCGATTAGTTGAGTAATTGTGCTTGAAACCATGACTTATAGTTACATTCACCTCCTAGGTTTCGGTACCAAGTATCATATCTCCGTGTATACCGATTAATAGATGCTTGTTTGATAGATTTTTAGCGTTCATTAAACTCCACACGCTTATACTCTACTGTCAATGTTCTATCCTTGGATAAGTCTTAACTATTTTAGGTTTTCATTGACATGAGTACATCGAGATCGATGGTTCGGGTCTAAGTGGTGGGTTGAGGCGCTATTCTACGTCCTAAGGGTTAGAGTTATGCGTATTCTTCATAAAAAAAAGAAGTAAAAAAATCAGAAAAATAAGCTTCAATGACGCATCTCTTCACTCCGCTACGGTTACTAAACCTTATGAGTGTGCCATAGGCAGCCTGGGTCTAAGTCGAAAACCACCCTCTTCGACTTCGACGTCCTAAGAACCAAGCGTGGAACCATAAAAAAGAATAAGAACGAGAATGTGAGTTTAATGATATCTCAAGCTTAGGAGAGTTGGTATGGAGATCGCTTGGACGTTGTTTAGGAGTATGGACTAACTTAGGTCATTGGTAGGATTGCATGGTTTGAGACTTTCGGTTGATAGAAGTCTGAACTTGGTACGCTTAGGCTTGCGTTCATGTGACGCGTTGTTTTGCATGATGGCTAATCCTTTGATGTATTTGTGTTAGCTCTTCTAGTACTCGACTCTAGGTTGGCCCGAGGACGAGTAAAAGGTTAAGTCTGGGGGAGTTTGATAACACGTAATCCGTTATAGTTTTTATATCATTCTTAGGTCTAATTTTTAGTAGATT
>CM071863.1:10068914-10080034 GCA_036759665.1 Gynandropsis gynandra
TCGTTTTCATACATATTTCTTGCACGATTTTATAGATGTTTATGATATATATGTGTTGCTTTACGTATGATTCCGTATCCGTTTCACTTGATTTCGTGTTGTCATGTTCTTACATGTTTTTATGCGTATTCGGTTCATTTCGGAGCTAAAGGACATGCACGAGGCTAAGTACCAACTTCGAGGATCATCAAGGGTCAAACGGGACAAGATTTAGCAAGAAGAGCCACCACCCGATCGGGCACAACTCACACCCGATCGGGCAAAGGCTACGGCAAATTTTGGTGCGCAATTCACGCACAACTCGGGCAAGGAAACGCCCGAGCGGATGCCTCACACCCGAGCGGGAACACATCATGCCCGATCGGGCACCCCATGCGGATCGCGACCCTGCGCGTCCGACCTAGCCGTACCCGAGCGGGTACATTGACCGCCCGAGCGGGTCCCACACTTTGGTAGCAATCTAAGTTAAGTTAATTTAACTTAAAATAAAAGGAAGTTCATGGGGGATTAAGGCAACAAGTAAACCGACTTTAAAGACATAAAAGGAGGCTAGAGGACAACATTGGAGCATACTTTATTCAATTCGTGATTTAGGAGAGAAGGAGGAGGAGATTCTTGCGAGGAGGCACACGAGGAGCATTGGAGATCAACCCCCAAACTTCGATTTCATTTGGTTTTCATGTTCCTTAGACTTTCTATTTCGTTTATGTTTGTTTACAGATGCATGAGCGAGTAGTTTGTTTGCTGTAGGAGAATGGATTAGCCCTTGGCTATCCCGGAACCACTTTTGATTTATCTTGAATGCATCTTCCCGTTTTCGTTTATCTATTCTTTATCTGAGTGCTTGAATTTACTTGTGTTTGCGATGGCCACGTAGATGCATGTGTTAGGGGTTAGGAGAAGGACCGAAAAGAGAATTCTAGTCCTAGAAGATCAGGTTTAGAACAACCGAGGTTAGGCCACGAAAGTAGGGTAGCAACGGTTGAGGGTAAAACGGATGAATCATAGTTCTTATGGGTTTAGTTCAATGTGTCAGCCACGAAAGTAGGGGGCAACTTGTCTAGATCACGTGTCTATGCCTCGAGAGAGGGTAGACATCATATTAGGGTCGTCTGCCTTAGATAGCTTTAACTGGGATTGCATGATAGATAGATTAATCGTTGGTTTCGGTAGTCTTGTGGTGAAACTGGATTCCCAGAACGTTTGTCTTATCATTAAGAACCAATTCGTTTATTTACTTTCAGTATTTCATTCTTCAACCATATTCGTTCGTTAGCAAGTTTGATTCATAGTCCAAGTCTAGATTGTGTTGCGTAGTCTCTGTGGGATCGACACCTAAAATACTACACACGTGTCGTGCACTTGCGGGTAGTTTAGGTTATTTTATTTAACTTTGAGAACGCATCAGCGCCTCCATTCGTACGAGAACGCAAAAATATACAAGTAGCTCACGAAAATGTAAGCATGACAGACACATACTCCAGGCAAACTTGTTTTCAATTCACGTTTGAGACTTTTTCCAGGCAAACTCAAGTCACGCTTGTCCGGGACGTTCACAATCAAAAGCATCTCACCACATGGTGCAATCGAGCTAATAGGAACCAATGGTCCATTTAAAGTGAGCGCCCAACGCATAAAGCTCTAGAATGCGGATAACACAGATTTTACTCAAGCTACATTCGCTCTTTCAGAGCCAACATGAGTAGAGTGTTTTGGTCAGGCTCGCGACCTTAAACAAGCACTTCTCGGGAGGCAACCCGACTTTTGCATTTTCTTCTTATTTCATTTTCGGACCTAATCTTTTTCTTTTTACATTGATGTACTCGGTGGATTAGTATTCCTTCTTTTCGATTGTGTGATTCTTTATCACAGGTTTTTCGACGTCGATATCATCCTTTACGTCCTAAGGGTTAGAGTGATGCATATTCTTTGGTAAAAATAAAAAAAAGAGAGAAATGTTCTTCAATGACGCACCTCTTCACTCCGCTAAGGTTACGAGACCTTATGAGTGTGCCATAGGCAGCCTGGGTCTAAGTAGAAAGCAATCCCTCTTCGACTTCGACGTCCTAGGAACCAAGCGTAGATTTATAAAAAAATAAAAGAAAAGAAAGAATAGATAATAAGAACGAGAAAACGAGTCTAATGATATCTTAAGCTTAGGAGAATTGGTTTGGAGATCGCTTGGTCGTTATCTAGGGGTATGAAATAGACTTATGTTATTGGTAGGATTGCATGGCTCGTGACCTGTGGTTGATAAAATTCTGAAATAGGTACGCTTAGACTTGCGTTCATGTGACACATTGTTTTGCATGGTGGCTAATCCTTCCAAGTATCTATGCTAGTGTCCATTGTTGTTTAGCTCTTCTTGTACTTGACTCTAGGTTTGCTCGAGGACGAGCAAAGGTTACGTCTGAGGGAGTTTGATAACATGTAATCCGTCGTAGTATTTACATGATTCTTAGGTTTAGTTTTGATTAGATTTCTTAGATTTTACCGATTTATCGATTTTATTCGAGGACTTCATCTACCATTTCGTGTTTTATATATAAAACGAAGACATCAAGGAAAACACGAGTGATTACGAAAATTCTATCCCGAAAACATGATTGAATGATAAGATACAATATGTGCAAGGCCACGGATCCAAATCGAACACTCAAAACACCGAGCGAAAGGAGCGGAAACAGCAAATAGGTGTTGCACGTTCGGGAATAGAGAGGACCTGCTCGGGCTGAGGTTGTGAAATTATGGCTGAAAATCCCCGAGACTTAGCACGACTCGGGCACGACTTGAACATGGGCGGGTGACCATGCCCGCTCAGGCTGCAAAAGAGGACCCGCTCGGGCTCCAATTTGGCACTGAAAAAATAGCCGAGAGCATGCCCGACTTGGGCTGGAAGACAACACACACGGGCAAGAGAGCCCGCTCGGGCTGGTAAGTGTGCACGATCAGGCTGAGCTGCTGCACGACCGCACTGCACTTCTACCCGCTCGGGTCGCCAAATCCGGGACAAACTTTTTTGAAGGTTTAAACGAGCAATGAATGAGAAAAGAAGCCTTCTAGGGCTATGAGATGAATGAGACACGAGTTTGGACATTTAGAGACATACAAAAAGTGAGAGAAGGACGGAAGGAAGTATCCGGAGTGTGGAAGAACTATTGAAGACGTCGGTAATACAATAGGGAGGGATCTCATTCTCTATCTATGTCGAACATAGTTATCTCTTGCGTTTCTTTTGCTGTGTTCATGTTTGAGTAGATATACAGCCATGGGTTAGAGAGTTCTGCCAATATGTAACGAAGTCTTGTTCTTAATGCTTGGTGGTTCTTAATGCTTTTGTTCTTGAACGCCACTTGAATGAATGATTTTGGTATTTGATCGTTTTTAGATTGATTGGTTGTTTTTAATACTTTCGTTCTTGTACGCCACTCGAATGAATGATTATAGAAGTCTAATTAATCTACGCCAGGGGATTAGACTTTGGAACTTAGCCATAATTTAGGATTTAATCGGTTTAGAATCTACGCCTGGTCGATCGATTGAATCTACGGATTAGGATAGCGTTCTTAATGTGTCTAGTAGGTAAGATACAAAATTGGGAGATTGGTATACACATGCTAGATAGTGGACAAGTCTACGCCAGTCAGTTCTATATTAGAGCTTGAATTCCCTGAACTCGTGATAATATCTAAGACCATGATCTTGTTAGAACTTCGTTGCATCATTGTGCAACTCTTGATACCTATGGTGTTTAGTCGTTGAGTTATTCCGTTAACTAGTTTATTTTAGTCGCATTGGCATTCCCATCATTTATCGATTTCACACGTCCCATCCATTAGTTAACTAGCTTTAGAGTTGCATCAATTCCTTGTGTTCGACTCTGGTACTATACGATCCGTATTCTTGCGGAAGCGTTATTCTAGGTATATTATTACATCAAATTAACCACATCACTAATCACATAAAAACAAAAACAAAAAGCAGTAAAAGGGGTGCAACACGAGAGATAAACGTAAATAGGAAATACGAAGCAAAAGGAATATCCGAGAGACAAACACAACGCAAGCGTCGTATTGACAAGAAATGACATTAGTATCCTAAGAAACTCGAAAAGTGCATCTCTCGGCTCTAAATATCCAATGTATCGACCTAAAAACAGGATTTTGAGCTTGAAAACAGTGTTGGAATGCCTTTACTAGCCCGGGGCATCATTTATCTCGAAAAGATGAATGAGATGATTAAAAAATCATGTAATTCAGAGCTTTGTACGCAAAATTATGGTATTTCAAAGCCGCTCATACGATTCATTGTTGTAGTCCTCTAATCACGTGAAAACAAAAACAAAAAGCGGAAAAGGGGTGCAACACGAGAGACAAATGCAAATAGGAAATAGGAAGTAAAAGGAATATCCGGGAGACAAACACAACGCACGCGGCGTATTGACAAGAAATGTCATTCGTATCCTAAGAAACTCGAAAAGTGCATATCCCGGCTCTAAATATCGAACGTATTGAAATTAATAAGGGATTTTGAGCTCGAAAACAGGGTCAGGGCTGCCTTTAGCATCCTGAGGCATCGTATATCTCGGAAAGATGAATGACATGATGAAAAAATCATGTAATTCGGAGCTTCGTACTCAAAGTTTTGGTATTTCAAAGCCGGTCATACGATTCATTATTGTAGTCATCTAATCACGTAAAAACAAAAACAAAAAGCATAAAAGGGTTGCAACACGAGAGATAAACTCAAATAGGAAATAGGAAGCAAAAGGAATATCCGAGAGACAAATGTAACGCAAGCGGCCTATTGACAAGAAATGACATTCGTAACCTGAGAAACTTGAACAGTGCATCTCCCGGCTCTTAATATCCAATGCATCGAGCTAAATAAAGGATTTTGAGCTCGAAAACACGGTCGGATTGCCTTCAGCAACCCGTGGCATCGTCTATCCCAAAAAGATGGATGAGATGATGAAAAAATCATGTAATTCAGAGCTTCGTCGCCAAGTTATGGTATTTCAAAGCCCGTCATATGATTCATTGTTGTAGTCGTCTAATCACGTGAAAACAAAAACAAAAACCAAAAAAAGGGTGCAACACGAGAGACAAATGCAAATAGGTAGGAATCAAAAGGAATATCCGAGAGACAAACGCAACGCTAGTGGCGTATTGACAACCAACAACATTTGTATGACGTAGCCCGGGCCATCGTTTGTCTCGAAAAGATGAGTGAGATGTGAAAAATCATGTAATTCAGAGCTTCGTACGCAAAGTTATAGTATTTCAAAGTCCGTCATACGATTCATTGTTGTAGTCATCTAATCACGCGAAAACAAAAACAAAAAGCTGAAAAGGGTTGCAACACGAGAGATGTGCGGAAATTAGAGTTTTATATTTCCAAGACCACTCTACCGCAAGTATACGGTTCATGTAGTACCAGGGTCGAACTTTGGGGACTGAGTGCAGCGTTAGAACTAAGAATTCATGAGAAGAAGATCCATCAATATAAGATTGTGAAATGGGAAAGTAAAGAGAATAAAGGATGACGAAGTTAGACTCAACAAGATAGAGTAACATGGGCTTCGGGAATACCTGAACATGCAATGGATGTTTCTATGGATCATAATCTGCACCTACCAAAATATATTGGTTGCCACACAACGAGGGAAAAGATCCCATGAAATCTACACCCCAGACATCAAAGAATTCTACCTCAAGGATGTAGTTTTGTGGCATCTCGTTCCTCTTACCTATATTTCCCGTTCTTTGACATCTATCACAAGAGGAAACGTACCTATGGGCATCCTTCAAGAGGTTTGGCCAATAAAAACCTGCTTGTAGCACCTTTGATGCGATTTTAGACTTGCTGAAGTGACCTCCATAATCCGATACATGACAATGGAAAATGATGCTCTCTACCTCTTCCTCGGGGATGCATCTCCTAAAGACCCCGTCCGCGCATATCTTGTAGAGAATTGGATCGTCCCAATGAAAATGTTTGACGTCCGCATACAATTTCTTGCGCTCATGAAAAGAAAGGTCGGGCCTTAGTATACCCCTCACAAGAAAATTAACAAAATCAGCATACCAAGGAGCGGGGTTACCTAAAGTGAGTGTGCATATGATGTCGTCTCTCAAGGAATCGTCGATAGGTCTCTCATCATCCACAATTTTGCGATAGAGGTGATCTGATGTGGTTAATCTCAACTAATAATTTACCTAGACTAACGCTTCCACAAGAATACGGATCGTATAGTACCAGGGTCGAACACAAGGAATTGATGCAACTCTAAAGCTAGTAGACTAATGAATAAGATGTTGTAAATTGATAAGTGATGGGAAAACGAATGCAACTAAACTAAACTACTTAATGGAATAACTCAATGACTAAACACCATAGGTTTCGAGAGATGCACAATGATGCAACGAAGTTCCAACAAGATCATGGTCTTAGCTATTATCACGAATTCAGGGAATTCAAGTTCTAATATAGGAATTGACTGGCGTAGACTTGTCCACTACCTAGCGTGCGTACTACCAATTGATGCGTATCAGAGTTAAATAACCTAATCTACCCACAAGTGCACGGCACGTGTGTAGTATTTTAGTTGTCGATCCCACAGAGACTACGCAACACTACCTAAAGTCGAACTAGGAATCAAACTTTCTAACGAAAGATTGGTGATGAGGAATGAAATACTAAATGTAAATAAACTACTTGGGTTCTAACAATAAGACAAACGTCCTAGGAATCCGGTTTCACCACAAAACTACCGAAACCGACGATCAACCTATCTCTCATGCAATCCCAGTTAAAGCTATCTAAGGCGGACGATCCTAACGTGATATCTACCCTCTCTCAAGGCATAGACACGTGATCTAGACAAGCTGCCCCCTACTTTCGTGGCTGACACCATGAACTAAACCCATAAACTCTGTGATTCGCCCGTTCACCCTCAACCGTTGCTACCCAACTTTCGTGGCCTAACCTCGGTTGTTCTAAACCTGACTTTCTAGGACTAGAATTCTCCTTTCGGTCCTTCTCCTAACCCCTAACACATGTATCTACGTGATCAGCGCAAACACAAGTAAATTGAAGCACTCAGATAAAGAATAGATAAACTAAAACGGAAAGATGCATTCAAAATAGATCAAAACCGGTCTCGGGATAGCCAAGGGCTAAGCCCTTCTCCTAGAACAAACAAACTACTCGCTCATGCGTCTGTAAAGAAACACAAACATAGTAGAAAGTCTAAGGAACATAAAAACCAAACAAAACCGAAGTAGTGGTGCTTGATCTCCAATGCTCCTCGCTTATCTCCTAGAACAAACAAACTACTCGCTCATGCGTCTGTAAAGAAACATAAACATAATAGAAAGTCTAAGGAACATAAAAACCAAACAAAACCGAAGTGGTAGTGCTCGATCTCCAATGCTCCTCGCTCAATCTCGTCCCGTTTGTCCCGTGATGATCTCCCAAGTTGCTCCTTAGCTCCGTGCATGTTCCTTTAGCTCCAAAATGATCCAAATACGCGTAAGAACCTGTAAGAACATGAAAAGCACGAAAGCAAGTAAAACGGATACGGAATCATACGTAAAACATCACATATGTATCAAAAACGTCTCCTAAATCGTGCAAGAAATACGTATGAAAACGAGATGATCAAAATCCCCCAGACTTGAATGTTTGCTTGTCCCTAAGCAAACGTAAACGTGGAATACATGGGGTATGAAAATACGAGAATCCCCCTTCTCCTAGAAGTACCGCTAAAGCGAACCTAACCGATCAACTAGCACATCGAGAGCAAATTCGGCCTAATCGAGTTTTCAGTCTTAATCCTAGGTCCACCACGGCTACCCATGAGAAAGTAAATCAAAGGAGACTAGACACGCTACCGTAACTCCCTTCACCAGACAAGACTTCAGACTATGCTAAACCTAGGTCCACCGAGGATACTTGTTTCTTTCTTTCCGAGCTTTTTTTTTTCTTTTTCTTTTCTTTTTCTTTTTCTTATTTTTATTTTCTTTTTATGATTTTTTTCTTTTTTTTTCTTTTGTTTCCTTTTTTATTTTTCTTTTCCATTTTTTTTCTTTTCTTTTCTTCTTTTTCTTTGCATACACACTAGGCTTCTAGGACGTCGGATTTGAAGGGATCCAGCCTCTACTTAGACCCAGACTACCGATGACGGTATACTCATGCATCTCGTGTGAGAGTGCAACGGAGTAGGTGGCTTTTTGTGCCGTGCCCTTAGGACGTAGAAAGATGATCGCCAACCCACCACTTAGACCCGAGCCACCGAAGGAGTAACAAGGTCGATGCACTCATATCGATTTTTGATCATGCTTATTAGGGACTATTTCTATCGTCTACGGTGTGTTAGTGTGCGCTTTTTAATCTGCAAAATAAGCTCGATTTTATATGATCCAATGATCCTCAATGTAACCAAAGTAAAGTGTCGTCTACACGAAGTATGATCATCTGGGTAGAGAAAATAAACGACAGACCAGCCTAGCAACCTCGTCTAAACATCCCCACAAGTAACACTAGGATTCCCAAGAACTACGACCTATTGTTTTTCAGCCGACTAATAAACTCTAACGCATAGGAAAACCTAGCTCAATCTTGCAAAGTCTCACGGAAAAGGTTAACTTCTTAAGCATCCTAGGTTTGGGGTTCATCTAAAAACGTAGCACCGGACAAGTGCCTTGGGACGACTCTGACTCATGAAAACAAAAACAAAATAAAAATCGCAAAAATAACCTAAAAACTAAAAAGTCAAAAGAAAATGAAACGAAATCACCTGAAAAACGTGAGCTGCTCCCCCAGACTTGAATTGAACGGCGTCCTCGACGTGAAGCTCCGATGGAGGATGAAGGAAGTGAAGCACGTTTGTGGTGTTATTTTTTTGTGTTTTTTTCTTCTTTTTTTAATGAAAAATAAATAACCGAATCATAAGCCTATCAACTAAGAAAATTTAAAAGCAAACAGCTGGGTTGCCTCCCAGAAAGCGCTTATTTAACGTCATAAAGCTTTGACGTCTCCATTCCTCATGTGTGTGCGACGGGAGGATCGGAAAGGGAAATGGAGTTTCCACTTTCGGTCGGTTGAGCGGCTTGGTAGAGCTTAAGCCGCTGTCCATTGGTGTTGAACATGTCACCCGCATCACTCCATAGTTCCACGTCTCGTACCTGAAAAGGATCAGACCAACAAGGCAGTAGGTTGCCCGATAAAGACTTAGGTCGAGAATTAGAAAGTGGAACGAAATCACCTGATTGGAAGTCATGAGGTAGGGTCTTTTTGTCGTGCCATCCATTATGCACGGGATTCTCTTGCTCGCTGTCCGAGGTTGGGTAACAGGTATCTGCGTTGAAAAGTTTAATAACATCTTTTTCTATTACCTCGTGCAAGTGCGGGTGCAGCCTCCTTTGAATTTGGAGTGAAGGTTCGTGGATGTCCTCCCTATAATTCTCGTACATACACATTGAAGAGCTGAGCCTCTTACGCTTCTTCACGCGTGTGGGCTGTTTTCTCATCTCATCTGCACTCATGTTAGCATTAAAAACAACAAGATATGTTTTATCGGAATCAACGTACTCATACCGAAAAGAAGATGGTGGAGGATCGGGCACAAGTTCGGACGTCTTCTCCGCTGTGAAACAAGCATGCATATCACGTGGTATCTCCTCATGTGGGGCATCTCCTAGTGCTGTAATTGCACTCATGAATTTCGTATATACCTCAGCTCCTTCGTCCGCAAATCCTGCATTGTCGCCAACTCGTGTCAAATACCGTAAAAGAGAATCGGATGGACTTACTTGATCGTGTGTGTCTTTCTCTAACTCGTCCAGCGAATCTACTGTAAAGCAAGACTCCTTGAGTGGTGATTCGTCCATGGGGCTGGGCAGGACGAATTCGATCGTTTCGTCTTTGACACGTAAGGACAACTTTCCTTGTTGTACGTCTATCATCGCACCTGCAATAGCTAAGAACGGCCTACCAAGAATAACAGGTGTCCTAGTGTCTTCCGTTATCTCAAGTACAACAAAATCAGTGGGAATGCAAAGCTTACCTACCATGGTGGGAACGTTTTCAATGATTCCCACCGGATGTCTTACCGTACGATCCGCGAGACGTAGAGACATTTTCGTCGGTTTAAGGTTCTCGAACTCCATCCGCTTGAAAACTGAGTGCGGCATGATACTCACGCTTGCTCCTAAATCACACAAAGCATTTTCAATATCGAGATTACCTATTGTGCATGGGATGGAGAAGCTTCCGGGGTCCTTTAGCTTAGGTGGCAGCTTGTTCTGAAGAATTGCACTGCATTCCTCGGTGAGTGCTACTGTCTCGTTCTCTTCGGTGTGCTTCTCTTTGGACATCACCTCTCTGAGGAATTTGGCACGATTAGGCATTTTTTGGACTGCTTCCACGTATGGCATGTTGACGTCTAGCTTCTTGAGACCTTCTATAGATCTGCCCACTTTCTCTTGGTTCTTACTGCTTACCAATCGTCGAGGATACGGTATCGGAGGTACGTACGCCGGAGGAGCAACGTATGGCTTATCTAAATCTGGTTCGACCCCTTCCATAATCGCAACCTTCCCTCTTCCTCTATCCATGGGCGTACCAGCAGCATCTCCTCGCTCATTTGAGGGCGAATTCTCAGCCTCATCATCTCTGCACACCGAAATAGCATTCACATATTCTTTCGGGTTAAGATCGGGCTTACCGGGAAGCTGTCCGGGATTCCGAGAAGATGAGGCGGCCTGTTGTGCTATGGAGTTTTCCAACATCTTCACATGAGTGCTTAGAGACTCCATCTGAGATCTAAGCTCACTAATTGTTGTCCCCACGTCTGCGTTGAATTTGGTCTGAATCGATTGTTGCTCCTTGTGATCCTTGACAAATTCAAGCATTACTGCCTCAAAGTTTGATGAAGGTGCTTGAGAGGGTTGAGAGGCTTGCGGAGCTTGCTGTGCTTGCTGGAGTTGTTGGTTGTTTTGCTGGAAATTATTCTGCCTTGGTGAAAACCCCGAATACTTCACCGGTTGAGTCGTTCGATATGACAAGTTCGGGTGATTCCTCCAATTCGGGTTGTAGGTGTTCCCGAATTGAGTGTT
>CM071863.1:10098969-10113658 GCA_036759665.1 Gynandropsis gynandra
TATGGGTTCAATCCTGCTTCACCCCTGGATCTATTGCCTTTACTATCAAGTGACCGAGTCAGCCTGGACAGAAAACAAAAGGCCCGGTTGGTCAAGCAAAGTCACGAGAAGGCAAGGAAAAACATCGAGGAGAAGGCCAAGCTTTATGTTAAGCAGGCGAACAAAGGACGGAAGAAGATGACCTTCAAGCCCGGTGATCAAGTTTGGATTCACCTAAGGAAGGAGCGTTTCCCAAATGAGCGCAAGTCAAAGCTGATGCCCCGGATCGACGGTCCATTTACCGTGACCAGAAAGATCAGCAACAACACCTACCGGCTGGATCTACGAGGTAAGTATAACGTGAGTTCTAGTTTCAACGTTTCTGACTTAATGCCTTATGTTGCAGATCAAGCGGATTTGAGGGCAGATCAAGCGGATTTGAGGGCAAATCCTTTTGACGAAGGGGGCATGATATGATCCTGGAGGACGCTGAAGACGCGACCAACAACAGTGAGGAGGACGCGACCCCCAGAGAGGAGGAAGAGGGAATCTCCGCGACCCGAGATGCCGTGACCCGAGACCCGTGCATGGTATGCAGCCCGGTCGGGCATGCATCCTTTCCTTATTTATAGAACGGTTTCTTTGGGTGCTCGATCATGTTGTGTGAATACCTGATCCATGCAAAGCTCTCGGGGGTATTTGGTGATGTTGAGCCCGACCGTGCATAATGTCATGCCCAACCGTGCTCTCTTCCAAGAGGAGTGCCCAACCATGCATTATGTGTGCTCGCGTCATGCGTCATGAACTGCTCGGTCGTGGTCCTGATGTTGGTTTGTTCCCAGGTCGTGATGCTTTAACTGCTTCAGTCGTGCTTGTTGAATTGCTTGGCCGCGTGTACCTATGCCCGACCAAGTTCACATTTTGCTCATTGCTTGTCCGTTTCCATCCCATTTGCTTTCGAGTCACTTATTTCCCCACGACCTAATTAATGATCCAACGCGAGACACGAGACGGACGCAACACAAGGTGCACAGCCAACAAGAAGCTTATCTTCTTGTTTGAAGACTTCAAGATAATTATGAAAGCCCTTGCATGAAGAGTTGCATTTAATGAACTTAAGTTTGAATTTTTTCATTTTTTGTCTATATATGGCCGGCCCCCTTGTAGCATGAACATCCAACTTTTATCAACTTTGAAATTAATCTTTGAATTGATCTTTGATCATTCTTGAATTCCCTTTGTGAATTCTTTGGGTTGTTGGTGCGTAATATCCAGCTTCCTACTCGTTCTTCCTTGGTGCGTCATATCCATCGAAGACGAACACGGTAAATCGCGAGCCTTCCACAACTCTCGTGCAACCCATCATTCCACAAAAGACGAACACGGCAAATCGAGACCCTTCCGCAACTCTCGTGCAACCATTCGTTCCACACACTCTTGTGCAATTCGTTGCAGCAAGGCATATCCGTCACTAACCAAGTCTAGAGCGTCGATTCAGTTGGGATCGCGTCAGAACTGTGATAAGATCAATGTGCATAGCTGATCCCAAGTAGTGATGGAACCAGCGGGAAGCAATTGCAGCCATGTTTTTGCTCGTCCCCCAATAGAGAAGGGGAAGAGAAGCAGTAAGATTGCCTCCTCCGAGACTCCGTGTATCTTGAATGTACCGGAAAGCTCTAGGAAGTTGCTGAGGTTCTGATGGGTATCCTCGTGATTTCCACCCATGAATTGCTTCTGATAAAGCATGTTGATTATCGTCGGCTTAATTTCAAATTGTTCTCTAGCAACAGCAGGCATCTGTATGGCTGTTTGCACGTTGTCCATATTTGGCACCACGTAATCTCTGAGGCGACATGGTAGAGGGGTCTATGGTTCTCGCGATTTATCTGACGACGCTGTGTTACCTTCTTCCTTGCCCTTTCTCAGTTGTGTGTAAGTTTGCTCGATCTAGGGGTCGATTTGGAATAGGCTCGAAGCACCTTGAGAGCACGACACGTGTGTAGTACTCAAGGTGTCGATCCCACAGGGACTACGCAACATAACCTAAAGTCAAACTACGAACCAAACTTACAAGAGAACGAAATATGGGTTTTGAGGCATAGACACATGGTAGACAAGCCTAATATGATATGTACCCTCTCTTAAGGCATAGACACGTGATCTCGTCAAGTTATCCCCTACTTTCGTGGCTGACACCTTAAGCTAAACCCATAAGTTCTGTGATTCATCGGTTTTACCCTCAACCATTGCTACCCTAATTTTGTGGCCTAAACTCGGTTGTTCTAAACCTGATTATCCAGAATTTGAATTTTCCTTTTGGTCCTTCTCCTAAGTTCCTAATACATGCATCTCCTTTGCCTTCGTAAACACAAGTCAACCAAGCACTCAAACAAAGAATGGATAAACGAAAACGGGAAATTGCATACAAAGATAAGTCAAAATGGTTTCGGGATAGCCATGGGCTAATCCCTTCTCCTAGAACAAAACGACTACTTGCTCATGCTTTCAGAAGCAAACAACATAATCTAAGTAGAAATTCTAAAGAACATAAAAACCAAACGAAACCGAAGTCTTGAATTGATCTACAATGCCCCTTGAATGTCTCCTCCACAAGAACTCACGAATAACTCATCTCTCTACTTTCTCTCTGCAACTCCCTCTCTCTCTAACGTGTGTGCTCTTCCTCCTAAACTGAAGTGAACGAATCCCTAGCTCTCCTCCTTGTCTTTCCTCTTTTCTTTCTTTCCTTTTCTACTCTTTTTCCTCTTTGGTCGTTCACTTCCTTTACTTTTCTTTCCTCTTTGTTGCAGCTTGCTGTTTTTGTGAATTTTCCATTCTACTTCCCAGTAGTTTACATTCTTGGATAAGTTGGCACGTTTCCTTTATATTTTCCAGCCATATAACTTTCATTCCTCTTCCCTAATCATGTTTCCTTTTTGTGTAGGCAACTAACCACTTCCTTTTCATGTTTGTCCGAATTTCCTTGTCTTGTTTCTGCAGGTGATGGATGCGACCCACGCAGGCTGGAGTGTGTGCCCCTCGCGGGCTCACATGGAGGGGCTGCATCCGCGCGTGTTGAAGACAATGCAATGAAAGCGACGTATTGCTAAGAAATGACATTCCTATCCCATGAAACTCGAAAAGTGCATCTGTCGTCTCGAAATATCAAACATATCGACCTAAATAAAGGATTTTGAGCACGAAAAGGGGGTCCGACTGCCTTCAGCATCCCGGAGCATCATTTATCACAAAAAGATGAATGAGATGATGAATAAATCATGTAATGTGGTGCTTCGTATGTAAAATTATGGTATTTCAAAGGCCGTCATACGATTCATTGTTGTAGTCGTCTAATCACGTGAAAAAAAAAACGGAAAAGGGGTACAACACGAGAGACAAACGCAAATAGAAAATAGGAAGCAAATGGAATATCCGAGAGACAAATGCTACACAAGCAGCGTATTGACAAGAAATGACATTCATATCCTAAGAAACTCCAAAATTGCATCTACCGGTTCTAGATATCCTATGTATTGACCTAAATAAAGGATTTTGACCTCAAAAACGGGGTCGAGCTGCCTTCAGTAACCCAGGGCATCATTTTTCTCGAAACGATAAATGAGATGATGAAAAAAGCATGTAAGTCAGAGCTTTGTACGCAAAGTTATGGTATTTCAATGCCCGTCATATGATTCATTGTTGTAGTCGTCTAATCACGTGAAACCAAAAACAATAAGTAGAAAAGGGTGCAACACGAGAGATAAAAGCAAATAGGAAATAGGAAGCAAAAGGAATATCCGAGAGACAAACACAACGCAAGTGGCGTATTGACAATAAATGACATTCATATCCTAAGAAACTCAAAAAGTGCATTTCCCAACTCTAAATATCCAACGTACCGACCTAAATAAACGATTTTAAGCTTGAAAATGGGGTTTGGTTGCCGTCAGCATCCCATAGCATCATTTATCTCGAAAGGATGTGATAACACGTAATCCGTCGTAGTATTTACATGATTCTTACGTTTAGTTTTTATTAGATTTTTTGGACTTTACCGATTTATTGAGTTTATTCGAGTCTTTTATCTACCATTTCGTTTTTCGTGTAGGAAATGAAGATATGAAGGAAAACACGAATGATTACAGAAATCCCACCCCGAAAACGTGATTGAATGACAAGATACCTCATGTGCACAGCCACGGAAGCAAATCAAACACTCAAGCATCGAGCGAAAGGAGCGGAAACATCATTTGATAGTGTACATGCTCGGGCATTAAGTGTGCCCGCTCGGGCACAACTCAGCCCGTGCGACGGCACCAAAAACTTGATGTGTAGAATCAGAGGTTTTAATATTTCCTAGACCACTCTACTGCAAGTATACGGTTCGTGTAGTACAAGGGTCGAACTCTGGGGACTGAGTGCAGCGTTAGAACTAAGAATTCACGAGAAGAAGATCGATCAATATAAGATTATGAAATGGGAAAGTAAAGATAATAAAGGATGACGAAACTAGACTCAACAAGATAGAGTACCATGGGCTTCGGCAATGCCGGAACATGCAATGGATGTTTCTAAGGATCATGAAGTCAGTTTGTATCAATCGATGGGGAACTATTATCTAATCCTCTACCTAGGAAATCAATGTCACTAAACTCTCAATGTAGCGCGGAACGTCTAGATGCATGAAGAACAGTAGGAAACTCTACCCCTAGTGCTAGAAATGACTTGGCGTAAGCCTAAATCTCCTACCTAGGAAATCAACACCACCCATATCCCTATGTAGTGCGGAACTTCTAGATGCATGAAGAACGATGGGGAATTCAACCTCTAATGTCGGATGGGAACTCGACCTCTATAAACGGTAATGACTTGGTGTAGGCCTAAATCCTCTATCTAGGAAATATACGACACTCATATCCCTATGTAGCGCGGAACTTCTAGATGCATTAAGAACAATGGGAATTCTACCTTGATTATTAACGTTCCTAAATAGGTTAACCGATTGGCCAAATTCTCATTAATCTAATTCATTCGAAAGTTCATTCACAAGACTCAAATCTGACTCTCCCAAGTCTAGACGAATCTCTAATATCCCTCAAACATTCCTAATCTCAGTAGAATAGATCTAGTCTTATTCAAGTATGAAATCAACAACGCATGAAGGCATTACACACGAATCGAACCATTCAACTGAACATAACCGAAATCAAGCATTAATAACTTAAACGATCCAATAGAGAAGCAAACAAAAACGAAGTAAGTGTTCAACTCCCCTATCATCCCGAGCGTAACCTCCGACGAATCCTTCGGTTCCCCGAAGTCTCCCTCTTCGGCCGTGCTCTCTCTCTTCTCCTTTGTCTGGTTCGTTCCCCTTGTTCTCTTGCATTTTCCAGTCTGATCTTGGCTTTCCCCTTCTGTTCTGTTTAAGTGCAGGCCGTTCAAAATTGAAGGAAAGTCCTTGAGAAAAAGGTGGACCCGCGCGGGCACAACTTCCACCCGCTCGGGCACAACTCAGCCGTGCGTGCAACACTTTTGACCTAATCGCGCAGGCTTGCTCGAGAGTGCAGCCTATGAGCCCGAGTTGGGCTAAGTCTCGGCGAATTTTTGGTTCAAATTGCAGCCCGATCGGGTGCACATACACAGCCCGAGCGGGCACACTTCATGCCCGAGCATGTACACTATCAAATGTTGTTTCCGCTCCTTTCGCTCGATGCTTAAGTGTTTGATTTGCTTCCGTGGCCGTGCACATGAGGTATCTTGTCATTCAATCACGTTTTCGGGGTGGGATTTCCGTAATCATTCCTGTTTTCCTTCATATCTTCATTTCCTGCACGAAACACGAAATGGTAGATAAAAGCCTCGAATAAACTCAATAAATCGGTAAAGTCCAAGAAATCTAATAAAAACAAAACCTAAGAATCATGTAAATACTACGACGGGTTACGTGTTATCAAACTCCCCCAGACTTAACCTTTGCTCGTCCTCGAGTAAATTTAGACTCGATTACAAGAAGAGTAAAACAACAATGGATAGTAGCACGAAAGCTTCGAAGAATTAGCCATCATGCAAAACAACGCGTCACATGAACGCAAGTCGAAGCGCACCTAGTTCAGACTTCTATCAACCGAAAGTCACGAGCAATGCAATCCTACCAATGACCTATGTCTAATTCATACCCCTAGAGAAAGTCCAAGCCATCTCCATACCAAATCTCCTAAGCTTGAGATATCATTAAACTCGTATTCTCGTTCTTATTCTATTTTTTATAGATCCACGCTTGGTTTCTAGGACATCGAAGTCGAAGAGGGACGGCTTTCTACTTAGACCCAGGCTGCCTATGGCACACTCATAAGGTTTTGTAACCTTGGCGGAGTGAAGAGGTGCGTCATTGAAGAATATTTTTCTCTCTTTTTTTTTCTAGGTTACACCTCACTCTAACCCTTAGGACGTAGAATAACGCCTCAACCCACCACTTACACCCGAACCATCGATGTACTCATGTCAATGAAAACTTGAAATGGTTAAAAACTTATCCAAGAAGAAAAAAATTGACAGCAGAATATAAGCGTGTGTAATTTAATGATCAATGAACGATAAAATATATCAAACAAGCAACGATCAATCGGTATACACGGAGATATGGATACTTGGTACTGAAACCTATGAGGTGAATGCAACTATAGATCATGGTTTCAAGCACCACTACTCGATAAATCGGTATCCAAAAGACTTCTAAGCAAACCTAGACTATTGTTCACGATTCGACAAAGTCGCACAATAATGACTAAATCTCGAAATTTCATACTAGGTGTCGTCCGCTTATTCCTCAATGAAATCCTAATCACATGCATGTTACTCGACGAGTATTCCCCCAGACTTGAATGAAACACCGTCTCGTGTTCAAGACCTAAGAGAATCTCGCATACGAAAACTACGGGAAAATAAGGGTTGTAGTGTGTGCACCGTTGCGTGTTTTGCTGTCCCGAGTTGGTGATGCGGCTGGGCGTTGTATGCGTCTCCTCCTTAATGGATGATATAGAAGTTGAAAAACCTGTGAGAAAGAATCACACAATCCAAAAGAGAAAACACAACGTAATAGCTAACCGAGTACATCAATGCAAAAAGAATAAAAATAAGTTCTGAAAATGAAAAATAAAAAGAAAATGCAAAGTCGGGTTGCCTCTCGATAAGTGCTTGTTTAACGTCCCGAGCTTGACTGGATCTTGACTACATGAAATCCTAAGTCCAATACCATAACTAGTCCACGGCAACGGCGCCAAAAACATGATGTGTGGAATCAGAAGTTTTCATATTTCCATGACCACTCTACCGCAAGTATACGGTTCGTGTAGTACAAGGGTCGAACTCTGGGGACTGAGTGCAGCGTTAGAACTAAGAATTCACGAGAAGAAGATCGATCAATATAATATTGTGAAACGCGAAAAGTAAAGATAGTAAAGGATGACGAAGTTAGACTCAACAAGATAGAGTACCATGGGCTTCGGCAATACCGGAACATGCAATGGATGTTTCTAAGGATCATGAAGTCGGTTTGTATCAATTGATGGGGAACTATTATCTAATCCTCTACCTAGGAAATCAACGTCACTCATCTCTCGATGTAGCGCGGAACGTCTAAATGCATGAAGAACAGTAGGGAAATCTACCCCTAATGCTAGAAATGACTTGGCGTAAGCCTAAATCTCCAACCTAGGAAATCAACGTCACCCATATCTCTATGTAGTGCGGAACTTCTAGATGCATGAAGAAGGATGGGGAATTCAACCTCTAATTTCAGATGGGAACTCGACCTCTATAAATGGAAATGACTTGGTGTAAGCCTAAATCCTCTATCTAGGAAATCAACGACACTCATATCCCTATGTAGCGCGGAATTTCTAGATGCATTAAGAACAATGGGAATTCTACCTCGATTATTACCGTTTCTAAATAGATTAAACGATTGGCCAAATTCTCGTTAACCTAATTCATTCGAAAACTAATTCACGAGACTCAAATCTGACTCTCCCAAGCCTAGACGAATCTCTAATCTCCCTCAAACATGCCTAATCTCAGTAGAATAAATCTAGTTGATGTGTGGAAACACGAGTTATAAATTATCCTAGACCACTTCACCGCAAGTATACGGATCGTGTAGTACCAGGGTCGATCTCTAGGGACTAAAGCAGCCAAAAACTAAGAATGGAACTAAACTAAGACGAATAAAGATAGAAGGGGATATGATCCTAAATACCTAAAACTATTCTAAGTGGTGACAACGATACTAGGTTGGGGGTGAACTCGGATATGACAAACACTACGGGTGTCCGGGATACCGGGAATCGCATGGATGAAACAACTAAGGATCATAGATCTATCAACTTATCTTGACAACGGGAAATTCATGCCCTAAGGTGAGGAGTGATTCTTCCGAGCCTAAACCTCCTAACCATGAGTACGTGCAACCCTACCTTAGAATAGTTTTAGGTATTCGCACGTGTTGAAGGTTTGCTTGACCCGTGCTCGTTCTGCTGGACCAAGTGCCCCCCGCAGGCTAAGGAGTGCCCCGCGGGTTAGGTGAATGTCGCGCACGGGCTGTGTTAGTCCTCTCTGATACTCGTCATGTTTGCTCTGTTATGATCCTCGGTGTTAGTACTTTGCCACAACTTTTAGCTGCAAAATGAACCAAAAATGCATTAAAACCTGTAACAATACGAAAACACGAAAACAAATAAAACGGATACAAAATCATACGTTAACATCGCATCTATATCGTAAACATCTCTAAAATTGTGCAAGAATACGTATGAAAATAAAACGATCAATTGGAAGCAAAAGGAATATCCGAGAGACAAACGCAACGCAATCGACGTAGTGATAAGAAATGACATTTGTATCCTATGAAACTCGAAAAGTGCATCTCCAAGCTCTAAATATCCAACGTATCGACCAAAGTAAAGGATTTTGAGCTCGAAAACGGGGTCGGGCTACCTTCAGCAACACAAGTGATAACACGTAGAGTGTATAAGTTTTGGGCTAGGTATTCGCATCAATTTCGCATAGATTTCATAGCACGAGTTACAATTCCGATACGAATGTTCTTTATATACGCTCTTTTTATTGGTTTTAAAGTTTCAAGGCGACGAGGCCTAAACGAGCGTTAAAATGAAAATTCCTGGATCAAACCGCACATATTGGAAGATACAAATCACTCGGAATCAAATTCAAGCCACGGAACTTAATGGAACACCCGAGCATCGAGCGGAAAAGACCAAAAGCATGGAATGAAAAGTGCCCGCTCAGGCAAGAAAGCTACCCGATCGGGCAAAAGCTATGGGGTTAATTACAACACTTTACACGATCCGAGCACAAGGTCAACATGGTCGGGTGACCATGCCCGCTCGGGCTGCAACACAGAACCCGATCGGGCTGCAACTAATCCTGAACATCCCCGAGAGTGAACACGACTCGGGCTGGTAGACCACGCGGTCGGGTAACAATGCCCACTCGGGCTGGACAATATATACGATCGGGCTGCCTTATGCACGACCGGGAGCGGGCCGCCTTTCTCGCAACAACCTGTTTTTAGAGTTTAAACGAGCAAAATAGACGGAGAAGGAGTTCCAGACAGAGGAAAGGGCGACGGCTAGGGCAAGGAAAGGCTTGGAATTCATCATGAAAGGCTCGGGAGAAGATGGAGAAGGAGAGAAAGCATCAATCCAGACTTCGGTAACACGATAGGGAAGATCGAGGCATCGTATTTCCTATGTTTTATCATGTTTAGGGTTGTGTTATCTTCATAGACAGTAAATTCCATGAGTGAGTAGATTCCCAACTGTGGGCTAGGGATATCGGTTTTGTAATGGATGTACGAATTATGCGTTAATGCTTAGATCTATCGAACTTTTCTTGATATTCGGTTCTATAATCAACATTGTAAACACTCATACTAGTGCTGCCCTCTCAGTAACATATGAATTCATGTTTTGCTGGAAGGTTAAAATATGAAACCGGAACTATTCATTGTAGGTTAAGTTTGATTAATGAGAATCTGACCGGTCGGTTAATCGGCTTAGGAAATAGGATTGCGCGCTTAACGCTACCGTAGTTACGAGTTAATAACTGCTGGAAGGTAGGATTGCACATAATTATGGTTAGGAGGTTTAGGCTCGGTAGAATCACTCCTCACTTTAGAGCATGAATTCTCCGTTGTCAAGATAATTCGATAGGTTTATGATCATTCGTTGTTACATCCTTGCGATTCCCGGTATCCCGAAACCCGTAATGTTCTTAATTTTCAAGTCTTCCGTATCTTTCCATTGCTGTAATTATTTATTTTAGTATTTTAGAGATTTACATCACGTCATCATCTATTTCATCGTGCTTAGTTTAGTGACATTCTTAGAACAGGCTGCATTAGTCCCTAGAGTTCGACCCTGGTACTACACGAACCGCATACTTGCGGTAGAGTGGTCTAGGAAATATCATTGCTTGAATTTCCGGTCATCAACATGCATCGTTTATCTCGAAAACATGAATGAGATGATAAATAATCATGTAATTCGGATCTTTTTACGCAGTTATGGCATTTCAAAGCCCGTCATACGATTCATTTTTGTAGTCGTCTAATCGCGTGAAAACCAAAACAAAAAGCGGAAAAGGGGTGCAACACGAGAGATAAAAACAAATAGGAAATAGGAAGCAAAAGGAATATCCGAGAGACAAACGCAACGCTAGCGGCGTATTGACAAGAAATAACATTCATATCCTATGAAACTCGCAAAGTGCATCTCCCAGCTCTAAATATCAAACGTATCTCCCTAAATAAAGGATTTTTAGCTCAAAAACGAGGTTCGGCTGCCTTCCAGAACTCTGGGCCTCCTCGAAAAGATGAATGAGATGATAAAAAATCTTGTAATTCGGAGCTTCGTACGCAAAGTTATGGCATTTTAAAGACTGTCATACAATTCATTGTTGTAGTCATCTAATCATGTGAAAACAAAAACAAAAAGCGGAAAAGGGGTGTAACACGAGAGATAAACGCAAATAGGAAATAGGAAGCAAAAGGAATACCGGAGAGACAAACGCAACACAATCCGCATATTGACAAGAAAGGACATTCGTATCCTAAGAAACTCGAAAAGTGCATCTCCCGGATCTAAATATCTAATGTATCGATCTAAATAAAGCATTTTGAGCTCGAAAATGGGGTTGGGCTGGCTTCAGCAACTCGGGCCATCGTTTATCTCGAAAAGATGAATCAGATCATTAAAAAATCATGTAATTCGGAGCTCCGTACGCAAAGTTATGGTGTTTCAACGCCCGTCATACGATTCATTGTTGTAGTCGTCTAATCACGTGAAAACAAAAACAAAAATCAGAAAAGGGGTGCAACACGAGAGATAAAAGCAAATAGAAAAGAGGAAGCAAAAGGAATATCAGAGAGACAAACACAATGCAAGCGGCATATTGACAAGAAAAGACATTTGTTTCCTAAAATTCGGAAAGTGAATCTCCCGGCTATAAAAATCCAACGTATCGACCAAAATAAAAGATTTTTAGTTCGAAAATGGGGTCGGGCTGCCTTCGGCACCCCAGAGCATCGTTTATCTCGAAAAGTTGAATGATATGATAAAAAATCAAGTAATTCGGAGCTCTGTACGCAAGGTTATGGTATTTCAATGGCCGTCAAATGATTCATTGTTGTAGTCATCTAATCACGTGAAAAAAAAACAAAAAGCGGAAAAGGGGTGCAACATGAAAGATAAACGCAAATAGGAAATAGAAAGCAAAAGTAATATCCGAGAGACAAACACAATGCAAGCGGCATATTGACAAGAAAAGACATTCGTATCCTAAGAAACTCAAAAAGTGCGTCTCCCGGCTCTAAAAATCCAAACTTTCGACCTAAACAAAAGAAGTTTGAGCTTGAAAATGGGACCGGGCTGCATTCGGCATCCCGTGGCATCGTTTATCTCGAAAAGTGGAACAAGATGATAAAAATCAAGTATTTCGGAGCTTCGTACGCAAAGTTATGGTATTTCAAAGCCCGTCATACGATTCATTGTTGTAGTCGTCTAATCACGTGAAAACATAAACAAAAGCGTAAAGGGGTGCAACACGAGAGATAAACGCAAATAGGAAATAGGAAGCAAAAAGAATATCTGAGACAACGCAAGCGGCGTTTTGACAAGAAATTACATTCATATCCTAAAAAACTCGAAAAGTGCATCTCCCGGCTCTAAAAATCCAGCGTAACGACCTAAATAAAGAATTTTGAGCTTGAAAATGGGGCCATGCTGTATTCGGCAACCTGGGGCATCGTTAATCTCAAAACGTTGAATGAGATGATAACAAAATCAAGTAATTCAGAGCTCTGTACACAAAGTTATGGTATTTCAAGTTTCGTCATACGACTCATTGTTGTAGTCGTCGAATCACATGAAAATAGAAACAAAAAGAAGAAAAGGGGTGCAACACGAGAGATAAAGGCAAATAGGCAACAAGAAGCAAAAGGAATATCCAAGAGACAAACGCAACGCAAGCGGCATATTGACAGGAAATGACATTTGTATCCTAAGAAACTCGAAAAGTGCATCACTCGGCTCTAAATATCCAATGTATCCACCTAAATAAATGATTTTGAGCTCGAAAACGGGGTCGCGCTTCCTTCAGCAACTCGAAGAATCATTTATCTCGAAACGATGAATGAGATGATGAAAAGATCATGTAATTCGGAGAATCTTAGGCAATGTTATGGTATTTTAAAGTCCGTCATATGATTCATTGTTGTACTCGTCTAATCACGTGAAAACAAAAACAAAAAGCGGAAAAGGGTGCAACACGAGAGATAAACACAAATAGGATATAGGAAGCAAAAGCAATATCGAAGAGGTAAACACTGTGCAAGCGACGTATTAATAAGAAATGACATTCGTATCCTAAGAAACTTGGAAAGTGCATCTCTCAGCTCGAAATATCCAACGCATTGACCTGAATAAATGATGTTGAGCTCGAAAACAGGGTCAGACTGCTTTCCACAACTTGCGGCCTCATTTATCTCGAAAAGATGAATGAGATGATGAAAACATCATGTAATTCGGAGCTTCTTACGCATAGTTATGGCATTTCAAAGACTCTCATACGTTTCATTGTTGTAGTCATCTAATCACGTGAAAAAAAAACAAAAAACGGAAAAGAGGTGCAAAACGAGAGATAAATGCTAATAGGAAATAGGAAGATAAAGAAATATCTATGAGACAATCGCAAAGCAAGCGGCGTATTGACAAGAAAAGACATTTGTATCCTACGAAACTCGAAAAGTGCATCTCTTGACTCTAAATATCCAACGCATCGACATAAATAAAGGATTCTGTGCTCGAAAACGGGGTCGGGCTGCCTTCAGCAACTCAGGGCATCGTTTATCTCGAAAAGATGAATAAGATGATGAAAAGATCATGTAATTCGGAGCTTCTTATGCAAAGTCATGGTATTTTAAAGTCCGTCATACGATTCATTGTTGTAGTCGTCTAATCACGTGAAAACAAAAACAAAAAGCGGAAAAGGGGCATGAATTTCCCGTTGTCAAGATAGGTTGATAGATCTATGATCCTTAGTTGCTTCATCCATACGATTCCCGGTATCCCGGACACCCGTAGTTTTTGTCATATCCGAGTTCATCCCCAACCTAGTATCGTTGTCACCATTTAGATTAGTTTTAGGAATTTAGGATCATATCCCTTTCTATCTCTAATTGTCTTAGTTTAGTTTCATTCTTAGTTTTTGGCTGCTTTAGTCCCCAGAGATCGACCCTGGTACTACACGATCCGTATACTTGCGGTGAAGTGGTCTAGGATAATTTATAACTCGTGTTTCCACACATCAAGTTTTTGGCGCTGTTGCCGGGGACTAATAACGGCCTAGACTAGGAATTAGGTAGATTAAGATCTAGTCCTTTCCGGAGTCTTGTTTGTTTGTTTGTTTGTCGTCTCTGTTTTTGTTTGTTTTTCCCTTTATCGAGTCTTTTCAATCTACCGCGGATTTACGTTTTGGTGTTTCGTTTCTTGTTGTGAAGGAGACTTGTATGAGAAGCTCTACTCAGAAACTTCTCATCTACGATCCCGAGGTTGAACGCACTTTAAGAAGCCTGCGCAAGAAGAGAAGGATTGGAATAGCTGATTCCGAATCCGAGGTAGAAAGAACAAGCAACCACGAGCAACACGCCTATGAAGAGGAAGATACGCATAGTGAAAGCAGTGGAGAAGACAACGCGAGTATTCCCGACATGGCTGCTGCAGACCAGACTTATGGAGCATACACCGCTCCTAAGCACACGCAGTTACTTTCGTGCATGGCCCGCACGATCGATAACCAAGTTGAGCTGCAACCGGCTTTTATTCAGATGCTCAACAATTCGGCCTTTCGCGGAATGGAGAACGAAGATCTGAACTCCCACCTTTCGGACTTCAATATGGTATGTAGCACTACTAAGGTTGGAACGGGAATCACTCGGGAGGATCTTTATTTGATGGCGTTCCCATTCTCACTCAAGGATGTGGCACAACGTTGGCTCTTCAACTTGCCGGCTGCATCGATCACGTCATGGGATGATATGGAACAAAGGTTCATGCAGCAATTCTTCCCGGATCATAGAACACTTCTCGCCAAGAGTCGCATCAATTCTTTCCTTCAAGAAAGAGGCGAGACGTTA
>CM071863.1:10146004-10245091 GCA_036759665.1 Gynandropsis gynandra
TTTAAAATCCTTCTGCCAAATAGAGCTACCGTGGAACTCACCATACATGACTGGGAAGGTTGGATTCATGTATGGTGAGTTCCACGGTAGCTCTATTTGGCAGTCTCAAAGTCTCAAAGTCTCCAATCTGCCTTATCACATCTACATATTTCGGGTTAAAATTGGATTTAACCATCTTCTTTTACATTCTTGGGCAGGATCGATGCGCATCCACAACCTCAACATACCATTCATTTCCGCCCAAACTAAGGATGGTTTCAAATGGAAGTAACTGAAACATTAAAACAAAATGATAAGAATGCAAAAAGTACGAAAACATTCAAGTTATTCGAATACTATATACAACTTACCATTAGTGGGATCATGAAACCGCCATAATACCATTTTGGTTTCGGTGATTCCCCGCTAACGTGCTTGCGGCAAGTATCCACAATCATCTCGAATGTGTAACGCCCCATGGAAAGCCTTCACAAAATTCCAAGTCATCAACCATGTCAATGAGATCATGGCTGATAGAGTTTTCTGCTGAAGGCTTGTGAGCCATAACTTGCGCCAACAACATCAAAGTTGCGAACCTCTTCCGGTCGTCGGAATTCTTCGCCTTCACAAGCTTTTCACTGACTTGTTCGGGGGTCACCTTTCCACGGACGAAATTCTTCAGCCTGAATGTGACACCCATCATGGACTCCCATCCTATGGGATATGGTCCGCATTTCAATCCAGAAATTAGTGCGTGCTCCACTATAGAGTACCGGATGGGAATGCAGTTTATGACGAACCAAAACTCTGTATTGTCCCGTATAATCACAGAATGATTTAGTAGTACAGACATTTGAACCTTCGTCAATATGGAGTCACATTGTAAGTGAAATAAATGCCTAAATTGTGACTCCTTCTCGAAGTAATGCAACTCCTGTTCATTTAAGATTCCTCTCAGCATCCTTATTGTCTCGTGAGGATAACACTTGGTGGTGATCTTTGGAATTTTGTCCATGTGCTTGAATTCATACACAAATTTCGGCTTTGGCGCCACCTGCAAAATGACTAATTACGAATACATTATACTTCTACCGACCTAAGCGACCCATGCGACTCAACCGACCCGTGCGACCCTCAACCGGCCCGTGCGACCCATGCGACTCAAACGACCCTACGACACTCAACCGACCCACGCCCCTCAAACGACCATTGCGACCCATCCCACTCACTGAGACAACCGACTCACTGAATCGAATATGGTCATGCAACTCCTGCGACCCTTGCTACTCAACCGACTCACTGAGTCGAAGATGTTCATGCAACTCCTGCGACCGCTTGCAAAACCCTAGAAATCGAACTACTTACACTTATTGACGCCATTGAAGATTGACTCGTGCTCTCTTCGCTAGTGATGCTGCTGATTCTAGCCATTTTCCTTCTCGCCAATTTCAAATCGATCTCTCTCAAGTTCGACATCACTCATTTCTTTCTTGCTATAAACTTTTAAACAGGTTTCACGGCAAAAAACTGTTCGGCTTTCTCGTTTTCGGCAGTGTTTCACGTCGAAAAACTGCCGAACTTCCATTTTTCTACGTTCAAACATTAAGGGCAAATTTGTCTTTTCTTCAGTTTTTTTTTCGGATTTAATAATTATTTTGGGGAAGGGTATTTTTGAAGTGGTTTAGCCCTATAAGGATATTTCTGATATTCCGCCATTCTAAAGATAATGGATTTGATCTCGATACTATGTAGTTAAGATTTTAATCATTTGATTATAGTTTATTATGGTTTTATAATAAAGTATTATAAAACTATAAATTTATTATAATTTATTCGATATCGATATTATATTGATTTTGATTAAAATTTATTATAATTTTATTTAATTTATACAGTTATATACACTATTTTAGTAATTTATGAATGGATGATTCGTCTATAAATTTTTAGGTCAATTCTAGACGATTTATAAATAATATAACCAAATCGTTTGAATTCGATCCGTAAATTTACATACTATTTCCAGAAAATTTACATACATTGTAATATTTATTCTTGACGGATTATGGACGAATGTCGTATGTAATATCTATTTTTTTTCTAATGGTGATAGACTTGTGGTGTGTGAGCCAATTTTAATCGAACTCATTTATCACTAGTTCAATTAGATCTTTCAAATCCATTTAGAAAATGGATTTGCGAATTATTTTGAACGAATCATATATAAATTGAATCAACACATAATTAAAATAAAAAAAGTGTAATATATATTAGTTTCATTTTTATTTGTATATCTATTTTGGATATAATGAAATTGTTGATAAAAGGAGACAAAAAAATATGTTGTGAGTGAAGTAAACATAAATTTAATATGTTAATTTTACTACGTCTTTGATATTTTAATATTTTATTAATCTTTATTTGATTTATTATTATAATATTTTTATTTATTTTCGTTTTTCTATATATAATTTTTATTTTTATTATGATATAATTATATAAATATAATATTTTAAAATAATATATTCCGGTGATAATTTGGATTAAACTTTATAAAACAAATTAAATAGATTTAATTATTTGTTTCAATTCACAACAAATTGGGTATGGTCAATCAAATCAATTTTTTATATATATTAAACTATAAATAACATTTTTGTTAATATTTAATTACAAATAGTTAATAATTAGTTAATTAATTGGATTAAAATATTAATTTTTGGATATATAAAGTTTAATATCATAACAATACAATCAAATATTTTTTTTTTGAATAACACTACTAATTCCTATTCCTCTTTTTCTCCCCTCATTCAATCTCTCCTCCTCACTTTCATTCTTTTTCTCTATTTTTTTTTTCACTTTCCTCTTGTGATTCCAATTTCCATCATCTTTTCCAATCGCGATTTTTCACTAATTTCTCATTGTTAGCAATTCTTCTCGATTGCTTTGGAAAATTCTACTTTTTCATCCAAATTTTCCCATTCTCAGACTATTTTCGTCAAATTGTTTTTCTTTCGTTTCTTCCAAATCATGGAAACCAACATCGTAAATCCATTATCTTCGAACAATTCTTACAAAAATCCTTTGTATCTGCACATATATGACACAAATTGTATGCTGTTGGTATCCGAAAAACTCACAGACAACTCAATTTTAACACATGGAGACGCTCTACGAAGATGATTCAACGGCAGAAACAAGCTTTGCTTTGTAAGCTGTAAGATTCTTGAACCACCCGCTGATGATGCTAAATACGATACTTGGCATCGTTGCAATGATATCATCTGTTCTTGGATAAGCAATTTGGTATCCAAGAACATTGGTGATAAAATTTTCCATATGACTACTGCAAGTGCAATCTGGCAAAATTTACATGAAAGATTTTGCCAGAAAATATGCCTCGTTTCTTTGGTTTAGAAAATGAACTTCAAAACCTTAGACAAGGAGCATTAGATTTGAATGTCTACTGTACTCGGTTAATAACCCTTTGGCAAGAATTAAAATCTTTAAAGGAAAATCCAAAATTTTGTTGTTACAAATGTAACTACAACATTAACCAAACTTGATCAAACCGTGAGGAAAGAAGATATTTGATAAAATTTCTCATGGGTCTTCATGACTCCTTCACTTTAGTTCATAGACGAATACTCCTAATGGATTCACTACCATCCGTCTCTAAAACCTTCAACTTAGTAATCCAGGATAAGCAATTGAGAGGTATTCTACCACCTTATGATGCTTTAATTTTCCAATCTTCTTCATCCAATTATATCAACCCTACACATTCTAGCTATTCTTTTAGACCAAGAGAAAATACTAATAACAACCAATATAAACCTCGTCCTTTTTGTTCTCATTGTGGTCTTCATGGCCATCTAATAACCAAATGCTACAAATTGTATGGTTATCCCACTAGATATAAACCTCACAACTTCAGTTTTTTCGACCAATACTTCCTTCTTCCCAAACATATACACCCAGGGTAAACAACCATATTGAAGAAACCAATATATATTTCAGAAATCAATCTCCTTGCAATGACAATAAAAATGTTTAAAACATCTCTCTTTTATCCAAACATCAACTGGACCAGATTGTTGCACATCTTCAACCCATGAACAACATCAATCAATTATCCATCCACTACTCATGATGCTCCACCTCAATCCATTACTCCAAATATAGATATTTCTATAAATTCTTTATACTTTTCTTTATCCTTAAATATAAATCATGATATGAATAAACTCATGGATTATAAACTCAGGAGGTAGTAGTCATGTTTGCAACAATTTATCCTCTTTCCTTAACATCAAAACTCTAAATAATATTTCTTTCAGCCTACCAAATGGAACATATTTACCTGTTTTTTATATAGAAACTGTAAAAATAAACAATTTTTTGACACTTCATAATGTGCTTTATATCCCACCTTTGCCTTCAATCTAATTAGTGTTAGTCTTCTCCTTCAAAATTCTAATCTTAATGTCCTTTTCACTATCAATTGTTGCATCATACAGAATCCTATTCGGGACTTGATGATTGGGAAGGATAGCGCCTCTCAGAACCTTTATATTATGGATCATTCCTCCACTCCAATTCTTGTTTTCCAAACTTCCTCTTCTATTTGGTACAACAGATTGGAACATCCATTTTTTTCCAAAATTCAATATCCTACTTCTCAATCTTTGATAAAATCTTCTCACATAGATAATTCTCATCACTGTAAAATATGTCCTCAGGCAAAACATATGTGTTTACCTTTTCATTCAACTAATAACAAATATGATATAATATTTGATCTTATACATATGGATATATGGGGTCATTTGTAGTTGAATCAATTGATGGTTTTATATATTTTCTTATTTTAGTAGATGATTGCTCTAGATGCACATGGATTTATTTTTTAAAAACAAAAATATGATGTTAAACACATATTTTCAGAATTCTTTAAATATATAAAAAATCAATTACTATTAAAAGAGTTAAATCTGATTATGCATATGAAGGTCAATTCAACAAATTATTAACTAGTAAAGGAATTTTACACTTTCATTCATATGCATACACTCCTCAACAAAATTCAGTAGTTGAACGTAAACATCAACATATACTAAATGTAGCTAGAGCACTATTATTTCAATCTAACATACCTATACAATATTGGAACGACTGCATTTCTACTACTGTTTACTTAATCAACAAAACCCCAACAATGATTTTAAATAACAAATTCCAATTGAATGATTCATGGTAAACCTCTCACATATGAACTTTTAATTTTTTTTTGTTGTTTATGTTATGTATCAATTTTATGATAATATTGAGATAAATTCTTCACAAGAGCTCATCCAACATGTTTCTTAGGTTATTCAATATGTTATAAAGGATACAAATTGCTTGATATAGTCACAGAGATCCTTATATCTCGAAATGTAGTCTTTCATGAAGAATTATTTCCTTTTTTTATATTCCTCAATCTACGAATGTGAACGAAATTATGCCACATTATGTATTATCTTTATCCATAAGTGATTTTCAACATCTCTATCAAATACATATGTTTCTAATAATTCTACTATTTCAATCATTAATTTCTTTTTTGTTGTGCCTCATGACTCCTCTTCCATCTTCCTCCAGTCCCTTCTACACATTCTCGGCCTAGAAAAAATATTAAACCTCCTAGTTATCTTTCTGAATATTACTGCTATCAAATTAGTTCTCAACTTCCTTCAAACCTCACACTAAGAGAAGAGACGTAGACGTTAACTTATATACATGGGTCGGAAGGGTCACATGGGTCGGAAGACAGGAGTCTGACAGCAAAATAACAAGTCACATGGGTCGGAAGAAAAGATTCTGACTGCAAAACGACAAGTCACATGGGTAGGAAGGGTCACATGGGTCCGAAGGGTCACATGGGTTGTAAGACAGGAGTCTGACAACAAAACGACAAGTCGCATGAGTCGTCCACGGGTCATATGTGGTCATATAGACCGCATGAGTCGTACAAGGGTCATATGTGGTCGCATTAGACGTCCATGGTTCATATGTGGTCGCATGAGTCGTCCATGGGTCATATGCGGTCATATTAGATCGCATGAGTCGTACAAGGGTCATGTGTGGTTGCATGAGTCGTACAAGGGTCATATGTGGTCGCATGTGTCGGATGGACTCCTCTATTTATAAACTCATATTTAACGAAAAATAAATGGACTCCTAAAATTCCAGAAAGACACTAAATACAAAGAATGACCAAGGTGCATGTATTGACCACATTAAAGAACCTTTTAATATAGGTCTTGAATGTGGCATTGGTAAAATAAAAGCATAGCTAGCACCTGGAAAAAGCAGTAGTCTGACATTGAAAAGACTAGTCGAAAGGGTCGAAATGGACAAATGGGTCGTAAGGGTCGCAAGGGTCGGAAGGATCGCAATGGTCGGAAGGATCGAAATGGACAAATGGGTCGCAGGGGTCCAAGGGTCATAGAGGGACAAGGGTCGCAGGGGTCCTAGGGTCGAAGAGGTCCCTCTGTGACCTTTTTACCTCTTCGAAAGTGTCGAAATAGAAAAATGGGTCGCAGGGGTCCAAGGGTCGCAGAGGGGCAAGGGTCGCATGGGTCCTAGGGTCGAAGAGGTCCCTCTGTGACCCTTTTACCTATTCGAAAGTGTCGAAATGGACAAATGGGTCGTAGGAGTCCAAGGGTCACAGAGGGACAAGGGTCGCAGGGGTCCTAGGGTCGAAGAGGTCCCTCTGTGACCCTTTTACCTCTTTGAAAGTGTCGAAATCGACAAATGGATCGCAATGGCCGGAAAGGTCACAATGGTCGAAATGGACAAATGGGTCGCAAGGGTCGCAATGGCCGGAAGAGTCGCAATGGCCACATGGGTCGCAAGGGTCGTAGGCTCTGTGACCCTTGTACCTCTACGACCGTTTGACCCCTGCGACAATGTACCAAATATTAAAAAAAACAATGTACCAAATGTTAAAAAAAACAATGTACCAAATGGTTACATCTACCAGTAAAAAAACAATGTACCAAATATCAAGTTAGTCTTCTTCGGGTTCATAGATACTTTCTCCATTACTATATATATCAGCTGCCATCTTCTCAAGCATGGAAGTAATATTGTCGTCGCAAATTAAACGAAACACATTACTCCTCATTAACGAGGCTTCTACGAATTTGTAGGAGAAAACACCACAACCATTCTTGCTTTGGTTCTGTGACAGACCTTCATAATACACATACTTCCATTCATCTTCTCCAGAAGCCAAAGAAGGAAACCCTCCGAGAATGAGTATCTTGGGGACAACTTTTCTTATCTTCTCAATCACCGGATCGATATGTGTTTCCTTAAGTTTCATATGACAGTCGTATACCGTGATGCACCGGGTTTTGAAATCCGTTTTGATGGCTACCCAATGACATCCTACCCATCGATTTTTGTCCGATAGAATGTTTAGAACCAAGACAAAACCTTCATAATCACTAATTGGTGTCTTCGTACTTCTGAATGGATACTTGGCATTCAAAAAATCAGTAAGACTTTTCGGCAAAGTTTCCATATCCTCGTACATCCACAGCGAGAGCGTATGCATGAAAGCAACATGACAAACGTAATAATTCTGATTCGCGTTGGGATCCAATGTCGAGCGAGAAGATAACTCCATCAGCGCCTCATCCAATTGCTGCAAAAAAAAATTAACACACATGCATACATATGACACAAAACTCTGTGAGACTAAGGGTTTAAAAAAACTTACATCATCTTCAAGCCATACGTTGGCCTTTAATATAATCTCCCAAAACTTTGGCCTCCAGGGAATATCTAGCTCAGATTTCAACCACCGCTCATGTCGAGGTGTCTTCAGGAACAAATATAGCTTAGTCAACTTGTCACCGCTAGCGTCAAGGAACATAGGAAATCGGGTTACCAAGCCCTTTATTAATCCCTTGGGATTCCATACAAACTCCTCTTCCCCTTCAGGTTCTTGAACCACTGTTCTTGCTCTTTTCGTCGGCGGAGGTTCAACATATGGCGCAGACTCCTTCGATAAAGGTTCAGCACCTGCATAAAATTTACCTCATTAAACATATGGCGACCAATGCGACCCATGCTCCCCATACGACCAATACGACCATGCGACCAATGGGTCACATGGGTCCCATGCGACCAATACGACCAATGCGACCCATGCGACCAATGCGACCCATGCGACCTATGCGACCCATGCGACCTCAAATGACCGTACTTACTTGGTTCGTTACATTGATTATGTAACACATGCGACCTATGCGACCCATTCGACTTTAGCGACCCAGTGACACATGCGACATATGAAACCCATACGACCCATGCGACTCTAGCAACCCTGCAACTTATGTGACCCTACGACTCTACGACTTATGCGACCCTACGACTTATATGTCTCGATGGAAATTAACACTCAAATGACCTTTTCACTAAATATTACTTACTTGGTGCAACTTTCTTGGCAGCATTTGATTTTGGATTAGGCATATGAATCCAGGCATCCCTTAGAAGGTCTCTTACGACGTTAATGATTCTCTTCTCCGACTTCCTTATTTCCCCTATTAATTTCTGCTCCAGTGTCAGAGGGACTACAACATCAGCATTAGCATCAACATCACTCACGCTGCTGCTGCTGATTCTAGCCATTTTCCTTCTCGTCAACTTCAAATTGATCTCTCTCAAGTTCGACATCACTTATTTCTTTCTTGCTATAAACTTTGAAACAGGTTTCACGTCGAAAAATTATTCGGCTTTCTCGTTTTTTTCAGTTTTTTACGTCGGAAAACTTCCGAACGTGGGTTTTTTCACGTTCGAACGTTAAGAGCAAGTTTGTCTTTTCTTCGATTTTTTTCGGATTTAATAATTATTTTAGAGAATGATATCTTTGAAATGGTTTACCCCTATAAAGTATTCCTGATATTCCGTCGTTTTATCATTTTAACTGCGATATATATATACATATTAAATATCATTCAGACCATAAATGTTTTACGAAATTAATATTCGGAAGACACTTTGCTGTGGCACGTGCTGATGTTGCACATGCGTTGCTCAGGCACATAGATAATATTTATGTCAGTGGACCAAAGAATTCGAATGAAAATCCTTTTTTCTTTTGCAAGTAATTAAAAATACTTCTATTCTTAATAAATAAAAAGAATTAAAATATAGAATTTCCTGAGATTTTTTTGTGATGTTATATATTTAACGTACATATAATATAGATTAAGTAACTTAAAACAAAGTGGACCGTATATTATGTTTTAAAAATAACCTGCTCTTTAAAATTATAATGGCATGTGAATAAAAAGGCAGATATTATATTTGATGATATGTATAATTTTGAGATAGGTTGAATATATTCTGGTGGTTTATTTATATGTATATATAGTGCATGAAAAGCATATTGAAAGAATATGAATATTCTAAATTTTCTACAGAAAACTATTAAAAGTTTGTAAAGTCTCGTAAAACCGATCTTAGGATCTTCATTTATTGTCAATCAAATATATATACAATGTTAGAGTATATAGAAAAAGGAAGATTTCCTAATTACAATAGAAGTTTAATAAGGAGGTTTTCTAATCACAAATATTTTGGAATATATACAATTTCGTAATATTCCCTCTCAAATTGGTGTGTAGATGACAAACACCCAACTTGTCGAGTAAGTGATCAAACGTAACCCGACCAACCGCCTTAGTAAAACTATCCATCAGTTGTTCCTTTGTGCGTAGGAACGACAGAGAAATGCAGTCAGCTTTCCATTCATCACGGACGAAGTGATAGTCGATCTTAATATGCTTCGTACGTTCATGAAAGACGGGGTTCGAGGCAATATGAATGGCCGCCTAATTATCACAATGAAGACGAGCAGGCGAAGTATCCCGAACGCCAAGAGTAGAAAGAACCTCTCGGAGCCACTTGATATGGCACCAAGTAACCGCCATAGCCCGATATTCTGCTTTCGCAGACGAACGGGAAACTGTATTCTGCTTCTTGGTCTTCCATGAGATCGGAGAAGCTCCTAGAAGAACTGTATAACTAGTGAGAGACCGCCGTTGCAAAGGACATGTCGTCCAGTCAGAGTCACATTATGCAAATAAGTGAAGAGAGCTATCCGAGCGAAGAAGGACGCCTTGTCCCGGGCAGCCTTTCAGGTAGCGGATAACTGAGCTGAGATGTGCACCACGTACGAGAGGTCGGGTCGAGCGACAGCAAGGTAGACCAATCGTCCGACGAGTTGTCGGTATTTTTCCGGCAGGAAAGAGNNNCCGTAGAGGACGCGAGCCGATGATTCTGTTCTATTGGCAACGTTGTCGGCTTGGCCCCACTGAGACCGCACTCGTCGATAATATCAAGCGCGTACTTCCGTTGAGTGAGAAAGATCCCATCCTTGCTTCGAGCAACTTCAATCCCCAAGAAGTATTTCAGAGCACCTAAATCCTTCATGTGAAAGCATGTGCTTAAATAGAATTTGAACGCCTATATCGCTGCTGAATTAGTTCCATCAACTAGAAGATCATAAACATAAACAATGACGTGTAATCGAACATCCCCGCAAACAAAGGTAAATAAAGAATAGTTAGAGTAGGAACGAGTAAAGCCAAACCTTAGGACACCCTAGGTAAGCTTCTCTAACCAGCATCGGGGCGCCTGTCGGAGGCCATACAAAGACTTGCGTAGTTTTCAAACTTTAGAGGGGTCGGTGGTAGCATAACCCCGAAGGTAGACGCATATAGACCTCTTCGTCCAAATCGCCATGTAAAAATGCATTGTGAACGCCCATCTGATGAACTTCCTAGTCACAGACAGCGGCCACCGTGAGAAATGTCCGGACTGTAGTCATCTTCACGACCGGGGCGAACGTCTCATTATAGTCTAGGCCAGCCTTTTGGTGGTTGCCAAGCACAACAAGACGTGCCTTATAACGTTCAATGGAGCCGTCAGCCTTGTGCTTAATTTTAAACACCCATTTGCACCCAATGGACTTCTTTCACGGAGGAAGGTCCACGAGAGTCCACGTCTTGTTATCATGAAGAGCTCGTAATTCAGCGTCCATTGCGTCGTGCTAATGAGCGTGCTTTGTAGACTCATTATATGTCGGAGGTTTGGATGCATCTGTAATGGCTACTAAGAAGGCACGGTGTCGTGGATAAAACTGATCATATGAGATATAGTTGGCTAAAGGATACAGACACGTACCTGAAGATCCGGACGAGGATGAGGACGAAGAGTTAACGGGGTATGCACTTGTGATACTGCAGGTCACATATGGAGCAAGTCTCACTGAAGGTATCTTGGGTCTTTGTCCACGACCCATTGGCGTAGTCTGAGGTGGGGAATGATCTGCAGCAAGAACATGCAGTGTCGTGGGTGACAAGGAAGGAGACTCACTAGCAAGTGGACGCTCCGAAGGCGCGGGAGATGGGTCTAACGCAGTGAGAGAAACACGAGGAAGAACCGAAGCCAAAGAACTCCCCCTATCGTCGGCCAACAGTCCACTGTACAAGGTCAAGAACTGATCAAGATGCCTCACCGAGGGACCAATGATAGATGGTGAAGCAACCGAGTCAATCGCCTCACGATGCAGTGGTCCGTACAAGGGAAGGAATCTTCGTCAAACACCACATCGCGAGACACAAAGCACTCATAAGTCTCGAGATCAAGGACCCGCCATGCCTTCTTCCCATCGGGGTAGCCTAAAGAAACACACTTCCGGCTCTGTTCACCAAATTTATCACGAGACTTAGTGTGAACATAGCATAAACATCCGAAAACGCAGAGTTGAGAATAAGTCGGTGGCTTACAGAATAGAAGCTCATAAGGGGATTTACCGCGAAAGACCTCCGAGGGTGTGCGGTTAATCAGAAACCCAGCCGTCAGAACACAAGCTCCGCAATATTCTATAGGCATGTGAGCTTGAAATCTCAGGGCACGAGCGACATTGAGTAGATGTCGATGTTTCCGCTCCACCCGTCCATTCGGTTGTGGAGTATCTACACAAGAGGTCTGATGTGAGATGCCCTGTGTAGAGAAGTAATCGCGAAGAGGGAGGAATTCAGTCCCGTTATCCGTGCAGATGACTTTCACTACACGAGTAAATTGTCGTAAAGTCATCGCACAAAAATTCTGCAAGACAGTAGCAACTTCAGATTTATTCCTCATCAAGAAAATCCAGGTAGCACGAGTGTAATCATCCACAATCGTAAAACAAAAACCGTTTGCCATTCTGGGTTGGAATCAGATAGGGTCCCCATACATCTCAATGAATCAAATCAAACGGTTTCTCAGCTCTATTAATACTATCAAGAAAAGAATTTCGTGTTTGTTTGGACAAAAAAAAAACATCACATGTAGACTCCTTAGACAAATGAAATGATTCTAAATCAAGAAAAATAGATAACTACACCAGACTCTTAGTAGACGGATGAACAAACCGGCGATGCTAGAGGGCGCTCTTAGTTGACGAAGAAACGACAAAACGGATGCTGAAGGAACCCCGCAAAACTTGAATACCCCGTTACTCTCTTCATCCGCCCTAATCAGGATCTTCGTGGAACGGTCTTGTATAACACATAGCCGATCAGAAAACGTGATAAAACACGGAAATGTTGCAATAACTTAGCAACAGAAATAAGTGTGCATGTAAGCGAGGGGATAAACAAGACATCGCGGAGAACAAGTGTCGGTGTGATGACAATGTCACCGGTATTACACGCGATAGTATGAAGGTTCGTTGTCGCGTTCTCTTCCGCGAGTGGTGCGCTTGCCGTCCTCCCACCAGTCAGGATAACCGTGTATAGCGAAGCTAAGTATCCACAAGATGACCCACCCGATCGCAATGAGAACACATGAGGGATGGGTCGCGGAGCTTGGTATAGGTATGTCGAGTCGTGGGTAAGGACGGGACAGCAAATCCCATTGCTGGGGGCCGGTGGTCTTGTGTTTGGATCACAGCATGTTGTCTCTCGGCCTCCACGAAAGTGGCATAAGCAGAGTCAAAGTCCGACAAAGGCTTTATAGAGAGGATATTAGTACGGATAGGATAGAACTTTGAGTTCTCTAGCCCCATCAGGAATTGATACAGCTTTTTCTCGTCTTTGTCGCGGATAGCATCCGACGTCTTAGGGGGTTTGTAGTTATCTAGTTCGCTCCAAAGAACCTGGAACTTTCCAAAATAGTCAGAAATCGACAAAGTATCTTGCCGAAAAGTAGCGATATCATACCGCAATTGATATGCCTAAAGACATCCGCTTGCATATGTTTTCCCACAAGTCTTTTGTAGTAGATATGTAAGCAAAAGAGGAGCGGAGAGGCGGCGAAATAGTGTTCATGATCCATGACATAAGCATGGAATTGCAGGCTCTCCAATCATCGTAGAGAGGTGAGTCCGCGGGTGGCGCAAAAATTTCACCGTCGAGGAAGAACAACTTCTTCTTCGGCAACAAAGCGTGTCGGATTGCATCAGTCCATCGATCGTAGTTGTCCTTGGTTAGTTCGATGATAGACAAGACCATACTCGGATGATCCGCGACATGAAGGAAGTATGGAGAAACAACCACATTCTCGCGTAGTCCAGTTCCGGCAGGTTTTCCGGATGCATCTCCACCAGTCACGGTGGTAGCAAGTGTAGTTTTTGCAGATGATATAATCAGATTGATTAAAGAATCCGAGAGTTAAGTAGAGGAAAGAGACGACATGATATATTCTCCGGTGAAAAAAAACAGAGGAACACGCAACAGATTACAGAAAAAAAACCTAAATCGGTTGAAAAAAAACTTAGACTTTTGATAAGGACTTTGATACCATGTAAAGTCTCGTAAAATCGATCTTAGGATCTCCATTTATCATCAATCAAATATATATACAATACTAAAATATCTAAAAAAAAAAAAATTTTCTAATTACAATAAAAGTCTAATAAAAAAAATTTCCTAATCACAACACAATAAAAATATATACAATTCCATAATAAAGTTGTAAGTGACATTTACATTTATCGAGACGAAAGGATTTTTATCAAAGAACTTTAAGCATACAGAAGACATTTTTTAAAACTTTCAGGAATCTTTTCTATGCAAATTGAGTTTATTGGAAGATGTGAAAACACATTGATTAATCGTACGATTATTAATAAAATTATGTTTCTATTTTTAGATTTATTTAGATATATTATTTTATTCCTAAAAATACGAAAAAAGACATGCAAGTCCAAAAATCTAAAAAGCTCTATTTATTGACTTCCGTTCTCGTAGTCATCACCCTCTCAGCACCTTCCTCTCACTTTCCTCTCTCTCTCTCTCTCTCATAAAAATGTTCATCTTCATCACCATATTCATCTTCCTCTTCTTCTACACACTCCTCCTGCAAAAACTACGATACTGCAACTGTGAAATCTGTCATGCGTACCTTACGTCGAGCTGGAGAAATGAATTTGACAACCTCTGTGACTGGTATTCTCACCTTCTCCGGCGATCTCCGACGTCTACGATCAAAGTCCACGTCCTCAACAACGTTATCACCTCGAATCCCTTAAACGTCGAACACGTCCTTAAGACCCGTTTCCAAAATTACCCTAAAGGCAAACAGTTTTCCGACATCCTCGGAGACCTCCTTGGACGCGGAATCTTCAACTCCGACGACGATACGTGGCGTTTCCAAAGGAAACTCTCCAGCCTCGAACTAGGCAGCGTGTCTGTCAAAGTCTTCGCTCACGAAATCGTCAATAACGAGATAGAGACTAGGCTTGTACCTCTATTGAGCCACTTCGATGATCATGGCCTTGATCTTGATCTGCAAGATGTTTTCCGGAGATTCTCGTTCGATACAATTAGCAAGTTGTCATTCGGGTTCGATCCGGTTTGTCTCCGGTTACCGTTAACCACGTCGGAGTTTGCAGTTGCGTTCGACATGGCATCTAAGTTGTCGGCGGAACGCGCGTTGGCTCCGTCGCCTCTAGTTTGGAAGATCAAACGGTTCTTGAACGTTGGTTCGGAGAAGAATCTGAAGCAATCAATCGATGTAATAAACCGGTTAGCCGGAGATTTGATAACAGAAAGGCGAAAAACCGGTTCGCGGATGAACAACAACGACTTGATCTCGAGATTCATGGCGGTTGTCGGAGATGATGGCGAATATCTACGAGATATCGTCGTCAGTTTCATTTTGGCAGGTCGGGACACGGTTGCCGCCGGTTTAACTGGATTTTTTTGGCTGTTAAACCGTCATCCGGAGGTGAACAACCGCATCCGAGAAGAATTGGACCGGATAATGGGATCCGGTTCAGACCCGGTTACGGCTAGTTCTGATCAGATGCAAGAAATGAATTATCTGCATGCAACGCTTTACGAGAGCATGAGGCTGCTTCCACCGGTTCAATTCAACTCGAAATTCGCCTTAAACGACGACGTGTTGGCCGACGGTACATTCGTAGAGAACGGAACAAGAGTGACATACCATCCGTACGCCATGGCTAGGATGGATCGGGTCTGGGGATCCGATTGCGAGGAATTCCGACCCGAACGATGGTTAGATAATGGTGGTCAGTTTAGACCCGAGGATCCAATTAAGTATCCGGTTTTCCAAGCCGGTGTTAGAGTTTGTATTGGAAAGGATATGGCGATCATGGAGATGAAATCGGTGGCCGTGGCAATTATACGAAAATTCGAAATACGGGTCATGGGTTCCGACCCGATTTCTCGTAACCCAAGGTTCGCTCCCGGGCTCACGGCCACCGTGAGCGGAGGCTTGCCGGTTAGGATATGGGAAAGAAAGGTTGAAACAAATTAAGATGTTGATTTTATTAACTTCATAAATAGATATATGGAGGCATATAGTTTGACCAACAATTTATGTTAATATATTATAGTTTTCTTTTACATTTTTCGAGAAAATTCATGATTTTAGAGTTTTTTTATCGTTTTTTATGATTTAGATTCCACTTAATATTCCAATTACGTAAATATATTCTAATTAAATTAATCTAAAATATTATATAAAAGTATATGAATTTTCAACTTCTAGTTTAAAAAATAAACTGATAAATTGAATTAAAATTTAGATAAACGAGTTTGCATGATTAGAATCTGAAATTAAAATGATATATAAGTCATAAATTTCTATTTTTATATATTATTTATATTTTAAAAATATTATTTACATATTATATTATTTTTCTATTTCATATAAATTTTATTACAAAAAAATATAATAATTAATTTTAAAAATTTGTAACATATCATATATTAATTACCATTAAATCTAATTAAATATCTAAAATATAAAATTTTAATTTGAATATGACTTTACATTTTATTTTGTAAAATATTAAAATAATATTTATTTTCCCTTTAATATTTTAATATTTAATAATTTTATATTCAAATCAATATTTTATATCTTAAATATTTTATTAGATTTGACGATAATTAATATATAATATATTACAAAATTTTTAAATAATTAGTTTAATTCACGAATCTTTTCGTTTTTTCCGAATTTTCACCTCTTTTTTTTTTCGTTTTTTTCGAACTTTCACCTCATTTTTTTGTAACTAAAGATGAACTGAATTTTTATAACTCATTTAAAAATGAATTGAACTGAAACTTATCTTTTATGAACCGAAACGAACAAAACGGAGTAAGTTCATTTTATAATCCTAATATTATAATATAACCCACTTTCACAGGGCATTTTTACAAACTAGGAATTGAGCCCGGGCGATGCGCGGGATAATTTTTTTTATTATATTAAAATTAATTTAAATCCAAAAAAATAATTTTGTTATATAAATTTTGAAGAAAGTTCACGTGTATAACGCCCCGATGCCCCAAATCCATCTGCCTCAATCTGAAAAAAGAGGGCATAGTTGAAGATGCAAGATAGATATCCTAACTATAACAATCATAACTGAGTTTCGTGGGATATTCGTGAAATGATTCCAAAAATATGGTGAACAAACCAAAAAGTATGAGTTTCAATAATATTTACTGCAACAGGTTAAAATTAAAATCTATTTGATGGTGTCGTGGTAAGAACATCCGCTATTCCGAAGACTGCTATTTTGGAAAGTTCATCAGGTGATAATTTCCTTTTAGCTCATCAAGTTTCAAATGGAGACACAAAAGTTATAACACAAAATATGCCAACCCTTGTTGAGAAAGTTAGTTCTCATATCAATCATAGTAATAAGCTACGTCTCGTGAGAGTTATTCTACGCCCCTATAAGGAGGGTTCTTTTGAAGATAGAGCAGTTGTCTGTGACCTTTTCTCAAAAATTTTTCTTTATGGTTAGACAGATACTAACATCAATCCAAGATAATGTTCAAAAATATATATTTTAATCACTTTTGGGCATGATTCTGAATTATTCTCATGTTCATATGTATACTCATTGGATCACATTTGGGAAATCTATATATGCCTTTACTGCAGTGAACGTGAAACAGACCGACTCAGCATCCCTCAGTCTTGGGTGAAGTCATACTTCCAAGAGCAACCTTGTGGAATGTGGGAACTTAATGTTCCAGAAGACTCTCTTTCAAAGGAATCTCACAGATGGCCAATTGGGTTTGTGACAATGGAAGATCTGATTCTTTAGGGTTATTTGTTTCAATAATATTTGTTATACTAACTACAACAATCATAACTGAGTTAGTTCCTTGTTTCCCTCCAAAAACGCCCTTTTCGTCTAACTTGTCCGCCTTTGCAACAAATAACCCTAAAGAATCAGATCCTCCATTGTCGTCTTCTTCCTCAAGAAGATGCTTAAATCGTTCTCTATATTCTCATGCAAGAAACCCACTCGTCGATTCAATGATTTCTACACCGATTGGATCAAAACTCTAACCGATCATCTCCTCCCTCATCTCTGTCACTCTATCTCCTCCGCCGCCTCCGCGGCTGTTATCTCTTCCAACGTCGACCTGCTTCTCCGTCACCTCGTATCCTACTATGAGACCCTAGATCTCGCCGCATACACCAGCACTATCTCTTACCTCCTATTCCCTTCGTGGAGGAACTCTCTGGAGACGCCGTTCATCTTCCTAGGCGATGTTCATCCTTATCTCTTCACTAATCTCCTCCGATCTTTCATTGATAGGGAGAACAACGAATCGGGAGCCGGAATGGAACCCGGATTCGATCTGGTCTCGATCGCATCGAGGAGAAACCGTGGAAAATCGTAATGGCGTGGAAAGATCCGTCGGATGAACTCGTGACGGCAATCGATCAGACTGAGTGCGCAATTAGGCTGATGGTACCGATTCTTGTGGACAGGATGAGGAAAGCGCAATGCAGTTTCTTAGGCGCAGAGAACTGGGTCTCGCTCGTGGACGATGACCCCGCCGGTTCCACCGTCTAGGGTTTCAAAATTAATCGAAAATTCATAAGGCCATATGCAAATCAAAAGTGAAGAAATCACAAAGAGAAACTTCAATTACGAAGAGATACATACAGTTTCGATAGCAGCAATGACAGCTTCATCCTTGACCTTAGATCGCTTGCTGGGTCGAGGCGTTGAGGCATTCACCGAAATCCTAAAACGCAATAGACTTGAAAATTCCCCTTTCCCTATTGTGCAAAAGCTAACCGATCAATCAATTATATATCCCACATACGGCGGATATTTGTTATCATCATCATCATATAAGTGAAATTCCAAAATCTAAAGGGAAAATCAAATTCCATCCACGAGAATGCGTAAGCAAACACGATACACAACACATCCATAAACATAAACAGAATAAAATCAGACAACGTAAAGATTCAAATAACAAAACATTCGAATCGACCCACAAGCGATTGAAAACCGACCCAAACGAACCACAAAAAGCAGAGATCCAATCACACATCGAGGAACAACGCAGACAAATCACAAGAAAAAAAAGGATCGACCTTTGCGCACAAAAAAAGGAAGACAAATATGAACCTGAAGCTGAGTGGATAGAAATGAAAGCTAGAGAGACAAAAAGTTAGGGTTTTGTAGAGAGCTTGAATCTCCCAAACTCGGATCTAAGAGAGAGAGATTTCTTCCGTCTCCGATGAATTGCGCCGCGTCTCAAACATTTCTTCCGTCTGCCTCTTTCACTGATAAAGTCTTCTCTATTCTCCTCCTCCTCCGCCGCCACCGCCGCCGACCGCCGCTTGAGGTTATGTTTAGAGAGTTCGGTTGATCCAAGAGGAGAGCCGTTTAGCTTTCTACGGAGAGCTGCAAAACAATGAAGCGCTAGCCTTAAAACTTGTTCGAACGTTTTACTCACTAAGAAGATGAAGCGATGTGGTTGAGAAAAAACCAAGCGAGAAGAAGATCTGAGAAGACGAAGTGGCAAGAAGAAGAACAATGTATATTGTATTGCAATGAATATCTTTTGTCTAGTGAAAAAAAATAATTCTATGGATGAGGTGGAGGCCTGAGAATCGAGAAGCTCTAAGAAGCCACCAAAATCACGCACTTTTAATATATAGATTTCGCTGACATCACGGGTATTCAATTAATGGTAATCATGTTACCACCAAGCATGTGTATGTTTAATTCAAAACCGTTAAATTAAATATTCTATATTTCGTTCGGTATCTTAAGCTTTATTAATTCGTACGGTGTGTTTTTAGGTATATATTTATATATGTTATGAAAAATAATAATATATATGATAGCGGTTGGGGTGCAAGTGGGAGGGTTTAAATTGGTTAAAAAAATACTCAGGTGAATTAAATGTGTAGTATTGTCGAGAAGAACTTTTAGACCTGATTTTTTATTAACCAATAATGTGTCCAAAGTCTTCATATATAGTCATTAGATAATTTCTCTTTATAAAGCTAGTTTAATTTAAAAAATAATTATAATATGTTCAGATTAAGTAAAAATTCCATATTCAATGCTAATAACAGTATTGATTTGAATCATATATAGAATTGAAAATCGATTAAGTTTTTAATTTATCATTATATAATATATATTCTAAAATTTTAGAATCGACTAGAAGAGGTCGGCAACATTGATTGTGTTGTGACAAAATCAGGATCACAAACCTTCATCAGACAATTCTATCAACCATGATATAATTTATATGGTGACGACTTGGAATTTTGTGAAGGCTTTTCATGGGGACTTTACACATTTGAGAAGCTTACGGATACTTACCACAAACGCGTTAGTGGAAAAACTCCGAAACCAAAATGGTATTGTGGCGATTCATGATCCAATCATGGTAAGTTATATATATTATTAGAATACCAAGAATGTTTTTGTACTTTTGTGTTCTTATTATTTTGTTTTAATGTTTCAGTTACTTCCATTTGAAACCATCCAAAGTTTGGGCAAAAACGAATTATACGTTGATGTTTTGGATGTTGTTCCACCATGCCCAAGGATGTGCAAAAAGTGAGTTAAATCCAATTTGAACCTGAAGTATGTAGACATGATCAAGAAAATTAGAGGTTCTAAGGTAACAATTACACAAGAGTTCAAAAGGGTCACAAGGGTGAGAAGGGTCACAATGGTTATTTGTTGTTTTTGCAGGATGTTCAAAGTATTCTTAATGCTGAAGACAACAAAGAAGCTTAAATTTATGATCTGCAATATTATGATGGATGTAATGACCCAGATGTCCAGATATGAATAGAACATCTACAAAGAAATCCAAGGGTATTTGTTGGGAGGACATCCATAAGCTTGAACTGCTGACACGAAAAACAGTTCTTGTTGAGAAACATAAAGAGAAAGAGAAGGGGAGTAAAAGGAAGAAAAAGAATGGGGAAGAGCCAATAGAGGTTGTAGATATTCCACACATATCCGAAGCTGATGAAGATGAAGGATTTGTAATGAGGAAGGATTTGTAGAGGCTGATGAAGAAGCTGAAGTTGAAGAAGGGCTGAAAGTAATGGAGAAGAAGCGACAGTCACTCTGACACTGGACCTAAAATTAATGAAGGAAATAAATAAGTCGGAGAAAAAAATCATCAACACCGTAAAAGACCTTCTAAGGGACATCTGGTTTGATTTACCTAATCCAAAATCAAAGACGGAAAATCCCAAAGGTGTTGATAAGGTGGAAAAGACTAAATGCCGAAACGTGACAAAATCGAAGGCTTCCCAAAAAGGTACGAGCACCGGAGATGAAACTTACGACACTCTAAAAGATGATGATTATTGTGAATTTGAATTTCGGCATCGTCCATATCTAGTGCCAAGAGAAGAGGCAAGAGAAAATCCAGTGGAGTCAAAAGCTGAAAATGACTTTCGAGATGGCTAAAAAATGGAGGTGCAAAACATTTCAACATAATTGAAAAGATTACATCTGCCGCTAATCATTCAAGTGGGCTTCAATCTAGCATTCCTCTACTTGAATACATTCCTGAAGAGGTTCCTCCAGTGGTTGCTTCTGATGCAGACGTTGATGTTCCTGACGAGGTTTCTGCAGAGAATACTCTAGTGGTTCCTGTCGAAGAGGTTGTCGCTGATGTTAGTATAGAGGAAACTCTAGAAGTTCCAGTCGAAGAGGTTGATGCAGATGTTCCTGTCGAAGTCCCACCAAGTAAAGTAATGTTGAGTCACAAAGGTCACAAAGGTAACAATGGTCACAATTGTTACAAAGGTCACAATGGTTACAAAGGTTGCAATGGTCACAAAGGTCACCAAGGTCACAAAGAACGATACTAATGAATGAAGTTATTTTTGTGCAGATGCTGGAGCTTTATCGGATGAGTTTGATGGTCCACTGATAATTAAACAAAAGTTAAAACCATCGAAGGCAAGACATGAGCCATATGTTGAACCTCCCCCGATTGAGACACCGACGAAAGACCAAAAGCATGTGGAGAACAAAAACCACGGGGTGGACCAACAAAAAGGGCAATGAGAGAAAAGGAGAGAGGGAGATAGCGAGGGAAAGGGCAATGGAGAGGTGTAGGTAAAAGTTCTTACTGCAGAATAGGTCGTTCAAGAAGAACTTTAAGAAAAGGTGGTTCAAGAACTTGCAGATGCTAAAGGGAGTTGGAATTTTGTGTGGAAACCCAAGGGATTGGTAAAAGTCAAGATATTCCAAAATATTTTGTTCATTATTGCTAGTAGTTTCCAGTTGAGGACCGTATATAAATTTATGACAATGCCTTGGCAAGAGTGTTGGTGAAAATCGGATATAGGTTGTCCCGAGATCCAGAGTTTTAGGAGATTATACTAAAGGATGACATATAGCTTGAAGATAACGTAAAAGTAGCAAAGGTCTCAAACTGTAGAAAGGTCACAAAGTTTACAAAGGTCACAAAGGTCACATAGGTCACGAAGGCCACAAAGGTCACGAAGGTCACAAATGTCATTTTGGGTTATATGTATTTATGTGTGTCAATTATTTTGCAACAATTGGATGAGACATTGTTGGAGCTGCATAACCGTATTCGGAAATATCTAACGCAATATGGGTTAAAGAATTATTACGTTTGTGATATACTGTTCATGGATTCGCTCAAGATGTGATGGACGAGGACATGAAAGAATTGTCAGATGTTCTTAAGGATTATTTGGCATGTACATATATTTTGAGAGCCACGTCAAAGACAATGTCAGATTACGATTGCTTTGTCTTGATTCTAAACATTCCATCACTTGTAAATCGGTATATGACTTGTCATTGGGTAACCATTCAAATGGATTTGAATAGCCGATGCATCACGATATATGACTGCCAAAAAACATTGAAGGAGTTGCATATCGATCCGGTGGTGGAGATTATAAGAAGAGCTTTGCCCAAGATGTTGCAAGTCAAAGGGTTTCATTCTTTGACTTTTGGAGAAGATAAATGGCATTACGAGTATTATGGAGGTCTGTCACAGAACAAAACCGCAAATGACTATGGTGTTTTCTCCTTCAAATACTTAGAAACAATTATATCAGAAAGGGAGGACAAGTTCCCTGACATTTACGATGCAAAAATTGCTTCCATGCGTGAGAAGATTGTTGCTGAAGTATTTTCGAATTGAGTAAGTATTGATGTACCCCCAAGACTAATGCCTCACGTCATCTCATCCCTGAACTCGGTATAAGTTTGAACTTGATTCATATTTGTTTATGTTTGAAATTGATTCATAGTATTTTAAAGTGTACAACCCAAAATAACAATAATAATAAAAAATGTCGCAAAGGTCACAATGGTAACAAAGCTCACAATGGTCACAAAGCTCAGTCACAATGGTCATAATGGTCACAAAGGTCAGTCATAAAGGTCACAAAGGTCAGTCGCAATGGTAAAAAATGTCACAAAGGTCGGTCACATGGTCACAAAGGCCGATCAAAATGGTCAAAATGTGAGTTTATTTTGAATTATGTATGAACTCGATATATTATGTATGGTCACCGTGTATGCTGCTGCACATTTGAAGAACATTTCCACCACGGTATCACTCTTTGAACTCTTTCTACCTTGGCCTTTATTGATGTAGATCATTATGTTTTTGCGATATATACCACACACAAAAATCATGATCAGCTTCTTTGTACACTTGTTTGACTGCTTTTATCAAGTTTTTATGGCGATTAAATATCACAACGACATCACGTCTATCAGATATCACCTCTTTAAACCTTGACATAAACCATGTCCATGATTCAATCTTCTCTCTGTCGACTATTCCCCAAGCTAGATGATATTGGTGATATTCACCATCTTACGCGGTTTCCACAATCAATGCTCTCTTATACGCTTTTGTCAGAAATATTGCATCCACATCAACCACTCTATGCATGTATTCCATCCTCTTATAGCCGCTCCTACAACCATAAAAAGTTATTTGAAGTTTTTCCCATCAACGTCCAACAAAAGATTTGTGACAGATCCAAGATTTCATTCTGTAAACATGCGCAACCACCCTTGAAGCTTCCTATAATTATCAAAGTCATCACTATGAATCTCCTTTTGAGCACTACATTTGCCTCTTTGATGTGTCAAAATTTTTATTTCCTAGACCACCTTACTGCAAGTGTATGGATCGTGTAGTACCAAGGTCGACTCAGGGAACTAGTGCGGACATTAGAACCAAGACTCAAGAGAAGAAGATCGAGCAAAACATAAAGAGAATAGAAATTTAAAACGATGCAAGGAATGGGTGATTATCAAACTAGAAAACTAAGATGCACAAGAATAACGAGATTTAAATTCAATAAAATAAAACACCAGGGGTTTGAAAAATGTCCGGACATGTAATGGACGCTTCTATGAATCATGAATTGAGATTGTCTCGATCAATGGGGAACTCAAATCGAACATATAGATGGTTATAGATATTATCACGAGTTTAGGAAATTCAAGCTCTATCCTAGGGACTGACTGGTGTTGATTGATTCCAATATCTAATATGCGTACTACCAATCTTCCGATTGTGCAATCTCACCTAGTAGACGCATTAAGACCGCTATCCTAATTCCCGAGTTCAATCGACTGCTCGATCAAGGTTCTAAATCGATTAAGGCCCCAAATCATGTCTAGATTCCAAAATCTAAGCCACCTTTTGATCCAATCAGACTTTTATAATCATTCATTCAAGTGATCAGTAAGAATAAAAGCATTAATAACAACAAATCAATCTGAAAACGATCAAATATTATAACAAAATATTTTCCGTGAGGGCAGCAAAACGAACATCTAGATGCAGGAAGAACCATAGGGAACTTACCTTGATTATTACGATTCTTAAATAGATTGACTGAATGGTCAAGGTTCTAATTAATCTAATTCATTCTAAGGTTAATTCCGAGACCATAAAAGCCTCTAAACTCATTCAAATAGGTGATCAACAAGTATGAAAGCATTAAAAACAACCTATCAAACCAATTGAGAGAAGAAATTCGAAATCAAGCATTAAGATCAAACGAATCCATTACAAGAGCACCCTAACCCATTCCAAGGAGGTTTACTCACAAAACATAAAACTAAAACAAAAACGTCTCTTCCCTTTCCTTCTCTTCTTTTCGGCCCTTCAACCTCCAGCCTCGACCCCCTTCTTTTGCTTTGGCCTTCAGCTCCATTTTTAAGCTCACGAATTTTAAGTCTCCTCCTTTCCCTTTCGTGCTGGTTTCCATTCTTCTTGTGCAGCGACGTGGTTTCCTTTATTGTGCAACACCTACGTTTCCATTTTGTGTCCAACAGCTGCGATTTCAATTTTGTGTTCAGCTGCATTTCCATTTTGTCTGCAACAGTTGTGTTTCGATTTTCTCTCCAGCAGCTACATTTCCATTTTGTCCAATAGTTACGTTTTTATTTTGTGTCCCATTTCCATTTTGTGTACAACAACCATGTATTTCCATTTGTGGAGGCAACACTGAATTTCCATTTCTTGTAAGCAGCCATGCGGTTTGTGATTTCTGTCCATCGGCTATTTCCATTTCTTGTCTCAGCCGAGTTTCCATTTTTGTGCAGCAGCCGTTTCATTTTTGTATTCTCCAACAGCGTAGTTTCCATTTTCTTGTGCGGTGGCCGCGTCTTTTCATTTCTTGTCCAGCGGCCGCACTGCATGCACCCCGCGTGGGCTTGGTGAGCACTTCTTGTCTGTTTCGCGGCATTTGTTCGTGTTTGTGATCCGACATCTTCGTTTCCTGCAAAACACAAGAAGAAGATAGAAGAAGACTCAATTGTGCTGAATAACTCGATAAAATCCAAAATTACAATAAAATTAACTCTAGAAAGAGATGAAAGTACTAGGAATTAGGTGTTATCACTCTTAATGCCATCAAATACAACTCATTAGCACCGTACTTTGCTTTTACATGAGCCATCAATTCTTTTGCTGGAGGTGTTTTATATTTCCCGACATATTACGCATTCAAATAATCTTTAACCAATTGCGATGTACCCTTTGTAGCTTCTGTCAATTTAGATACAAGTGAACACTTATGAATGGAATAGTGTGTTCTCACACTAAACCATTTGGAATTTGGAATTTTACCGTGCGTAATTTCCACCTACAACCACTTCTGGCAAATTTTCATAGTACTCCCACAATTTCGAATTGGAACTCAATGTTGCATATATAAAAGAAGCTTCAAGTGAATCTTTCCTTACAATTGTTTGTACATCCTTCTTGCTATCAAGCTCTTGCCTAATTTTAAGTTGCATCTATCTTCGAACTCGAAGACTGAATTTTGATTGTTTGGCTTCTCGTAAACTACCATTTCCAAGTTATTCTCACCATCACCATCCATATGCTCTATTGGCACATAAGTATTACCTTCATTACCGCCACAAAACATAACTTCATGAACGACCATATTCATGGAATAACCACCATCTTCTCTTAACCCGTTGGCATATTCACTATCAGAATGATCCGAATACAAAATATTTACTATTTCTGTTGGATTGCTCCGAACTCTACTTTTGTTATTTGAACCTACAATAACACAGTCCTCACAATCTACAATACATCCATCCTCACATCCTCTAGCAATGCTTCCAAAAAGAGGAATTAGAGGTTCAACTTCTCTCTTAATTTACATTTTACACTTCACACTTGCCTATTCTAACTCAACATAAAATAGAGGTTGAACTCCTCTTTATTTGATCGAACATATAAAAAAAATAAGAAGCTTGTCATTCGTTATATATGTCGGCTTCCTATTTTGAAAAGTATTGTCCAAATAGCTTAATTTCAACTTCACTGTATTTTTTCCACTACCATCTCTATGCATAACTCATACATAAATTGTTGATATATCAAACTAATTGGAGGACAATAGAAAAATACTATATGGTTTTCCTGAACTCTTCCAACCCATTCAAAATCTCCATTTATGTTTTTTTCCCATTTACCATCAGACAAAAAATAAATCAATGTGATTTTCTCATGTGCTGAATCCATTACACCTACAAGAAAAAGATAAAAAGGGTAAATTTTGTGATCCACTGTGACTATATGTTTCAATATGACTCTGTGACCCAATGCGACCTGTACGACTCTATAAGACTTTATGACCCAATGCTATTCTATGACCCACTGTGACCATGTGTTTCAATATGACTTTATGATCCAGTGCGACCGTGCAACTCGATGAAACCTTGTGACCTAATGCGACTCTGTGACCAAGTACGACCATGTGTTTCAATTTGACTTTGTGACCCAGTGCGAACGTGCAACTCGATGAGACTTTGTGATCCAATGCGATTATGTGACCCATTGCGACAATGTGTTGCAATATGACTCTGTGACCTAGTGCGACTGTGCGACTTGATGAGACTTTGTGACCCAATGCATGTTCAAATGCAACACTGTGGCTCACTGCGATCATCTGACTCACTCTATTTGACTCACCATTCGAATGAGTAACTCATTTTGACTACAACACTATAAGACTCGTTTTGACAAAGGGAGAATTGAATCTACATATTCTTCACTACTCATCCGAGTTATCTAATTCAAAAAAGAAACACGAAAATACCATTATCTCCCCACAAACAACATTAATCTGCTCAAATTTAAAAATAAACTTAAATCTAAGTTCAAAAGTCACTATATATATACTAGGTTTTTCTACGAAACGTATTTAATTCCAAGCTTCTTTACTGAAAACAAACGATTTCAACCTATTCGCGGCAAATTTGATGTTGATTTGAAGCTACTCACGGTGAATCTGATGCCGATTTGAATCTACTCACGACAAATTTGATGCGGGAGAAACAAAATTTTCGCGCTAGAGGAGAGAGAGAAATCAAGGTGTTTTGGAGGAGAGAGAAATTTGTCGATTAAAGGACAAGGGTAATATGGAGTTATCAATATTATAAAGGTAGAGTTGAAGTTGTGATTTTTTTTTTTATTTTGGAGGGAAATGTATGATTGAAGTTCTAATAGGAGGTTAAATGTATTTTAAAGTTAACCCATTGAGTTACATGAGAATTATTCTTAAAGTTTGAGAAAATTACAATTATGTATTCTTAAAAACTTCTACGGCTGAGATAATACTACATCATTCAAAACATTAATTGGATTGGATGAATAAGATAGTGTTCTTGGATATTGTTCATCGTCCCATTTACTTCATATTAATAAGATTTTTATTAGAATCTTGCATGGATTAGATACATGTGATTATAATATGATATATGAATAGTAACTAGAAATATCTGGAAATTCTCTGGTAAATGAATAAATAAATAAAATTTTAAATATGCAATGATATTTAGTTAAAATTGTAATAGTTTCATAAGACGTCGCAGTGAAGGCGTTGTTAAGCCAGTTGCCCAATAGGGCTCCTTTGTGTCAATTGCTATGAGAGAACATATGTTCAATAGAAGTGAGCAAGCAAGATGATGGTCTGTACCAAGAGGACAGAGTTATCTATCATTTCTTGCATTGATAAACAAAGAAGGGTAACCTATCGAAGAGTGCTAGATTCGGATTATGATTTTATCATGATTGAGAAATCGATTCCTTACAATGATTTAAGTTCAAATTCTCACTTAGAAAGGACATTCATAAATCATAAACACTACAAAAAAACAGACGATTATCAACGGACGGGTCAACGGATCCGTCCGTTGATATATTTTGCAACGCATTTGAACAGATGTTGGGAAATTGTCTACGACCTGATGTGGTCAACGTATAATACCCGTTGCAAAGTTGGTCAAGCATCCGTCGGTAGCCCGTTGAAAATTGACATATTAATCCAACAGATGCTCGTTGAACAGTTTAGAATTTCGAGGTTATCGTTGGAATAATCCAACATGTATTTTCAACACTCATCCATTGGAATTGCCAACTGTGATCTGTCGGTATTTCTAACGGATGATCATTGGAATATTCACTATTTATACATCAAACCCGAACCGTTTACCCTCAAGCCATCAACACAAAATATATTTCAAAAATTTTCGGCTTCCTCAAATAGAAGATATATACAGATTGAGAGAGTGTATGTATAGAAGAAAAGATCCTGTAATCGAGGAAGTTACTCAAGAATTCTTACACGGGTTGGAGCAGTTCATGAGTTTTGTGTCGATATAACCTTTGTATTAAGAACGTGAGACAATGTTATGTCCCTGCAAAAGATGCAAAAACATGAAGTATGGAAGTACTGAAATTGTTTGCAAAGAGCTTTACAAGGTGGATTTTATAGAGAATTACGAAATTTAGTTATTTCAAGGTGAAAATCGTGACGTTAGAGATAGTGTGCAAGAAGCAAAAAAAGAAATTAAGATGTTCTTTATGAAACATTGACTACCAATCCATATGTGAAACTGATGTTAGATGCCTTTCCTGGAGTTGTTGAGCAACTGCATGAAAAGATTCAGATCAATGAGGCATGCTGATTTTTCAATCTATTGGATTCGACAAAACAACCTATATATTTACCAGAAAATAATCAAGCTCCTGAGATACATTATCAAACAAAGAATGTTTTAAAAGATTTGGAAATGCCACATGAAAAAACTGATGTTTGTTGAAATAGTTACATGTTGTTTTGGGGAGAAGATAAAAACCTGTTGGAATGTAAATTTTGCGGTGCTAGCATATTTCGTCCAAAAAACAATCTTTGCGAAAATATGTACCGTATAAAAAAATGTCCTTTATACCTATAGCAAACAGGTTAAAGGGTTATATGAATAAAAAAACCGTTGTGAAAATGATATGACACACAGAACACTCCACAAGCGAAGGGATAATACAATATCCATCGGATGAGAAGGCTTGGAAAAATTTCAACGAAATATTGCTCGGTGTGTGGATATCGTGGGTTCGAGGTTGATCGGATTGAAAAGTCATGATTGTCATGTTTTCATGCATCGGCTCATTTCAATTGAATTTGCTGAGCTATTTTCATTGAATGTTCACGATGTGTTATGCAAAATTAGTAGATTTTTCAGAGATATATGTTCAAGAAATTTAAAAAGAAATGACTTGAGTTATTGAAAAATAAAATATTGGAAGTATAATGCTTTTTCGAAAGAGTTTTTTCACCATCCTTCTATCATGAAACGTTTACAAGATGAGGCAATACTCAGTGATCCCGTTCAATTCAGATGGATGTGTCCTTTCGAAAGGTTTTTCTTTCATGTAAAGAAAAAGGCAAAAAATAAAGCAGCGGTTGAATGGTCTATTGTTAAAAATACTTATTGCAAGAAATCACATATTTCAGCATATTTTATTTCGAGCAACATGTTCCGAAAAAATAAAGAAGATAAAAAATGATTATACAAACTATCTATATCATATCACTTTGGCACAGTTCTGGATATTTTTACACCGATTAGATGTATAGGAAGGAAATCCGAAAAATATTTCTTAACACCACAGGAGTAATTTAATGTCTCCACATATGTATTATTAAATTTTCATGAGCTATTACCTTTCAAAAGGCACAAAACGATGACAATCAATCTTTTAATTTAAATATATATATATATATATATATATCTTAACTTACTTTCATTACATGATATTTGATGAAGAAGTAATGAGTAGATATCCTTATCTAAACTCAGATGAACTCACCAAAATGAAAGTTCAATATTATGCCTCATGGTTAGGAGATTACGTAAATACATGTATGTTTCGTATAAATATGTAAAATAATTTATTTTATAATAATAATAATAATTAATTTTTGTATTATATAGGTCAAATATTCCGATGAGACATCCTACCTAGTAAAGAGATTTGGCTAATGCTCCTGAAATAAAAATATTGTGTTGGCCAATTATGTTTATTCAACGTTACACATTCAACACTCACGAGAACGTAAAATATAAAAGTACATACAATTACGATGTTTGCGTTAATAGTTAAATAGAAGATGATAATAGTGCAACAAATCCTACAGGTAGAATATCTTGGTCTAGTTGGATTGAAGGTAATACTTTTTAAATTTCAGTGGTTCGACCCAACCATATGTCGTAGTAAAAAAAATCGATGGGGAGGATATGCCATCAATCTGGCACGAAAACGTGGAAAGTATGATCAATTTTCAAGCAGATCAAGTATATTACGTGCACTATCCAATACATTGAAACATCGAAAAAGAGGAATGGTGGGTCGTAGTTATGATTAAACCGCAGGGAGTTATAAGTACATAAGAGAAAGAAGACTCGGTAAGAGATTCTCGCAAGAAGTGACATACATGGAGAATGCATCTGTAATTATGAAGATGTTGAACCAGAAGATGCAGAAGATGAACAAGGTGATGAATTCCATGCACAACTAAAGGATGACTTGCCAATCGAAAAATCAACTGAAGAAGAAATGTGATTTGTTTAACTGTAATATCAAACTTTTGTAATTTGTTTTTTTACATCATATACTCCTCTTTCAACAGGTATCCATTAGCAACGCAATGGAAACCCGTTGAATCGTTTTATACTATTCGACACTTGGAAAAAATTCAAGGTTTTTCAAATTGCAACGGTCATCTGTTGACAAGTTGCAACGAATGCCCATTTCCAACGTTTACATTGCCAACACATTGCCGTTAAAGTGACTTGCCATTTCCAACAGATTCCCGTTGGTATTTGCTATGGGTATCCGTTGGAAATGGTCATGATGACTATAACCTGGCTAGTACCCTCGTTGCATTAGCACGATTACTTCCAACAGACATCTATTGGAAATAAATGGATCCCAATTGGAAACGAGACGTACAACCAGTTTTTCATCCGTTGCCTCGGGAACACAGGTTTCCAATGGGAATCCGTGGATATTTCCAACGGATGCCTGTTGGACAACTAACAATCATGTCAATTAATTAATCCGTTGGTAGTTTCAACGGATGCCCATTGGAAATTTGTATACTTAAATCGTCAAAAAATTTGCTTTTAAACATAACAAAAAACTAAAACATTAGATTCTCTAAACAAAATACCTAAACACTTATACAAAATAAGAGCTCGACGATTTATCGGTCATGGTGGATTGTTTTCTGGTTTTGTGGGTGCCCCACAACCATCACCTCCACCACCATATTGCCCCATTCCCCGACACCACCGATATTTGATGAAGAAGATGATATGTTGGACATTGATGCTCTAATCGATACTTTCGACGAGTGTCCCACCATTCCTAGAACTGATCATGAACATCCTGACGGGGCGTTATAGTAAGATATTGTTTACTTAATAATATTTATGTTTGAATTAATTATAACAATTTTCTAATGATTTTGTTTACATGTGTAGATTTAATGTGGATGATGTTTTTTAAACACAAAAAATAATCCAAAGTTCGTTACAAGATTGATTATATTATTCTTGGCAAGTGACGTCAAAAGTTATACGCACTGATGGTGGTGTACATTCATCGTAAGTTTATTCAACTTAAGATTTAATTTCATAATATTATAGAATTTGATTAATAATTTGATTAATTTAAATTTAATTTTGTAGCTCACATATAGATGACGGAAGAACGACACACCACACATCTATACCGCTTGGATGCGTGATATGTAGGCTCAGTTGCACTTGATGATGAACAACGCCAAACAAAACTATTATAAGAAGAACGCCAAACCGACATGTGCAACGAACGAGGTATTCAAACAAGTCTTCCAACATTGGGAGTCAGAAGACTTCAAGACATAAAGCGAGAAGGCCAAAAAATTTCGGTACAACGAGAAATTTTCTAGGGATGGTCCGTATCGCCATACCTCGGGATCAAAATTGTTTCCTAAAAGAAAGGAAAAATCGATAAGAAATATTTAAATTTATAATTTCAATTTCATTTTATTTAAATTTTTAACTAATAATATTATTATAATGATACTGATGCAGAGAATGGGAAGAGATTCGACTTTTCTTGAGCTGGTCGTTGAGACTCACGCCAAGAAGAAGTCTGTCGTCGGAGAAGACGTCGACAAACCGAAACTTGTTGACTACCGCACAGAGCAGCCGACAAAAAAAAAATGACGGAGAAGATCACATAATGATCACAAGTCATGGGTTCAACTTTAGAAGATCTTATTTCTTTACAAAAGGACAAAATTTATTTAGAGGTATACAATAACATTATTGCTATAATAATTCGCTAATTATATTTCAAATCGATATATCTTAAATTTAATTTGTTTTATATTGCTGTTGTTAGGTCGCATGACATCTATACAATATAGGTGCTCTACAAAAACATATCGCCGAGGACGCCACAACGGTACCCCCATAGTCCAAGAGACTTACATGCATTAGAAATGCTAGAGCATCTCGAGGTTACTGTTCGAGAAACGCAAGCACAGATGCGTCACATGAAGAGTATCATCGAGTTGATGATTGGTTGAGCGTATCGGCCACCACCACTGACGGGGGAAACAACGTCAAGACAAGAACTGATCATTGACTCCAATGAAACGCCTTTCCAAGGCATTGGCGAGGACGAGGATGACGATGACAGTGCTGGTTTATATTAAATGTAGCGAATACGTTTTTAAATTTTGTATAAATTTTTTATATATTAGAAAATTTTTTTATTTTATATTTTAAATTTTTTAATCAAATTCGTTCTGATATCAATGGATAACTGTTGATAAAAGAAAATTTTTTTCAACGGATATCCGTTGAAAAATTACAGAATTCCCACTAATTCATATCTAATTCCTACCAATATCGTCAAAGGGCATCCATTTCAAAATTATTTAATTCATATCCAACGGCATCCGTTGCTGATTCTCGCCAACCTAGTCATTGGATTTCTGTTGGACATTTGCAACAGATGATCGTTGGAAATTCTTAATGGGTTTCTGTTGAATACATTTGTAACGGGTATCGCAACGAAATTATCCATCCCTTGATAATTCTCAATAGATTTATTTGTTGACACACCATTACAAATTGCAACGGATACTATTTTTTAACGATCATTTTTCAACGACCAGAAATCCATTGGAAATGACATGTTTTTTTTGTATGGAAAGCATTGACGACTAATTCTTTGACAAGATAATAGGTCATTTACAAACATGATCTTTTATTTGTTTGTTTAATAATTGCATTGGAAGTATACACAATTTAAAACCCATTACGTCTCATTTTAACCTAAATCCTGACTAATATAATTAATTTTCAAAAAATTGAGAACTTGAATTTGAAGTGGAAAAAATACTTTGTATTTATTGGAAATACTTACGTAATTAATGATACTTCTCTGCCTGAGAAGTTTTTTGCTCGATCGAGCATCGCATCCATAACTCGCAAAACTCGTAGTTTTCTAGCGATTTTTCATCCAAAACATGCTAAAAAGATTTTCTAAAAACAACCAAATGCTCTGATTACACTGTATTATTATTGTTTGGGCATAAGTAGCATTGTTGCGTAAACTAATTATAGATCTATTCCATTTTTGAGATTTTGGTATCATGGATTTTTCAGTTTTCTTTTAAACTAAACAACCGAATAATGCACTAACCTTTAAGAACATTATAGATAGATCAGATGAAGTTCCAATATGACGAGACCTCCACGAGATGCCCACACCGATATCGACTTAACCATTAACCTTTGTCGTTGTTGAAACAAATATAACTTTGATTCTCTTGTTTCTCTCTCTTTTTTCTCTCATTGTATGATTTGTTTGTGAAAACATGACTTATCAAATTCTATGACTGATTTCATATACATATACACATATATACATAGTACTTTGGGTATGATTATGAAATTACTTAGCTTTTGATTAATTGCTTAATGAACCTCCTAATTATAAATTAATTGCATTTAAAGTATATACTATTTCAACAATCTCACACTGTTCACAAATGTCTTATACGATAATTCATATACGCATCTCCATGTGTACGCCATCATACATATCACATATGCAAATTTCAGAGAGAAGTTCATTTTCAATGGCTGGATTGCTCCAATCAATTGTGTTTTCGATGCTAATGACCAATTACCATGCAAAATGTCTAAAACGTTTCGGTGAATATTAAATCACTTGTTAGTATGAACTTATGGATTCAACACTAAGATGATAGATGATTAGTCTCACTATTTGATAACACGTAATCCGTCGTAGTATTTACATGTTTCTTAGGTTTAGTTTTGATTAGATTTCTTGGACTTTATCGATTTATCGAGGTTATTCGAGGATTTCATCTACCATTTCGTGTTTCGTGTAGGAAATGAAGACATTAAGGAAAATACGAGTGATTACGGAAATTCCACCCCGAAAACGTGTTTGAAAATCAAGATACCTCATGTGCACGGCCATGGAAGCAAATCGAACACTCAAGCACCGAGTGAAAGGAGCAGAAACAGCAATTGAAGTGTGCACGCTCGGGCTGAGAAGTGTGCCCAGTCGGGCTCAAGTGGCATAATTAACAAAGAAAATCCCCGAGAGCAAGCCCGACTCAGGCTGATAGACTGCACGCTCGGGCACACAAGCCCGATCGGGCTGAGAGTTATGCACGCACGGGCTGATAGACTGCACGAGTGGGTGAAGGTTGTGCCCGTGTAGGTCCACCTTTTTCTCAACAAAATCCTTGAATTTTGAACGGGCTGGATTCAAATGGGAGCCAAAAGGGGAAGCCAAGAACAGACTGGAAGAGGCAAGAGAACAAGGGGACGAACCAGGCCAAAGGAGAAGAGAGAGAGCACGACCGAAGAAGGAGATTTTGGGGAACCGAAGGATTCGTCGGAGGTTACACTCGGAGGATAGAGAAGATGAACATCTACTTCGCTTTTGTTTGCTTCTCTATGTCTTCTGAGTAGTTCTCATTGCCATGGGCTAGGGATGCCATTGTAAAGGATAGTTTGAGTTATTAATGCTTGATTTCGGTTTTGTTCAATTGAATGGTTCGATAGGTTATAGATTTGTACGTAATGCCTTCATACATTGTTGATTTCAAGTTTGGATAAGACTAGATCTATTCTACTGAGATTAGGCACGTTTGATGGAGATTAGAGATTCGTCTAGGCTTGGGAGAGTCAGATTTGAGTCTCATGAATGAACCTTCGAATGAATTAGGTTAAAGGAGAAATTGGAAAATCGGTTAATCTATTTAGGAACGGTAATAATCGAGGTAGAATTCCCATCGTTCTTCATGCATCTAGAAGTTCCGCACTACATAGTGATATGGGTGACGTTGATTTCCTAGATAGAGGATTTAGGCTTGGGAGAGTCATTTCCGTTTATAGAGGTCGAGTTCCCATCCAACATTAGAGGTTGAATTCCCCATCGTTCGTCATGCATCTAGAGGTTCCGCACTACATAGGGATATGGGTGACGTTGATTTCCTAGGTAGGAGATTTAGGCTTGGGAGAGTCATTTCTAGCATTAAGGGTAGAGTTCCCTACTGTTCTTAACGCGTCTAGACGTTCCACGCTACATCGGGAGATGAGCGATGTTGATTTCCTAGGTAGAGGATAAGATATTAGTTCCCCATCAATTGATACAAACCGACTTCATGATCCTTAGAAACATCCATTGCATGTTCCGGTATTCCTGAAGCCCATGGTACTCTATCTTTTTGAGTCTAGCTTCGTTATCCTTTATTATCTTTACTTTCCCGTTTCACAGTCTTATATTGATCGATCTTCTTCTCGTGAATTCTTAGTTCTAACGCTGCACTCAGTCCCTAGAGTTCAACCCTGGTACTACACGAACCGTATACTTGCGGTAGAGTGGTCTTGGAAATAATTAAAACCTCTGATTTCGACCATCACTATTCATCTAATCAAGGGAGGCGTCTAGCAACACTTCTCAATAGCTACATAACAATGAAATAACCTTATTATTCTTATTTGGTTAAATACTTCACCAAGCGTTACAATGTATGACAATATAGAGCTAAAAGTCTTATCAAAGTTGACATATTCTATGATCAAACTTCAATTGCATAAGCAAATGATCATTCTCAATATCATTCTAATAAGTGATCTAGAGCATAGGGAATCAAAAAATGACAAATAACCTGTTAATTACTCTGTTGACCTCACGTCCAAGGAAAATTTGACATTGAGATCCTTTTTGAGAATTTTTCTTGATAGATTAATAGTAACTTAACCATCAAGAAATCTCATTTGTGCTTGTCAAACTCATTTGACCCGAGCGCCTTTGTGAGGGGAACAATTGTATTTTCTTTACCGTTTACTTTAAAAATCTTAACATCTTCACGCCCAATGATGTATCGAATTAGATGATATTTCCACAAGACATGCTTCGATCTCCGATCAGATTTTGGTTCCTTTACTTAAACCATCGTTTCACTATTACCATATAATAATGAAACTAAATCCTTTATTGAATGGATCACACGAAGTTCACCAATGAACTTCCTAATCTAGAATGCTTCTTTTGATGCTTCACATGCAACGCTATACTCAAGTTTTGTAACCGAGTGACTATTGTAGTCTGCTTGGAACTCTTCCAACTAACCGCTCTGTCGTTTGAAAAGATATAGCCCGACGTGGAATTTTTGGCGTACTTATGTGATGCAAAATTCATATCGGTGAACCCATCTTACTCTAAGTTAGAGTCTCCATAGATGAGATATTAGGCTTTATTCCATCTCAATTACTTCAAAATAGTTTTCACCAATTTCCAATGTTTCTTAATTGGATTCACCTGATATCGACTTGTCACACTTTGCGCAAATGTCACATCATGGTATACGTGATGGCTCCCATCATGCTAGCGCATGAGATCCTACTCATGTGTTCTCTTTCATCCCGGGTCTTAGGACAATCCTCATGTGAGAGAAAATTTCCAGTGCCTATTAGAAGATAACTCTTCTTGGAATTTACCATGTTATACCGACTCGTGATGGTATCGATGTACATAGATTGAGAAAGTCCTAACAGTCTTTTAGATTTTTATCTCTATAGATATTTATTCCAAGAATGTAGGTCATATCTCCCAATTATTTCATGGAAAACTGTTCGGACAACCAACCTTTAGTCTTCTCCAATAATGATAAATCATTTTTTATGAGTAATATATCATCCAGATATAGCATTAAGAAAATCACATTGTTCCCACTAACCTTCTTGTACATAAAAACTCTTCTTCATATCTAACAAAGTTTAACTTTTTAACTACCTTGTAAAATCGTAGATTGCAACTGCGAGAAGCTTGCTTAAATCCATAAATAGTCTTTGTAACTTCTATACCATACTATCCATGGAGGGGATTGTAAAACCCACCAGTTGAGTCATATAAATATCTTTTTAGAGCTCTCAATTTAGGAAATCTGATTTACATCCATTTTTTATATCTTATAGTCATGCTAAGCCGCTATTGCAAATATAATTCAAATAGACGTGCACATAGCCACATAGAAGATCATTTTTTCATAGTAAATGCCTTCGCGTTGACTATACCATTTAACAATTAGATTGACTTATAGGTCTCCACCTTGCCATATGTGCCAATCTTTTTTTTAAACTCATTTACAACCGAGTAATCTATTATACTTATGCTCCAATCTACATGCTTATCGAATCCATTTCATATTCTATGTCTTTCCACCATATCTCAGAGTCAACAGTCTGCGTCACTTTCTTTAGTTAGTGGTTACCATCAAAATGAATACCTTTATTCTCTTGTACCATCATATTCAACCAATTAGGCACATGTAAAGAACTTATAGACCTTCTCAAAAGAGCGTATACCGAAGGTACTACCTCATCTGGATTTTGTTTGTGGAAGAGTTCCTCATAGATCTTGTACTATATCCTTGATCTTCAATACTTGAATATGGAACACCCTTGTTCATCCTCAACACATCCAAAAAAGGTTGCTCACAGGGCATCTAATGCTCCCGAGCTTGTGCTAGTTCTATAGGTTCTTGAATCTCATAAAAAACCATTTATTCACCATGATTTCCTTCCATAAGAAACTATTTTCCCAAAAAGTTCACACCTCTAACAACAAACATTTTGTATTTAGAGGGTTGATAGAAATAACATCTCGTTGTTTCGTTGTGATATCCAATGAAACAATACTTATCTCATCTAATCAAGTTTATCTGTAATCTCTTGATGAAAGCCGAACAATCCCATACTTTTATTTATTTCAAATTTGTCTTATGTCCTCTCCATATATCATATGGAGTTTTAGATACTGCATTTGTGGGACTTTGCTTAGCAATTATTATGTCGCTTCTGAAGCGCAACTCCAATAAATTGATTGGAAGATCAATTAATCGCATCATGGATCATACCATATCTAATAGTAAGATTTCTCATTTTCAAAATATCATTATGTTGTGGTGTTATAAGAGAATCCCAATGTGAGAAAATCCTATCTTACCATAAAGAATTTGTGAAATCATTACTTAGGTATTCCTTTCCACGTTCAGATCTCAATATTTTGATTTCCTTTCCCACTTTCTTCTCCATTTCATTGAAACATATTTTTAAGATTTCAAAAGACTCGAATTTGTGTTTCAATAAATACACAAAATCATATCATGACATATTATCAGTGAACATGATGAAGTACTGATATCCTCCTCTAGCCCAAACTTTCATCGGCGCACATACATCAATACGTATGAGTTCCAAGAGTTCCTTATCTCTATCTGCTTTTCCCTGTAAAAGGAAACTAATATTTTTTTCTCAAATGCAAGATTCAAGTCGCATATGACTCATAGTCACATTATCCAAGATAGCCATCTCAGTGCGACGATTTAATCTGCTTCTCGCCGATATGATTGAGCCTACAATATGATTCAGACGATCATCCATTTTCTTTTTGTGACCAGATGCATATCATATCAACATTATCATTAGTTAAAATAAATGCACACTATGTTGTAAATAAATATTTGCAAATAACTTATTATTATTAAATTTGAAGAAAATATTATTAGAAAAGAAAATTTAAAATCAACATTTATCCAACATAAAAATCAAAATTATGTTTCAAAAGAAAAAATCCAAACATAACAGACGTCTTCTAAATTGTAACATCTTGTTCGTAGGTATACAAAACGAAATTGTTCCCACAGCTAAGTCGCAATGGTTACATCATTTCCTATTTTTATGTTGAAGTCTCCCTTCCTAGTCTTCTAATCATCCTTAACTCATGTAATATATTGCAAATATTAAAACTACTATTGATATCTAATACCCATATATTCGAATCTATAGTAGCATAAATATCATGAAAACGTTGCATAACGTACATACCTTGTTTCTTGTATTTTGGGAGACACAAGATACGCCTTATAGTTTCTATTTGAATGTCCTTTATTATTATAGAAGAAAAATTCAAATTCGACATGGATGACCTTACCATCCTTAGCCCTAGGATTAGTCTTACCACCCTTAGTTGCAGAAGGATTTTTTGGGCCAATTTATACCTTTCCTAGTAGCCAAACCATCACAGAACCAACAATTTTTTACATCCTGCAAATGGTTGATTCTCATAATCAATCAACATATTTATTATCTCATGCTAATCGAGATTCATCTTATTTAAGTTAAAGTTAAAAATGAACGATGAATATGTGTTAGAGAGTGAATACAAGATCATATCCCGAGTAATCCAAGTGTATGTACGTAGTTGAGTCTAGAGGCATCGTCATATTAATCTACGTAAGTGAGGCTACTGTTCGCTGAACTGGAGGCATCGATCATGTTAACTTGCATAACTGACGATACTTCTCGGCCCGAACAACTATTTGCTCGGTCGAGCATTACACCTAAAACTTCTGAAAATATACGTTTTCAGTGATTTTCTTCTCAAACATGACGAAATATATTTCTACGGATGATCAGGCACATTAATAACTCTGAAGGGTTGTTGTCTGGGCAGTGAAGTATTGTTTATCAACTCTTGCACATGCATATATATATATAGTTCGTTTTTGATATTTTGGTTTCATGGATATTTGAGTTTTCTATAAAACTAAACAACATAAGGGAAAATCCTATGACCATTTGAGATGTTACAGATCGAGCGGTTTTAGCGTCCAATATCATGAGACCTCCACAAGACGTTCATATCGAGATTAATTTCATCATCAACCTTTGACGGTTTTCTGATTTGTTTGTAAAAATATTATTTATCAAATTTTGTTGTCGATGTCGTAGATATATAATAATTGAATAATTTTATGCAGTTAATTAACTGATTAATAACACTTTTAATTCTTATTATGTAATTGCACTAACACATATAATTTCGTATAGGTGTCAGCTGCACATTCCCAAATGTGTTCATCCCCACTTCTTCAATTTTGAGTGTATATTTTCAATGAAGAACCAATTCTCCTATGTCTCGGAAGTAGTACCCCTCGGTACGGCTGAAAATGTTTTGCACACAGAGTTCTCGGATCAAATAAAACTCAAATTGATATAGAAATCTAGAAAATGACGTAAACGAGATCCAAATATGGAAGATAATTCTCTACGAGTTTCCTTTTAAGTTGTTACCTTCGGGGGTATTTCTTCGTTTCTTATTTACTCCCTTCGTGTGTATTTTTCTTTATATCTGAACACATATTATAATAATTATGTCATTTGCAGACTTCTTCATCACTAAATAAACAATTTACATTATAAAACAAAGAAATTGAAAAAGGGCACGTTTAAAATGTGGGAGTATCAGTGCTTCGGCTCATGTGGAAGTGGTCCAATTCTGTCATTGGTGGTTTAAACTAAAATGACATCTAACAGATTCATCGATCATACATATATGCATGTGCGTATATATATATATATACATACTCATACAAAGATTTATTAGACACATAACTATATCGTTGTGCTAAATATAACATGCGTATGACAAATATATCAATAAACAATCGTTGAAATTTTGGATGAGCATTAGAAGGCTAGCATTACAAGAAATTTCGGATCCGCCCGAAAAATAACGAGCTCGGACCTGAATTTTATAGGCTTCGAACTGGTTCGTCGGACTCTATACAGCACCGGCACTAAAAAAACCTAGGTTTAACCTCTCTTTTCTTCTCCTTTCTCTCTGTGCCAAACCATCCTCGTCGAATACCAACCAACCTTCTTCGCCGTCGATACCAACCATCGTCGTCGATTTCCACCGGTGTTTTTCCCTTCGTCGATTCCAACCGTCTACGTGGTCGATTCAAACTTTCGTCTATTCCAACCATCAGTCGAACATAGGAGGTATATTGATCAGGTTATCCGACTAATCGTTTTTCTGTGTTGAGCATATTCTATACTCTTTCCGGAAGTATCCAAAGCGCCATATCACTCTATTACTTTGCCAGAGACATTTGATCTTTGATGATTTTGAGCTTCCAAACAATGAAATCTTTCAATACCCGCGTGTTTCAAATTTCATATGTTTATTAGAATAATCTGCTCATCATCTTGGAAAATTTCATGTTTGGTCAGTCATGGCTTTCTAGACTTTGTTCATACATTTGGCAATGTATAAACCCGATAAGGTGATCATCTCGTTTTCATACGTATTTCTTGCACGATTTTAGAGATGTTTACGATATAGATGCGATGTTTACGTATGATTTTGTATCCGTTTTACTCGTTTTCGTGTTTTCATGTTCTTACAGATTTTATTGCGTATTCGGTTCATTTTGGAGCTAAGGAACATACACGAGACAAAGTACTAACATCGAGGATCATAACGGAACAAACGTGACGAGAATCGGCGAGGAACAAGCTTAGCCCGCGCGGGGTACACCCTTGCCCGCGCGGGGCATTTGGTTCGACATTTTGTCCAGCAACTTGAGCACGAGTCGGGCGAGCAATCAGCACGGTCAGGGCATCAGCCCGAGTGGAGCATACCTCAGCCATACCAGCCTGATCGGGCACTCCCTAGCCCGTGCGGGGCGACCTTGTTTTCATCGCGACACCGCGCGCCGCGCCTGCGCGGGGCACACACTCAGTCCGTGCGGGTCGCGTCCGTTACCTTCAACACCAAATAAATTAATTTGTTTTTTTAAAAAAAGGAACTTTTTGGGGACTTATACAAAAAGGAAAACGACTTTAGAGCGAGGATTAAGTGATATTTTGCTGGAGAAAGTAATGAAACGTTGCCCAACTTAATCAAGAATGGAAAACTCATGCAAAGGAAAAATCGGTGGTTACTGCAACAAAAGGAAAAGAACGGACGACCAGAAGGAAAAAAGGAGGAGAAAAGGAAAGAAAAGTAGAAGGAAAAGGAAGAACAGGAGCTAGGGGTCAAGGCAACTTTAGTTAGAGAGTTGAGTTTGGAGAATTCACACGAGGATAGAGAAGAAGGAGATTCTTGCGAAGGAGATGTACAAGGAGCATTGGAGATCAACCCAAGACTTCGGTTTCGTTTGGTTTTCATGTCCCTCAGACTTTCTACTTAATTATGTTTGTTTACGGACGCATGAGCGAGTAGTTTATTTTGTTATAGGAGAAGGGATTAGCTCATGGCTATCCCGGAACCACTTTGATTTATCTTTGAATGCATCTTCCCGTTTTCGTTTATCTATTCTTTATCTGAGTGTTTCATAAACTTGTGTTTGCGATGGCCACGTAGATGCATATTTTAGGAACTTAGGAGAAGGACCGAAAGGAGAATTCTAATTCCGGATACTTAGGTTTAGAACAACCGAGGTTAGGCCACGAAAGTAGGGTAGCAATGGTTGAGCGTAAAACAGATGAATCACTGATCTTATGGGTTTAGTTCAAGGTGTCAGCCACGAAATTAGGGGATAACTTTCACGTCTCTATGTCTTGAGAGAGGGTAGATATCATATTAGGATCATCAGCCTTAGCTAACTTGACTGGGATTGCGTGATATATAGGTTAATTGTTGGTTTCGGTAATCTTGTGGTGAAACTAGATTCCTGAAACGTTTGTCTCATTGTTAAGAACTCGATTGTTTATTTGCTTTTAGTATTTCATTCTCAAATCCCATATTCGTTTGTTGTAAGTTTGATTCACAATTTGATTTAGGTTGTGTTGTGTAGTCCCCGTGGGATCGACACCTAAAGTACTACACACGTGACGTGCACTTGCGGATAGTTTAGGTTAAATATTTGTTTAACTTTGATAACGCATCAAGTTTTTGGCGCCGTTTCCGGGGACTATTGCCAACATGTCTTGGATTCGAGCCTAGAGTCTTTCTTCTTTGTTTTTCTTTTTGTTTTCTTTTCTTTCGTTTCTTTCTACCTCATTTCGTTCGTTTGTCCTTTGTTCGTTTATGACCAGATCTCAAGGTGCTTCTAGTCTACTCCAAATCGACCCCGAGATCGTGCGAACTTGCAGACAACTCAGAAAGGGCAAGGAAGAAGGTAACACAGAGCTGTCAAATCTATGAGACATGGATAATCATAACTGCCACGAACAACCTCAATTACATTTCGGTAATTTGGGGCACATGCAGCAACAACAACTCGCGCCTCAACCGCGAGAACCACAGGCTCCTCCACCATGTCGCCTCAGAGATTACGTGGTGCCGAACATGAACTACATGCAAACAGCCATAAAGATGTCTGCTGTTGCTAGAGAACAGTTTGAGATTAAGCCGCCGATGATCAACATGCCTTATCAAAAGCAATTCATGGGTGGAAATCACGAGGATCCCCATCATCACCTGAGAGACTTCCTTGAGCTTTCCAGTACATTCAATATACACAGAGTCTCAGAGGACGCAATCTTACTACGTCTCTTCCCCTTCTCAATTAGGGGACGAGCAAAAACATGGCTGCAATCGTTTCCCGTTGGTTCAATCACGACTTGGGGTCAGCTCTGCACATTGTTCTTATCACGCTTCTTTCCTCCGAGCAAGAAGATTCAGATGAGGGGAGAAATCACAACGTTTAGATGCAGAGATGGAGAAACTTTGTTTGAAGCGTGGGCAGATTTAAGGATCTTCTACAGATGTGTCCACACCATGGTCTCGAGCAGTGGTACGTTATCCAAAGCTTTTACAACGGAATTTCAGAGGAACACCGAACGACGTTGGATAACGCTGCTAGAGGATCATTTATGGATCTGAGCATCGAGGAGGCATACGAGCTGATCGATAAACTTGCCATGAACCACACTATGTGGTCAACACCGAGAGGTATGCCTAACAGCACTCGTTGCCTACACGAGCTGAATCAGAGCAGAGCGACGGGCAACGCAGCAAACGCTATGTTATGTGTGAATTGCGGAGATACAGAGCATGTAGCGTATCAATTCACGGTACATGAAGATTTCGAACAGATGAACTATGCCCAGCAGCAAGGAAACACTCAATTCGGCAAAACCTACAACCCGAATTGGAGGACTCACCCGAATCTTTCGTATCGAACGACTCAACCGGTAAAGTATTCGGGATTTCAACAAAGACAACAAACGTACCAGCAAAACAATCAGCAATTCCAGCAAGCTCAGCAAGTTCCGCAAGCTCCTCAACCTCCTCAACCTCCTCAAGCCTCTTCGTCAAACCTTGAGGGAGTGTTGCTCGAATTTATTAAGGAGCGAAGGCATCAACAATCAACTCAAGTCAAATTCAATGCGGATGTGGGGACAACGATCAACGAGCTCAAAACTCAGATGGAATCTTTGAGCAATCATGGGAAGAGTTTAGAGAACTCTGTCGCACAGCAGGCTGCCTCATCCTCTCGGAATCCCGGACAGCTTCCCGGTAAACCCGAATTAAACCCGAGAGAGTACGTGAACGCTATTTCTATGTGCAGCAGTGATATGATGGACCATTCGCCCTCCAAAGAGCAAGAGCAAGCTGCTGGTGCATCCATGAAAAGAGGCAAAGCTACGATTGCGATTATGGAAGGAGTTGAACCAGATTTAGACAAATCATATGTTGCTCCACCGGCATACAAACCTCGTATACCGTTTCCTCAACGGTTGGTGAGCAATAAGAATGAAGAACGAGTGGGCAGATTTGTAGAGGTCTCAAGAAGCTTTTCATCAACATCCCATTCGTGGAAGCCATCCAAAAGATGCCTAATCATACCAAACTCATCAAAGAGGTTCTTTCCAAAGAGAAGCATATCGAAGAGAACGAGACAATAGCACTCACCAAGGAATGCAGCGCTGTCATTCAAAACAAGCTGCCACCAAAGTTGAAGGACCCCCGCAGCTTCTCCATTCCATGCAAAATAGGTAATCTTGACATTGAAAATGCTTTGTGTGATTTAGGAGCAAGCGTGAGCATCATGCCACACTCGGTTTTCAAGCGGATGGACTTTGGGAACCTCAAACCTACAAAGATGTGTTTATGCCTCGCGGATCGTTCGGTGAGATATCCGGTGGGAATTGTTGAAAATGTTCTCACCAAGGTAGGTAATCTCTTCATTCTCACTGATTTGTTTGTACTTAAAATAAAGGAAGATGCTAGGATACCTATTATTCTTGGTAGATCGTTCCTAGCTACTACAGGTTGCATGATAGACGTACAACAAAGAAAACTTTCTTTAAGTGTCGGAGATGAGACGATAGAATTCAACTTGTCCAGCCCCATGAACGGACCCTTATCCAAGGAGTCTTGCTTTACAGTCGATTCGCTGGACGAGTTAGCAAAAGACACACAAGATCAAGTAAGTGCTTCTGATCCTCTTGTACGATATTTAGCACGAGTTTGCGAAGATGCAGGATTTTCAGACGGAGGAGCTGAGATGTACACGAAATTTATGAGTGCTATTGAAGCACTAGGAAATGCCCCACGTGAGGAGATACCACACGAAATGCACGCTGGTTTCGCAGTGGAGAAGACGTCCAAACTTGAGGCCGAGCCACCTCCGTCTTCTTTTCGGTATGAGTACGTTGAATGCAAAAAAATATATCATGTTGTTGTGAATGCTAACTTGATTGCAGATGAGATGAAAAAACAACCCACACGCGTAAAGAAACGTAGGAGAGTTAGGTCTTCAGTATGTATGCACGGAAATTATACGGAAGACAGCCACGAACCTTCCACCGAAACTCAAAGGAGGCTGCACCCGCACTTGCAAGAGGTAATGGAAAACGACGTCATAAAACTTTTCAATGCAGATGCCATTTATCTAACCTTGGGCAGCGAACAAGTGAATCCTGTGCATGACGTGCCAAAGAAAGAAACCATGACTAAGGGATGGTACGACAAAAAGATCTTACCTCATGACTTCCAAATAGGTAACATAGTTCTACTCTTCAATTCTCGTCCTAAGCTTTTCTCGGGCAACCTACGGTCTCGTTGGTCTGGTCCTTTTCAGGTACGAGAAGTCTTCACACATGGAGAAGTGGAACTATGGAGCGATTCGAGTGGCACATTCAAAGCTAATGGACAGATACTAAAGCTCTACCAAGCCACTCAACCGATCGAAAGTGGAAACTCCATTTCCCTTTCCGATCCACCCGTCGTGCACGCATGAGGAATGAAAACGTCAAAGCTTAAAGACGTTAAATAAGCGCTTTCTGGGAGGCAACCCAGCTGTTTGTTTTCTATTTTCCTTAGTTTTTAGTTTAAGACTCGGTTAACCGTTAAAAAAAGAAATAATAGCACACAAACGTGACTTCATACCCTTACCCTCCATTGGAGCATCACGTCGGGGACGTCGTTCAATTCAAGTCTGGGAGCAGCTCACGTCTATGGACATTGGAGTGTTAGTGTGCGCTTTTAATATGCAAAATAAGCTCGATTCTATACGATATAATAATCCTAAAAAAAAGAAATAAAGCATCGTCTACACGAAGTATGACCATCTGGATAGAGAGAATAAACGATAAACTAGCCTAGCAACCTCGTCTAAACCCCCCACAAGCAACACTAGGATTCCCAAAGAATTACGACCTATTATTTTTCAGCCGACTAATAAGCTCTAATGCTTAGGAAAAACCTAGCTCAAACGTGCAAAATCTCACGGAAAAGGGCAACTTCTTAAGTATCCTAGGTTATTTTGTAAGAAGTTGGTCTTTTTCGTGAGATTTTGCATTGTTTGAGCTAGGTTTTTCCTAAGCATTAGAGCTTATCAGTCGACTGAAAAATAATAGGTCGTAATTCTTTGGGAATCTTAGTGTTGCTTGTGGGGGTTTACACGAGGTTGTTAGGCTAGTTTATCGTTTATTCTCTCTATCCAAATGGTTATACTTCGTGTAGACGATGCTTTACTTCTTTTTATGAGGATTATTATATCGTATAGAATCGAGCTTATTTTGCAGATTAAGAGCGCACACTAACACTCGTTGTCGATAGAAATAATGCCTAAAAGCATAATCTAAAATCGATATGAGTGCATCGACCTTGATACTCTTTCCATGGCTCGGGTCTAAGTGGTGGGTTGACGATCATCTTTCTACGTCCTAAGGGCATGGCACAATAAAAACGCCGCCTACTCCGCTGCACTCTTTAATGAGATGCATGAGTACATCGTCATCGGTAGTCTGGGTCTAAGTAGAGGCTGGATCCCTTCAAATCCGACGTCATAGAATTCTAGTGTGTATGCGAAGAAAGAAAAAAAAAGAAAAGAAAAAGAAAAAAGAAAAAAACCAGAAGACATAAAAACAAGAAAAAGAAAAAGCTCGGAAAAGAAACAAGTATCCTCGATTGTTCTAGGTTTAGCATTGTCTGAAGTCTTGTTTGGCGAGGAACAAGCTTAGCGTCGTGCGGGGTACACCCTTGCCCGCACGGGGCATTTGGTTAGAAATTTTGTCCAACAACTTGAGCACGAGTCGGGCGAGCAATCAGCACGGTCGGGGTATCAGCCCGGGGCACAAACCAGCCCGATCGGGCATTCCCTAGCTCGTGCGGGGCGACCTTGTTTTCATCACGACACCGCGCGCCGCGCCCGCGTGGGGCACACACTCAGTCCGCGCCGGTCGCGTTTGTCACCTGCAATTCTAGATAAGTTAATTTGTCTTAAAATGAAAAGGAACTTGTTGGGAATTATGCAAAAAGGAAAACGACTTTAGAGAAGAGGAATAAGTGATATTTTGCTGGAGAAAGTAATGGAAACGTTGTCCAACTTAATCAAGAATGAAAAACTCATGAAAAGGAAAAACGGTGGCTGGTGCCACAAAAGGAAAAGAACGGACGGCCAAAAGGAAAAAAGGAGCAGAAAAGGAAAGAAAAGAAGAAGGAAAAGGAAGAACAGGAGCTAGGGTTCCAGGCAGCTTCAGTTAGAGAGTTGAGTTTGGAGAATTCACACGAGGAGAGAGAAGAAGGAGATTCTTGCGAAGGAGACATACAAGGAGCATTGGAGATGAACCCACGACTTCGGTTTCGTTTGGTTTTCATGTCCCTTAGACTTTCTGCTTGAATTATGTTTGTTTACGGACGTATGAGCGAGTAGTTTGTTTTGTTCTAGGAGAAGGGATTAGCCCATGGCTATCCCGGAACCACTTTGATTTATATTTGAATGCAACTTCTCGTTTTCGTTTATCTATTCTTTAATAGAGTGTTTCATTGACTTGTTTTTGCGATGGCCACGTAGATGCATGTTTTAGGAACTTAGGAGAAGGACCGAACGGAGAATTCTAATTCCGGATAATCAGGTTTAGAACAACCGAGGTTAGGCCGCGAAAGTAGGGTAGCAGCGGTTTGAGGGTAAAATGGATGAATCACAGATCTTATGGGTTTAGTTCAAGGTGTCAGCCATGAAAGTAGGGGATAACTTGACTAGATCACGTGTCTATGCCTTGAGAGAGGGTAAATATCATATTAGGATCGTCTGCCTTAGATAACTTGATTGGGATTGCATGATAGATAAGTTGATTGTTGGTTTCGGTATTCTTGTGTTGAAACCGGATTCTTGGAACGTTTGTCTCATTGTTAAGAACTCGATTGTTTATTTGCTTTTAGTATTCATTCTCAAATCCCATATTCGTTCATTGCGAGTTTGATTCACAGTTCGAGTTTAGGTTGTGTTGCGTAATCCCTGTGGGATTGATACCTAAAGTACTACACACGTGTCGTGCACTTGTGGGTAGTTTAAGTTAAATATTTGTTTAACTTTGACAACACATCATAAGGCTCCCGAATAATTACACATTGTTGTGACTATTAAGAGCTTCATCTTGGATTTCCCTCTTCTCTCTCTAAGTTGTTGTATCCAAATTCTAGTTCTTTTGAAGGCATGTTAATTCATTCTTGACATTTTCTTGTCTAGTAGAAATTACGTTGATCATCATGTTAGTAAAAGAGAGTAGATCACCCTTCAGGATACCATGGGCCGCATGTATAATATTTTCGGCTCACTAAATCTCGGGTCGAGCCGGCATGAGCCCGTTTTCATCGGGCCACAAGTGGACTCGGGTCGGATCGGTATGTTTGACATATCTATATCTCAAGCGATTAAATTTATGTAACACTAATTTTTTAAATTAATTCATAATTTTTTCTCTAAAAGAATTCAATATATATACACCTAAATATGTATTTGAATTTGGTTTAGAAAATACTTACATATTATAATGATAAGTGACTATTATTACATTGGTACAAATAAAATAAAAACAATTATCGGTGTATGTCTAGGAGTTCGAAAAGCAAAGAAATCCTCTTTTATCCCGAAATTGAGAGGACCACCCGAGCATTGAAAAGACAGTGAAGAGCAAGACGTAGTGGTTCCAAGAGTCTCGAGGAAATGACAATTGAGCAAGAAACAGATACATCTAGTGAAGAAGAGATCACTCAGGAGGAAGCACTAGAAACTTACGGGGCGTACACAACGCTAAATGTACATAGCTTATTTCCTGTATTCGAAGGTCCGAGATAGACCAGAATAGATTTGAATTACACTCGGCCTTCATTCAGATGTTAAGTCAATCGCCATTCAATAGACGAGCTATGGAGGACCCGAACCAGCATCTTACTCAATTCAAGATGTTGTGTTCGAACATGAAAGCATACCCCGGAATAGAAGATGCAGCGATTATGTTGCTTGCTTTCCCGTTCTCAGTAAATGTGCATGCACTCGAGTGGCTCTACAGGTTACCACCGGATTCTATTCACACGTGGAGCCAGCTTGAAGAACACGTCATGATGTGATTCTTCTCACCCCACACGACGCAACTATGGAAGAACAAGATTAATTCGTTTACACAAGAAGATAAAGAGAGCCTTCCAGAAACATGGCTGCAATTTAAAGGATATCAACGTGAATGCCCTCACCACGGGATGGATAAAAGACACCTCATTGCCACTTTTATTGAAACTCTTCGTGATTGGTTGAATGCTGCCTACGTAGGTTCTCTACATGACCTCCCGTCACTACTATTGAAGCCAAGATTGAGAAGATGACCGAGGGGAGAAACACCATGTTGGGAGAGTTTAATCGTCGGACACCAGCCATGGGAATGGACAGCGAGGTGCTTGCATTGCGTGCTAAGATTGCCGAGATAAAAATTCAAATGGTAAACATGCACCAAGGACCTCCCGATTCTCACGGATTCCAGGATGTTGCAGATACGAACTACGTTGCCAACAACCCGTATTTCAAAACCTACAATTCGGGCTTGAAGAATCATCTAAATATGTCCTATGAGAACACCGACAGCGTCTTGAATACATTGCAAGGAAGCTACCAGCCGAAGCCGTTTCAAAGCAATCCACAAAACCAGAATTTTCAGCCTAGAGCGCAAGGGCATCAGTCGAGAGGAGTACCATCGCCACTTACGCAACAGGAGGGGAATATCAATATTACGTCTATGTTTGCTCTGCTTTTACAAGGGCAAAAAGATCAATTACGCCGAGCTGAAAAATGCACGACGAGATCAAGAAGATGTTAAGAAGAAAATTGGGGAAATTCAGCCGCATTTGAAGAGCCTACACAGCCAAGTTGCACAGCTAGCAGCGAGCTCTTCTAATCATCAAGGAATTCTATCGGTGAAATCTGAGTCGAACCCCCGTGAGCATTGCAATGCTGTCATGTTGAGGAGCGTAGCAGAACTTGTGGATGTCAAACCCTGAATTTGTGAAGAGTGCTCAAAGTCTTCAACGGTGAAGCCTAGGGACCAAGCTCATCATAAGAAAGCATGAGATAAGGAGGAAAAAGAACTGGTTTATGTGGCACCGCCACCAAGACCTCCTCCACTTCCATTTCCGATCGCCAAATGTGACGAGCCGATGATTCACAATTTGATAAGTTTGCAGCGAGGTTGAAGAATATGGAGATCTCTATGCCATTCTACGAGGCAATCATGCAAATTCCTTCTTATGCTAAGTTCCTCAAAGAAATCCTTACCAAGAAGCATAGAGTGGAAGAGGAGACAATGATGGTCACCGATGCAACATACATCGTTATCCATCATGGGATGCCACAGAAATTACCTGACCCAGGTACCTTCGGCATCCCTTGTAAGCTCGAAAATGTGCCCATCCACAATGCCTTATGTGATTTAGGGGCTAGTGTCAGCATATGCCACTGCCGATGTGTGGGAAACTGGACTTAGGAGAGATTTAATCTACGAAGATGGTATTACAAATGGCTAATCAATCAACGAAATTCCGGATAGGTATTGTAGAGGATGTACCACTTAAGGTAGGCGACTACTACATCTCCGTTGATTTTGTGGTTTTGAACATGAAAAAAGATGATAGAATATCCATTATCCTGGGAAGACCATTCCTCAATACCGCCAATGCCATCATCGACGTGAGAGAGGGAAAATTGACGATGAAGCTAGGAGAAGAGACAGTGGAGTTCGAATTGAATAAAGAGCTCAAGAAAGTACCTATGGTAGAGCCCATATTCTCCGTTGATGTCATGAGTGAACAACTGAAAGAAGCTTCCATGGCTAGATATAGGGATCAAGACGATGACCACGTGCATGGAAAAGCTTTGAGAGCTGCGAAAGAAATGCAAAGCAATGGAGTACATGAATGCCCAACTGATCATATGGCCTGCACGACCGATCGGACACGTTCACATGACCTGGCGCCTCCATTTAGAGCAGCATGGCCGAGCAACACAGCAGCCCGACCCGTGCGTTCCTCTCGGCTCCCATTTGCAGCATCAACAGCACGGTCAATCAACACCTACAACACGACCGGGCAACTTCTCCACATGCCAGCACGATCGGGCATATGCTCAGCCCTACCCGTGCAACATTCACAGCTCCAAATGGTAGATCAAAACGCACGACCAGGCAATACAAGGTGAATGACCGGGCTGCTCCTCCAGATGACAGCACAATCGGGCATAACACAAGCCCGAACCGTGCGTGCTTCTCGACCAAAAGTAGCAGCAAATCAAGCTCGACCGATCAGCCATGTCTACCCGACCGGGCGCACATCATGAAGATAAGCACGAACAGACATAGGCTGAGCCTGATCCGTGCAACATTCTCAGCCAAAAACAGCAACGCACGCCTGACCACTCAAAATGCAATGCTCGACCGGATGCTCATATGGGACTGCAACATGACCGGGCAGGAGAAGATCATGAGAGAGCTGGCTGATCTCGCAAAGCGGATGACCATTCCAAGTTCTATTCCCGAAAGAAAGACACGACGCAGGAGACGTCGCACACAAAGACGAGGACGTCCGCCTCGATGGTGATGAGAAGAGCATTTGTTCAAGCTCGCGACCTTAAACGAGCGCTTATCGGGAGGCAACTCGACTTTTGTATTTTCTTTCAGTTCATTTTCAGGACCTATTCTTATTTTTTTCACATTCATGTACTCGGTTAGCTGTTACGTTGTATTTTCTCCTTTGGATTGTGTGATGCTTTTTCACAGGTTTTCCGACTTCGATATCATCCCTTAAGGAGGGATGCATACAACATCCACTCGCATCACCAATTCGGGATAACAAGATACACAAGGTGCACACGTCCTAACCCTTATTTTCTCGTATTTTGGTGTGTGAGATTCTCTCTTAGGTCTTGAACACCGAGACGGTGTTCCATTCAAGTCTGGGGGGAGTACTTGTCGAGTAACATGAATATGATTAGGATTAGATGTTGAGGTTTTTTAGGAATAAATGGATGGATACCTAGCAAGAATTTTGAACAATAATAGTCTAGGTTTGCTAAGAAAGTCTTTTGGATATCGATTAGTCTAGTAGTTATGCATGAAACCATTATTTTTAGTTGCATTTCGCCTTCTAGGTTTTATTCCCAAGTATCCATATCTCTGTGTAAACCTTTCATCCTTTGCTTTGTCTGATATAATTTACCATTCATTCTCTATGGATTATTAGATTCCACGCGCTTATACTCCACTATCAATATGGATAAGTTTCTAACTATTTTAGGTTTACGTTGATATGAGTACATCGAGATCGATGGTTCGAGTCTAAGTGGTGGGTTGAGGCGCTATTCTATGAGGGTTAGAATTGATGCATGATATTCGGTCTAAAAAATTTCTTCAATGACGCACCTCTTCACGCCGCTAAGGTTACAAGACCTTATGAGTGTAGCAATCGGAAACATGGGTCTAAGTAGAAAGCCATCCTCTTCGACTTCGACGTCCTAGAAACAAAGCGCGTATTTTCAAAGAAAAGAATTATGGAAAACAAAAAAAAACAATAATAAGAGAATAGAAAAGAACGAAGAAATGATTGTAATGGTATCTCATGTAAGAATAGGGGAATTGGTATCGAGATTGCTTGGACGTTTTCTAGGTTAGTGAAGTGAACTTAGGTTATATGTAGGATTGCATGGCTCGTGACTTTCGGTTAATAAAATTCTGAACTAGGTACGCTTAGGCTTATTTTCGTGTGACGCGTTGTTGTGCATAATGACTAATCATTCGACGTATTTGTCTAGTATCAATTGTTGTTTAACTCTTCTTGTAATCGACTCTAGTTTTGCTCGACGACGAGCAAAGGGTAAGTCTGGGGGAGTTTGATAACACGTAATCCGTCATAGTATTTTCATCATTCCTAGGCGTTTTTTATTACGATTCTTGGACTTTTACAACTTATTGAGTATATTTGAGGATTTCTTCGATCACTTCGTGTGTTGTGCAGGAAACCAAGACATGTGTAGTAAACACGACTGTTTACGACAAATCCACCCGAAAACGTGACAAAGTGACCACACTGTGCATATGAGCATGACCAAGATGAATATGTGTGATGAATCTAATGTACGGCCAGACGTCTTACAAAGCACGACCTGAGAGAAATCAACGAAGCAGCAGGGCCGAGCTAGACTCATTGCACGACCGGGCTGAAGAGGCAACGTGTGCACGGCTAGGCATCAACACCTGCACGATCGGGCTGGAGAATGAAGCACATGCACGACCGAACTTCAACACTTGCACGGCCGAGCCATTTGTCCAGAATCACCCCCGTAGCTGATGCACGGCCCGGGCTTGCTCCATGCTCGGTCAGGCATGTGCAGGAGAGCTACTGCTTGGTCAGGTGTTTACACACGCATAGTCGGGCTTGCATGTCAACAACCAAGCGAATCACACAAACACCATTTGAACGAGCACGAATTTTAAAAACCAAACTAGAAAGAACACAAGGAGGGGGACAAGAGGAGACCAGAGAAAAGGGAGAAGAAGAACACGACTAAAGAAGGAGACTTCGAACATCCAAAGGATTCGTCCGAGGTAACGCTTGGATGATAGGGTAGTTGAATACTTATTGTCTTTGTGTTTGTTTCCCTATGGATTCTGAGTAGTTCTCTTTTCCATGGGTTAGGGATGTCATTGTAATGGATTGTTTGGTTCTTTATTGCTTGATTTTGTTCAATCATATGCTTCGATAGGTTGTAATCGTGCGTAATGTGTTCATACTTTGTTGATCACATGTTTGAATGAGACTAGATTCGTTCGAGTGAGATTAGACATGTTTGAATGAGATTATAGATTCTTCTAGGCATCGAAATAATCAGACTTGAGTCTCGAAATTAACCTTCGAATGAATTAGATTAATGAGAATCTAGCGATCGGTTAATCTATTTAGGAACGGTAGAACTCCCATTGTTCCTCATGCGTTTAGGTTATAGATTTACTGCATCGAGAGTTAATTACGTTTATCTCCTAGATAGTGGATTTAGGCATCGAGAGAGTCACTTCCGTTAATAGAGGTCGAGTTCCCATTGTTTCTGATAGTAGATGTCAGAGTTCCATATAGTTCTTCATGAATCTAGACGTTCCACACTGCATCGAGAGATGAGTGAAGTTGATTCCCTAGGTAGAGGATTTAGCATCGAGAGAGTCATTTCCGATAGTTAAAGTAGAACTTCCGACTCGTTATTTATGCATCTAGATGTTTTCTGCTGCATCGAGAGATGAGTGACGTTGATTCTCTAGGTGGTGGATTTAGATTTTAGTTCCCCATCGATTGATATAATCGATTTCATGATCCATAGAAATATCCATTGCATGTCTCGATATTCCTGAAACCCGTGGTACTCTAATTTATTGAGTCTAGCTTCTTCATTCTTTATTATCTTTGTTTTCTAGTTTGATAACCACTTATTGATCGATCTTCTTCTCGTGAATTCTTAGTTCTAACGCTGCACTAGTCCATAGTGTTCGATCCTAGTATTACATGTACTGTATACTTGTGGTAGAGTGGTCTAGGAAATTAAAACCTCTGGTTTCCAACCATCAATAATCCATTTGAATTCCGATCTCTTTTAGCCTATAAATAGACAAGCATTTCGTTGAATAAAGGCATACTTCTTTTTTGAGTAAATTGAGAGGGTTTAGTCCTTGTTTTGTCTCGAGTTTTAACTCTCGTCTCTGGGATTCGAGGCTTAGTTTTCCTTCCGACTTGTCAATCATATGACCACTTGTGATTATGGCGTTATAGGGTTCAGGGGTGTTCAGTCCGAGATTGGCGGGGATCTCTGATGTACTCATGACATGAGACAAGTCATTGGTTGTCGCTACCGGTTGGAGGGTTGCAGAATGACTTCCATCTATTTCTATCATTTCCTAATCAATGAAACGAGATTCACGTGCACAACATTTGGTATTAGAGCTATGCGTCATTGTTTTTAGGTTTATCATCTCTTATCTTTGTCCCATTGTCATTCTTTTTGTTGTGTTCGTGTTTGTGGATTTGAACGCAAAAAAATAATAAAAAAGAGAAGAACAAAAAATATTTTTTTTAAAAAAAAAAGAAAAACCCAATCATTGATTTGATTATTTTGTCTAAGGTGAATTTGGGTAAAACTGTTTTGTGAAAAGTCATAGTTCAATTATGTGAATGTATTTTTCGTTTCCTTGTTTGTTTAGACTAAGCTTGGTTGACATTCTTTTTCCTTGTGATGTTTCAATCACGTGGGATCTCAAATTTGTGATTACTAATTGGTTGGATCTTATTGCATTGAGTTTTAGAAATCAAACTCAACAAGGGAAACCCAAGGAGTTGAGAGAAAATAGAGCGAAACACCTTTTTTGAAGTTTGGAAGAATCTCCCATCTTCGTTTTCTTTGTCTATTATATTTTTAAGCTTGTTGTTTATTAATTTTTACAGGAATTCCATAATGGAGAATGAACAAAACTGATATATTGAAAGTACTGAAGGTTCACGCCATGAAGCTGCATTGAGAGACCTTGACAAACCTGAATTTGCATCATATAGTTTTGCGACAAGTTTTGCGACAAAAACACGAAGAGATGATGGAGATGTTCGGAGCTATCACTCAGAGGCTTGATTGAATGAACATAGAACAACCAGCTCCACAGTTACGATTGCCCACCAAGAGATAGACAACAAGCACCTTACGAAGTTGGACAAGTCTATGAATGGCCACAAAATATCATATAGTGGAGGTCAAAGGTATGGTGCTTATGGAGATGAATATGAAGTTGAAATGGATAAAGATTTCGATGAGGATCCATTTCTTTCTCCTCGAGCTCTAGTACGGAGATATCAAGACAGACAATGAGTTGATAACAATCTTAGCAACATCTAGTTGGAGATTCCTCAGTTTGATGGACGTGGAATGGCTGATTTTTATTTGGAATGGGAAAGGCACGCCAAAATGGTTTTTGAGTGCCACCAATACTCAGAACGTAAAAGGGTGCAACTGGCAGCGGCAAAATTCCAAAGTTAAACTTTGATATGGTAGAATCATGCAAAGACGAATGGCGGAGCCTCAAATCACAACTTGGGGAATTGTGACTAACGTTTTGAGATGGCGGTTTGTTCCTAACCATTATGAATGAGATCTTTGTGAACGGATGAAAACACTGGTGCAAGGAAATCGTAGTGTGGAGGAGAATTTAAAGGAGTTGGATATGCTCAAGATTCAAGCTGGAATCGAAGAACGCAAGGTGGCTAAAAATGATTGTTCCATAGGGGTTTTAACCAAGAGATACGAAATCTAGTGGAGAACTAACCATATGAGATGGTGGAGGATTTGTTAGATCTTGCAATAAGGTTTGAGTGTCAACTCAAGCATGAGGACAAGAGACAACAAAAACATGGGGTCTTCTTTGTCCTATCCTAGGCCGGATTACCAAATTCGTGATAAGCCGAATATTGCCTACAAGCTCGATCACAAAGTCGAGTCTTCGAGGCCTAGGGCTCGAGGTAATGATGACCAACCTCAAACCCATACAAGTGATATTAAATGTTTTCGTTGTTTGGGTAGGGGACATTATCCTCATGATTGTGTGAACAAGTGGGTTATGGTCATTAACAATTTGTTGTGTTTGAATGAGAGGTAGACGGCGTCAATGATGAATAAAGAGATTTGAAGGTTAAATCAGAAGAGCAAGAACCTACAAAGGGTGATCTCTGGGTTATGAGGAGAGCTTTGAACCTTCAAGCGAAGGAAGACACCATTGAACAACATGAAAACATATTATACACACGGGGGATCATCAAGCGAAAGGTTTTCAGTGTGATTATTGATGGAGGTAGTTGCACAAACATGGCGAGTTCAACGTTGGTGGAGAAGTTTGGATTGATGGTTAGAATGAATCCAAATCCGTATAAGCTTCAATAGTTGAACGACAGTGGAAAAACACGGGTGACAAAATAAGTTGTTGTGCCATTTCAGATAGGCAATTATGACGAAAAAGTCTTATGTGGCATGGCATCTATGGAGGCAGGACATTTGTTGCTTGGATGCCCATGGAACTTTGATATGCGCACCATACACAACGGGTACCGCAATAAGTATTCTTTTCACCGCAAGGGAAAGTGGTTTTGTTTGAGGCCTCTAATACCAAGAGTGGTTTTTGAAGACCAAGTGAAATTACTTAAGCAAGCGAAGCAAACTAAGATGAGTGATCATGAGGTAGATATCTTAAAACTGGTGAGGTGTCAAGAGAAACCCAGGAAAAGGCACATGAGAGCAAACACGAGAGGGAAAACACTATGTTTTTCATGAGAGCAAGAGTGATCAAGAAGTATTTGCTTTCTAATCAGTCGATCATTTTGTACAAAGAGGCCTTAATTTCTGACGAACTAATCACTTTGTTGCCTAGTTTTTTCGTGATTTGTTGCATGATTTTGAAGATGTGTTTCTAGAGGAGATTCCTAATGGATTACCTCCCGTGAGAGGTATCGGGCACCAAATTGACTTTGTTCCTTGTACTCACAATCCAAACAAGCTCGCCTACCATACCAACCCTAAAGAAACAAGGGAATTGCAAAAGCGAGTGATCGATCTCTTGAAAAAGGGGTACATAAGAAGGATGGTATATGGTGCATAAGAAGGATGGTATATGGTGCATGTGTGTTAATTTTCGAGCAATAAAAAACATCACGGTAAAAGTATCTTCATCCTATACCTTGTCTTGACACTAAGAAATTTACGAATTAGGGTCTGACAAATCCGTCTCTAGACGTGTTTAAGGACGGATTAGGGACACCCACAATCCATCCGTAAATACGCGTCGCAAAAATAAAACCGTCTGCATTCCGTCCGCAGATACGGACGGATAGAAGTGTCTGCAAACCGTCCGCAATTACAGACTGCAAAGTCATCCGCAAATCAACGGGAAATGCGACACGACCATGGAAGGGGAAACAACTTAAAATTTGCGGACGGGTCACGACCCGTCCTTAAAATTTGCATGGTTCCAATTTATTTTCTAAGATTGCCTTGTAAATTGAATACCATAAAATTTGCATAAGAGAGGGTGATGAGTGGAAAACGGCCTTTAAAACAGAACTTAGATTGTATGAGTTGTTGGCTATGCCATTTGGATTGAAAAATGCACCTAGTATATTTTTTAGGCTCATGAATTATGTTCTAAGGAAGTTTATTGGAAACTTTGTTGTAGTATACTTTGATAAAATCTTAGTGTATAGCACGTGTCTGGAAGAATATGCTCAACATCTGAAATAGTTCTTGACATATTCAAGGCTGAAAGATTGTTTTCTAATCTTAAGAAATGTTTCTTTTGCACTAACAAGCTTGTTTCTTAGGATTTGTTGTAAGTGAACAAAGAGTACACATCGACGAAGAAAATATTGAAGCAATTAGAAATTGGCCAAGTCAAAAAGACGGTTATGGAGGTGATAAGTTTTCATGGATTGGCAGGTTTCTATCAACGTTTTATGAAGGACTTCAGCACGATTGCCACTCTTTTGATCGAAGTAATTAAGAAGAATGTTGAGTTTCAGTGGGGAGAATCTCAAGAAAAGGCTTTCTAGCTTTTGAAGGAAAAACTAATGAATGCTCCTCTTTTGTCTTTGTCTAATTCTTTTAAAAATTTTGAAATAGAATGTGATGCTTCAGGAGTGGGCATAGAAGTCGTATTTATTCAAGAAGGAGGGCCAATTGCATACTTTGGTGAGAAGCTGAATGGGGTTCGATTAAGTTATCCTACATACGACAGGGAGTTGCACGCATTGGTAAGAGCGTTGCAAACTTGGCAGCACTATCTTGGGCCTAAATAATTCTTAATCCATATGGATCATGAATCTCTCAAACATTTGAAAGGACAATACAAGTTGAGTCATCGTCAAGCGAAGTGGGTAAAGTATATCAAAACCTTTCCATATGTGATTAAGTACAACAACTGTAAGGAGAATGTTGTCGGTGATGCCCTTTCTAGATTGTACGCACTAGTTTCTTCTTTGGATGCATAGATACTTGGTTTTTGAGCATTTGAAAGAACTATATGCAACTAACAATGACTTTAGTGAAATATTACCGCTTCGAAGCATTTTTTTTCATGAGAATAAGTTGTGCATTCCGAATTGTTCTATTAGAGATTTGCTAGTGAAAGAAGCACATGGGGGTGGATGGATGGGGTAACTTTGGCATTGCTAAAACTTTGTGAATGTTGTAGGAACATTTGTATTGGCCAGACATGTGGAGAGATGTTGAAAGAACTTGTGGCAGGTGCGTGACTTGTATAAGAAAACAAAATCTAGGCTACAACCGCACGATATGTACTCTCCTTTGCCAATTTCTAGTGAGCCATGGAAAGATATTTCAATGGATTTCGTTGTTGGTTTACCTAGGAAAAAATACGTAAAGCTTTTGTATTTGTGATTGTTGATAGATTCTCCAAGATGACACACTTCATTCCTAGTCATAAAATTAACGATGCATCACATATAGTTTCTTTATTATTTAGAGAGGTTGTTTGATTGCATGGAATGCCTAGAACTACTTTATCTTATAGGGATACTATGTTCCTTAGCTATATTTGGAAAACGCTCTGATCAAAACTTGGAAGAAAGTTATTGTTCTCAACGAACTGTCATCCAAAGACAAATGGACAAATTGAAGTGGTCAATCGAACTCTTTCATCCTTATTGCATGCTATGATTAAGAAAAATCTTATAACTTGGGAAGAATGTTTGCCCCATGTTGAATTTGTGTATAATAGAGTTGTTCATAGCACGACACAATTTTGGCCTTTTGAAATTCTTTATGGATTTAATCCTTTGATGCCTTTGGATCTAACACATTTACCAGTGTCTGAACTTACTAACCTTGATAAAAAAGACAGTTTTTGTGAAACAATTCACGAGAAGGCAAGCGGAACATCAAAAAACGAAAAAGCAATATGCACGACACGATAATGAAGGATGCAAAGAGATAATCTTCAAACCAGGAGATTTGGTGACGGTACATATGCGGAAAGAACAGTTCCTGAAAGAGTGAAAGTTAAGTCTTAGAACAACCACAAAATCAGTTCCAAATTTTTTAGTGAACAATGTGTTATTAGCTTTAGATTGGATGTAAACAGAGGAGGGTAAAATATTTCATAACTTAAATTCAATTTACGAGATGCATGTTTTAATCCATATAATGATTTTTGAAGTTTACATAGTGATCATGGTAAAACTGTATCCCCCTTAATATATGAGTATATAGGAAGTAGTGACATATAAATATATTATGTTAGATCCCCATTTAAAAAGCCATTAGAAACATCCATGTGTTGTAAATTCCATTGATTAGTAGCTGCAAATGCCAATAGAATTCCAATTGTAGTTATCTTTGCAACTGGATTCCAAGTAATCAAAACCTTCAAGCTGAGTATAACCTTTAGCAACAATTCGTGTTTCATGCATTTCAATTGTACCATATGGATTAAATTTTATTTTGAACACCCATTTACATCCAATTGGATGTTTACCAGGAGGTAGTTGACAAATTTTCCATGTATTAGTTCTTGACAAGGCATTCAATTCTAATTTCATAGCATACATCCATTTTTCAGATTTTGCAGCCTATGAAAAGGTTTTAGGTTTTGGTTCACTGGTAATGGATAGGATGTAGTGAAGTAATTTTAGGTTAAGTTTGGTGTAATCAAGGTATGTGGATAAAAGATAAGGTGTAGAAGGAAGTGTAAAAAAGAAGATGATATTTGTTTACGGTGAGATAATAGCAATGGCAGTGTTTGAGATATTCACGAGGTTATGTATGTCGGTGTGGTCTATAATTATTCTCTGACATATGAGGAATTATGGATGAAGGTAATGGATTAGAAGATGATGAAATAGAAGAATCAGAAGAATGGATGACAAAAGATGGTTTTAAGACTGGATTTTCATAATAAAAGAAAGAACATGCTAATGCAATATTAAAATCAGTAGATAAATTGGATGAAGTGTTTAACTCAAATGAAAATATACTTTAAAAAAACTACATTTCTAGAAATAAAAATAGACTCATTTACATATCAAGAACCTTATTGACATTAGATGAGTATCCGAGAACAAAAATTGATCTTGTTCTTTCTTTGAATCTGTGTCTATCTTTGTGACGAGTACTAACATAACAAAGGCAATGAAAAAAACAAAGTTGAGAATAGGAAGGTGTTTAACCAATTAATGCTTCATTGGAATTTTTATTTTGTAAAACCGGTGTTGGGGTTCGATTGATAAGGTAAACTGAAGTTAAAATGCAATCACCTAATCAGAAAATGGAATTTTGAATTGAAAGAAAAAAGATCTTGCCACATTAAGGATATGTTGACGTTTCTTTTCTACAAAAAATCCTTTTTTAGTTAAAAGATCTACAAAAGAAAGCTCGAGAGCATTATCAGAACATATACTTTTAATTTTTGTGTTGTATTGTGTTTTTAGTAGGAAAATGAACTTAAAAATTTTTGGAAACACACCAGACTTATTAACTAGAAGATATACCCATGTCACTCTGGAGCAATCATCAACAAGAGTAAAAAAGATATGTATCCTTCATTAGTAGGTTAATGAAAGGGGTCCTCATACATCAAGATGAACGAGATCAAAAGGAAAATGAGAGCGCTTAGAGGAAGAACGAAAGGACAATTTCTTTTGTTTTGCCAAAATGAAGATTTTACAAAAGGGAATATGATCCTTAGATGGAGTATAAAAATACAAAAGTTGTTGGCTAATGAATGAATCTTAACAATGGAGGGATCACCCATCCGTTCATGTCACAAATCCAATAAGACATTAGTAATAGTTATGCAAAGAGTATAAGGTAAGGATTTGATGTGCACCTGGATCTCACTTCCTTGATTAAGAAATGATAGAAATAGATGGAAGTCGTTCTGAACCCTCCTATTGCTAGCGACAACCAATGTTTTGTCTCACATAGTGAGGATATCAGAGACCCCCACTAATGTCGAAAAGAGCACCCCCCCAGAACCCGATCACATGTGTTTTACGTGATTGATAGGTCAGAATAAATCTTAAGCCTTGAATCCCAGAGATAAGAATTAGAACTCGGGAAAAAATAAGGAATAAACCCTCTCAATTTACTCAACAAAGAATTATGGCTTTATTCAACGAAATATTTTTCTATTTATAGTTTAAAAGTCATAGAAATTCAAATAGAAATCTTTAAACAACGTAAACTCCTATGCGGTAAATTATCATATTTTGAGGTGAGTTCGGAAGCGCTCTTTTGACTTTGACCGTTGACTCGAGAATTGGACCGAGTTCAAGAGTCATTCGGCTTAGCCGACTCTTTGGTGCTTATAAATGTCATGATCACCTCTTCTCTCGGCATATCATTCACGTGGACACTCATTTTCTTGAAACGCGAACCATAGTTGAAAAGGCGTTCTTCAATCTCTTAGCTCCAGATCTAGTGATCATTCCTCTTATTTGAAGATCTTCTCTCCCTTCGCTCAGATCCCCGCGTGCTCGTGGCACAACAATTTCCTCATCATTTTCCCTTTCTTTGGAAAAAAAATTGTACACGAAAAGGCCCATCCCATTGGAAATGGCTAATTTTCATTTAGAAATGACCTTTTCCAACGGATCCCGTCTGTTGGGAATCAATCATTGAAAAATCATATCCGTTGCGATTTGCAACAAAATTTCAATGGATACTATCTGTTTAGAAATATCAAGTGATTGTAACGAATACCTCCTTTGAAGCTACAACGGATGCACGTTACATATTTTCAAAGGATACCCGTTGGGAACTTGCAATAGGTCTCTGTTGGAAACTGCAATGGGCATCCATTGAAAATTTTGGCGAGACTTAGCAATAGATACCCGTTGGATTCGAGTTGACGGAAATTTTAAAATATTCCAACGGATATCTGTTGAAAATTTTGTTCTTTTATCAATGGGCATCCTTTGATAATGTGGTGAATTTGTTAAAACATTAAAATAAATAAAACAAATAAAAAAGTTTTTAATATATACATAATGTTATATAAAATTAAAAAACGGATTCGCTACATTATATATAAACCAATATTGTTATATTTATCCCCGTACTCACCAATGCCTCGTGAAGGGGTTGCATTGGAATCGCTGATCGGTTCATATCTCGGTGGTGGTGGTGGTTTATATGTTCGACTCGTTATCAACTCGATGATACCCTCCATGTGACGCATTTGTGCTTGCATTTCTCGAAGCGTGGATTACGTTTCTTGCAGAGTATCTTGTGTTGCTCGAACACTACAAAAAAATACAATTTCCAACGGCCATATCCGTTGGAAATGATTAAATTTCTATTGGAAATAATTGTTTCCAATGGATTCCAACGGATTCCAAACCATTAGAAATTGATCATTGAAAAAACATATTCATTGCAATTTGCAACGGCAATTCAACGAATAACATTCGTTGTGAATTATCCATCGATTGTCACAGATATATTCGTTGCAAACTAAAATGGATACCTGTTACAAAATATTCAATGGAAACCCGTTTGAAATGTGCAACGGGCATCCATTGACAATATTGGCGGGAATTAGCAATGGATGCCCATTGGATATGAATTGGTGAGAAAATCTTAAATATTGTAACGGATCCCCATTGAAAACATTGTGCTTTTATGAACGGGCATCCGTTGATATCTGAATGAATTTATTTAATATAAACAAAAATCTATACAAATTTTAAAAACGTAGTCACTACATTTCATCTATACTGGCATCGTCGTCTTCATCCCCATCCTCGTCAACACCTCGGTGAGGGGTTTCATCGAAGTGAATAATCGACATTTGTCTCGACGTTGTTGCCCTTGTCGGTGGTGGTGGCTGATACGCTCGACTAATCACCAACTTGATGATACTTTACATGCGATGTATCTATGCTTGCATTTCTTGAGGGGTAGCCTTGAGTCGTTCGATGCCTCTCTCTTGCGTGTAAGTCTCTTGGACCGTGGGGGTATAGTCGTGGTATCCTCGATGATATGTTTTTATGGAGAACCTAGACCGTATAGACACCCCTTATATGGTCTAACAGATTGCAATATAAAATAAATTAAAGTTAGCATATCAATTTAAAATATTTTATATAATGAAATAATTATTAATAATAATGTTATTATGTACGTCTAAATAAATTTTGTCTTTTTCTAAAGGACTAAAATTGTCGGGAGACAATCAATTGGTTGTGAATTATAGGTGATCTTCTCCATCACAGATTTCACTGTCTGCTTTGCCTGGGGGTTAACAAGTTCAGGTTCATCAATCTCTTCCCCGATGATGGACTTCTTCTTGGTGTCAGTCTCAACGACCACCTCAAGAAGAGTCAGTTCCCTTCCCATTCTTTGCATCTGTAACATTATAATAGTATCATTAGTTAACAACTTTACATAAAAAAATTGAAATTATAAATGTAATTATTTCTTACCAATTCTTTCTTTCTTTTCAGAAACGACTTCGATCTCGAGGTATGGTGATGCAAACCATCCCCGGAACACTCTCCTCGCACCGACAATTTTTGGCCTCTTTTGGCCTAGAAGTCCTCCGACTCTCAATGTTGGACGAGTTGGTTGAATACCTCGTTTGTTGCCCATGTTGGTTTGTGATGTGGGAAAGATCAAGCTATACAAATGCCTAATATCCACTTACCGCAAGTATACGGATCGGTGTAATACAAGGGTCAAACTCTGGGGACTAATGCAACCTAAGCTAAGAATACGACTAAACTAAGACGGGTTGAAGTGATGGTGATGTGGGACAGATTTCTAAAACACTAAAATGGATAATGACAGCGATGAGGTGACGTGAAAAACTTGATAATTAAGAACACTATGGGTTTCGGGTTACCGGGATTTGCAAGGATGTAACAAACAAAGGATCATAAACCTATCGAACTATCTTGACAACGGGGAATTCATGCTCGTAAATAAGGAATGATTCTGCCGAACCTAAACCTCCTAACCATAATTACGTGTAATCCTACCTTCCAGCAGCTATTAACTCGTGATTACGGTAGCGTTAAGCGCGCAATCCTAATTCCTAAGTCGATTAACCGACCGGTCAGATTCTCATTAATCAAGCTTAATCTACAATCAAATGTTCCGGATTCATAATCTAATCTTCCAGCTAAACACGAATTCCTAAATTACTGAGCGGTCAGCACAAGTATAAGACGTTTACGATGTTCATTGCAAAACCGAAATTCAAGAAAACTTCGATAAGTCTAAGCATTAACGAATAAATTCAAGCATCAATGAAAAATCCGGCAATCCTAACCCATAGCTAGAGGCTTAGTCACTCATGGAATCTACTGTAAAATAAAAGAAATAAACCCTAGACATGATAAAGAGTAAGAAATACGAATCCTCGATCTTCCCTATCTTGATACCGAAGTCCGGATTGTAGTTTCTCTTCTTCTCCCGCTTCTGCCGAGTTTCTCCTTGTATTTTTTAGTCCCTCTGCTAGCCTGTGCGTCCTCCTCCTTGCCCTAGATCGCCCCTTTCTCTTTCTAATTTAAGTTTGAAATTCAAAACCGAAGCTGTTGAGAAAAAGTGGGGCCCACACGGGCTCATGCTCTACCCGATCGGGTATCAATCAACCCGAGCGGGTTAAGGTGTCCGCCCGAGCGGGGTCGATGTGATTAACCTAGCCGATCGGGTTCTCTTCCGGCCCGAGTCATGTGAATTTTTCTGGAACTTCTTCGGAACTTCAGCCCGAGCGGGGCCTCTTCCAAACTCGAGCGGGCTGTGTTTACTTGCTGTTTTCGTTCCTTTCGCTCGATGCTTGGGTGTTATGTTTGATTCCATGGTCGTGCACATATTGTATCTTATCACTTAATCACGTTTTCGGGGTGGATTTGTCGTAATCACTCGTGTTTGCTTCATGTCTTCGTTTCCTTCACAAAACACAAAATGGTAGATGAAATCCTTGAATATACTCAATAACTCCGTAAAGTCCAAGAAATCTAATCAAAACTAAACGTAGGAATCATGAAAATACTATGACGAATTAGATGTTATCAAACTCCCCCAGACTTACCCTTTGCTCGTCCTTGAGCAAAAACTAGAGTCGAGTACAAGAGGAGTTAAACAACAATGGAAACTAGCATAAATACTTCGAAGGATTAGCCATCATGCAAAACGACGCGTCACATGAACGCAAACCTAAGCGTACCTAGTTCAGACTTCTATCAACCGAAAGTCACGAGCCATGCAATCCTACCAATAACCTAAGTCTATTTCATACCCCTAGACAACATCCAAACGATCTCCATACCAATTCCCTTAATCTTGAGATATCATTAGACTCGCATTCTTGTTCTTATTCTCTTTTCTTTCTTTTTTTATATAGATCCGCGCTTGGTTTCTAGGACGTCTAAGTCGAAGAGGGATGACTTTCTACTTTATGTGGGAAATATCAAGCTATACAAATGCCTAATATCCACTTACCGCAAGTATACGGATGGGTGTAATACAAGGGTCAAACTCTAGGGACTAATGCAACCTAAGCTAAGAATACGACTAAACTAAGACGAGTTGAATAGATGGTGGCGTGAGATAGATTTATAAAACACTAAAATGGATAATGACAGCGATGAGGTGACGTGAAAAAATTGATAATTAAGAACACTATGGGTTTCGGGTTACCGGGATTTGCAAGGATGCAACTAACAAAGGATCATGAACCTATCGACTTATCATGATTACGGGGAATTCATGCTCGTAAATAAGGAATGGTTCTTCCGAATCCTAAACCTCCTAACCACAACAACGTGCAATCCTACCTTCCAGCAGTGATTAACTCGTGATTACGGTAGTGTTAAGCGCGCAATCCTAATTCCTAAGTCGATTAACCGATCGGTCAGATTCTCATTAATCAAGCTTAATCTACAATCAACTGTTCCGGATTCATAATCTAACCTTCTATCTAAACACGAATTCCTAAATTACTGAGCGGTCAGCACAAGTATAAGACGTTTACGATGTTGATTGCAAAACCGAATTTCAAGAGAACTTCGATAAGTCTAAGCATTAACGAATAAATTCAAGCATCCATTAAAAATCCGACAATCCTAACCCACAGCTAGAGGCTTAGTCACTCATGGAATCTACTGTAAAACAAGAGAAATAAACCCTAGACATGATAAAGAGTAAGAAATACGATTCCTCGATCTTCCCTATCTTGATACCAGAATCCGGATTGCAGTTTCTCTTCTTCTCCAGCTTCTCCCAAGTTTCTCCTTGTGTTTTTCAGTCCCTCTCCTAGCTTGTGCGTCCTCCTACTTGCCCTAGATCGCCCCTCTCTCATTCTAATTCAAGTTTGAATTCAAAACCGAAGTTGTTGAGAAAAAGGGGAGCCCACACGGGCTCATGCTCTACCCGATCAGGTATCAATCAATCCGAGCGGGTTAAGGTGTCCGCCCGAGCGGGTTCGATGTTATTGACCTACCCGATCGGGTTCTCTTTCGGCCCGAGTCGTCTGATTTTTCTGGAACTTCTGTGGAACTTCAGCCCGAGCGGGGCCTCTTCCAAGCCCGAGTGAGCTGTGTTTACTTGTTGTTTATGCTCCTTTCGCTCGATGCTCGGGTGTTCCGTTTGATTCCGTGGCCTGAAGTTGCTTCGAATGGTTTGTAACTCCCATTATACGCAGTTGAATCTAAGAATCGACATTCTAAAGCTCGAATAGGCCTTGTCGCCTTAAAACCTGAAAATCAACAAAAAGGGAGTATATAAAGAACGTTCGTGTCGGATTCGTAACTCGTGCTATGCAAACTATGCGAAAATGATATAAATTCCTCGCCTAAAACTAACACACACTACGTGTTATCAAACTCCCCCAGACTTACCCTTTTCTCAAACCCTAGAGTCGAGTACAAGAGGAGCTAAACAACAATGGACACTAGCACAAAAACTTCGAAGGATTAGTCATTATGAAAAACAACATGTCACATGAACGTAAGCCTAAGCGTACCTAGTTCAGACTTCTATCAACCGAAAGTCACGAGCTAATTCTATTTCATACCCCTAGACAACGTCCAAGCGATCTCCATACCAATTCCCCTATGCTTACGCGAGATATCATTAGACTCGTATTCTCGTTCTTATTCTCTTTTCTCTCTTTTTTTATATAGATCCGCGCTTGGTTTCTAGGACATCGAAGTCGAAGAGGGATGGCTTTCTACTTAGACCCAGGCTTCCTATGGCACACTCATAAGATCTTGTAACCTTAGCGGAGTGAAGAGGTGCGTCATTGAAGAACACTTTTTTTACCAAAGATTACGCATCAACTGTAACCCTTAGGACGTAGAATAGCGCCTCAACCCACCACTTAGACCCGAACCATAGATCTCGATGTACTCATGTCAATGTAAACCTGAAATAGTTAGAAATTTATCCAAGGTGACAGCGGAGTATAAGCGTGTGGAAACTAATAATCCATGAATGGTAAAATATATCAAAAAAAGCAAGGGATAAACGGTATACACGGAGATATGGATACTTGGTACTGAAACCTAGGAGGTGAATGCAACTATAGATCATGGTTTTAAGCACAACTACTCAACTAATCAGTATCCAAAAGACTTCTTAGCAAACCTAGACTATTGTTCACGATTCGACAAAGTCGCAAAATAATGACTAAAGCTCCAAATTTCATTCTAGGTATCAATCCGTTTATTCCTAAAAAAATCAACATCTAATCCTAATCATCTAATCCTACTCACATGCATGTTACTCAAGAGTACTCCCCCAGACTTGAATGAAACACCGTCTCGGTGTTCAAGACCTAAGAGAAAATCTCGCACAACAAATTACGGGAAAATTAGGGTTAGAACGTGTGCACCTTGTGTATCTTGTTGTCCCGAATTGGTGATGTGGCTGGACCTTGTACGTGTATCCTTCTTAAGCGATGATATCGACGTCGAAAAACCTGTGAAAAAGAATCACACAATCCAAAAGAAGGAATACTAACCCACCGAGTACATCAATGTGAAAAGGAATAAGAATAGGTCCATCAAATATAGAAAATGTGAAAGTCGGGTTGCCTCCCGATAAGCGCTTGTTTAAGGTCTCGAGCCTGACCAAGCTCTACTCATCATATCGAGGTGGGCGTCCTCGTTGTTGTCTCTTGCAAAATCGCGTGTGAAGTCTCCTTCCCGTTGGGGTCCCGAATCCTATGGCGCATACTGATGCTTTCTCAATCCTCCAATCGGGTTTAAAATGCTGCTCGAATAGAGGGGAATCTGAAGTCTTGTTGATAAAGAATGCTCCATTAGCCATAAAACTCAGATTCTTCGAACTTCTTGGAAGGTCAGTCCGTGCGGTTGTTTTCCCCACAAGCACGGTTGTGTTGCTCTCAAAGGAGGGACCTCTATCGTGCTTAGTGTACAGCTCGGTGGTGCTGTTATCAGCTTCGTCATTCACCTCTTTCAACTTCACCTTAGGTGCTTTGTCAATGCTCCAATTTTGTGATGGGTGTTTTGTGTAGTTCCTTGACATTTCGGGAGTGTTTATGCATAGATCCTCGTCGCATGTATCTTGGGTCGCACTGGATTCTGCTCGGGTGGTGTGGAAGTCTCGGTCCAGGGGTTCCTTCTTCTTTCCTTTGTCCAGCAGCTCGTTTGGGTCCTTACATAATTCTTCTTTAGCTGCTCTGATGGAAGCTTCACCTTTTTTCAAATGTCAAAGGAATGGTCTGATCCACCATTGTCTTACGCTGATTTTGTGGAAACGGCAAAGGAGGTGGCCTCGGGGCTGGTCCTACGTACTTCTCCTCTTCCTCATCGGTTTTCTCCTTGAGCTCGACAAGGGCCTCTTCCGTTGCTTCTTTCGCTAATTGCTCGAACTGCATCTCCAAATGTCTAAAATGATATTCAATGCCCTCCATCTTCTTCTTCAGTTTTTATGTCCATGCGTTCACTTCCATAATTAAATTGCTTTGATTTTGCTGCTCTTGGATGAAGCGGGCTAACATGGCAGTAATATCGGAGGTTGCATCGGGTTGAGTCAGTGGTAGCGCATGTGGCTGATAACTTTGATTATAGGACTGCATCCACGGCTGAAAATTTCCCAGTAGATGTTGCGCATCCAACGCACCATTGGGGTTCCTATACGAAAAGTTTTTGTGATCTCCCCATCCGATGTCGTATGTGTCTCCCACAAGCTGATTATTAACCATGTAACTGAATTTCTCGTAACCTCAAACTCATTGGTTCCATGATTTCTCCGGGTAGTGCAAGAGATGTGATTCGGGTAGGAGATGGTAGAAATCCTCTAAGCGTTGCATTGCTTAGCATTTGAGTTAAGGCTCGATAAAGAAAAAATAAAAGTGCAGAAAAAGAACAAAGACTACGGAAATCTTAATCTAGCGAATTCCTAATCTAGGCCGTAATTAGTCCCCGGAAACGGCGCCAAAAACTTGATGTGGGAAGTATCAAGCTATACAAATGCCTAATATCCACTTACCGCAAGTATACGGATCGGTGTAATACAAGGGTCGAACCCTAGGGACTAATGCAACCTAAGCTAAGAATATGACTAAACTAAGACGGGTTGAAGTGATGGTGATGTGGAACAGATTTCTAAAACACTAAACTGGATAATGACAGCGATGAGGTGACGTGAAAAACTTGATAATTAAGAACACTATGGGTTTCGGGTTACCGGGATTTGCAAGGATGTAACAAACAAAGGATCATAAACCTATCGAACTATCTTGATACCCGAGAATTCATGCTCGTAAATAAGGAATTATTCTGCTCTAGACTATTGTTCACGATTTTCGTAAATAAGAATGCATTCTGCCGAACCTAAACCTCCTAACCATAATTACGTGCAATCCTACCTTCCAGCAGCTATTAACTCGTGATTACGGTAGCGTTAAGCGCGCAATCCTAATTCCTAAGTCGATTAACCGACCGGTCAGATTCTCATTAATCAAGCTTAATTTACAATCAACTGTTCTGGATTCATAATCTAACCTTCCAGCTAAACACGAATTCCTAAATTACTGAGCGGTCAGCACAAGTATAACATGTTTACGATGTTGATTGCAAAACCGAATTTCAAGAAAACTTCGATAAGTCTAAGCATTAACGAATAAATTCAAGCATCCATTACAAATTCGGCAATCCTAACCCATAGCTAGAGGCTTAGTCACTCATGGAATCTACTGTAAAATAAAAGAAATAAACCCTAGACATGATAAAGAGTAAGAAATACGAATCCTCGATCTTCCCTATCTTGATACCGAAGTCCGGATTGTAGTTTCTCTTCTTCTCAAGCTTCTCCCGAGTTTCTCCTTGTCTTTTTCAGTCCCTCTCCTAGCATGTGCATCCTCCTCCTTTCCCTAGATCACCCCTTCTCTTTCTAATTCAAGTTTGAAATTCAAAACCGAAGTTGTTGAGTAAAAGGGGCCCGCACGGGCTCATGCTCTACCGGATCGAGTATCAATCAACCCGAGCGGGTTAAGGTGTTCGCCCGAGCAGGGTCGATGTGATTAACCTACCCCGTTCGGGTTCTCTTCCGGTCCGAGACGTGTGAATTTTTCTGGAACTTCTGCGGAACTTCAGCCCGAGCGGGGCCTCTTTCAAGCCCGAGCGAGCTGTGTTTACTTGTTGTTTTCGTTCCTTTCGCTCGATGCTTGGGTGTTCCGTTTGATTCCGTGGCTGTGCACATATTTTATCTTATCACTTAATCACGTTTTCATGGTGGATTTGCCGTAATCATTCGTGTTTGCTTCATGTCTTCGTTTCCTATACAAAACACGAAATGATAGATGAAATCCTCGAATATACTCAATAACTCGGTAAAGTCCAAGAAATCTAATCAAAACTAAACCTAGGAATCATGAATATACTCACCCGAGCTTGCATATCGCACATCCAAGCGGTATAGATGTGCTGTGTCCTTCCACCATCTATATGTGCATTACAAAATTAAATTTAAATAAATTAATTTATTAATAAAATTACATTTTAATATTAAATTATTTTTTATATTAAATACACTTACTATAAATGGACACCACCATCGGCGGAGTATAACTTGTGGCACCACCTACCAGGAATAATAAAGTTCATCTTGAAAAGAACCTTGGATGATGTTGTTGTTTGTGTGTTTAAGAATATCATCCACATCAAAGCTACACGTGTAAACAAAATAATTAGACAATATTTATAATTAATTGAATTACCAATATTTGTAAATAAATAATATCTTACCATAACGTCTTGTCAGGACGTTCGGAATTAGTAATAGGAAAACTGGGACGCTCGTCAAAATTTATAGATCAAAGTGTCAATATCCTCCATATCGCCTTCTTCATCAAATATCAGTGGTGCCGATATAGGTGAAAGAGGCCAATATGGTGGTGGAGGTCGTGGTGGCGGGGCTCCTATGGAACCCACCAACAATCCACCATGATCGATAAATCGTAGTGCCCTCATTGTGTTTAACTGTTTAGGAATTATTTTTGACAGAAATTGATATTTTGGTTTTGAGATTGCGTTGAAGATAAATTTTTCAATGGATTAAATACAAAAATTTCCAACGGCCATCCGCTGGAAATGTGTCACTTCAACGGAAGTAATTAAGTGACGTCACTGTTGAGTTTCTAATGGGCATCCGTTGGCATTTCCAACGGATGTCCGTTGGAAAATTGTATTCCCGAGGTAATAGATGGCATAAATGGTTATACAACTACTTTTTAATGGGCATCCATTGGAACTTTCAACTAATGCTCATTGGAAGACATCATCCAGGATGCAACAAGGATACTAGGCGGAGCATTTCCAAAAAATGCCCGTTGAACATTTCCAACGGATACCCGTTGAAAATCGGATGCCCGTTGAAAGTGGAATATATGATGTGAATAAAAATTTACAAAAGTTTGATATTCTTATTATACAATTCACATATCTTCTTCACTTCATTCTTCAATTGGCGAGTCTTCCTTCAATTGTGCATGGAATTTATCACCAAGTTCATCTTCTAGTTTAACGTCTTCATAATCGCGAATGTATTGTACATCTATGTCAGTTCTTACAAGAATCTCTTCCTAATTGTGTGTATCAATTAACCTATGGGCTTACAGTGATCGATTTGCAAAAAATCTTTTTTTTTTTGTGTTTATAACTTCCCACGGTTTAATCTTACCATACTTGATATGCTTACCATCCATTTTTCCGTGTACCACGTCCTATGGTTGGGTTAAACCACTAGCATTTGAAAAACATTATCTTCAATCCAACAAGACCAAGATATTTCACCTGTAGGATTTTGTACAAAATTTCGTAGAAATTATTATCCTCTATTTCAATATTAACACAAACGTCATAATTGAACGTGCGTCGATGTTTTCCATGCTCTTAAGTATGGAATGTGTATCCCTGAGTAAACATAGTTGGCCAACATAATACATTTTTTGCAGAACCATTAGCCAAATCTTATAACCAGGTAGAATGTCTCTCATCTGAACCCTTGAACTATATAATATAAAAATAAATGATTACTTATAACATAAATTATTTTACGTTTATATACAAAATTACGTGTACGTACGTTATCTTTTAACCATGAGGCAAAATGTTGAACTTTCATTTTGGTGAGTTCATCTGCATTTAGATTAGGATATATATCCATTACTTCTTCATCAAATATCTTGTAATGAAAGTATGTTAATACATATATATAAATATATATATATATATATATATATTTGTAAATTAAAATATCGTTTGTCATCATTTTATACCTTTCAAAAGGTAATAGCTCTTGAAAATTTAATAATATATATGTGTGGACGTGATTATACTCCTCTAGTGTTAACCAATTGTGCTTAGACAAAGATAAACATTTCTCGTTTCATACGCAAACTCAAGAAATATTTCATTGAAATCCTTCCAAGCCTTTCCATCCGATGGAAGTTGCATTATCCCTTCACCCGTCGAGTGTTCTCTGTGCCATCTCACTGCCACAACGTTTTTTATTCATATAACCTTCTCAACATATTTGCTACATGCATATATAACATCTTTTTGTACGGTACATATTTGCATGAAGATGGTAGTTTTGGACGAAATCTGCTTGCACCGCAAAATTTATATTCCAAGGAGTCTTTATTTGTTCCACAAAACAACATGTAACTATTTCTACAAACATCAATTTTCTCATGTGGCATTCACAAATCTTTTAACACATTTGTTTCATTATACGTCTTAGGAGTTTCATTATTTCCCAGTAAATATTCACGCATGGTTTTGAAAAATGAATCCATGCAATTTTCAGCTCCATTGTAGTATGTTTTTATACTCATTTATCTTGATGACAATGATAAACGATTAACCTTCACAACAACCTTCATATAAAGGTTGTTTCACCGCATCCAATATGTTGAAAAATCGATGTGCATCATTTTTCGGAATCTCTTCATAATGTCATTTCCACATATGGATTGGTCATCGATGTTTCATAATAAACTTCTTCATTTCTTTTCATTCCTTGTGCTTCTTGCACGCTATCTCTAAACCCACACTTTTCATTGTGAAATAACCAAATTTTGTTATTCGCTACACAACCCACATTGCAAAGATGTTTGCAAACAATTTATTGACTTCGATATTTCATTTTTAAAGATCTTTTGCAGGGACATAACATTCTCCTGCGTTCTTGACACAAAGATTGTTACGAAACAAAAATTATCAATTGCTCCAATCCGTGTAAGAATTCTTTAGTAATTTCCTCGATTACGGGATCTTTTCTTCGATACATCCACTTTCTCGATCTACATATATCTATATTTAAGTAAGATAAAATTGTTTGCAAATATATTTTTGTGTTGATGGTTTGATGGTAAACAGTCCGAGTCTGATATATAAATAGTGAATATTCCAATGGATGCCCGTTCAAAATACCAACGGATGACCGTTTATCAACATTTGATTATTCGAACGACAACCTCAAAATTCTAAACTTTCCAACGGGCATCCGTTGGATTAAAATGTCGATTTTCAACGCCGTTCCAACGGATGCATGAGCAGTTTTGCAACGGATATTATCTGTTGATCCTCTGTTGACAATTCCAACGGATTGCAATGGATTTCTAGTTGTTGATAGTTTCTCAATTTCCATTACAATCCATTGCAAATTTTATCAATGAATGGATCTGTTGATTCATCCATTTATATCTGTGTGTTATTTTGTAGTGGAAGAGTAGTCTCGAGTTGCTCGATTTTTTTTTCGTATAAATCCCTTGCACCGTTGGGGTATCGTCGTAGCGTCCTCTACGATATCTTTTTCTAGAGCACCCAAACCATATAGACGCCTTTTATACGGTCTAACAGACTGTAATATGAAATAAATTAAAGTTAGCACATCAATTTAACAGTAGTATTATTATTTAGCTCAAAATAAGTTTTATCCTTTTGTAAAGGACTAAGATCATCAGAAGATCCGATCGCTTCTGATTTCTATGTGATATTCTCAATCAAAGCTTTCACCATCCGCTTTTTATGAGGGTCAACAAACGCAGGTTCATCCACCTCTTCCAAACGGCAGACTTCTGAGTCTCAACGACCAGCTCAGGAAAAGTCAGATCTCCTCCTGATCATCTCGTTTTCATACGTCTTTCTTGCACGATTTTAGAGATGTTTTACGTTATAGATGCGATGTTTACGTATGATTTTTCATCCGTTTTACTCGTTTTCGTGCTTTCATGTTCTTACAGGTTTTAATGTGTATTCGATTCATTTTGAAGCTAAAGGACGTGCACGAGACAAAGTACCAACATCGAGGATCATCACGGAACAAACGGGATGAGAATCGGCAAGGAATAGCAAATACCCACGCAGGTAACTCTCTAGCCCGAGCGGGCATTTAGTTCGACGATTGTTTCCAGCAAATTGAGCACAAGTCGGGCAAGAACTACACACGCCCGGGGCCTCAGCCCGAGCGGGCAACAACATAGCCCGACCGGGGCACTCACTAGTCCGAGAGGACGCCTGAACGGCCGAAAGGAAAACAAGGAGAAAAGGAAAGAAAAGAGGAAGGAAAGAAGAAGAGAGGAGTGAGAGGTCGAGCGGATTCACTCAGTTTTCAGTTCTTGATCTAGGAGAGAGAGTGGAGAGAGAGAAGAAGGAGTTTCTTGCGAGGAGACGTGCAAGGAGCATTGGAGATCAACCCAAGACTTCAGTTTTGTTTGGTTTTCATGTTCCTTAGACTTTCTACTTCAATTATGTTTGTTTACGGACGCATGAGCAAGTAGTTTGTTTTGTTCTAGGAGAAGGGATTAGCCCTTGGCTATCCCGGAACCATTTTTTATTTATCTTTGAATGCATCTTCCCGTTTTCGTTTATCTATTCTCTATATGAGTGCTTCAATGACTTGTGTTTGTGATGGACACGTAGATGCATGTGTTAGGGATTAGGAGAAGGACCGAAAGGAGAATTCTAGTCCTAGAAGATCAGGTTTAAAACAATCGAGGTTAGGTCACGAAAGTAGGACAGTAGCGGTTGAGGGTAAAACGGATGAATCGCAAATCTTATGGGTTTAGTTCAAGGTGTCAACCACGAAAGTAGGGGATAACTTGACTAGATCACGTGTCTATGCCTTGAGAGAGGGTAGATATCATATTAGGATCGTCTGCCTTAGATAACTTGACTGGGATTGCATGATAGATAGGTTGATTGTTGGTTTCGGTAGTCTTGTGGTGAAACTAGATTCCTGGAACGTTTGTCTCATCGTTAAGAACTAGTTTGTTTATTTCGTTTGTTTCGTATTTCATTCTCAATTTCCATATTTCGTTCGTTTTAAGCTTGATTCACAGTTAGAGTTTAGGTTGTGTTGCGTAGTCCCTGTGGGATCGACACCTAAAGTACTACACACGTGTCGTGCACTTGCGAGTAGTTTAGGGTAAATATTTGTTTAACTTTGATAACGCATCACCTCCCATCCTCTACATCTGTAAAATTATAATAATATGACTAGTTAACAATTTTACATAAAAATAAATTTGAATTATAGTTTTTTACCAATTATTTCTTTCTTTTCAGAAACAACTTTGAATCCGATGTATGGCGATGCAGACCATCCCCGAGAACTTTGTTAGCATACAGACATTTTTTGAACTTTTTACTTTTGGCATTGAAGTCCTCTGAATCCTAATGTTGGAAGATTTGATTGAATATCTCGCCTGATGCCCATGTCGATTTGGCATTCTTGTTATAATAGTTATGATTGGTGTTGTTCATCATCAATCAGAACCGAACTTGCATATCACACATCCAAGCGGTATAGATGCGCGATGTGTCCTTTTTCACCGTCTATATGTGGCTACAAAACTAAATGTAAATTAATTAATTTTGTTGCTAAAATTCAATAATAATATTAAACTAAATCTTATATTAAACACAGTTACGAAAAATTTACACCACCATCGACGACGTGTAACCTCTGGCATCATCTACCAGGAATAATATAATTGATCTTGTAAACAACCTTGGATGATGTTGTTGTTCATGTGTTTAAGAACATTATCCACATCAAATCTACACGTGTAAACAATATCATTAGGCAAATTTTAAAATTAAATGAAATATTTATGTGTAAATAAATAGTATCTTACCATAACATCTCGTCATGACGTTCGAGATTAATGATGGGAATAGTTAGATATTGGTTGAAGGTATCGATCAAAGTGTCAATATCCATCGTATCATTTTCCTCATCAAATATTGGTGATGCCGAGATAAGTGAAGGAGACCGATATAGTGGTAGAGGTGGTGGTGGCAGGGCTCCTCCGAAACCCGCCAACAAACCACACTAATCGATAAATTGTCAAGCTCTCATTGTGTTTAAATGTTTAGGATTCGTGTTTAAGAGAATTTGATGTTTTGGTTTTGGGATTGTATTAAAAATGAATTTTTTAACAGATTAAATTCAAAAGTTTCCAACGGAATAAATGAACTGTTCAACAGATTAAATACAGAATTATGTGACTCGAAATAAAATGTGCTAAAATATATGATTTCTTCCAACAAGTATTGTTTAACAATAGATCCTTCAATTATTGCTTTGTTTTTTTTTCATTTTTTCTTTATATGAAAGAAAAACCTTTCGAAATGATACATCCATTTGAATAGGACCGGGCCACCAAGTATTGCCTCGTCTGGGAAATGTACTGGCAAATGTTCCATGACATCAAACAAGGAGGACGGTATATCTCTTTCTAAAGCGCATAAAATACTTGGAAGATATTGTTTTTCAATAAATCCAAGTCATCTTTTATAAATTTCTTAAACATATATCTTTGAAGAATGTGCTAATTCTGCATAACACATCATGAACATTCCATAGTAATAGCTTAGCAAATGAAATTGGAATGAGTCACTGCATGAAAATGTGACAATCGTGACATTTTAACCCGATGAGCCTTGAATCCACAGTATTTACACACCGAGCAATGTTTGATGCATATCATCTAGAAATTTAACGTTTCTTTTAACCACCTCAATAATGTTATTTTCGTTGGCCCAAACACTCTGAATATTAGGATGGGTGCCCTTCCATCGCATAACTTCAACTCAGTTCTCAGAAATATTATCTTCAAATCTTTCCTTGGTTGTATGACATCTAGAAATTTAATGTTTTCTTTTAACCACCTCAATAATTATTTTTGGTTGGCCTTAAATATCTGAATATTGGGATAGGTGCCCTTCTATCGTGTAACTCCAACTCCGGTCTACGACACATTATCTTCAAATCTTTCCATGATTGTATGTTATATTTTTTTCCCGTGTCATATTCATAACAATGTTGATGATGTTATCAAAACGTTTTTCTAATATGCGTAACATCCAAATTATGACGCAATATCAGTGGTTTCGAATATGGTAGTTTCTAAAAACAAATACTACATTTATACCAGTTATGTCATTCACCTTGGTCTTGTTGTTTACCATGCCCACGATCTCCACCACATTCTTCCTATTCTTGTAAATATGTCATCGTGTTTAGTTTGTAAAGTATTTGCATTATTGTTTGCTTGCATGGTGCCTCTTCTTTTTACGTCACATTCATTCGAAATTTTTTTATCTTTTTTGAATGTATGTCCACGGGGAAGAAATCTTCTTTGACAATCAAACCAACATGGATTCTTCCCATGTACTATAAAATACAAATATGTATCCTCCATACAATATGGATATGCCATTCTCCTGTGCATGCTCCATCCAGTTAACATTCCAAAGGCAGGGAAGTCGCTAATTGTCCACAACAAGACCGTTTTCAATGTGAAATTTTGATTTGTACTTACATAAAAAACAATTCCGTAGTTCCACAAATCTCTTAATTCATGAATTATGGGCTACAAAAAGACATCAAAATTTTTCTTCAGACGTTCTGGACCTGGAATCAGTAACGTAGAAAACATGGCTTCTTTTTTCAGATACATATTGGGAGGCAAATTATACGGAGACAAAATCACTAGTCACAGAGAATATTGACTTCAAGATTGTCCATATAGACTAGAACCATGGGTACACAGACAATGATAAATATTTCTCGTTTCATACGAAAACACAAGAAATATTTCACTGAAATCCTTTTAAACCTTACCATACGTTAGCGATTTTTTTCATTCATATAACCTTCTCAACCTGTTTTCTATAGGCATATAGAGCATTTGTGTATACGACACATATTCTTGTGAATATGGTTTTTTTGGACGAAATCTACTGGCACAACAAAATTTACATTCCAACAAGCCTTTATCTTCTCCCAAAATAATATGCAACTATTTCTACAAACATCAATTTTCTCACGTGGTATTCCTAAATCTTTTAAAACATTGTTTGTTTCATAATATGTCTCAGGAGCTTGATTATTTCCTGGTAAATATTCACGTATGGTTTTGTAAAATGAATCCATGCAATTTCCAGCTACATTGTGTTTATTTATATACTCATCAATCTTGATGACCATGATAAACGAGACTAACCTTCACATCAATCATCATATATAGGTTGCTTCGCTACATCCAATAGGTTGAAAAATCGACGTATCTCATTGTTCGACATCTCTTCATGCGTTTTCTCAACAAGCAGGAAAAACATCTGACATCATTTCCATATATGGATTGGTCATCGACGTTTCACAATGAATCTTTTATTTTCATTGCGTGTGCTTCTTGCATGCTATCTCTAACGCCACAATTTTGCCATGAAATAACCAAATTTTGTAATTCTCTACGAAACCCACCTTGTGAAGGTGTTTGCAAACAATTTCTTCACTTCGATACTTCATGTTTTTGTATCTTTTGCAGGGACATAACATTATCTCGCGTTCTTGATTTAAAGGTTGCATCGATGCAAAACTCATGAACTGCTCTAATCCATGTAAGAATTATTAGGTAACTTCCTCGGTTACAGGATCTTTTCTTCTATATATCCATCTCTAGATTTGTATGTATCTCTATTAGAAGAAGACGATACTGTTTGAAAATATATTTTGTGTTGATGGCTTGGTAGTAAGCAGTTCGAGTTTGTTATATAAATAGTGAAAATTCCAATGGATGCCCATTGAAAATACCAATTAATGCCCATTAAAATCTAACGTTTGATTATTCCAACGGCCGCATCGAAATTCTAACCTTTTAAGCAGATGTTCGTTGGAACTAAGGGTCGGTTTTCAACGACCTTCCAACGGATACATCAACAAATTTGCAATTGATTATATCTATTGATCGTCCGTTGGAAATACCAACGGATTGCAACTGACTTCTGGTGGTTGATAAATTCCTAATTTCCTTTACAATCTAGTGCAAAAAATATCAACGGATGGATCCGTTGATCCGTCTGTTGATATTCGACTGTTTTTTTGTAGTGCTATATGTTTGCCAAAGAAAATATACATTGAGATTCTTGAGGAGTTTGATCTTCTTTGCAAGCCATGTAAAACACATATGGATATAAGGCATAAACTAGGACAACATACAAGATTACTTGAAGATCCTTTGCCTTATCATCAACTCATTGGGAAATTGATATGTCTAACTCTCACTATACCAAACATTAGTTTGTTTATAACCAAACTTAGTCAATATATGGCTCAACTAAGGTCTTAACATTACCAATCTGCCTCGAGAGTTCTTTGTTATCTCAAATCTGCACCAACACAGGGATCCTCTATAATTATGCTTCTGATTTTAGATTGAATGCGTACACTGATGCATATTGGGGCTCTTTTCCGGATACTCGCAACTCTATTACTGGTTTTTGCATGTTCTTGGAAAACACTTTAGTTTCATTTTAACCAAAGAAGCAAACTACCATATCCAAAAATAGTACTAAATCGAAATATTGTGTTATGGTACCAGCGAACTATGAACTTTTATGGATTACTTCTTTATTGTTTTTTTGTTTCTTTCGCAGAACCAATAACTCTGTTTTGTGCCAATCAATCGGCAATCCATACTCCCAACAATTTTTTTTATATGAGCTATCGAAACATATTTATAAACCCAAAGATAGTTTCTTCAAGCCTCTTCATGTCAAAACTGAAGATAATGATACAGATTTGTTAACTAAACCAATGAGAGTAGAGAAAGATTATGTTGAAGATAATGCTTTCTTTTGTCCAATATGGAAACCAAATTTGTTTATTTCTCATCTTGGGGGAGTCTTGGAATATATAAATATTAAGTTTGTTAATCCATTTTAGTTGTTGGAAGTTTGTTAGTAGCAGTTAAAACGTTTGTTAGTCAACTGAGTTTATATAAGGTAGTAGAAAACATGTAAAGACAATTCAAATAATTGTTATTTTAAAAAGTTAATATAGAGAAAAAATTTCCCACTTGCTCCTGTTATTCAAAACTTTGACTTCTTCTTATCCAATTTTATGTGTATGAGATCTATTAGAGAATAACGTAAAGATATTTTAGAGCTTTATCGAAAGAGTAAATTTTTTGTATTTTTTATCTTCTATCAATTTTGTTAGTTTGTTTGTTAGTTACACTTTTAGATTCAATCATATATATTTTTTTTCATCTTTATGTATATAAACTAGTTTTATTGTAATTATTTCTTCAATTAGAAATAATATAAACAATTTCTATATTTTTTTCTTAAAACTCAAAATGGTATGAACACTAAAAAAATATGTCATTTCTAACGGTTAAATCCGTTGAAGATGGTAATTTTTCCATTGAAACCAGTCATTTCCAACGGATTCATGACGGTTGGTAATCGACTGTTGAAAAAACTCATCAATTGCAATTTTCAACGGCGTTTTAACGGACAAATTCGTTGAAAAAATATGAACGAATTTTAACGGATAAGACTGTTAAAATTTTCAACTCGTATTTGTTGAAAATTTTCGCGAAAAAAATGAAAATTGCCAATGGATACCCATTAGTACTTTTGAGAAGAAATTTAAAATATATCAACGGGTGCCATTGATGTTATGATTATATCATCAACGGGCATATGATGACTTTATGACGAAAATATTAATAAATATTAAATTTAAAATATCAATTCAAAATATATCAAAAATTTTAATTTAATATTTAAAACAAACAATACAAATAAAAATACTATATCCTATAAACCATCGAAAACATCATCGTCTTTTTATTCTTGATGCGGAGAAGATGGTGGCGGAGCTCCACTGGAACTCGGCATTGTGACTGATGAATCGTTCAATCATCATAGTGTATGGTGTTTAATTGGTTTGTGAGAGATTTTGATAGGTTTAAGAGATTTTATTGACTGTGTTGAAAATGAATTCTTAAATACCAAATTTTCAACGGAGATCCATTGAAAATTGCAATAAATGACCATTTAAATTGATATCCAATCAAAGAATCGCAATCTTTCGTTTTTTCAAGGGGCATCCGTCGAAATTCCCAACGCTTCATGTTGAAAACGTGAAAAATTTTTGTAATTATAAATTTTTCCAAGGGCCATCCGTCGAAAACGACAAGATAGTTAGGTACAGGATTTTGTAATTATAATTTTTCCAATGGGCATCCATTGGAATTTTCAAGGGATCCCGTTAAAATTTTAAACGGATGTATGTTGGAGATTCAAAAAAATTGCAACGGACATCCGTTGATAAAGATTAAGAATTTTCAACGATTCACCACGGAATCCATTGATAAATAATGTAACAAACTAATCTGTTAGAATTCGTTGATAAATATTTTAACGGAGAGAATTATTGAACCATCCGTTGATATTTACATATTTTTTTAGTAGTGGAGATCATCTTTGTTGCTAAAATTAAAAAAAAAATAGATGACATTAATTTGGGATTCATACTTCAATAATATATTTCTTCATGTTGTAGATTTATCAAATATTAATATGATTTCTGAAAATTAAATTAGTGATTGGAACTACAATATATGATCAAGTTGGGTGTTGAAGTTTTGAACGTTAAGAACAAACTTGATTTCGCTCATGGAATTGTACCGAAACCTTAAGATGCTCATCCATATTCAGGTGTGTAGTCTAGATACAATGATATAGAGTTTATACCTCATTGCCTAAGCCAATTTCATTAGAAATTAGCAGTTTGATTGTGTATTTGGATGATTCACATGGTGTATGGGAACATTTGGAGTCAAGATTTTGTGAGAAGAATGTTTCTAAGAGCTACAATATCCAACAACATCTCGATGATTTACATCAAATACCAGTGAATCTAAGTACATATTATACAAAGGTTATTGCTCTTTAGGAAAAATTGAAGAATTAGAATTCTTCTACCATGTACTTGTGATGGCTGCACTTTTTATGTAGACTAGCGATGGTTAATATTACATGAATGGAAAAATATTGTGTGTGTTCTCATAAAACTCATTGAATCATATACACATGGTAGAAGACAAATAATTATATTGGATCATTTGTATACTTTACCAAAATTTTACAACATGATATCTCAATAGGAACAACGATGTTTGGTTATATCAGTCTTTCAATTCAACACACAATTTAAACAATTTTGACCTTCGCTTACTAAATCACCTTCATTAGGATATAATTTTACACGAAAAAATTAGTGTTCTCATAATGGCATTCTAAGACATTTTATGTCCAAATTTACAAATTTCATTCATATCCACAGGGATATAAAGTCATTCTCCTATTTTGTGACATCATCGATCTGTTTTTAACAATTGAAGAGTTTGTAATGCAGAGCATCATTATGTATGCATCAATATGGTGAGATTGTCCTAAGGTAGTGATGAGATTTCAAAAGACACAAAGCATGTAAACAAATCTTCAGGCAAACAAGTGTTTAAACAATTTCAACTATTAATTGCTCATTTCACCACTCAACTCTAAACAATAGATTCATGGACTCAGGTTTTGTAGACCGAGCCTCACCAAATTCACCATGTATTTACCCAGTCTTGACGTTCCTAGAACATCAACTTGTTTTGGATTATTGATATTGGAGTGAGTAATCTTGTTTTGTTGTGAGTTAAAGTTATTTTCTTACATCCAAACAATAAATCATATCAAATTTGCAATTCTAAATGGTGAAACAATCCTATCACACAATCTGGTTCTATCATATTGGCTCACAATTTAATTATGTCATCAAGTATGTTTGTTCTTTGATTTTGTTTAAATCTTTTGAGTTTTCACATTAAACACACTCTTTGTTCTATTCATTTTTCTCACACTACATGCATATTTTAAAGACCTTACTCAAGAGTTGACGACTGGCATAAGTAAGCTACATAACCTTTATATCATGAAGATGGATACATTAACATCTGCAGAACAATCTCTTCCTCACACCTTATGCACAGCAAACGTCAATGGACTTGGCATAAAAAAATGGAGCATCGTTCATTAACAAAAATTCATTCTCTAGAAAGCACATCTCAAATATATTTTCTACTACCAATTCGAATACACCTTTCGAAACCATGTTTTTCCATTGGCCAAATAAAAATAATTATCTTTTTTTGGTCGCACAAATTATTTCTTTTTCCTTTTGATCTTTTCCACCTAGATGTATAGGATCATTTTAATGTTCCAGCTCATGAAAGATACACATATTTCTGTATTACTCTAGACGATTGTACAAATAGGGAGTAACATGGGTTCACTTGCTGGTCAAAAAAGTGTTGTTTAATCTATTTTTTGAACTCCTGATTCTCATTGAAACTCAATATATGTGGCAAAAAATATCTATACGATGAGATAATGCCCCATAGCTATCTATTTTAGACTTATTGTCCCAAAGAGGTTTCATCCATCTTTGTTATTGTCTCTACTCACTAGAAGAAAGTTTAGTGGTAGAAAAAAACATCAACACATTCCACATGGCTAGAGCCCACTACTTTCATTAAAATAATTCTTTTATCTAATGGGGATTGTATTTTTACTTTTGTATATTTTATCAATAGAGTATGTACACATTTTTTAATTTTATTATATCATCATAATCACTACTAAAAATAAAGTATTAAGATTGAAATAGAATATTTATTAAAATTTTAAAAATTTAAAATTTTATTATAAATAGTTACAATACATAAATTATAGAAAAGTTTTCATTTTAATCATCTCTATACTTGGAAAAAATCTAGAATAATACACAACTTGAATCTAGACTCTCACATTGATATCAAAAGGTTAACATCGTGACATGTCATTAATTCTCTGTTAACGATGGATGGCGTCGATGTCACGTCAATAACCACGTCGGCAACCATGTCACCTAAAAAAGTAAAAGGAAAAATTGACGTTTAAAACTTAAAAAAATTGCTTGTAACATATAGTGAAGCTTTAGCTAGAGAATTGTGAAATCCTTGAAATACAAGATGATTTCGCAACTTCGAATACCATGCATGTGTAAGATCTTAGAGAGCTTTGTGAAGATGACAAACATGAGTGGATTTATCGCGATCAACAAAGCCAACTGGTTGGGTCATATAAACCTCGTTAGTGAGACGACCTTGAAGAAATGCTTTATTAATATTTAGTTGTCGTAGATTTCAGCCCTTTGAATGGCATGGCTGATGATTGTTCGGATCGTAGTGAGTTTGACCGTTGGACTAAATGTTTCCTAGAAGTCAATACCTTGACATTGATGAAAACCCTTCGCAACTAGTCGTGCTTTGTATCAATTGATTGACCCATTTGGATTGTGTTTTATACAAAAAGTCCATTTACAACAAACAAAATTGAGTGCTTGGGTTGTCGGTACTAAGTCCCAAGTACATTTTTTATTACAGCATTGAATTCTTCACACATAACTTATCGCCAATTAGGATCTTAAGAGCTTTTGTTGCGGTTGATGGTTCAGATGATGGTGAAGTTGTTGTATTATAAGTAAATAAGGTATATGGCTTTACAATGTTGTTCTTTAATCTTGTTATGATCGGATGAACATTGCATGTTGTAAGTTGTAGGAATATTCTCTACATCCCATAGTATCGTGCAAAAAAGAACTACTTGGTGACTTCAAAGGTGTTGTCTCGATATTAGATGGTGAAGATTCGTTGCTTAGGGTGACAAAGATGGTTAGACAATTGGCGGATAAAAAAGTGAAACATGTGTTACAGAAGGTTGGGTTGAAACAAGGTTTGGCGAGATGTGATCGGGTTAAGACAGAGATATGCACTTTAAACCTCGGGTTAAGACAAAGATATGGACTTTAAGTATTGAAGTAGATGAGAAAGATATAAGAACCTGGTAGTCACAGAAAAGGACGACTATGTTGGAAATAAGATTTCCTAAGACAAGGATAGAAAGAAGAACACAAAGGATTGGTGTTTTCAAGTTGTGAACCACTAACTCCACTAACCACATTATCTCCACTAACCTACTAACAATAGTAAATGGACACTCCACTAACCCCATTATCTTTCACCAACCCACTAACAATGGTAAGTGGAGCAATAACAAATCCGCTAACAAAATCCACTAAAAATAAACTTAAGGTAAAAATGATAAAAAGGTTAACATGAAGAATTAACCAACATTTGCCCCTTAAATCTTGCAATGTTTTCGTGAAATCTCAACCATGCCAATTTTTGTGCACAAATCTTGAAATCTGACATGGCCGAGTGGTTTGGTGAGTATATCTGCGAGTTGATCTTGTTTAAAGGTATACTCAAGAACGATCTTCACATCTTCAATGCACTCCCGAATGAAGTGAAACCGAGTGTCGATGTGTTTACTCTGGTCATGAAAGACGGAATTCTCGCTCAACGCGATTGCTGACTTGTTATCCACTTTAAGCTCCAATGCTTGAGATTTTGAGCCAAGGAAGTCACTTAAGGGTCGAGCTAACCAGATGCCTTGACAAGTTTTAGTTGACGCGACTACATGAGGACAGAGCTACCACCTTTTGCTTCATTAATTTCCAAGTTACGGGGATATCACCAAGAAAATAAAAGATAATGCTTGTGCTCTTGTGTGTGCTGATGTCACCAACCATGTCGCTATCACTAAATCCAACCAGGCATTGTTGACCATCACCTTTCTTTCTATAGAACATTTCATGTCTACGTGTCCTAGAAATGTACCGTAACACATGCTTCAATGTCGCCATATAATCTTCGTGTGGCTTCTCCATGAAGCGACTCACGTATCCTACCGCATAGGCTATGCCTGGTCATGTGTTCACAAGGTACCGTAGTCCACTAATTATACTTCGATATTCGGTCGCTTCAACCAGTGGACTAGAAATTTCCTTACTAAGCTTGAAACGTGCTTCCATAGGCACCTTGCAGGGGTTGCAGTTGCTCATGCCCCGCTGGTTGCACTTCGATTGACCTCAAGTCCGAGATAGTAGGTCAGCAACCCGAGATCGCTCATTTGGAACATGTTCTTCATTTTGGCCTTGAACACTTTAACATCATCCTTTTCGGACCCTGTAATAATCACGTCATCAACGTAAACACCCATGATAAGTCTTAATGTTCCTCCATTCTGAGTGTATATCCAGTGCTCAGAAGTAATCCTTTTGAACCCAAGTGGCTGTAGACTTGCATCTAACTTGGCGTTCCACGCTCGTGGTGCTTGTCGAAGTCCACAAAGGGACTTATGCAGGCGTAAGACCTTCTCTTTATGGTTATTATCGACGAACCCTACTGGTTGTGTCACATACACCTCCTCTTTGACAATGCCATTTAGGAATGCACTCTTGAAATCCATGTAATGGATTTTCCACCCTTCGTTCGCTGCTAAGGTCAACAAGAGTCATACAAAATCTATGTGCACCATGGGCGTAAAGACTTCATCGAAATCAATCCCCACACACTGCACGTATCCTTTTGCAACCAATAGTGCCTTCTGTTTAAAAATGGCTCCATGTTCATCACTCTTTACCTTGAAAACCCACTTAAGTCTAATGAATCGATGACCGACATGAAGGTTGACGAGTTCCCAAGTACCATTATCATTAATCGCTTTAATCTCTTCAAGCATTGCTTGTCGCCAATGTTCATATGCTCTGCCTCAGCAAAAGAAGTTAGCTCTTTTGTCGTGGTAAAATGTAACTCTTCATCCTATAAGGCACGAGGTACAAACCCGTGTGGTGATGATTGTCTAAGCATATTGATGATCATGCGAAAGCGAAGAGGCGCACCATCATGATCTGCATCAAGGTTTAATTTGACGTTTTTCGGTGGCGACACAAACTCCATTGCCTCTAGTATTGCATCAGGAGTTAGAGGGGACTCTTGACTCATTTATTTTGGGCCTGGTACACTCTTAGTTATATACTCGATGCTAAAATGACTCCATTGAAATGGTTGTCTCACCCTAGTCATTGACCTTCCAATCCCATTGAGCCACTTCATCAAAGACAACATCACGTGTCACGTGCACTTGTTTGCCGACTGGGTCATACATCTGGTATGCCTTGGATCCATCTTCATACCCAAAAAAGATCAGTGGTGTGCTTCGATCATCAAGCTACTTCAAATTTGTCCTTGTGTCTTTAACATGCGTGATGCAACCGAATGTACGCACGGCTTAACACCTTGCCAAGCCTCACATGGTGTCTTTGCATCAAGACTACGTGTTGGAGACCGATTGCGGATAAAGACTGCAGTGGTCACAGCCTCGTCCCAGAATTTTGTTGGAAGACCTTTTGTCTTCAGCATGCATCAGGCCATGGCAACAATTGTCTGGTTGCGACATTCAACGACTCCATTTTACTGTAGCGAGTAGGGGGCCGTGAATTATCGTTGGACTCCCCTCTCGACATAGTATTTCTCAAACTTTACCGATATAAACTCACCTCCATGATCAATACGAAGCATCTTGAGCTTTTGTCCTGATTGTACCTCTGTCATAGCTTGAAACATCTTGACTACCGTTGGAGCTTGGTCCTTGCTTGCAAGAAGAGTGAGCCACATATAACGACTGAAGTCATCTACAAGTAGTAGGAGATAATGATTCCCGCTTGGTCTCATTGGTGTGATGGGCCCGCATAGATCACCATGTACAAGATTGTCACATGTGCATATATCTCCCACTTGTAACTTTTTAAGAAAATAGAACTTTTTTATATTATTACTTAGAAACCAATAAAAATGGTTCCATTGAGATTATATTAAATCTTCCAATGTTTACGATGTCTCAAAAATAATTATATCTATAACATTAAAACGGAGAGGATTCAAGTCAATGTTCTTCGATTTTGATAAATCTGTTTGCTTCATATACTCAATTTGTTTCGAATCCGCTCTATAGCTGATGTCAACGATGCTTACGCTAGCCCATTGAGTAGTGTGTTGTATACACCACATCAAATCAAATACTCGTTAATTTTCCATAAATAAGTGATTGCTCTTAAAACTATCATAAACTTTGCGAAGAAGCTTTTTACACATTCTTTAGCTCTATTTTAAACTCAATAGAGTTCTCTACACAAACCACATCGTTATGATTTTGTTTCACTTGGAATTTTCAATAATAGTGTTCCTTGGAAAATGCGACCAATAGAAATACTATATATACATCTTATAAATGTTCTCCAAAAATTGTAACACGTCCCCTTGAATTTAATCAAAAATATACTATGTATAATCCATGGCCTAAAATAATCTTAAGCTAGTAGTTACCTGCTCAACAATGACTTTTCTTCGGTTACATCTCCAAAAAGACGTTGCAATATTATGCTCACTATGAGAGGAAATGCCGAAGGAATAAAAGCATGTCTACATCATAACCATGGTTGTAGGAAGTCCAGAATACAACTTGCTAGGGAGCCAACACACTTTAAATAACATTAGAATTCGATAAGTTATATTTGAGGACCTAACTAACTAGGATACAGCTTGCCATGTCTATATCTCTGTTTTATCTATTTCTTCATCTCTCACTTAGAATCTTGCATATCTCCACCATGACTCTCTTTCTAATCTCGAGTTCTTCTTAAACAACCAGAAAAACCAACTCATATCAACACATGAAGTGTTTCTCCCTGCAAGCATAAAGTTGGCGCAGATTTTGCGAAGAAACTTTCTTGAGAATGGTTTTCCTTTCTCGTCTTTTTCACCAATAAACATCGTCAAGATATCTTATTTCTTTGCAATTTTGATTTGATCATCAATATTGAATTGCAGAGACAATTCCTTTTTCATTGTTCGTATGAATTCTTGAACAAAATCACCAGCCCCTTTTGATTGATGTCTTAAGCTTCTTTTTGGCTCATAAGTTAAGGTACCTTATGAGCTTCTAGATGCAAGTGGAAAGGTGAATGGTGTAGATATCCTTTTGATTTCCTATGAAAGCAGGCATCTCAAAACAACTCCTAGCTCACCTCTACTTGTCTAAGTTTCCCAATTCGACGCCAAGGAAAACCACACTCTGTTAAACTTTTATGATCTTAAATGGTGCACTAAAGTTTCATATTTTATAGGTAAAAAATAAACAAATCAAAGACAAAAAAAATTGGGGAATATCAAGGGAGCTAAAAACATGGAGATTTGTTGGAGAAAATCAATGAGCAAGAATTATGGAGATTTGTTAGCAACAAACACATCAAGAAGACTTCTATACAAAGAGTGCTGGTCCTATGAACGAAATTAAGACTTTTCCATCAGAAAAGAGTGTGCCTAAAAGTCTAGAGAGAAGTGTGAGCTTAAACGGAGAAACCAAAATAGTGTTTCTTTTACTTTGTGAGTGTATTTACGCAAATCTTAGATATTGTATCTAGGGATTTGTATGAGAGTGATTTGTAGAGTCATTCTGTAAACTAAGGCTATGGTAAGAATAGTCTTAGGTGGTCACATACGAGGTGTGTGACGTTTGGGGCTTTGAATTTGGATTCAAGACGGGTAGAGTCTCAGGGTGAGCCTGAGTATGTATTCAGGTGTACCTGGAAGACCGTTTGAATTAAATAGGAAGTCATTTGGAGTTTTAAAACTCCACCAAAACGTCTTGGCCATCTAATCTCTATTTTTCAATTGGTATCAGAGCTGGAAATGAATTAAAAAGTTAATATCGTTTGAGATCTAGTTAAAGAGTGAGATGGAAGGTTCATGAGATCTATACTCATATTGCAAGCCCGTAATATTCAACTCCTCCAAGAATGGGTATTGGAAGGTTAAGATGAGATCTAACATTCGCGGTATAGACGAAGGTGCAAGGGGGTCTGTGAGGTATGGTTGAATCTTCAAATGGTGATCAACGACAAAAGCAATGAGAAGGAGAAACCGCTTGACCAATGGACGTCGGCCGAGAAGAGATCATCCGCATAAATACAAAGGCATTAGCTGTAATATCCGCCTCAGTGGACATGGATGAACTTAAATAAATACAAGGTTGCGAATCAGCTAAAGATGCTTGGGATACACTTGAAACAATTCATGAAGGAACTCCAAGCGTGAAGAGAACAAGATTGGATATTCTCGAACATCAATTTCAAAAAATTGAAATGGAAGAGAATGAAAACGTGAAAGAGTTTAGTGGAAGACTAAATGTTTTGGCCAATGAAGCACATATTATTGGTCAACCTTATGAAGACAATAAGCTTGTCAAGAAACTTTTTTGATGCTTACCTAAGAAGTTTTCAACACAAAAGGCAGCAATGAATATGTCGCTCAATACCGACACAACAAGCTTCAAGGAAATCGTGGGAATTTTGTCTGCTTATGAAATGGAGCTGCAGTTGGAACAAGGATCACTTAGCGAAAATTAATCTCAAGGTATAGCTCTCAAAGTGGACGAAAATATGACAGAGGGTGACGGCCTTGTAGGAGACATATCCTTGTTAGCGAAAAAGTTTAACAGATTCTTAAAAAGAAGACAAGGAGGATACCCCAAGACACGCAAGGAATATCCAGAAGTTCAATGTCATTATTAAGAATAACTATCCGAGTTTTAAAAAAATGAGAAGCAACCCTAAAAGCTTTGGAGGCAACAAAATGCTTTAACTGTCAAGGTTTTGGACACATGAAGAATGAGTGCCACGATGTAAAAAGGAAAAACAAGTCTCTTCTTACTCAAGAAGTTTCTACTGAATCGGAGGAAAAAAAGTGAAGAAGATGACATGACAAGTTATGTTACATTCTACGGTATCATAGCAAGTGAAGATGAACAATCGAATGAAGAAAGTGATGATAATGAGATGACCATGAAAGAACTATACGAGAAATGTATTGAAATGGGTCAACTAAATTTGAAGATTCTTAAAGAGAAGAATACTGCTGAGTCACATTAAAAGTTTTCACGGAACAAATTATAAAAAAGGAGGATGATATAAAAAAAGGAGGATGAGGTGAATCAAATCTCGAGTCAACTAGAAGAAACGAAGAAGAATTTGAAGTTGTTATCAAATGGAACGGAGGACTGTCTGTTAACAATAGGAAAAAGAGATTCAAATCATTATGGACTTGGTTACAAAGGAGAAATCTCAGGAAATGAAGGAAAATTTGTTAAAAGTGAAGTTCTAACAAAGACAGAAACACCTCGGATATCACAGAGTATACCTCCAGCACATGTGAGATCCAAATATCAACAAAAAGAGCAGAGAAGATGTTACTACTGCGGAAAAAAGGGTCATATTCAAATCAATTTCTATCAAATGAATTATTATGACTGGAAACCTCGAAGGACATTCAACAAAAAGAAGACGACGACAAGGAAAAAATGGAATCAATTTCAATCACGACGGTCTCAAGGAAAGTCACGAGGATGGAATCAATCACGATGGTCCCAAGGTAAGTCACATAAACATCAAGGTAAGTTTCCTTTTTGGTCAACACCTAATGTTAGAAAATATGGGTTAAAAAGGGTGAATGATATATGACATTAGGAAGCCTATGATTAAACAAATTTGGGTTAAGAAATCAGATCTTAATTGCTATGTTGCTTTCACCTCAATACAAAATGAGCAAGATTCTATGTGGTACTTTGATAGCGGGTGTTCAAGACATATGACAGGTAATCTTAGCTTGTTATCAAACTTTAAAGAAAATACCAAAAGAGGAAGTGTAACATTCGGTGACGGACGTAAAGAAAGCATACAAGGAAAAGGTGACATTATAGCAATTGGACAACCAAAGCTAACTAATGTACATTTTGTACAAGGAATTCAAGCAAATTTGATCAGTATTAGTCAGCTATGTGATCAAGGGTTACGTATCTCTTTCTCACATGAGAAGTGTGTTGTCACAAATGAGGATGGTAAGAATTTTCTCATAGGAAAAAGACCATCTAACAACCGTTACATTTGGGCAGAAGAAGTGAAGTGTTATCATGCTACACAAGATCCTATTCACCTTTAGTATTAATGTTTGGGACATGTTAATTATCGAACTATTATTAAATTGTCTAATTCTGGGTTGATTCGAGGTATGTCTAGGATGTCAAAGATAAAGGACGTTATCAACAATGGAATGGCTAGGGCAATGCTGCACGGTAAGGAAGTTGCACATCGATTATAGGCAGAAGCGGAATATATTGCATTAGGGAGTTGTAGCACACAACTCATTTGAATGAACCAAATGATGTCAGACTATGATATGGATTCTAAATCTTTCATTTCTCATTGTGATAATACAAGTGTCATAAACATTTCAAAGAATCCAATACAACACTCTAGAACAAAGCAAATTGAAATTAGACATCATTTTCTTAGAGAGCTTGTTGAGAAAAAGCAATTACAAATTGAATATGTGCCTACGGAACGACAATTGGCTGATATTTTTACCAAACCTCTGGACATGAACCGCTTTATGAATTTGAGAAAAAGCACTTGGTGTGTGCGAGCGTTAATTTAAAAAGAAAAGGGGTAAAGAATGTGTTTTCTTGTTTAAGAAATATGTTAGTAGGAGTATGCTTACGCTGATATTGAGGTGCACTTGGTATATTGGAAAAAGTTTTTAGTGCACAGATTGGAACAACACTCCAACACTCCGCTATCAATAAAGCAATTGAAAAATGTATAATTGTTGATAAGAGTGAAATGAAATTGGCTTGGGTTTAAGTGGTGAGGCGGATATCCAACTTCAACGTCTTAAGGGCAAAAGGTTAGTAAAAAGAAAAAAAAGAAAAAGATAAAAGAACAAGAATATTCAAGCATGCATATGCAACAAAAAATGATGATAAAAAGAACAAAAACCTACATACTATGCTATGATTTGATCATAAGAGTTTACTTACAAGGTAGCCTGAGTCTAAGTGGTGGGGAAATCCGACGATCTAGAAGTCCAGAGTGTCTGTTCTTAGTCAGGTACAAGATTTTATTTTCATATACTTCGGGTATACCTCGTGGATGTGTTGAGTATATTTGTGCTGACTATTTCTTTTCAATTGAATATTTTTGGAAAAAAAATGTTTGCGAAAGTGTTCTTGAAGGGTTTTGTGGTAAATGTCAGCTAAATTGAAGTGAAGTATCACATTTCGAGTAGAAATTGTTTTTTGAATATTAAATAAAGGAAATAAAAATATGATGGGATTAAAATGATAATTAAGTTCAATACTACATGCATTGTTTATCATTTGAATGTGAAAGTTGAAATTCTTTGTACGAACGAAACTCTAATCCAATGGTATCGAAAAGAAAAGATCAATCTTCTGCAGGAAAGTTAAGAAGTTGAAGTCAAGTTGTTGATAAGGACTACAAGCAGTATTGTTTTTCCCGATCTTTCCCCTATAATTTTGAATTTGATTTAATGTGAGTTTCATGCAGGGGGAGAATTTTTGTTCTTATACTCATATAAACAGGGGGAGAAAAATGTACTAATGCACGCGTAATTGTTACCTATACAGGCAAACTTGAAGACATGCAGAAGTGAACAATAATAATCATGGATAATTGGTACGTGGTCCTTCAAAGATATGGATGATGCGATGATGTGTTTGTTTAAGTATAAGATTAAAACGACGGATATTGTTAAAGTATTTATCTTAAATGGTGTGTTGAAGTTTCATATTCGAATAGGTAAAAAATAAACAAATCACATACCAACAAATTGTCGAATATTAAGGAAGCTAAAAACATGGAGATTTGTTTGAGAAAATCAAAGAGTAAGAATTATAAAGATTTGTTAGCAACAAACACATCAAGAAGACCTCTATATAAAGAGTGTTGGTCTTATGAATGAAAGACTTCTCCATGAGAAAAGAGTGTGCCTAAAAGTCTAGAGAGAAGTGTGAGGTTAAACGGAGAAACCGAAATAGTGTTTCTTTTACTTTGTGAGTGTATTTACGCAAATCTTAAATATTGTATCTAGAGTTTTGTGGGAGAGTGATTCCTAGAGTCATTATGTAACCTAAGGCTATTGTGAGAATAGTCTTAGGCGGTCACATACGGGATGTGTGACGTTTGGGGCTTAGAATTTGGATTCAAGACGGGTAGAGTCTTAGGAAGAGTCTGAGTCTGTATTCAGGTGTACGTCGAAGATCATTTGAATTAAATAGGAAGTCCTTTGAATTTTTAAAACTCAACCAAAACGTCTTAATCATCTACTCTTTATTTTTCACACTCCAATTGTAAAATAGTAACCAATCCACTTAGAATACTTACAACCACACCATGCAAATATAATACGATTGCATTCACGTGGGCTAACCGAATGAGATGTTGTCGGGATTCAAGCCAACAATGATGGTGTTGGGATGGTCATCAACGTCACCACCCGTGTTGTCCTCTTTGTCTTCGACACTTTCGTGGTCGTTTCCAGTTTCTAAGTTCATAAGAGTGACCTAAATATTCTCATGGTTCATTCAAGCATTTTGTCAAACAACTTAAAAACAAAACCAACTCACTTAGAATACTCATAACCACACCAAAAAAAATATAATACGATGGAACTAAAATGGTTAATTGAAGGAATTGCTCGAGATCTTTGGTTCTTTACGTTAAGGACGATAGCGAATTGGAGGTGGAGGAGGAGCTTTGGCGGTCTTTGTCGCCGAAATCGATGTTATGTTAGGGTTTAAAGGTTCTATGGTCGCTTCATTTGCATCCACATGTGAAATCGAGAAAACATAAATTTTTTTAGTGATGAATATTCGATATCATTCGTCTTCTCCAACCTTTGGTTTCACATTTTCAAGTAACAGCTAAAGTCATAAAATTTATGGCTATTAAAATAAGAGTGATGGGTCTTAATAAGCATAATGGGTATTTTCTCTAATTTTTTTAAGTGAATTGTAATAAAAATATAAAGTATAAAAATTAAAATTTTATTGTCAATATGGTGTTTATTTTCATTATTAAGGAAAATTCTTTCATAATTTTAAAATATAAAAAATTAATTAATGATGTGGATGCTTAGATAATTTAAAGAAAAGAAAGAAAAATATCTTTTTATATACAGATTTAGAATTTTAAAAATACAAAAAAAACAAAAAAGATAAATGACATCAATAGAATTGAACAAAAAGTGTACTTTTAATAGGGGTAATTTCAAAAATACCCTCGTAGGGCTAAAACACTTCAAAAATACCCTTCCCGAAAAAGAAAATATTTCTAACTTCAAAAGTACCCGTATAAATGTTGATATTCCCAAAATACCCCTGCGACTTTACGACCCAGTTCGACCCAGCGACCCAGTTTGACCCTTGTCCCTCTGCGACCCTTGTTCCTCTGCGACCCTTGGACCCTTGCGACCCTTGTCCCTCTTCGACCCTTGTTCCTCTGCGACCCTTGGACCCCTGCGACTCTTGTCCCTCTGCGACCCTTGTTCCTCTGCGACCCTTGGACCCCTGCGACCCTTGT